>OY728142.1:539169044-540419044 GCA_963277665.1 Viscum album | reverse complement strand
AAAAATCTCAAAGACCTTGTCAATATGTTATAGTGATCTTAACTCAGATTTGACAACAAATACAACACCTAAAAAATTCTATTGGATTATTTAAATACCATAGGTGAATGACACATTACTACCACATATCCCTTAGGAGAACAACATATCAATGTCACACTTCCTCCATGTGAATGAAATATCACTTTCATAGCTCCCCTGAGTGGGAGACATATCACCATCATACATCCTATAGGTGGATGATATATCACCATCACATCTCCACCAAATGGATGACATATAATTGTCACACCTCCTCCGAGTGAATGATATAAAACCATCACATCACATCTATTCTAAGTTTGGATGAGTTGCAAAAAAATAATGACCTATAAGGGTTGAAAAAATACCATTATCATATAACTCCTATTGAATTATGTATCAATAAACATTTAAAACATGAGTAAAGGAGTCATAACCTTATTTCCATTACACCTTTGAATACCCTTGGGTTATACCCCCAAGGGAATATTGAAAGAAATTTCCCCATACAAATACTATATCCAAAACCCTAGATTGATAACAAACTATGTAGATATAAGTGAGTGGGAGGAACTAGTATCAAAAAATAAAGATGCTAGGGTGTATTCCACTTGAATAATACCTCAAAAAGACAATGGTACCTCTCCATGATCAGTTTGATTCTGGTCAATGGTGTGAAGTTGTCCTATGTACCAAACCTGAGCTCTTATTTCTTAAATCCCCTTAGGGTTATCTCTCTATTAGCTCTACATTACCTACCCCCAAGTAATCACATCCTCCTCTATGGCTTGAATTAATAGAGGAACCTAAACTACAGTACCACTATTTTACTCCTAACCCTACTATTGATACCTAATTCTATCCAAAACCACACCCATCAGATGATTGTGGTTTAATACTAAAAACCATTTTAGGATTCCTAACTCGCCATAATAAGTTCACTCCATTTTTAGTTTGTCACATTTTGTTCATGTGTGCCATGTATTTCTACACTGGTAACACATGATAGAAGCCCTACCATTTGGAGGAAGAGACAAACCCATACCCTAACTTTTCTATAAGCTTCCACCTTGGAGAGAATCATCAATCCTCCACTTCATATTGCTTTATGTACCCTTTCCCAATCTATAAGAAGAATCATACTTACCCAATGACATGACCTCTACCAAGTTCCTATCAATAATGAGGGAAAAATTTATAACCATAGAAATTATGTCAGATAAAAAATGTTTACCTATGATAAAAAAAAGAATGCCTCAAGGAATCCTCAAAATGTATGACCCTGGTATTCTCATCACCCCCATCCTGAGAAAGAAACGTAGCAGATCATTAAAATCAGTGTAATATTTTATAACTTATATAAATTCTTGAACAAGATATATTAACTATATATAATTGTATTCCATTATAATCTCAAAGAAAATTTATTAAAGAAATGATCCTGGAAATTATTCTAAGTCAGGACCACATACAAATCAACTTGAATAAGGAATTCCTTCCAGTACTTAACTGGCCCCTGAAGCATATAAACAATGAGTTTCACCCTCTTCTCTATGGGTGTATCAATATAGTAAAAATAGTCTATGTAGACTAAATATAAAACATAGTGTTATATAGTCTACCCTATCCCAAAGAAACAGGTGGATGTTGTAGTTGAAACTCATTGTCTAGGTCTGACATAGATGACCCAGCTCTCGGTTCCCCTTATCCCATGTAATGTAAAACCTAAAGAAGACTCTATCAGAGTTATATATTAATATAGGTTACAAATAAAATAGTTGTCTAAAACAACACTATAGATAGTTCATTCTCGTCTATGCCCTCTTATCACTCAATGAGAGGACATCATGGTTCCATGTCGCTATAATAACAAATGCACAGTTCAGAAGATGGCTATCATAGATCTTGATATCATGATTTAGGGAAAAAAGTAATAAAAAACATGATATATAAATATATTAGTTCAAAAAATATGATATAGGGGCTCTATAATCTTATCCATAATCTTTCTTAACCTATATAAATCATCATTCATGTGTACGACAGACGACCTCCTCACGAATCGATGTAATTAATTTTCCATCACCACCTCTCACAGATGGTTATAATGATGGATTTAATAAATATATATATTAATTATGATTTTATTATGATTTTTGAAATGTGAATTATTATTTTCCATTATTTTTTTCCATCCATTGAAAATGTAAATGGCGTTCATGAGTATGTACGACCTACCGTCTCCATGAACGGTGAAAATCATTTTTTATGTCTACCTTTTGTAAATGAATCTAAATATATATATACATATATATATATAATGAATATGTATGGTATTAATATCATATTTAATGTTATTAATATTATGCAATTGTGATAAATGTATAAATATTGAAACTATTGAACCAAAACATTCATGAAAAACAAATCAATTATCACTCAGAACAGTGATTTAATAAAGAATTATTAATAAACAAGTGGTAAGATGTTATAAGAAAATAATATATTATATGATATATATGAGTATTATTATGTAATAAATGTATAACAAATCTATATTTATTATAAAATATTTTCTAACATGTATGAAGAAAGATGAGACTTAAGGTAAGAGATCTCTCTGAACCACACTTTTCTTCAAGTTATGAACATTCACTCTCTAACTCACTTTATCTCTCCCTTTGACATTATGGATTTCTTATAAATTCTATATATATGTCTATTTCATATATACCTATCTCATTATACCTTCCTTTTAATGGTAAAAACATTTCATAAGTTCATTTATCAAATTCCTTCTTCAAAATCAAACTCGATTAAGGATAAATTTTCTATCCCTTAATCCTTCAATGTAACACTCATTTAAAGTTTTTATTCTAAAATGAAAACATTTTTTTAGAAATATGATTATGTAATCATATATTAACATCCATAATATTTAATTCCTTCTTCTATTTTTAATATTTATGAAAATTATTTTGATTATTATATTAGGAAATATTATGAAACTTATTTCTTTCTATAGGTAATTCTTATAATTATGACTTATGATTGATTTCCTTTTGGGTCACACATAATCATGAGCATGTATTGATGGGTGAACCTAGATAGAACTTTAATTAATTGGAAAAAAAATTCTCATGGTATGTTATGTATGCGATTAAGGAGTAAACATAATCTATGATGAGATTTTTTCTACCATGTGATGTTGTATTGGCAATTAGACTTGGGTAAGGCTTATTTTATGTTTGTGTTTCTACCACATTTCCTATATTATCATGATATTATGATAAAATATTATTTATATTATGATCTTATGTGATTTACCATTAACATTCTCTTTTATCATATCATTTTATACCTTTTACTCACATGTTATGCTTATGTATCATGTTTATTCTCTTACTGGGATTTTTTAGATTTTCCTATTTTTCTATATATTCAATATATTATCCCATGAATTTTTATGATATCAAAGGGGTTTAGGATATCATAATGGAGATTAAAATAAAAAATATATCTTAATGTTGATATTTTATGTACCTAGTCTCTCAAAGATACTAGGCCTTTCAATACTTATTTTTTATTTAATGGATGTTTATGTTAAAAATCATGTAATAATATGTGTAGAAATGATTAGGTCACTATAGTTGTTATCTGATGAAGGTCTAGTTTTTGGGGGGTATTATGACTATAATACTTTAGCTATAACCCTATGGATAAGTTCAAGTATATTAAAATATATTGGAATTTTGGTGAAGTGTAGAGCCAGTGTTTTCTAAGAAATTACATCCATATCTAGATACTTACAAGTAGATGTTTATCTAGAACAATTTTACCATGGGGTAATAACTCTAGAAAAGGTGCATTTGGTATTAACTTGATCATAACCTGGTTCATGACAAAGAGACCCTGTTGTACACCGGGTTTGAAACTCCCGGAGGATATGATTTGATGAATTCACAAACTCTTTATGAACCATTATGAAGGAATTGAATAAATTGTTATGTTAGAAAACATAATAGGAAATTTACCATGGATAACCTATATTGAAAGCAATAGACTCATAAGTTAGGATATACTTATCATTTATAAGTTATTACTTATAAGTTCATAAGTTTTCCTTTTATGTTTATTAGTTAAAGTATTCTCATATTGTTTTTCCTTTTTTAGTAAATGGTGGGAAATAAGAGAAATTGTGTCAACAACCAACGTGATAGGAAATGTAATGATTTCCCAAATGATATGTCTAACATTATGGGACTGGGATCTGGGAACTTTATAGCAATACTAGATCAATTGACACATGTTATGAATATTAAATTGAATCATGTGGAATTCCCTCCTCCTAATAAAGAGAAAGTTTCATTTGAGTATTTTATGTGAAAAAATCCTCCTACCTTTAATAGATTTTCCCTCATCTTAGAACAATTTATTAACTCTATTGAGAATATATTATTTTTCATATCAATCTCACAATAAGAGAAATTTTTTTTTCATTTATCACATGAATGGGGAAGTCGATCAGTGGTGGATGCTGATCAATAACATGGAGTTAAAAAAGATATTGATTCCATTAAATAAGAAGAATTCAAGAAAATATTTTTTAATAAATATTTTCTATGAACTATCCATATTAAAATTGATAGGCGGTTCCTTTAACTGGATAAAAAGAAAGATGAGTCTATCAGTACATGTGAAGAAAAATTCACAAGGATTTTATGGTATTCCTCTATATTCATCATCAATACTTAAAGTAAGGTGGATTGATTATTTAGTGGATTAAATATGAGTATACAAAAATCTTTGTAAATTTGAGACTTTGGAAGCTATGAAGATATTTTCTATTATACCCTTAAGGTTGATATAGAGATAGATGACTCTTATTGGTCTCATGGACTTAGAGATAAAAATCATAAAATTGCTTTTTTTCTGGATGATAAATAGATTAATCTCATGGAGAAAAGAAAAATCAATATCTCATGTGTAAAAATTGTGGTAAGTAGCATCCTGAAAATTGTATGAAGGGAACCAGGAGATGCTTCATGTGTGGAAAAGAAAAGAATTGGGCTAATAAATTTCAAATAGAGATAAAGAAACTCACTAATTCAATGGAGGAAAAAAAGGTTCCAATCAAAAATCAACATGTGATATAGAGTTCCAACTAAAAGGAACACAATCATTATACAATCCAATTCCCTAAGCTAGGGTTTTTTCAAGATAATCAAGGAAAAAACTTTAGGGAATAGAGAGAAAGGAAGGGCATGTTCTGTCACTACTATTTAGTTGGATCTCGACAACGATGTGGTGTGAGGTACACTATTTATTCATTAAATAATAGTGAATGTACTTTTTGATTCTGGTTCTATGTATTCTTTCATATCTTGAAAGTTTAGTAAAACTATTTAGAAACCACCTCAAAATATTGGGATCAATATATCTATGGGAATAGAAAATGAAGAAATTATTTCATCCTAAGTATATAACTCCTCCTAATTAAATGTTTTTGAACTGAATCTTCCAAAATAACTTGTCTTACTTTAGTAGATTTTGATGCTATATTGGTCATGGATTGACTATAATTATATAAATACAACATCAACTGTTGAGAGAATGGTATCACTATTCACATCCCAAGTCATCCTATGATTTTTTAAAATTGTAAGGATAAGGATAAATCTCTCTTGGAATATTTTACTCAAGAATGGATATTATTTCCTTATGAAAAATTATATCTATCTCAAATTATTGAGACACATGAGATAATCGGGCTTAAAGACATGCTCATTATGAGGGATTATATTGATTTATTCCATAAATATTTTTATAGTATTCCTCCTAACTAAGATTTTGAGTTCTAAATAGAAATTATACCTGTATCACTTCCCATATCCATGAATCCTTACATAATGGACATCGTTGAATTGGATGAACTAAAAAATTGGTTATAAGAGAATATGGAAAAGGGTTTTATAAACTTGGGTGTTTCACTATGAGGTGTGTTAGTTCTCTTCATCAAGAAGAAGGATGAGTCAACGTACCTCCATATTGATTATCATGAACTCAAAAAATCATGATAAAGGAAATGTATCCCCTTCCACAGATAGAAAAAAAAATTTGATCAACTATGTGTAGCCCAGTATTTCTCTAAGTTGTACCTTCAGCTAGGATATCACCAACTAAATGTGAAGATGAAAGATATTCCCAAAACTTCCTTTCAAAAAAGGTATGGACACTATGAGTTTAGAGTGATTCCCTTCAGAATCACTAATGATCTAGAAATCTTTATGCAATTAATTAATAGAGTCTTTATAGATTATCTTGAAAATTTTATTTTAGAATTTATAGATGATGTTATGATATAATCCAAAATAAAGGAGGAGAATGATAATTGTTTGAATATTGTACTAAATAATTTGTGAAAGGAGAAGTTATATGAAAAGTAGAGTAAATGTGACTTCTGTATGAAGAAAGTATTATTCTTGGGGTATGATATCACTAGAAAATGGATATCTATAGAACCTTATAAAATAAAGGTAATTGAGTACTATCCCATACAAGCATCTATAATAGAGATCCATAGTTTCTTTGGAATATCTAGGAATTACTGATAATTTATGACAAACTTCTCATGATTTTCAAACTCACTAACCAAACTAACTTGCAAGGGAGTAAAGTTTTTTGGACCATTTAATGTGAAGAGATCTTTAAGGAATTTAAAAATAGATGTATTGCTACACCAGACCTCATGATTTATTCAAGTGTAAAAATTTTCATGGTATATAGTGATGTTTTAAATAAGTTTTTAGGTTGTGTGTTAATGTAAAATGGAAAAGTGATAGAGTATGCCTCAAGGTAGTTTAAAGTTCATGAGAAAACTATCTACCATGTGATTTGGATTTGGCTATAGTGATATTTTCATTGAAAATCGAGAGGAATTATCTCAATGGGGAGAAGTGTAAAATATATACGGATCATAAGAGCCTCAAATGTAAATTCACACAAAATGAGATTAATATGTTCCATTTATTATGGTCAGATATGATCAAGGACTATGGTTGTACAATCCATTATCATACTTGGAAAGTAAACAATGTGGTGGATGTTCTAAGTAGAGATGATTTGGAAACATTATCAGTGATTAGAATTGAAAAGGATACAATATTCTTATACTTGAAGATGATGGACATGGGAATTATAAAGGAACAAACATCTTCATTCCTTTCTAAAATGATTTCTCAATCATCCATTCTAGAGATGATAAATGATTCTTAAAGAGAAGATGTGGAAATTTAGAAGAAGTTTGAAGCTATAAGAAAAGTAAAATCCTAAAATTTTAAAATTGATGAAGAAAGAGTTATAAAATTTGGGTCATGACTATGTGTACCATCAAATCTTGATAAAAAGGGGCAATTGGATAATGCATATAGCTTGACCTTGTCCATCCACCCAAGGGGGATGAAGATGTATCAAGATATCTGAGATCACTATTAGTGGGAAAATATGAATAAGGAGATCATGAAATATAAGTCAATGTGTATGGAATGTCATAATGTTAAGGTTGAAAGGAAAAAATATAAGGGGATGATGAAACCATTATTCATACCTACCTGTAAATGGAAAAAAATAACCATGGACTCAGTCACTGGTCTTCCAAAGACACCAAGAGAAAATAATGATATATGTGATAGTAATGGGAAGGTAACGGAAGTCGGTGGTTTGGGGATTTAAAATTTTTCATCACTAAAATGATGAAACTACTTCATATTCAATGATCTGAGACCCTATAAGGTCTACGGATCTCATGTGAATTGTCAAAGCATAAAAATTAAACCAAACGGTTACCTCATTTGAATCAAAGCACATTCAACAGTAACTCATTTTCAGTGATTGTTGCTCGAATTATAAGAGTTTTAACCCCTCTTGATCATACAAATACACCTCAAGAGTCTTTCCATATACTGATCATTGAATTCTAGATACTAGCGCAGAGTGTTTATGATTCCTTCGATGTTGCGATGATCACCTCAATCTTATCCCTTCGATCCATGAAGGTGTTCTTAGATCGAATGATCAAATGTTAACTTTATCTCTCTAGGATGTGGGAGGATAAATAATCTCTCAATTTCATTATAATGAATAATAGTTGGAATGATATTATCCTCTTCTTTATATAGTGGATGCTTGAATACCCAGAAAGAGTTCCCCGACCCCTAGAAATAAAACACCCACTAACTTAGCAGTGAGTGATATGTAATGACTAACTAACTACGTCATAATGTCATTTATAATTTTATCATATAATTATAATATATAATAAATATATTATGTGATAAAAATGATTCATTAACGTGATTCGTAATTCCTATAATATTAAACGAACATTGAATATTAAAATAATATTTGTTTGTATAATATTTTCCCACGTATTCAATTAATACCTTGTAAATACTTTAAATAAATTCAAACCAATTAATATACACTTGAATAATAATGAATTTATTTATTCATTGGTGATCATTAATACTTGGAAAAATCTTGGACCTTATGGTGGGTCCCACCATGTCCTATATACATATTCACCAGAATGGGGTAGAATCTTGAATAAGTTATTGTGTGTGACCCTCAAGACCCTTATCATGATTATAGTGAATACAATTCATATACCAAGAGAAGATTCTAGCAATCCATAAAGGCCCCTAAAGAGATAAGTAAAATTCATATAAATGAAAACATTTCCTATGAACATGCACTATGAAATATAATTTTTTTATCTCGTGATATCTCATAAAGTAGGATGAACAAGTTGTGACATCATCCTTTATTGCTTTATTATTTGTTGATCTAACTTGATGGACTTACCTTCAACTACCTCAGACAAGGATTTATGAAGGTACTACCATCATGATCAACTAGTCCTGAGATATCACTTCCTCAACTCAGAATCAAAAAAAATCAATCTTGATCATTCAACCCATGTCATACCATGAAAGATGCACCCAACACAAGCTACCACACTATGACTTTAATGTCATGGTTTTTTTCTACATAAAATTATGTGATCAAATGTTACACATTGATAATGATCTAAAGTCAGGATGCAAATACACATTTTCATAGATAAGAACAAGCAATGACACCTAAAACATGAGATGTTCTTATTGGCGAGTCTATACTCATGATCTCACCTACTATAGATCACAAAATGTGAGACTCATGAGAAGAAGTCCCAATGCTTATGATCTTATAGAACGTGATAGTTAGACATCAACTATTTCCAATCGCTAATATGTATCTAGACTGTAGGAAATTTTTTTAATATTACTATCATAGTATCTTGAGGTTCTCATTATAGCCCAATAACTTCTATAACATTTTGATATAAAAAATAATATATGGAGATTAACATTTAAATAGAGAACATAGAAATATAAACACTATAATGGTGGGTGTTCATCATGTATAACTCAATGTATACATGGTATGATAATCGAAAAGTATTATTCAAGTTGGGTCTAGGGAACCCACTATTACAACAATATGGGTTATGGTGGATTTATTTACAGAGACTTCTCACTTAATTGCAATTATAAAGGACTTATCACTTGATCAACTTTCAATATTATACATTAGAGAAGTGGTGAGGATTCATGGAACACCTCTATTGATTGTATTTGACCGAGATCCAAGATTTGCCTCCAATTTATAGAAGAGTCTCCAACATGCTCTAAATAGTAAGTTGAAATTCAATATGATTTATCACCCCCAAACTGATGATCAGTCTAAGAGGACTATCCAAACAATAGAATACATGTTGAGAGAATTCTAGATGGACTTCAAAGAAGGATGGTATCAACATCTTCCTCTAGTTTAGTTCTTAGGAAATAATAATTTTCACTCAAGCATTCAAATAAATCCTTATGAAGCCCATTATGGGAAGATATGTTGAACATCTATGTGTTGGGATGAAGTTGGTGAATGCAACCTTTTGGGACTTGAAATGGTTGAGAAAATGGTTGGAAATTTTAATACCATTCAGCAACACATTAGGGCTTCTCAGAGTCGAAAAAAGATCTATGGTGATAATCTTTGATGAGACCTGGAGTTTGAGGTCGGAGATAAAGTGTTTCTCTATATATCTCCATGGAATAGAGTAAAGAGATTTGGGAAGAAGAGTAAGTTATATCTAGGGTACATCGACCTATTTAAGATTCTCTATCACATTATAGTTGTGTCTTATCAACTAGAAATCTCACCAACGCTATCTCAAGAACACAACATATTTCATGTATCTCTGTTGAGTAAATACATATCAGATATCTCACATGTACTAAATTCATAGGTGATGTATCTAGGAAATGATCTCTCTTATGATGATCATCTAGTGATGATCTTTTACTATAGAGATAAATTTCTACACAAGATAATGCACCTAGCCAATGTACTATGGAAAAACCATAAATACAAGGAGGCAATATAGGAATCAGAGGAAGATATGAAGTAGAAGTACCCTCGCATGTTTTCACAGAAGTATATAATATGAAATTTTGAGGGTGAAATTTCTTAATGGGGGATGAATGTAACACCCTGATATTTTAAAAGAATATTATGTTTGATAACTTATATAACACACAACATTGAGCTTAAACGAACTATGAAATATTATTATAATTATAATCTAGTTGTTAAATTGAAGGATATGAATAGGATTAAATATATTATGAAATATATATATATATATATAAAGTTAATACTCAATAAAAATGTATTGATTAATTCTTATGAAATAAGAACTCAGTTTTTAGTAAAGTCATTTTATTCTTCAAAAAAATATGTTTTCTTAAAAAATGGTTTTATTGCTTTTTATGAGAAAATATTATAATTAATTTATGAAACTTTAAAAAAATATTTCATAAAAAAACTTAATTTTTAAAATATCATATTAAAATTATATTATGGTGATTTTTTGGATTTTTATGAAAAGATTGACTCTTCAATGAATAGTGAAAATACTAATTTTTATTGAAAACTGTATTTTTTATTCAAGTATTTACAAAGTTCTATTTTAAAAAAAATCAAAGAAAATTAAGTTATATTATATTATGAATAATCCAATTATTTTTATTGGAACCAATTTTATTGTTGAATTTGGTATAAAAATATTTTTATACTTAAAAATACATTTTTCTTAAAAATTGTATTTCGTTGCCTTTTGTGGTTTAATCTTAAATTAATTATACCACTTATATAAATTAAATATTGAAAAATAAATTACATATTTATAATATGGAATTATAAATTTGGAAAATATATCCCTTTTATTTTTTCATTATGAATAGTAACTGCATTAAATAATTGTCACCACGGTAAGGGTAAATCGGGTAATTAAAGTTAAAAATAACATGATAAGGGATAAAAATGACTCTAACACTTTATTTTATCCTATTGTATGAGTTTAGTTTGAGCATTCTCATCCATGTTTATAAAATATGGAAACTTGGTGTCATATGTATTTAATTTTTACCTTTATAATATTTAAACAAAGGATGAAGTCAAAAATATCACTTTCTTACATTTAATTTTAATAATATTTTGTGATAGAGATAAATACAAATTATGTACAATTATAAATACTTATTTGAAAGATAAATAATATATTTTTATCATGGTGATTTATTTCAAATTTTTAGGCATGAATAAATACCTTAAATGTTTACGAAACGACGACACAATATTTATTCAATTAATATAAAAATAAAATAAGTAATTTAAAAATATTAAAAGAAATATAATATGAATGAATTATTATGTTCCCTAAATTTTATATATAAAAATAACATATTTGATAGGTTTGAATAGATTATATTTGAATTCCATTTTTTCATGTTGTTTTCAAAATCAAATTAAATGAATAGTTCCGATTGATTAGATTCAAAATCCAATGTTATCATGTTGTTTTCAAAATAAAATTAAATGAATGGTTCAAAAAATGATTTTAATGTTATTTTATAATAAATAATATTTTATTAAATGATTTAAAATTACTAAAAACCTACCTTAGACCAAGTTATTTGTGTATGTTTGAAATTATCAACTATGGTCCATTAATGGTCCAATTTTACTTTTATAGTAACTATATTGACCCATAAAAAGTAAAAAACATTATCGTGATAATTGTCAAAAAGGGTTAGTATGAGTTAAAAAAATATATAAAGGTAAAAACCTAATCTAGACTTGTCCAAATTTTATTAGATGATATAATTTAGACTCGTACTCATATTATCTTCAAATTATATTAGTTTGGATCCTTTTATCCTCAAAATTTAGATTACATTAATTTAATATTTTAAATAATTTCATGAGTGTCCCTACCCTCACTTATAAAAGGGCACCTCATGTCCTCAAGAGGGGGGTGAATTGAGATCCAATTAACATTTCTATTTTAAAAATTTTGTCTTAAAAACCCCCAAATAAAATACTGAATTAAACTGTAGTGAATTTATATCAAAGTAAAGGTTTTGTTGGGTTCTCAAGGGATTTATTATTTCCCAGTTAATCAAAATAGAAGAGTTGATTAACTTTTGAAACTAACTTACTGATTTACAACTAATATAAACACTTGCGAGTTTAATTATCAAAGTGATTTTAAAACAGTTTTGGTTTTAAAGTAATTAGCAGCAGAATAAAAAAACTTTGAAAGATATAGCACAGTAGATATAACGAAGAGGTTCAGTCTCAAGCCAAGACTTAGTCCTCTCAACAATTTATATAAATTTGATCCACACCCTGTATCGGGGTTCACAACAGTTTACAACTGTCCAGGTCCAAGAACTCTACCACTATTATTCGTGGGAAACAGAACAACAACAACCAGCTGTCCAGGTCACACACAACCTCTACCACTATTACTGTGGGAAATGAAAGATGTAAAGAGTTTTCTGAGGATTTACAGATCCTCCAGTTAAAGTACAGGAGACAGTGTGTGTGTGTTAAATACAGCATATAACACACACTGCTCGAAATGTAAAATAATGAATCACAGAGCAGAGATGTAGAGTTTAGAAATGGCTCTAGTGATTGCAGTGAATCTTTGGACTCCTTAAGTTTTATTAGAAATGGTTCTGAGTCCTCTTCTGGTTTTTGTCTGAAAAACAGAGTGTCGTCTGCTTGGCATCCAGGTTCATAGATAGTGAAAAAATGTAGTCCATGAAGTTCTTTAATGTCCTCGTGAATGTACATAACTCTTCTTGAGTAAGCTTGAGTGTGTATGAGGTTCTGTGTCTTCTGAAACTATCTCATCCACCACTCTTTTCACTCATATATGTCTCATCGTAGTCTTGAACCAACAGGGACTTCTTGTATTTATAGCACAAGCTCCAGCAAAAGAAATGATTTCTTTTTGCAGGTACGAGGTATGGTTCCCTGACATCCAACAACCTTCATTAAATAAATGACAGAGCATTAAAATATTCCTAATATGACCGTTGGTTAGATTAAATAAAGATAAAGAAATTCAAACAGCTGTTTATGACTATTGGTGAGTCAAGTGATCGGTAGGTCATTAGCATCATCATCAGTGGCTAGACATCGGTGTGTCCTAATCGGTGACTCAGATGATCGGCATCGGTGTGTCATGATCGGTGACTCAATTGATCAGCATCGGTGTGTCATGATCGGTGACTCGTTTTATCAGCATCGGTGTGTCATGATTGGTGACTCATTTGATCAGCATCGGTGTGTCATGATTGGTGACTCATTTGATCAGCATCGGTGTGTCATGGTCGGTGACTCATTTGATCAGCATCGGTGTGTCATGATCGGTGACTCATTTGATCAGCATCAGTGTGTCATGATCGGTGACTCATTTGATCAGCATCGGTGTTTCATGATCGGTGACTCATTTGATCAGTATCGGTGAGACAGTTGTCTTTTGATATGGATCGGTGCGACCGTTGTCCTTTGATATGGATCGGTGTGACCGTTGTCCTTTGATATGGATAGGTGCGACCGTTGTCCTTTGATAGAACACAAAGTGTCTGTTTGATCCATAAGACTTCCAGAATACTTGTAAATCAATAGCAAGCACAGATAAAAACATGATCCAACCAATAAAAACAGATTCACTAAGAGATTGTGATTATGTATATGAGAAATCCAACCGGATTAAGTAACGATGATTTGTGATTATTAAAACAGCAATCATAGAAAGAATTCAACAATCTTCCAGAGGGCTCAACAATCTCCCCCTTTTTTATAATCACAAATCTTAGTCATAAATAAAAATAATATAGCATCAATAATAGTGACAAGGAAGAAAAACACAATGAGATATAAATCTCCCCCTGAATTTATGCCTTTGTATATTTATGTAAACATTGCTCCCCCAGCCATAGTATGTTTCTCCCCCATAGATATAAATCTCCCCCTTTGGGATAATCAAAAAGGAGGGAAAACATATAAATAAGAGATTAAAAGAAGGCATCATAGAGAATAGAGAGAGAGAAAAAAAATTTGCAAAGTATATCAAAGTACAAACAGAACACTGGTCACCCTATCAACAACAAGACACAACTATTTCTTGGGATGTAACGGGGATTTTCCTTTGTCAGAAGGATCAATGGTTGGTAAGTTGGAAGGCTTGGAGGCAGGTTGAACTGGGAAAATTTGAAAAGGTGGTAAGATGACTCTAGAGGTAGTTTTAGATTATCAGCCAACACTTTGAAATTCGCGGTCATCTCATGCTTTGTATAAATCTTTGAAAAGTAATGGTCAACCTTTTCCTTGATCTATCTATGAGATTTAGTGGCATCTGCTAAATATACGGTCACCATATTATGAATGTGATCACTGTGCTCCTTCATCTTCCTCAACGATTCCAAATCAAGAAATTGTCTAATGGCGGCCAATTCATCATGCACAATCTGCCTTAGAGCCTCTAGCTCAAGAGTAGTGATCTTGGTTACTTTGGATATACTGGCTTGAGCAACTATCTAAGTTATCTCAGCTTTCAACTTTCTCAGATCAGACTTCTTAAGATGTTCAATCAGATTCCTCAACACTTCCATCATACTAGAGATGGTTGATCTAAATTCGTTTGATAAAGAAACTAAGTCAGATTGTAGATCCTTCAGAATATGATTTAGAGAGGCTATGTGTCTGCCAATAAACTCACCAGTATTGGCCAAGTCTGGTCTAATAGCATTTGAAATTTCTTCTCTGACTGTGTCTCTCACAGCAGCAAGAAACTCAATTTTGAACTTATCAAAATTAGACTGAGAGACAGTAGAACTAGGTAGATGAACATATGCAGCATCAACAATATGAGCAGACCTTGTCTCAACTGGTTGGATTTCCTTCATAACTGCAGTAGATTCTTATTCTTCCTCTTCTTCTTCTTCAGAATACTCTAAACCCAAAACAGCAAAACCAGGGTAATCATCCCAGACAGCAGCACACAGAGTATATTTCGGTTTATCATAACTTGCTTTTACACTGATTTCTAGAGAATCTCTCTTGCCATTGGAATTTGTTTCTGGTACAGTTTGATGTGTTTCTGTTGGAAGTACAGAAAGACCATCCACTGGTCGGTTGTCACCATCATCATCATTATCATCATCATCATCATCAGTAGCATCATCATCTCCATTCCCATTTCCATTCTTCACAGAAACTTCACTGTCAGATACTTCAGTGTCACTAGCTTCTTCATCACCAAGAACTGGTTCTGATTCAGGTAAGGGTAAAGGTGGACTGGCAGGTCCAAAGTCTATTCTTCTCTTAGGTCTCACAGTATCAGGATCACTCCTATCATCAGGAGGTGACATACTTCCTTCTTTTGTTTCAGCTTCTTCCATCCCTTCTTTATCAGACTCTTCAGTGTCCTTATTCCTTTAAATATCTACTTCTTCCTCATCATCAGAATAAATTGGATCCTCATCTGATTTCAAACCAGGGTCTCTCAAACCCTTCAGCCTCTTTCCACGATCAGTGGGATTGTAGGATTCATACAACTTGTCCTCATCAGCAACCCAGTATTTCTTCCATGGGTTCCAATTTATTTTCATCCTTTTACAAATTTCTTTGTTAACACAAAAAGCACTATCAGATTCAGCTATCTCATCAGCTTCATCATCACATTCCAGATTCTTTAACATAGAAGAGATCACTTTGGAATAGAACAGGGCAGTGGATTTCTTAGAAGGTTTCACCATTCCAACTATGTGCACCATTAGATATCTACACAAATTGATCTTCTCATGGGTCTTTAGTAAAAATAATAGAAAAACATCCTGGTATTTTACAGCAGAAAAATCTCCTTTCCTGGGGCAAATTTGGTGCTGAATAAACTTAAAGAGAATTCTACATTCACCATCCAACTATGATGTTGTGATTCTCTTTGACTCTCTATTTCCAGTCAAAAACTCTAAAGATAACTCATAAGAGAAGTATTCAGTGGTTGGAGGAATGTTTCTAGCATAATCCTCATACCGACCCTCATGGGGTACATTTAAACATTCAGCCCATTGTTTAGATGAAAAAGATATTTTCTTTCCTTTTACTACAGAAGACATTCGGGCAGCCTCTACACCATCTAAAGTAACTTTCAGATTTATATAAAACTTATGCACTAGCTTTGGGTAGTATACAAGAGTGTTATATGAGAACTAGGCTTTCCATCCTTGAGATTCTAAAACTTGTAACAACAGCGACTTACTTGTCAAAAGCCAGGCGGAACTGACTTCCTTTTCTACAGCAACAATCCGAGTTTCCAGGTTCGGATTTACTCATCTTTGAGTGGTACTACTCGACTCGCCTCAAGCACGCTTTGAAGGTACAGAACATTCTGATCCTTTTCTTGGTCTCTTTTTCTTAGCCATTTGAAGATTCTGGTGAATGTAGGGGTTCGAAGGTTCGAATTAGAGGAGAAGAGAGGAAATAAGGCTTGGCGGGAAAAAATGAAAGGTCGACGGTTTGGGGAATAGAAATAGTCGTGTATCATTTATTTCATCATTTAGGGTTTCCATAATAAAGATAAAAGTAATTAATTACAACATAATAAAAAGTAATTGAAAGATAGATCGGTTTCACAGATCGGTTTCACAGATCAGTTTCACAGATCAGTTTCACAGATCAGTTTCACAGATCAGTTTCACAGATCGGTTTCACAGATCAGTTTTACAAATCAGTTTCACAGATCAGTTTCACAGATCAGTTTCACAGATCGGTTTTACAAATCAGTTTCACAGATCGGTTTCACAGATCAGTTTCATAGATCGGTTTCACATATCGGTTTCATAGATCAGTTTGACAGATTGGTTTCATAGATCAGTTTCACAGATCTGTTTCACAGATCGGTTTCACAGATCAGTTTCACAGATCGGTTTCAGAGATCGGTTTCACAGATCAGTTTTACAGATCGGTTTCACAGATCGGTTTCACAGATCGGTTTCACAGATCGGTTTCACAGATCGGTTTCACAGATTGGTTTCATAGATCAGTTTTACAGATCGGTTTCACAGATCGGTTTCACAGATCAGTTTCACAGATCGATCATACACAACTCCTGTTTAATAAAATTTATTCTTTCAGAGCATAAAGTCTTTGTAAAAATATCAGCTAATTTAAGTTCAGAACTAATAAATTATAGGGAAATATCACCTTTTCTGATAATGATCTCTTAGAAAGTGATGTCTGACATCAATGTGCTTAGTCCTAGAGTGAGACACAGGGTTCTTAGATATGTTGATCGCACTAGTGTTGTCACAGTTAATTGAAACATGTTTAAAATCAAATCCATAGTCCAATAAAGTGTGTTTCGTCCACAGAATCTGTGCACAGCAACTACCAGCAGCAATATATTCTACTTCAGCAGTAGACAATGCAACTGAGTTCTGTTTCTTACTACACCATGATACTAGGTACTTTCCAAGTAAATGACATGTTCCAGATGTGATCTTCCTATCTAACTTACATCTAGCAAAGTCAGCATCTGAATAACTAGTTAGGTCAAATTATTGTCCTTTTGGATAAAACAAACCTAAATTCACAGTATACTTAAGATATTTAAAAATCCTTTTAACAGCCAGTAAGTGTGATTATTTAGGATTAGCTTGAAATCTAGCACACATACACACACTAAACATAATATCTGGTCAAATAGCAGTAAGATAAAGTAAACTCCCAATCATACATCTGTAATTGGTTTCATCAACTGGTTTTCCAGTTTCATCAACATCCAATTTACAGGTAGTACTCATAGGTATATCACTTTCCTTAATACTATCCAAACCAAAACGTTTTAATAAATCCTTAGTATATTTTCTTTGATTTAGAATAACACCATCTTTAGTTTGAAAGATTTTAAATCCAAGAAAATACTTAAGCTCTCCCATTAAGCTCATTTCAAACTCATTTTTCATAACCTTTGAAAAATCAGTACATAAAGAATTTTTAGAAGATCCAAAAATAATATCATCAACATAGATTTGTACTATTAACACATCTTTTGAAATCATTTTTATGAAAAGAGTGGGATCAGCTATTCCTTTTGTAAATCCTTTTAAAATAGTAAAGTTTGAAAGTCTTTCATACCAAGCTCTTGGAGCTTGTTTTAAACCATATAAAGCTTTAAAAAGTTTAAAAACATGATTTTGAAATTGAGGATTTGAGAAACCAGGTGGTTGTTCTACAAAAACATCTTCAACAATAAAACCATTTAAAAAAGCACTTTTCACATCCATTTGATATAACTTGAAATTCAGATGTGATGCATAGGCAAGTAAGATCCTAATAGCCTCTAATCTAGCTACAGGTGCGAAGGTTTCCTCATAGTCAATTCCTTCTTCTTGATTGTAACCTTGTGAAACTAGCCTAGCTTTGTTTCTAATGATGTTTCCATATTCATCAACTTTGTTTCTAAACACCCATTTTGTGCCTATGGTTATAGTGTCCTTAGGTCTTTTTACTAATTTCCAGACTTTGTTTCTTTCAAATTGATTTAGTTCTTCTTGCATAGCCATTACCCAAAATTCATCATTGATAGCATCATTGATATTTTTAGGTTCTAAATGTGAAAGAAAAGCTTGATGTTCAACCTGATTTCTTAGAGAAGCTCCAGTCTGTGTTCCTCTATCTAAATTACCTACAACATCATCTAAAGGATGGTTCTTTAGAATTCTAGTTGGTCTAGAAAAGGTAGGGCTAGATATTTCAGATTCATTTACAGGTTGAGGTTCAATAGAGGCAGGTTCTGGAAAATTTCCAGAACTGGATGTTTTAACTACAGGTCCACTGTCTTTATCATTAGGGTTCAAAACAGAGAGATCATCTTCAATATTTTCAAGAGAGGTCTTAGGTTCATGTGGATCAATTTCATCAAATTTGATGTGAACTGATTCTTCCACACATTTGGTTCTCTTATTGAAAACTCTATAGGATTTACTAGAAATAGATTAACCTAGAAAAATTCCTTCATCACTCTTGGATGAAAATTTGTCTAGATTGTCTTTAGTATTAAGAATAAAGACTTTGCAGCCAAAAACTATGAAGTAGTTAACCTTAGGTTTCCTATGGTTCCATAACTCATAAGGGGTCCTCTTAAGAACAGGTCTGATCAAGACTCTATTGATAATATAGAAAGCTGTATTGACAGATTCAGCCCAAAAATAAACAGGTAGGTCATACTCATTAAGCATAGTCCTAGAAATTTATTACAGGGTTCTATTCCTCCTTTCTACTACACCATTTTGTTGGGGTGTCCTAGGGGCATAGAAATTGTGACTATAGCCACTGTGTCAGCATTAAGATTCAAACTCATGATTTTCAAACTCATGGCCATGATCACTTCTCAGGGTTTTAATTTTAAGTCCACTAAGGTTCTCTACAGACTTGGAATATTTTACAAAGCAAGAACAATCTTCACTTTTGTGATCTAGTTAACATACCCAAGTATATCTAGAAAATTCATCCACAAGAACATATACATAGTGCTTCCCATTTAAACTAGAAACTCTAGAAGGTCCAAATAAATCCATGTGAACCAACTCGAGAGGTTGAGAAGTTGAAACTTCTTTCTTTGATTTAAAAGAAACTTTATGTTGCTTTCCCTTTTGACAGGGATTACAAACTTTGTCTGCTGGAAATTCAATTTTGGGTAGGTCTCTAACTAAGTTCTTCCTAGCAAGTTTTCTAAGTTAGTGTACATTGCAGTGTCCTAATCTTCTGTGCCAAAGCCAATACTCTTTATGAAAAGCATTTAAACAGGTAATATTCTACTTAGCTAAAGAATTTTAAATCAACAGCATAAACATTTTCATTTCTTAAAGCAGAAAATACTAAAACATTTTTAGAATTAAAAACATTACAAGAATCATTTTCAAATTTAACATAAAAACCATCATCACATAACTGAGAAATACTTAACAAATTATATTTCAGTCCATCAACAAATAAAACTTTGGAAATCAATATTGAGTCAGTGTTACCAATTTGGCCTAAGCCGATGATTTTTCCTTTTGAGTTATCACCAAAAGTGACAAACCCACCATCAATTCAAACTAAGCTTTTAAAGCATGAGAAGTCTCCTGACATATGTCTTGAACATCCACTGTCCAAGTACCAAGTCTTTCTACAGGATCTCTTTAAGCAGGTTCCCTACAAAACAGATTTAGATAGAGAATGATTTTGGTACCCATATCTTCTTGGGTCCAGACAGGTTAGCCAATAAAACTTTAGGTACCCAGATTTGTCTAATGGGTCTCATAAGATTTGTAGAATCAACAGATTTTGAAAGGTAAAATTTATTAGATCTGTAACTATGAATATAACTAGTTGAAGCATATGAAGTTTCAGAACTAGCTACATTCTGTCCAGATTTAGGAATAAATCTAGTTTTGGTAATTTTCCTTTGTCCAGGTTGGTATCCTATACCAGTTGTGTATCTAGGTGCTATTTGATTACCTAGAATCTGAGTAAGATTATATTTTCCATTGGTAAATTTCTCTAAGTCTTTCTTGAGTTGCTCATTAGATAATTTCAGTTCAGTGTTTTCTTTAAGCAACTGATCATTCTTTTCCATTTCAATATCAAGATCAGATTTATGTTTAACAGTTAAAGCATATTGTTTCTTTAAACCTTTGTATTTGTCTTTCAGCTCATTACAGGTTTCTTCTAACATATCACAATATTTAAGTAGTTCAGATTTTGACATGTTTTCTGAGTCAGAATCATCTTCGGAATAATATGAATTTAAAGCAGGAGTTTCAGATGTTACCTCAGAGGTGTTTGTCATAAAACACATGTTTGCCTTATTTCTGTGTTCAGTTTCAGAAACTTCAGATTCAGTGGAGCTATCCTCGGAAGCACTCCAAGTATCCTTCATGGATTTATTAAACCTATTGTCCTTGTATTCATACCTCCTCTTGTACTTCAACTTTGGACAGTCTTCTTTTATGTGTCCCTTTCTTTTGCACTCATAGCAGACAACTTCATCTGATTTGTCATATTTCTTCCAATCCTTTTTCCAATGTCCCTTGTTGTCATACTTACCGTTATAATTTGATTTTCTGAAAAACTTCTTCTTCCTATAAAACTTCTTAAACCTTCTAGCAATGTGAGCCATCTCAGCATCACTATCAGAAGCACTTTCACTATCATCACAGCTTGAACTTTCATTTATAGCTTGGAGTTTCTCTTTATCCTTGTTCTTTGAGGTTGAAGATTTGAAAGCAACAGACTTTCTTCTAGGTTCATCTTCTTCTTCTTTGTTAACCTTGAGTTCTTCTTCATACATCATCAACTTGCCAATTATTTCCTTGACTGTCAGTTCACCAATATCACATGATTCTCTAATGGAGACAGAAGTTCCTATCCATCTTTCAGGTAGACATCTCAGAATTCTCATAATTTGTTCCTTTGATGGAACATCCTTTCCCAGAGAATCCATTGTGTTGAAAATTTCATTAAACCTGAGATACATATCAGAAATGGGTTCATCAGGCTTCATCTTAAAATTATCATACTTAATAGTATAAGTATTCAATCTCATTTCCTTAACATTAGTTGTTCCTTCATGAGAAACGGCTAAGGTATCCCAAATTTCATAAGCAGTTTTACAGGCAGATATTATATTAAATTCCTCATCTCCTAAAGCACAGTACAAGGCATTCATATCTTTGTAATTATTATTGTAGGAAGCCTTAGTAGCTTCATTCCAAGTAGTTCTAACAGTGGTAGGAATTTTATATTCTGATTCTATAGCAGTCCAAATATCAAAACCCATGCTCTCTAAATGAATTTTCATCTTAATCTTCCACTGAGCATAGTTGTTTCCATTGAAAAATGGTGTTCTATTGGTAGCAACACCTTCAAGTCTATTATCCATGATATCTTACTTAAAGAAAAGATTTTAAATAGATAAAAATTTAGAAATAACAGAACTTTTAAGAACTTTAAAATACAGCTAAAATCACAGTTGAAAAACAGAGTACTTTAGAAAATATTTTGAAACCTCTGATACCAAATGTTGGTCAGAGTGGATACTCAAGAGAGGGGTGAATTGAGTTCCAATTAAAATTTTTGTTTTAAAAACTTTTTCTTAAAAACCCCCAAATAAAATACTAAATTAAACTGTAGTGAATTTATATCAAAGTAAAGGTTCTGTTGGGTTCTCAAGGTATTGATTATTTCCCAGTTAATCAAAACAGAATAGTTGATTAACTTTTGAAACTAACTTACTAATTTACAACTAATATAAACACTTGCGAGTTTAATTATCAAAGTGACTTTAAAACAGTTTTGGTTTTAAAGTAATTATCATCGGAATAAAAAAACTTTGAAAGATATAGCACAACAGATATAACCAAGAGGTTCAGTCTCAAGTCGAGACTTAGTCCTCTCAACAATTTATATAAATTTGATCCACACCCTGGATCGGGGTTCACAATAGTTTACAACTATCCAAGTCTAAGACCTCTACCACTGTTATTCGTGGGAAACAGAACAACAACAACCAGCTATCCAGGTCACACACGACCTCGACCACTATTAATGTGGGAAATGAAAGATGTAAAGAGTTTTCTGAGGATTTATAGATCCTCCATTTAAAGTACAGGAGACAGTGTGTGTGTTAAATACAGCAAATAACACGCACTGCTCGAAATGTAAAATAATGAATCACAGAGAAGAGATGTAGAGTTTAGAAATGGTTCTAGTGATTGCAGTGAAGCTTTGGACTCCTTAAGTTTTATCAGAAATGGTTCTGAGTCCTCTTATGGTTTTTTTTCTGAAAAACAGAGTGTCGTCTGCTTGGCATCCAGGTTCAGAGATAGTGAAAAAATGTAGTCGATGAAGTTCTTTAATGTCCTCGTGAATGTACAGAACTCTTCTAGAGTAATCTTGAGTGTGTATGAGGTTCTGTGTCTTCTGCAACTATCTCATCCACCACTCTTTGCACTCATATATGTCTCGTCATAGACTTGCACCAACAGGGACTTCTTGTATTTATAGCACAAGCTCCAGTAAAAGAAATGATTTCTTTTTGCAGGTACGAGGTACGGTTCCCTGACATCCAACAACCTTCATTAAATAAATGATAGAGCATTAAAATATTCCTAATATGATTGTTGGTTAAATTAAATAAAGATAAAGAAATTCAAACAGCTGTTTATGACTATTGGTGAGTCAAGTGATCGGTAGGTCATCAGTATCAGCATCGGTGGCTAGACATCGGTGTGTCCTGATCGGTGACTCAGATGATCGGCATCGGTGTGTCATGATCGGTGACTCATTTGATCATCATCGGTGTGTCATGATCGATGACTCATTTGATCGGCATCGGTGTGTCATGATCGGTGACTCATTTGATCAGCATCGGTGTGTCATGATCGGTGACTCATTTGATCAGCATCGGTGTGTCATGATCGGGGACTCATTTGATCAGCATCGGTGTGTCATGATCGGTGAATCATTTGATCAGCATCAGTGTGTCATGATCGGTGACTCATTTGATCAGCATCGGTGTGTCATGATCGGTGACTCATTTGATCAATATCGGTGAGACAGTTGTCTGTTGATATGGATCGGTGTGACCGTTGTCCTTTGATATGGATCGGTGCGACTGTTGTCCTTTGATATGGATCTGTGCGACCGTTGTCCTTTGACAGAACACAAAGTGTCTGTTTGATCCAAAAGACTTCCAGAATACTTGTAAATCAATAGCAAGCACAGATAAAAACATGATCCAACCAATAAAAACAGATTCACTAAGAGATTGTGATTATGTATATGTGAAATCCAACTGGATTAAGTAACGATGATTTGTGATTATTAAAACAGAAATCATAGTAAGAATTCAACAATCTTCCAGAGGGCTCAACAATCAAATTAAATGAATAGTTCCGATTGATTAGATTCGAATTCCAATGTTATCATGTTGTTTTCAAAATCAAATTAAATGAATAGTTCAAAAAATGATGTTAATGTTATTTTATAATAAATAATATTTTATTAAATGATTTAAAATTACTAAAAACCTACCTTAGACCAAGTTATTTGTGTATGTTTGAAATTATCAACTATGGTCCATTAATGGTCCAATTTTACTTTTATAGTAACTATATTGACCCATAAAAAGTAAAAAACATTATCGTGATAATTGTCAAAAAGGGTTAGTACGAGTTAAAAAAAGAGATAAAGGTAAAAACCTAATCTAGACTTGTCAAAATTTTATTAGATGATGTAATTTAGACTCATACTCATATTATCTTCAAATTATATTAGTTTGGATCCTTTTATCTTCGAAAATTAGATTATATTAATTTAATATTTTAAATAATTTCATGAGTGTCCCTCCCCTCACTTATAAAAGGGCACCTCATGTCCTCTTTTCTTCACACTTAAAAATTATTTTAGTTCAAAAAAATCCTACCCAAATACCTTATTAACATTTAACTCATGTTATATAGGTCTTATTTTGGGAATAATTCCAACCTTAGAGGGTTTAAGGTATAAAGTAAAGGAAGTTGTCTGAAGAAGAGGTATAGTCTTTAACCAAATGTTTTAGTTTTATTTCTTCCTATACTACCTTAAAATATTCTTAAAATATGATAAAATAAATAAAATAATAATATTTCATATACATAGATATTATTATGTTGATGGAATTATTTTCATCCATCTTCTCTTCCATCAAATGGGAAACGAAATAGTCATTTGTAAGTACGGTAGACTACCGCCTCGCGAACTGATGTAATTTATTTTCCATCAATTCCTCACACAGCTAGTTATTATTATGGATTTAATAAAATATATGTTATTTTTTATATTATTATTTTTCTTAAAATGTTAATTATTATTCACCTTTATTTCATTCTATCCATCAAAAATAGAAACAGTGTTTAAGCGTATAGACATCTTGTCGTCTCTATGAATAGTTTTATTCATTTTTTTATCTCCACCATTTATAGATGAATCTATATATTTAATGAATATATATGATATTAATATCATGGTTAAAATTATGGAGATTATGTAACCATGGTCAATGTATAAATATCGAAACTGTTGAACCAAAACATGATTAAGAAACGAAGCAGTTTTCACCCAGAACAGCAATTTAACTAAAAAATGTTAATAAACAGGTGGTAAGATATTATAAAAAATCATATATGGTATAATATATATGATTATGGTTTTTTAATACATGTATAATAAATCTATTTTTATTATATAGTAGTTTCTAATGCATATCAATAAAGAATATACTTAAGGTAATGGGTCTATTTGAACCACCATTTTTCTTTGAGCTATGACCATTCTCTCTCAAAATCACTTTATCTCTCCCTTTGATGTTATGGATTACTTATAATTTATGTGTATATGTATATTACATATATACCTAGTTCATTATACTTTCCTTTTATAGTGTAATAGATGTCATAAGTTCATTTCTAAAATTACTTCTTTAAAATCAAACACGGTTAAGGGGAATTTTTTTGTCCCTTAATCCTTTTTTATAATGCTAATTTAATGTTTTTATTCCCAAATGAATGCCTTATTTTGAGACCTAGGAATATGTACTCATAAATTAACATCCATAATATTTAATTCCTTCTTCTCTTTGAAATATTTATGAAATTTTCATTGATTATGATATGAGGAAAGATTATATAACACATTTCTTTCCATGGGTAATTCTCATGATTATGTCTTATGATTGATTTTTTTTTGTCACACGTAGTCATAAAAATATTATGACGGGTGCGCTTAGATAGAACTCTAATTAATTGGGTAAATATTTTGACTCATGAGACATTATGTGTGGTATTAGGGAGTGAACCTAATTCTTGATTGGACTTTGTCCACCGTGTGATGTTGTCTTAGCAGTTATCCTTGACTTATGTTTTTTCCATGTTTTGTATTACTACCATATTTCATATTTTGTCATGATCTTATGATACTATTTTATTTATTATATTCTCCCATGTGATTACTCATGACCCTTATCTTTTATAATATCATTTTATACCTTTGACTCACATGTTATGATTCTATATCATATTTATTAATTTACTAGGATTTTTAGCTCACACCTTTTTTTATATGTATTCCATAGGTTATCCTATGCAGTATTATGAGCTAAAAAGAATTCAAGGGCTCATTATGCAGATAAAAATAAAAAAAAATCATATTTATTTTTTATGTACCTAGTCTTCTAAATACACTAGTCCTTTTATTCTTATTTTTTATTTAATGGATATTTGTGTTAAAAACATGTAATAATATGTGTAAAAATAATTAGGTCACTAGTATTCGAACCAACTTCATCTAAATAGATTGGGATACACCGTTCCAACATAAGCATCATATGAAACACATAAGTTATCCTAATAACTAAATATTTCAATGACATAACTATATGTAACTCCACTCTCATTACTTGATATGAAAAAATATGAACCAATAAATTGATATGCATGATGGAATAAATCCAATATCTTAGGTGTGTACCTATCAGATACCTAATACATCAATGCATGGAAAGGAAAAATATTTCAAGGAAAATTATCCCTCGTCTCAAAATCATCATTTGATTCACAATATCAAGTTTTCTAGAACAATCACTAAAATTGCTTGAATAAATCTACAACACTCAACTTGTTATGAACTTAATCTTTTACCAATACATTAAAACTTTCACTCAACTGAGTGCTATGAATACACAATTCTAAAGAAACATTCAAAAGAAAATTATCCCACATATCTCTTAAAAATAATACATCATCTAACCATTGAAATTTAATATTCCCATATTATGCTCTTATATTATCCCACTCATGATAAAATGGTTGTCGATCATGGTATTGGAACATATACTTCTTAACTCTATGAAAAAACTAGAACCATATTTCATTCAATTCCATAAATGATGGATTTCTTTTTGCATCAAATTTCATGTACAAAGGCAGTGTCGAGTTCCCATTAAAACTTTGAAAATGGATTCTTTCATCACTAAATATTGATCAATAAATAAATTTTAGGGTACCTTCATGTGATGTGCCTCAAAAATTGTTTAAAACAACTAAAAAAAGGAACTCGGGGTTTCATTGTACTACAAAGATGCCCCATAACTACAATTTCATGATGAATATTGAAGACCACATACACTTAAAGGTTTATACTATTTATTCATGATAAAAGTGGTGTAAAATGAAACAAAAACTCAAAAAAACTCATAATTTATCTTTATCTTTAGATCATCCCAAAAAATATTTTTAATTTATTCATACAAATCAAATTGTATACCATAGAAAAATGATGGATTGTCCCAAAATTGTCTTTCCAAGTACTCTAACATGAAACTTACATCCCCATAAACCAATTCCATTCAATTTTTTAACCTCAAAAACTTCAATTGTTCAGAAAAAGTTTACCCAATAACATCTCTACCTTCTGAAAAAATTATCATTGATGAGAAATAATCATTTGGATTCATACTTACTAAAGTATTTGTTGGAACCACTCTGTGTATAAGGTTGTATTTGTTGTCAATAGTTGTCAATGCAGATCAAAATGAAGGTGATCATGAAATAATCCGATGAAGTAGAGGAGTGGTGATTCAGATGATTGTTGTACTGTTCGTAAGTTCAAAGAACATGTATCAAAGGTGATACATTGTTTACAA
This sequence comes from Viscum album, assembly GCA_963277665.1. Lineage (NCBI taxonomy): Eukaryota > Viridiplantae > Streptophyta > Magnoliopsida > Santalales > Viscaceae > Viscum > Viscum album. Next base: position 540,390,843 of record OY728142.1, on the reverse strand, counting down.
CAATGAATATTGTGAGGAGGATGGTGTTTTTGGATTAAGACCATGGGTTTTGATGAAGACCATGCAATTACTCATGATTGCGTGAGAACCATGCTAGAGACTTCTATGACGGTTGATGAAGGAGACAATGTGCCAATGCGTTGACTTATGAAGTGGCCATGCACATCACACTGTCATAGAAGATGATGGTACTAAAGTTGTTCCTTCAAAGAATGCATATCACAATGGTGGAGTTTGTGATAAAAGCAAAAGAGTTGCTGAAGGATACAGATCACCAAGAAGAAGTGTTGTTGAGGTGATCGTCCTTGTCGACAAAGCAAACAAACGACATAAAAAATTTGTTGGCAAAAGAGTTTCTATGGAGGCAGGTTGAGTTCGAGGGATGTGGTTAATGATCCATTTTTTGTCAGAGAACGTCGACAAAGGAATGGATGATCTGGAGGCGGTACAAAAAGAGCAGATACAAGGTGGCGTTGTTTCCCAGTGTTTGCCAATTTTTTAGGCCTCAAAATCGGAAAATGAAGACATTGATGGTCTACAAAAGGAGGTGCGCGCTAGGAGGAAGGCTTGCGCGAAAAATAAGAGGCTTGCGCGAAATACTTAAGTTGGGCGCGGAAAACAGCGGGATGCGCGAAATAGTTTTCCGTGCAAACAGTGTTTCAGAATCAGAACGTTGTAAAATGGTAAAGGCATGGGCTGCGCGAAAAACTAGAGCTGTGCGCGAAAAACTAGAAATGTGCGCGAAAAATGTTGTGCGCAGAAAAGCTGGGTGAATTTTTCGCGCAATCAGCGTATCGAATCAGAAATACAGAAAATTGGCAAAGGAAAGAGGCGCGCGAAAAATCAGAGATGTTCGCACCATGTGCGTGGAAAATCGAACTGGTGCGCGTAAAGTTAGTTGTGCGCAAGAAGGGGGGTTTTACGCGCAGGATCAAAAACGTCTATAAATATGAGGTGAACCCCTCTCATTCAGAGGGGCTCGACACTTAGACAAATCCTGAGCTTCGGTGCGCGGAAAAATTAAGGTACAGAGGGTTGCGCGAAAAAGAAGGCGTTGCGCGAAAAAGGGAAGTTTTGCGCGAAAAAGAAGAGTAGCGCGAAAAGCCTTTTACGCGACAAAAGTTATTTTTACGCGCAAGGTTTGAATTTTACGCGCAAGCCCCCGGGAAGGGTGCGCGGAAAATTTGGGGGTCCCGCAGGCTTTTTGACAGGTGCTTAACACTCTCAAATCTGCTTTGCGAAGAGAAGAAGAACGATCGTGCAACCAAAATCTGATCTGCACAGAGAGAGAAATATATCGATACACTCAGGTGTCAGAACTGGGAATTGAAGGAAGAGAAGGAGATTTAGTGCATTCAGGTATTGCACTGAAGTAGAATATTGATTTCAAAAGAGCATCAACTCAGGACTCTGATGCAAGCAAAGTCTCATGCTGAACAGGAGACAAAGACTTCAATGCATATCTATTGAAGAGACCTTCACGTCTATAAACTGAGTGAGACTTCACCAACGGCAGTGAGCCAGGGGGAGTCAACGGGAGTGACCCGAGGGACGCAGTGAGCTATCCCTGAACAATTGTAAATGCAGTGAGCCTGGGACAGAGTGTCTGTACCCGAACATTTGTATCCGCAGCTAGTAAAGCATAGTGGATTTAGGTACGACCGGCAACCTGTCGGCGTATACTCCTTGGACGTAGCCCTCAGTGGTGAACCAAGTAAAAATAGCTGTGTCATCTGTCTCTGCATGTGAATGTTTAATTGATGATCATATCCATCATACAGGTTTAAGTAGTTCCTACCAACGTGGGAACAAGATCCACAACTTTAAGAAGAAAAAGTTGCCACCCTGATTCACCCCTCCCCTCTCAGGGTGTCCCGGGGTCCTACAGTATTCACATCCAGCTAAACTTCTTGTGCATCTATTATATTTATTTGGTACATTATCATATGAGTTGATTCAGGACTATGCAATGGGTGATTATTTTATTCCAAAAATACATTACAGAAATATTTCCAAAAAGACAATAGAAAGACCCCATTTGAGAAAGAAAGCTTGTACATGTCGCAACATGAGAAAATTTTACCATGTTGTCATGTTTTTCATACTTTCTATAACCTTTATTTCAACATGCATACAGAAATGGTGTAATAATTAATTTATCTATAAGATTAATCAAAGTGATTTTGGTGGATGATAATTCTCTTGAAGTCGTGGGTAAATTTGATGTTAGCATATGGAAGGAAAACATATTCTTCTTGAAATTGAAATAAATGAGGAACATCCCGATACTACAAAAGAATCTAATTTTCATAATACAGCTTGATGGGGCAGGGTTTGGAACAATATTTTCTAATGGATTTTTGAAGATCACTCACAAATCCATGGTATTGAAAAGAGGAGTAGTGGATGGGGCCCTATATCTAACTAGAAGATCATATGGAGCGATAATTGTCGGTGTATCAACTTTTGAGAGTTTGAAGTTGTGTAATTGTTGTATTTAACAAATTAATGAGAAGAACATTAAGGTCCTAATAATAAAAGATGTAATGAATCACTGTCACAACGAGTTAAAAAGTTGTGAGATTTGTGTGCTTAAGAAGCATAAGAGGGTATCATTTTACCTAAATTATAGGAATACCAAATATCATAAGGTAGATCTTATTCACTTGAATGTTTGGGTATTATCCTTAGTCCAATCTCACAAAGGGTCACTTTACTTTATGACTTTCATTATGATGAATCAAGGAATGTTTGGGTTTACTTTCTAAAATGAAATCCTAAGGTATTTAGAGTGTTCATTCAATGTTAGTACATGGTGGAAATAGAAAATGGTTGGATGTTAAAACACCTATGATCTGAAAACAGTGGTGAGTACAATGGAAGGGACTTTCGGAAATTCTATAAAAAAAAGTGGAACATGCTAGAGAAGATTGTACCTAGTACACCTCAGCAAAATGGTGTGTCATGGCGAATAAATTGATAATTGAAAAAGAATATGTGGAGCATGAGGTTGAACTCGGGAATGATCAAGGTAATTTGGGTATATGAAGTGAACACGACATTATACTTCATTAACATAATTCTATCTTCTCTATTAGGATAGAAAATTCTAGATCAGTTTTAGTCTGATAAACCTATAGAATTTATCCACCTCAAAATTTCATAAGTATCTTCTATATCTATATCAATGACAAGGATAGGGAACAACTTGAGGAAATGTCCAAGAAATGTTTCTTTATGGGGTATGATAATGGAAATTTTGGTTTTTGATTATGGAATGATGACAAGTACCAAATTTTTAGAATCTAGAATGTTCTCATTAATTAGAAGGTATTATGGAAATACTGAAACTTGGGTGAGATGAAAGTTTAGAATAATAGTTCAACTGAAAAGTCTAAGTTGATATGAGTGGGAGTACCGAAAGAACAAAATTTCTAGAGAGTTCTTATGGAAACACTAAAATCTTGGAATATGGATCAGTGGAAGATGTGTCTAAATGATCTAGGACTCTTTAAGATTGAGGTGGAGTTTTGGAAGATATAGAACCCAAAGTTATAGTAGTAGAATGAGCTAATTCATAAGTCAAATTGCAGAAATTTACCAAAGTCAAGAAACTAATTCAGAGGTTTGGAGCTGGCATGAACTTGTTATTTTTAACATGTGGTGGAGAAACTGAAAGCCTGAAAAAGTTCTACACTCTCAATGACTCATGAAAGTGGGGTTCAGTTATGAAACAAATGACTTTGTTAGATTCTAACGAAGCATGGGATCAAAATGAGTTTCCATGGGGGGAAGAGATCACTGGAGAATAAGTGAGTTTTCAATTTGAAGGAGGAGGTTGATGATAGAAATAGGTACAAGGAATGACTGGTGGTGGAGGGTTTTCAATAGAAGAAGGGTGTTGAATACTTACAAATATTTTCACAAGTATTTAATCATGCTACTATACAGATAGTGTTGAGCATGGTTGTTACCGATAATCTACACTTAGCATATGGCTATAAAGATAACCTTTTTCATGGTGACATGGGGGACGAGATTGACATGAATAAACTGACAAGTTTTGAGGATTATTGGAACAAATAATTCATGTGTAAGATAAAAAAAAGATTCTATGGTTTAAAGCAAGAACAAAATCATAAATTTGATGATTTCATGGATAAGTTAGGTTTCACATGGAGAAACGGGGGTCATTTTTGCTACTAGAAATCATAAGATGGTGGGAGTTATATTATTATTCTCCTATACTAGGACTATCTTGACCCCCTCTCTCCAAATATACCGCAATGAGGGGAGAGAGATAATGAACCATGATTCCCCCCTTCAGTATTCCATGGGTTAGCAGCTAGCACTAAGGTTATTAAAATATAATAAAATGGGAGGCATTACCCTCAATAATAAAATAGGATCTGGAGATAGGATGAATTATCCACAAAAAACTCCATGAAATAATATAAATGAAACCAAATCCATCCCAAAATGCCTGCATAAATAAAAATAATACAGATAAAAGTCTCCAAAAGTAAATACCCAAAAGAAAAGATAAAGCAGCAACAGAATAGCTATCCAAAGGTCCATGATAGTAATGTTTGGAATAGTCCACATAATCCTCCTAGAAACTTGAAAACAGCTTATATACATAGGGTGATTATACAATTATACTTAGTAGGAAAACCAAATTCTCTCACACACATGTGAAAGAGGCATATTAATTAATCCATGAGAAAATAGCAGAACCAAACAGCACCTATACATGCATACTAATCAAATGCAACCTCACCAAGGCATTTTCACCAAATAACGCAAGCCATGTAATATAATATAACATGAATCATATCGATAAGGGTTCCCCTCACCACTTTCCTACTGGTATTCTACTCTCACACCTCAACTTCGTACATCCTAGTGCTCCCATATCTTTCATATACTACACCACCCCACAAGCATGTTCACATCACATCACGCTCGTGGACACATGAGTTCACCGCCCTATAAGCACGACCACATCACATCTCACCCAAAGACACCTGGTTGATCACATCAAAACCACTTTCATAAGCATAGTAGTAAATTAGCATGATCATGTATGACATTAAACTCATTTTATCCTCCAACCATGCATGACCCCCACCATAATACACCCCACAAGACTGGTCATATCAAACCTCACTCGAAAACACATGGGCCAATGCCCCAAAAACACAGTCACACCTCTCCAAAAAACACTTGAACAATCACAACCATCATCTAATGCACTAAAATAATCTATCCATCATTTCCTATGTGATACCTACTTCTCCTGGAAGAGAGAGTGAGAAAGAGAAGGTACCCAACCATCTATCCTCCTCAATGGATGTTGGTAAAAACACCCTTGTGTGACTATGCAGGTGTCAGCACATTGTATTCGACGTGGGTGGGGTGCCTATATAAATAACAAGGAATATACAATTATATATATAAATAAATCCACATATAAGTACAGACTATGGGTTCATAACCAAACACTAATCAACTCACAACATTACCACTTTCACTACCACCTATAAATGTAGAACACCACATAGTCTACATCCACAAGTAACATCACCAACCAATTCTATTTAATTATCTCATTAATTTATTTATTTAGCATCAAAAACACTTAACCACACAACCCATAATTTAATTATTTATCATTAATATTCATCTAATTAACCAAAACTACCCATTTCATTTCAATCATTATTAAACAATAATTTATTTCATCACTACCTGGGAATCTATCACAAAGAAACCACCACATCACCGCCCCAAAAGTACAAAAAAATATATCACTTACCTACCCCATAATCATGGACAACAAACCACCTCACCATCCCAAAATCACTTCCAACAAAACACCTCATCACCTCATTAGCACATTCAACAAACAACTTTGTCACCCCAAATACATGTCCAAAAAACAACCTCACTGCCCCAAAATCACAGCCACACAAACCACATCACTTCCCCAAAAGTAAAATCACGCATCACAACACATAAAGATCATTTCACAGATTTTAAAAGTGGATTTTATCACATTCCACCTCATTTTAGGGTTTTTACCACAGAATCCATAATCCTAGGGTAGTTATTTTATTAACCAAATATAATTACTTAACCAATTTCCATTTTAGGGTGGTATCACAACAATCACAACAAAAGTAGCAGTCACAGCACATATCATTCAGCACAAAAAAATCCCCCGAAGGCCACAATTTCTAGAGGGTAATCCATATATAATCACATTATTAAAAATAACAATAAGACTATAAAAACATGTGAATCAAACCCCTTTACCCTTAAATTTAAATTTTTCAATTCTTTGTCTATGATTAAGCCCGTACAACCATAACCCATAGATAAACAAAATTAAATCCCTCCCACATGATACAAAATAAATAGAAACAATAGATTCCCTACCTAAAAGAATATTTCCAACTTGTTGCACACCACAAGGTAAAGAAGGAAAATCTTCCAACCACAACTGCACCATGAGAAACCATAGATCAACCTATACCATACCAAAAATCAGCAACACACAACCCAAACACACAACCCAAAAAAAACTGAACCACTGTAGTGAAACCCAAAATAAGAATGGAAGAAAAAAACAAAGAAATGGATGAGAAACTACCACAGATTTCCAACAGCAATCTACCAAAACCAATAGAGAAAATAGGGGAGAATATAGCTGGAAGGCTTCCTCAGGACATTTAGGGTTCGGTCAAAATCAGAGGAAGAAGAATCCATAGCCGAATGACTGAAAATTCATCCAAAAAAGAAATTAAAACCCTAGATCTCATAAGTTTCAAGTCATGTAATCATTACACGGATTATAATCCATGGGTTCCAAAAAAATTCCAACTTTCATCGAAAATCGCATCGCCTTGAAGTATTAAACACCCAAATTTATTAAACGTCATGAATCCCACTTACTCAACATGTACCCTTTTCATGAGCTACTCTTTATTCGCATACAAGCTATGAACCACCTAGTTATACAAGTCATGAACCACTATTACACATCGTGTAATACATTTAAATGGAATGTATTTCCTATAGAAACTCTGTTGTAGCTCATCCTCCACCGAAAACTCCTGAAACCTCCTATGAACACCTCCAACCACCAATACTGGCAAAGTAACAGATATGGAAGGCACGAATCGTTACATGGATGACATGATACATCTGGATAAAAGAGGATTCTATAATTGAAGCACTATTTTTTGGGATATTTGAGATAAAAGATATTGATATGTCCAAAAAATCTTGGGGAAGAATATTGGGAGAGGTAGGAAAGTTGGGACATTGGTTCTATCTTAAAGGGATTTGAAGCGTGATTTTTTCAAAAGATTCGAGATTAAAGAACTAGATTAGGATAATAAAATCTTTTGAATAAATATTTATAGATATAGAAAAGTTGGGAAATTGGTTATACCTTAAAGGGACTATGTTTGGAAGATTATTGAGAAGTTTGGAATGTCTAGATAAAAGTCGATCTTAAATATATCGGTCGGATGCTTCAAATTGTCAAAGGATAAAGTGTCTAAAATAGAAGATGAGATCAATTACATGAAAAAAGAACTATCTTCGTCAGTGTTTGGTAGTCTAATGTACGTCATGATATGTTCTCGATCAGAAATTACATTTGCAGTGGGAGTTGTGAGTCATTTCATATTTAACCCAAAGAAAGATCATTGAGCGGTCATGAAGTGGATCATATGATATCTGAAAGAATCAAAAGGTATAAATCTTTGCTTCAGGATAGACAATATATTTAAAAATTATGTTGATGATAACTTTTCTAGAGATTCAAACACCCATAAGAAAATCATAGGATTTTTATTCACCTATAAAGGAATGGTAGTAAGATTCATATCACAATTGCAACCGATTGTTTCTTTGTTCATAACAAAAGATGAGTATGTAGCAATAAAAAAAGTAGGAAAATTGATATAGTTGAGGTGTAATTAAATTGGAGAAGAATTTTTTGTTTAAATCATTAAAGAAACACATCAACCCATATTGTCACTTAATCTAGAACATGATGGAGGATAGAGTAATGGATTTATGAAATATATATGAAAAGAAGAATCTATCACTCATGTTCACCAAGGTTTTAGTACAAGAAATTATGAGGTAGCACTGTGTCTCAATGTGAATAGGGTGAATGAAATGATATATAGACATTGTGTGTTACGCAAGTGGGAGGTCTTTTTTTCTTAAGGGTTGGGGAGTTATCATGGATTTATTTCAGTAGTCTTCAAGTAAGATATTGTTAGGAATGATGAAGTCAATTCAATTTCTGTAATCTATGATCGGGATGATAAACATTGGAAGTTAACTCAGCCTTGAGGTTCAAATAGTGGTAGTGTAAATATTAAATTGAGGAAATCAAAAGATTATATATTTGAATGTTTGTGTTTAGTGTTTAGTTCACCGGAAGATGTGAATGAAAGTTAATATGTATGTTTTTTTGATGGGGTTGTGTCAATTTTTTTCTCATCAATGAGAAGAAATGGGAATGTATAAGTTTCTTAAGTGATGTTACATATTAGGAAACTTATAATGAATTATATGATGTCAGTGGGTAGGTAATAATTCTTATAAGTAATCAAAAAATTCCATGCTCAATGGAGGGACTTACACAAATGTTGCAAGTTTATGATACCTTGTTGTTGGCTAAGACCCATTATATAGGTGGGGTGAGACCACTTTCCCAAGTGTACTGGGATGTGGACAAAAATTGATTTGATGTTATTTATTATTACTGATTGTAATTGTAAACCTTTGTATCTTTTGACAAATGAAAATGGTAGCAGTGTTCTCTTATGAATATAGTACACACATCCAAACTAGGTAAATCCAATGTATCTTTTTATTTTTTTTCTATTTAATGCTTATGTGAGTTGTGAGTGAGTGTGAGAAGAGGAAGACTTGGTGTGGTGTGTAGGGTGTGTAGAACTTCCTATATTCTAGTTCATAAAATTCAAGGGAGTCATTTTAATCAAGGAATTTTTAGGGGGACCAGTTTATATTGTGTGCCACTTTTGATGGATAACTTCTAGTAGATCAATAGTACGGATAATTCCCAACACACAAAACATGTGATTTTCTAGTGAAAAATAGTTTTTCACAAGTATACTTTTTTCTTTATTAATATTTCATGTTTCATGCCTATTGAAAACATGTTATGTCCTTTATTTTATTAAGTTCTTTTTAATTCATGTAATATTTTATATATTTAACTCTTATTCCAATTTTCATTAACAAGATAATTATAGTTTTAATGTTATAACCATTTAAGGTTATATGTTTAACCATAGTAAGTTTTTTGTACAAGAAACATTTATTTGAATTGTAAATGTTTTGTACTTTAAAAATAATTTTCTATTTATTATCATTCAGGGGAATAGTATAGTTGTTACGCATTTGAGGAGTATTGGTGAGTTCTCGGGATCAAGTCTCACAAAATATTTTGTAGGAATTGGTAGATTTTATTTGTATTTTTCATCTTCCCCAAACTGATGTAAATGTGTTCTATTAATTAGTTTTATAAAATTATTTTTATTCTAAATTATTTGTTATATAGGTAGTTTATGTTTAAAATTTAATTAATAATGACATGATGGTTTGTAAGTTTTAATTATTCAAAGTTTCTTATTCAATCATTCCAAGTGTTAGGTCCACCATTTTAAAAAAAATTAAGTATGAAACATATTATTGAAATATATGTCTTATAAATTATGGAATATAATCATTCAAAGTAGCTAGGAAATAACCATAATATGTTTTTGACCTATAAATAGAACATAAACAACTCAAGGTTGGCCTTTTCTAATTTCCAGTGTTATTCAAACTAGCCCAAATCGGACTGAACAGTGTATTGATGCCTACTTTTGGGGGATTAAACCATATTTACATGGTTAAGGGTTATGTATGTGTAAAAAATTGAGTGATATAGTGTATTGGTAGGTTAGGTGTTTCCTAAGTGGTATTTTCTAAAGTAGAAGGAATGTGTTTTTTTATTATTTATATAAAGAAAGTGATATGATTAATGTGAAGAGGATGGGGGTTTTCTCTTACACAATAATGAACTAAGTAAATATAAATTTTACGTTTTTTTCTTTTTTTATTTTATTTTATTTACAAAATTTATATATAAATATATTTAAAACTAATTTATATTATCATAAAAACATAACCTATATATATAAACTCAATATATATTATGTTAATAAAAGTATATATGTTATCTACATATAAGTAAACATAATATATTTCAAATGGTACGGGATGTAAACACCATGAGTGGTAACATACTTATTATAAACATAATATATATATATAACTAGTTGGGGTGGTTCTTGAGTGGTAAACACTCTATAATCCTGCATAAAAACTCAAGATCAAATTTGGGTGAGAGTGAATTTCCACATGTACTATAAAGTACAGTAGTACTACTGTAACATTGTATTAGTGTGGGAATTATAGTGAGATACTATAGTAGTGTTACTATTCATTCATAATGGGATTTATGGAAAAAAATGGGCTTTATTATATCATGAAGGAAACCCGATATTTGTAGAAGCGTGAAATATGATATATTTAAATTTTTGGATTTGAATTTGTGTCGAAACAAAAACTCAGTTTTAACCCATCCTTGATTCATCCACAGATCATGTGAAAATTAATTACACATGAATAATTAAGAATGAAAAAATAAATCAAAATTAGATTACCTCATCCAATTTCGATCAGAAACATGTTTCTCTCATCATTGTTGATCAACACTCAAAATAACCAAACTCAGAATCCTATAGATCTTCCACATGCATTCTAGAATATTAATCGATCATTGGTCTATGAAATATGGGTGCTAGAGCATGTAATTATGGGTTCTTCAACATCATCATGATCTCGGTAGATAAAACTAACAATCCTTGAACTCAGATCAAACAATCTTTGATCTTCACATCATTTTCTCTCTCTAAGACTTGAGAGGGGGGATAAGATAGAGAATTTGTTCAATCTGTAAGATCATTTATTTTTCTAGTATGTCTTGCTTTATGTTTTTGGTTAAATCTCTATGATTTGGGTTGTATTTTGTTTAAAACTTATTTTTCAAGCATAGGTATGGGTTGGGTTAAGTATTGTAGGGGTGCAGAAGGAAGACCAGTTAAGTTCAAGATGTAGAATGAATTCGCGCCGTGAATCCCTAATTCATAATGTGAATTTTTTTTGGAAGACTCTATGAATTTAATTCACACCCTAGATTTAATTCACCCCCTAAACTGACCTTATTAATTAATTCACATCCTAAATGGACCCCATGAATTTAATTCACCCCCTAAATTTAATTCACCCTCTGAACGGAATCAATGAATTTCATTCACCCCTTAAACGGACCCCATGAAAACGAAACTTTTGTATTGAATATATTTTAAAATTTTAAATGATTTTTATATATTTTTTAGCATATATTGAAATCGATGATTTTAGGACATGAATGAATTATTCACGTCAGGAATTAAACGCACATTTCCCCTTTTTAAAACCTTCAGTATCCAGTAAAACTAATATCGCATAACCTTTCTCCTGAGCGCATCACTTCTAGCAGCAATTTCTAGGAATCCACATCAAACCAAAAGTGAGGCTTCATCTGGTCTTGGATTTTTGAACTAGAGATCTAAGGAAAGCCTTATTTTTCTTCTTCTCTATCATGTTTTGTTGGTTTTATCTTGTGGTGATGCCTAGTTTAGACTACTTAAACTAGATATAGGTTTGTTTTTTGTTAGTATAGTTGTTCTATATCTGTTTAAGGGAAGGATAATTAGATCGGTACACCTAAGGTTGAGGATTGTCTATTCCTCCTCCACTTTTTAGGTAGGTGGTTAAGAAAAACATTCTCTAATCTATGTCGTTCCTGATAGTATGTGCAATACGTGCGATCGCATCAGCACATCATGCACAGAATCTAAATAATTATAATTATCCCTTTCTAATAAAATATTCATGTTGAGACATCCCAATGATCCCTTTTGGGTCTCTCGGTGTGTGACTGGGACTTGTGGTAACCCTTTTGGTGTGCCAATCCTTCTTGATTATAAGAAAACTATTGGAAACTTGGATTAACTTCAAGATTTTGGCATAACATATAAAATATGATGAATGGTAACTATATTAATATGATATTGGTGATTCATCATTTACAGGATAATTCACCAATTGAGAATAAATGGAAAAATTAAATGGTAATTGGATAAATTGACCAATATGGCTTGTGATAACATTTTTTATCGTATTGATGTATAGTAAAGGGGATTCATCCTATACAAAGGATTCCACCACTAGTTTTTGATATGAATCATTATTGACATACTTGATTACTAAAAACTTTAGGACTAAGGTATTTGTTCACTATCTCATGAGATGTTCCCCTAGTGATTAATCCTGATGTAGGATAATCCACCATTTGATATGAGATGGTTACCTTCTTCTTTGAAGTGAATGCCATGGGATGACATAAGTGGTCCTAACAAGTCTAGGCCTAGTGATATGGTTTCTTTCCCCTTAGTTTCATGTGTCATGGAAATATGTAAGTGGTTTTAACAATTCTAGGCCTAGTTAGATGGTTACTTTCCCCTTGGTGTCGAGTTCCATGGAAAGACATAAGTGGCCCCAGTATGTCTAGTCCCTATTTGGTTTCTTGAGTCATGATATTTCCAATTCATCCTGACTCAAGAGAATATACCAGTGGTTTGGGTAAATCTATCTTGTTTTAGGAGGATACACCTCTTGATAGAGACATCTATCATGAATCCAAAGTAGGTTTGTCCAGTCCTGGGTTTCATCCTAGAACCCAAGGGATGGAAGGTTTATTTTATGATCAATGATGATTTATTAAAGTAATAACCGTGTTTATCACTTTATCTCATACACTATATGCTCATACTAGAATTTTTTATACATCGTTGGTGGTGGTCTACTAAGTTGTACTCACACCCTATTTGGACCATCGTTTGGTGTCTGGAAAGATTTCATGGATGCAGATATGGACAAGGGATAAGGGCCCTGCATTGGTTGACTAATTATTGGATGGGTTGAAGCTTAGAGAAGGGACTGACATGGGGTTCGAGACTATGGTTTTGGAGTCTTTTATCGATTATGTAAATATTATTTTTATGACATTCATCAGATACCATCATCATTTCATTACATTGTTTTAATTATTATTTGGTTTGTTTGGTTTGTCCTTTATTTTTCTATGATTTCCTGATGATTATTTACATTATTTGTATTGTTATTGCAACTCTTAAATAGATGGTATAGCCTCCCCACTATGTTCCTTAAACCTTTTCTGTTAGTTGGAATCCTTAGTGTATGGGGAATCATGCTTGAGGTCACCTATCCAACCCAGCTAGGTCATGTGAGGGAGCACCAGGCCGGGGACATTAAAAAGTGGTATTAGAGCTTCAAGTTTCTTTTCTGTTTCTTTACCAATTGGGAAAGGTATAAATGATACTGTGATGTTTTAGGGGCTTAATAATGAGATCTCTAATGGGAGTATCTATCCCATAAATGGGTGGAAACTAAGTACCTAGAGATGGGATTTTTGTTCATGATGTTTGTTTGTTACGATTTGGACGTTATTTCACCTTGGGTGATTCACTTGTTCTGTTATGTAACTATTTATTGAGATTTTACTCATGGTATGGTATGATATGAAATGGGTATGCATATATCATGATAAGTGTATAGGGATATATGATGACATGTATTTTTCATGTTAGGAATGTATTTATTTCATGTGACATTTTTTCCCATATAAACTGTGAAATGAAAAACCATGATATAACTAAAAAATGAATGAAATAAATTGTAATTTTATGTCAATTAACATGAAAAGACAAGAGCAGAGGAACCTTGAGTAAATGGTTCTCTATTTTTTCACTTGTTTATGTTGATCTTGTTTTGTAACCTATGTTCTATGGTGTGTGTTAAACTGTTGTAGAGAAAATATCTCCTCATCATCTTTGAATTGAGCATCGGGAAATGAAAATTAGCACATTCCTAACACAGTCTAATTGGAAATTCCTACTACCCTAGGGAATTATATGGATGATTAGCTTCATGATAGCTTCTTGGGTATCATTTGATCCATGTAAAGGGAGATTCCTCACACCATACCTTTGATGTTTGATCTGATGAGAGAGTTTCAGCTACAAAATCTGTTTATGTTCACTGGGTAGGGAGGACCCCATAAATCTATGTTCTGGATTGAGTCAGTCCAGACAATATTCAAGGACCTTGAGACACTTTTGGATATAAGGGTGAATCTTATTGTCTACATGTTACAAGTACCATCTAAGCATTGGTGGGACATTGTGGGGAAATATTATTAGAATGATGAGTTAAACAGGAAGGACTTTGAGGAGATATTCCTAAGCCAGTTCTATCCAAATACATTATGGGATGATAGGGCTCAGAAGTTCATGCATCTGACATAGGGAGACATGTTAGTGATGGACTATGCTGGAATCTTTAAAAACATGCAGTGTTTTTCTCTATCCTTCGCAGCTGATGAGATCACCAGAGAGAGACATTTTCATGATGGGTTTCACTATAAGGTCCCAGGTGAACATATTTCTCTTGAGTAACATTGAAGAAATTATGAAAGAGGCTCTCATCATTTAGGTAAACCTAAGATATTATTTGAGTAGTGGCTGGGTAGTTTCAATAGGATGATTTGGGAGTTCTTCTTCTATAGACAAAAAGTACCACTACGATAGTTACCACCAGGGCAGTGGCAGATAGTGTAGACAGGGGAGTGGGCATCCATCTCAGAATAACAGTCTGTTGGAGTTCTTTCAGTGAGGTAGGGATGGTTACACATGAACTCAGTGTCCTCTTACTTTTAATTAGTTTCATGCTTATATAATATTGGTTAACCTCTAGATATTTTGTAGGAACTCACAATGGAAGAGTAGTGTAAGGGGATCATCATAAACACCATAGTCTGGAAGAGACTCAACTACCCTTCAGAAGACTATTATCTAGATTTCTACCAAACATTCAAGCCGATATGGGGCATGGGGTACCCCTATAGAGGATCTGTCGTACCATCCAGTGAGACCATCATAGGGGAGTTAGACTAGATCTTAATAAATTGGGGTGAGTCATATGCATTTTATTCAGTGTACTTCAACTAGTATTTACTCAGGGCCATATATTGTTAGTTGTATGATTATTTTATCATCTACCCTTGTCTATATTTTGTTTGATACATGAGCATCACATTTCTTTTTATCTACTAAATATGAAAATGGTTTTTGTTTTTTTGTAGAGTTCTTGAATGGTGTTATGATCATCAACACGCCATTGGGAGTGTAGTTAATGGATATCAAGAATTGTAAGGATTGTTCTCTTGAAATTATTTATAATTCTCTATGTATTCTTGGTATGTTACTTTGTCAATTTTGGGTGTTAAAGGTGCTTGGAGGAGGCCCAGAGTATCCCTAGAGGAGTTTGGATGCTAAAATATAGAATCTAAAGAAATTCACACCATGTAAGGTTTACATAATTTGAATTTGGGGTTCACATCTTATGAAGGCCATTTTAAAAGGTGTCACACTACTTGTAATATTTTGGAGGATTAATCCTTCGAGGTGA
The DNA here is from genome assembly GCA_963277665.1 of Viscum album. NCBI lineage: Eukaryota > Viridiplantae > Streptophyta > Magnoliopsida > Santalales > Viscaceae > Viscum > Viscum album. Next base: position 540,375,150 of record OY728142.1, on the reverse strand, counting down.
CATGTTTTTTGATGAAATCTAGAAATTTTGTAAACCCAAGGATTACAGGCCATGTAATGGTTACATGGCATGAAACTTGCAGGATTCCATGTTTTATGTTCTTTTGTTTTATCAATTTCTCATTCATTCAGTTGAAACCTTTTCTCTCTCATTTTGGAGTAACCTTATGTGTCTTGAGGAGATATTCTAACCCTCTTTCTTTCTACTTTGATTTGTTGGTTCTGGTGGATCCCTGTTGAAAATACATGGTGATTTATTCTCCTTTAATCATGGTTTTATTTCATGATTCTATTAGAGATTCACTACACTAATTTTTCTTTGGTTTAGGAGGATTTTTGGGCTGCATTTTGACAACCCTTAGTGTGGTGTAGTTTGATCTGTGGGTCTTTTGATCAATTTTGGTTTCAAGCATTTCTTCTCCATCATGCAGTGCACAACGAGGTCAGAAATCTTCTTTGAGGTAGGGGATAATCATTCTCACTCTTTTACATGTTATGTGTGAGATATGGATTCTTTTTATTACCTTTGGGTGGATAATAAGAGTTTTTATAATCATACAATTAATTTCCATGTCTAAAATTGATGGTTATGGGGAGTTATTGCATGTGTTACTGTTTTGTTAAATGTTGTTGAAATTTTTATGCATGCACGTTGTCAATTATGAAAATAGTAGTTTTGGGGAGTCTTTCTTACACTATAGTTTTTATGTTGTGATAAACCTTGTTGTGTTGTTGTGTGATCACAATCTAAATAAAAGGATAAGGAACATATATTCAACTAATAATTGGTTATTCCTGGACATTTTGGTTTGTGTGATAATACCCATGCTAATATAAAGAAGTAATGTGATAATATTCCGGAATAAATAGAATCTGGAATGTGTGTTGTGATGTGTTCTTGTTCTTGTTGTGTTTCCCTATGTAGTTTGGGCTATTTTTTGATGATATATGTGACCATCTGGGTTGTGTGGTGTACGGGACAGTGATTCAATGGTTGGTTGTCATGCATGTGATGTGGGAAGTTGTGTGATATAGCACAGTGGTTGTGGTGTGGTGGTTATGGAGTGGTGGTTGTGGCATTGTGGTTGTTATGTGTGGTGTTCATGGTTTTTTGATAGATGTGATGTGTGGTTGTGGTGTTGATATGGCTTGGTCGATGTGATGTGATGACGATAGTAGATGGGTGGAATCATAAAAATAGTTATGTTTGTTGGGACGGTTGTGTGGCATGGCTAAGATAGTTTCTTGGTTAGCCATGGGATAAATTGTGATGATAAATGAAACAAAATAGGCTAGTAAATAAAATAAGTGTGATAGAAACAGATATGTGATAAATGGATTAAACTAAAATGAAATGAATAAATGAATGGGTTGGTAATTTAATATAATAGGATATAATTAGATGAGTAAAAAATGAATTAATGAATAAATGTGGTGAAATTGGTAAGTTGAAAGTGGGAAATGTTGTGTGGAGGTTGTGTAGTGTGTTGTATGTAGTGGTGGAATCTGTTGTGATGGTTGATGTGTGGTTAGTGGTGGTGATGTGGTGTGTTCTAGTGTTATTTATGTTAACCCTTAGGTTGGGTATTGTGTAAAATATTTATATCATGTATGTTTATGTTATTTTATATATGCTCCACCAAAGTTGGATACCCTTAACAATGCTCAAGGGTGATGAGTTCTGGGTATTTTCCCTAACATATGGGATAGTAGTGATATAGATGGCTGGTTACCCCCTCTCCCTATATCTTCCTTCATTATTGATGTGTGGACCAAGTGTTTTTGGGCGAGATGTGATTTGTTAGCCAAGGTGTTTATGGGTGAGATTTGGTGTGTTGGTTTAGGTTTCTATGGGAGAGACGTGATGTTGTGTGAAGTTATGTGATGTGATATGTGGTGGGGTTCATGCATGGTAGGATGAGGGTATGAGGTTTATGTTTTTCACATTTATGATTCCTTACTGCTCTGGTTCTAACTTTGATGTGTGATCCAGGTGTTTATGAGCAAGCAAGATGTGATGTGATGTGTGGATCAGGTGTCTACAGGAGAGATTCGATGTGTGGCATAAGTGTGTGCGGGCAGGATGTGATATGATATGTGTGAAAAGGTATGGGATCATAGAAAATTCAATGTTGGGGGTATGAGAGAAGCAAATCAATAGGGAATAGGTAGTGGGGCAGCTTTCTTTGTTTTTATCTCAATTCTATATTATTATATTGGATTCATGATTTGGTGAGTAAGCCATGGTAAGGATATATTTGGTTAGATGACTTATATAGGTGCTTGTTTTTTCTATTGTTTGTTCACTAGAACTTTAGCATGCTCTTTTCACATGTGAACTTGAGGCCTTAGTTATATCTCTATGAAGTATACATGTTATACTAACTCTATGTATATAAACTATTTTTAGGTTTCCATGATGATTTTGGGGAATGAGTTGGGCATTACTAGCTTGGTTGGAGTTGTTGTTGAGTTGCATCATAGACTTTTATTTTTGGAATTTACTTTGGATACCTTAATACGTATCAGCTTTATTTATTCATGCATTGTGATATAGTTTTTGGTTTACTTTTATATAGTTTTATGGAGTTGTTTGGTGATTGGTTATCTTATCTCCCGATCCTATTTCATTTATAGAGGGTGATGTCTCCCATACTGTGATATTTTTATACCCTTAGTGAATGTTTCCAACCCAGAGCCTACTGAAGGTGGGACTTGGGTCTCATTATCTCTCTCCCTTCATTGTGGCATCTTTGGTGGGAGGGGGTTCTGACATTGTGGTATCAAAGGTGATGGTTAAGAGATAGAATGGAGTTTGGAGTTAGGATTGGCGAGGATCGTATGGGTTGGTATGGAAGTAGTGAAAGTTGACCTTGGTTCATGACATAGGCCAGGGAGACCATCTAGGACACAAGATTTTAGAGCCCCCCGTAATCCATTGCACGGACTCTGATCTTATTGAATGACCAGGTGAGGTGTAAGTGTTTGTAGGGTAGATAAGTAGGAGAGATACAATAATCATAATGACTTGTATTCATGTTTGAATTGGGTTTTTTGGTAAAATAAAATAAATAAAATAATGATATTTGATGCAATTTCATGATAATGGTCTTAGTATGTTCTCCTTATTTTCAAAAATGACTCATGTTTGTCATCTGTGAGTTTCTCAGGCAGTTGAGATTCAACAGCCTAATCTGATTAATCATCGAAGGGTTGACCCAATAGAGGAGGATGAGGCATGGTAGTGTTCTTTTATGCCATTTAATAGTATATTTTGAAGAATTGTGATGGGAGTGTCTCAGATCTAGAGACATAGCACTGGATAGAGGATCTTGAGATCTCTTTTAGTCTAATCTGAGCACGAGATGAGTTTTGGGTGCCTCTAGTAGTTATTCAGATGTGGGGTGTTGTGTGTCAGTGGCGGACGTTGTTTCTTGGTGACCATAAAGAGGCAAATGTTTTGCGGCCTGAATTTCAGAAGTATTTTCTGGAAGATTTTTTGTCATAAAAAAGGAGGGAATCCAAGGGGTAGGATCTCTTGGGACTAGGTTCAAGGACTTATTTCACTTTTCTCCAAATGTTTTCCCATATGAGGAGTCCAAAGTGTGGTGTCTAGAGGAGTCTTTTCATTCATTTATTAGGTATACGGTCAAACCGTTTACGCTCCCAACATATCTAGAGGTGCAGAAAAAGGATGAGGTTATTGAGTGGATGATTTCCTTGGGAGTTGAGCACCAGAAGAGTGGCCAACATGGTGTTTTGATTAGAGATTCAGGAAGTGGGTTGTGGGTGTTCAGGTAGTCAGGGTTCTGTTCAGCAGGTAACTGACTGTGGCAGTTTATTTCTCAGCCATCAGGGATAGGTGGTTTCTGAGAACCTTTTAGGGGTTTTCCATTTTCATGCTATATTTGTGGTAGATATGTTCACCACCAGGATCAGTTTATAACTTCTTAGGGATTCTATTTTCAGATGGGTGGTTAGGCCTCTTTTTAGTAAGATCAGTTGCCACTAAGATAGTTCTAGTGTCAGGGACTTTGTATTGTTGTTCGGCAACTCAGAGCAGTCATAGTTGACATAAGGAAGCCTCATGTTGGTCCCCATCTATAGGGACCATGGAAAAATCATGGACATAGAGGCTAATAGCAGAGAGGTGGAGGATTTGGTCATGCTCAAATGCACGCGTTAGATGCAGCAGTGCCAGCAGATTCGGTAATTTTTCAAGGTACGATCATTTTATCACCTACCGTTGTGTGTAGTTTATTTGATTCAGGAGTCTCGCACTCCTTTTTTAGTTCTTATTTAGTCCATATGATGGGAATAGATGCGGAGATGCTTCTAGCTCCCCTGGTGTTATCTACATCGAATGAAATTCAAGCTTCCTTGTTTGATGTGTGCTGGGAATATAGAATGGTGATGGGGAAGCACCAGTCAGTGGAGGCACTAATAGAAATAGTGGATTTAACATCGAAGATATGGAATCAGTTTTTTATAAATTGATGAAAATTTTATCTGTGAAGAAATTTTGGCATCAATTTTAAAATAACCCGGCTGAATTTTTTTTTTGGGTTTTAGGAATCAGTTTTTAAGAAAACTAACACCAATAACATCAACGAATAATATTTACAGCATTGGTTTTTTACAATAACTAACGCCTTAAATGAAAAAAAAAATTGGTGTTAGCTTTAAGTAAAACTGATTCCATAAATCAAAAAAATAAATGTTAGTTTTAGAAAAAACTGAAGCCATAAATTAAAAAAAACTTTCAGTGTCGGTTTTCAATAAAACTGATGCCATAAATCAAAAAAAATCAATGTAAGTTTTACTGGAAAGCGAATCCATAAATTAAAAAAAAATCAGTGTCGGTTTTTTTAATAATTGACACCGAAAAGTTTTTAAAAAAATACAAGATCATGAACCCCTCATTTTTTGCTAACTTTAAAACCACTCTAGACTCACAACAAGCCCGACGATGACTAACCAGTGATCCTAATGGCAATTGTTGTTTATTTGCTTCGATATTTACCATCATTTCATGATTGGTGGTCTTGATTCTTCATCCTCTTTCATTATTTCATCTTCTATGGAAGTATTTCTCTTCGCAAATCATTTTCAGGCCTACCATTATCCATAGTTTGATTTTATTTCTTTGTTCTTGTTTATTATTCATTTCTACGAACATTTTTTGTTAGATCTTAAAGTGTTTGTTCTTCCAACAAATTTTAGGGATCAAGTTCAAATCAGGGATCCATTTTCCTTGGTAAAATCCAAATTTTTTAAGTGTATTTTTAAATTTTGAAGTTAAATTATTTATCATTTAGTTATATTGTTGATTTATTTTTTTAATTATTTTTATGTAGTTGATTATTATTTATAAATATTGTTCTTAAAGTTTTTTTTTGTTTTGATAAATTTTTTATTTGATGAAATTATAAAATTCTTGTGATGATATATATTGATTAATGTTTTTGTGAAGCAATGATATGTAAAATATATTTCTTTCATTTTTTTTTGAACTTGTGATGTGTGTTAAATATTGATTAATATTTTGATGAAAATTTTGTGATAAAGTGGTTGAACTTGATCTATTATGATGGGATACTCATAGAGGTTAAGGATAAATGTACTATTTAATTATATTATATAACCAAGGATAAGTGGATGTTAGTCAGCCGATGATGAGGAATGTAGATGAATTTATAATAGGAAAAAGATAAAAATAGTAGCAGTTGAATAAATTCACCTAAATCATGTGTTTTGAAGTAGAATTTTTGTTTTTTGATATTTTCTAAATAATGATGATATGAATAGTTGGAATGAAATTATGAAATGATCTAGTAACTTGATAGATAATATTATAATAATTTTTTATGGGTATTCAATGTGATTTTATATAATTATATGGTAAATTATTTTTTGACATGTTTATTCAATCATTCATATGATATTGTGATTTGGATATAATTTAATAATGTGATCTGATAAATATCACTACATTATATATTATTAATGTAATTATTTAGGTCTATCACACTGATGTTATATTTTGATATTTATTCTGTATGAAGGCATGTCGTGTTCCTCGATGGATGTTGTATTCCCTATTGATGATGTTGTGAGAACCAAGACTTTATAATTTGATTACCAATAATTTTTATTGAATGTGTTTTTTTAATATATATATATATATATATATATATATATATATATATATATATATATATGTTTTTATATATTCACCAAATCATATTGAAATTTTAGGTATTGAATGGATCGTAATTGGATAAATTTACAAAAAACAACTAGTGAATATGAAAAAGGAGTTGATGAATTCTTGGAATTTTCTAAATGAAATATTCAAAACATATATTTGATTTTATTTCCATGTGAGAAGTGTTTGAAAGTGAGAAAGTTAAACTCCATAGAAATTAAGGATCGTCTCAATTGCTATGGTTTTACCCTTAATTATACACGTTGCATTTAGAATGGTGAAAGAACTAGAAATTCAATATATAATGTTGATGAAAATATTTATAATGAGGCATAGGATCATATTGAATAATTAATTCATGATTTAGGTGTTGAAACCATCAAAAAAATAAAAAAATTTGAATGATTTTATGGAGATTCTAAGAAACCATTATTCCCATATCGTAGTAAATATATAGTGTTATCAAAAAAATTTAGATTAGTTAACTTGAAAACATTAAATGGGTAGAGTGATAAAAGTTTCTCTAACTTACTTGAGATTTTAAAAGAGATAATTCTAGAAGGCAACAAGCTTCTAGATTTCAATTATGAGGTGAAAAAAATATTATTCCCAATGTGATTGGGGTATAAAAAGATACATACTTGCCCTAATGATTTTGTGATGTATAGGAAAGAATATGAATATTTATCAAGTTGTCCTACATGTGGGACATTACATTATAAGATGGATGAAAAAGTCAACTCAGATTTATTATCAAGTACTTACATCTAACCTCATGAAAAATCAATTTTGTATGTTCTAATTATTTCATCCAATAATTATTTCATACAATTCTGATAATTCAACTATGACTCATTCTTAGGTACTAGAATCAATGCTCATGCTATAGAAATTTAGTACCTTCCAATAATTTCTCATTTGAAGTGTCTACTTGCAAATTAAATTGACACAAAAAGTTTAAGATGGAATTTAGATGAGTGCACCTCTAATGGTAACTTATGTCACCCTACTGATTCACCATAGTGGAAGATATTTGATAAAAAAAATCATGATTTTGGAAGTGAAGTTAGAAATCTCCAAATGGGATTGTAACTGATGGAATGAATCCATATCAGAGCCTAAGTATCCAACATAGTTTATGGCCTGTTTTTTTGGTAGTTTACAACTTTTACCCACATCTATGTATGAAGAAAAAATATGTTATGATGAGATTGATGATTTCTAGACCAAAACAGCCAAGAAATGATATTGATGTGTATCTTTCACCATTTATTGATAATTTGATACTTCTATGGGAGATAGGTGTTAAAGTTTTTTATGCATACAATAAAGAGTATTTTATTTTGGGTTCTATGATACTGTTCACTATAAACGAATTTCTTGCATATGGAAACTTATATTGATAGAGTTTTAAGGGATATAAAGTATTCCCAATTTTTGAATAAGATAATTTATGTTATCAATTGTAGAATGGAAGAAATATAGTGTACATGTGACATCAAGTATTTTTGCAAATTGATCATCCTTTTCATAGATTGAAAAAATAATTTAACGGTTTACATGAATACAACCTTCCCCCTCAACCATTATCAGTTGAATAATATTACGACTAGGTGAAAATATTGATTCAACATTTGGAAAGAAAAAAAGTTTTGGTCTTCAAAAAAATATCTGGAAGAAACAATATTTTTTTTTTGAACTAGGTTATTGGATATTTTTAGAGATAAAACATAACATCGATGTTATGCATGTTTGGAAAAACATATGTGATAGTTTTATTGGGACTTTGTTAAACATAAAAAGAAATAAAAAAGATAGATTTCATGCTATATTGGACTTGATATCAATGGGAATATGTTTGGAGTTAGATCCCACTATGAAAGGAAACAGAATATATTTACCTTCTTTTTGTCACACATTAAGCAAGATTGAGAAGATGAGTTTTTTTCAGTGTATTCATGGTATTAAAGTACCCAGTGGTTATTCTTTAAATGTGAAGAATTTGGTGTCATTGAAGGATTGTAAATTAATAGGTATGAAATCTCATGATTGTCATGTATTGATGAAACAACTTCTACCAATCGCACTGTGTGGTATATTGTCGATAGCTATCATAAATACTATCATTAGGTTATGTATTTTTTTCAAATCCATTTGTAGAAAAGTTGTTGATCCAAATTTGTTATATGTGTTAGAGAATGAAGTTGCTTTAATTATTTTTCAACTATAAATGTATTTCCCGCCTACATTTTTTGATATAATGGTTCATCTGGTGATTCATTTGGTGCATGAGATAAGAATATGCGGACCTATTTATTTATGATGGATGTATCCTTTTGAAAGATATATGAAAACTTTGAAGGGATATGTTAAAAATCCTTATCGACCAAAGGCTTATATTGTTCAAAAATATGTATCGAAAGAGTTGATTGAGTTATGTACTGATTATTTGCATGAAATGGAGCATATTGGTCTCCTTATATCTCATCATATTATAGTTAATAGTGAATGTATAGGGATTTGAGGCTTAAAGGTAAATATCATTCCATGTGATGAATTGTTGTAGGCACATTTATACATTTTGAACAACACAAATGAGGTTCAATCATATATATCATAAAATATTATAGAATTAAAGTTATGATATCTAAAATGAAATGAAAAGTGGATGATGATTGGGCATAAAAAGAGACATTTTTTTCATGGTTTAAAGAGAAAGTCATCATAGATATATCTGCATCATAAACATTGAAATGGTTGGTAGGGGGGCCATCTCTTAATATTATCACATGGTCTGGTTTTAATATTAATGGGTACACATTTTACACAAAGAATCTGGATTAAAAGAGTACCATTCAAAATAGTGGTGTAATGGTCATCATTGAAGCACTTCATTTTTTGAGTGAAAAAGATAAAAACCCAATTTCTGCATCAACGTCATATTTTGGAGTTCTTGAAGAGATATGGGAAATTGATTATATTAAATTTCAATTCATCATGTTTAAGTGTAATTAGGTTTCAAGTAATAGTGGTGTGAAACATGATGAATATGGGTTTAAACTGGTTGATTTGAAAATATTTAGTTGCAATGAGGAACCATTTATCATGGAAACACATGCAAAGAAAATATTTTATATCATTTATTCATCAAATAACCAATGGTACATAGTTTTACAAGGCAAAAGAATCTATTTGTCTGATGAGAATAATGATGATGTTATTGATTTATATGAGGCTTCTTTGTCCATTACGCAATTTCTGGATAAAAATGACTATAATGCATATATAGTGCATTCAATATGAAATCATCATGTTGGAGGGATATGTAAAAACACTAAATTACTCTCCTAATTAATCTAGTAATTATTTACATTATATTTATTTTTTGAAATTTACATGTGAAAAAACTGAATTATTTAATAACTATTGTATATTTAATTATTTATTATTGATTATTTATTTGATTTCTTTGTGTTAAATTTTGATATTCCAAGGCTATGGTTAAACATTTTTTCATCTAAATACCCAACATACATTATTATATTTTGGTTTAATTTACACATATGAAAACACATTTTCAAAGTTTGATATTTAAATTTTTAAATGTTTATATATTTTTAGAAGTAATGTTTATATTTAATAATTAACCTTCCATATTTTTTTATTAAGAATCATAACATCATTATTTTTTAATAATTACACATTTTTTCAACTTTTTTTACTTACATATTTCTATTTTCTAATTACTGAATTATCTAATAATATTAAGGTACACAAGAATTTCATTACATTTTCCTATTACAATGACAGATGTAGATATAAAGATAGAGGAACATCTACTGAGTTATTTTTTTTTTTATATATTATTAAATATTTAGTAATATAATTAGTTAATGAAAAAAACTTTTAATTTACAAAAATAATAATTATTGTACTACTAGTGAGACTTCAGCGGGGGAGTCTTCTACATTTAGTATTCAAAAATCGAATTCTTGAGTCAGTAAATGTGGAATTACATGTTTATAAAAACTATCACTTTCTCATGGAGACAAGTGATTAAATATTAGTTTTGATGATAATAATAATGAAACAAGACCAAATGCAATTTAGTTTATTATCTATATTGGTATGTAGAGTCATTGCAGGATTCGCATTTTATATACTGATTAAAAGTATATCAACAAGATGGCGATAGATCATCTTTGGGAGTCCATGAAGGTAAAATATATCAACTGATTTATTTTGTAACACCCCAATCTTCCATGGTGCGCTTCTCTTTGAATAATACAGTAGCGTGTGTTGTACGCAACCTCGAGTTCTAACACACTACGACCAATCAAAGTAGCTGCTATGAATAGTAATACCCACTTTTTGAAATTTTATAAATTTTATTTTTCAAATTGGACTTCATTTTTGGATTCAAAATATCAAAATTAGCCTAAGTTGAATTTTTGGTATTTTTCTGAGAACTTCCAATTTTTGATGGATAGTGAAAAATACTTAAAAACAAATTTTTTAATCAAAATAATTTATATTGATAAATTATACTATTTAGTGGTTTTAAAGTATAATTAGAATATAATTTTACCATTTTATCCAATGGTGGTCATTATAATTAATTTCACATTGAAATTGGAAATAAACAATTGTTAATCTTTTGTTAGATATTGTGTCTTAAAAACACGCTATTTGTTTGGATAGCAGGAATTAACTATATAATTTATTAATTAAACTTCTATGTTTTTAATTTGGTAAAGTGGACATCATTTTTGAATTTGGGATATCGAATATAGCATAGGGTGAATTTTTGGTTTTTTTCTGATAATGTTCATTTTTAATGAATACTGAAAAATGTTGTATTTTAATTCAAAATTGACTTTTCATCCAATTTATTTATATAGTTAGATCATAATTTTAATTGGTTTTAAAGTATAATTTAATTATTTTTTTATCAATTAATAAAAAAATTTTCATTGGAAGTAATTTTACATTTCAATTGGACGTAAAAACAGGTCAATCTTTTGATAGATTTTACTTCTTAAAAACTCGTCTTTGGTTTTGACAACGGGAATTATTTTTAAATTAATTACTGAAATTTTTGTGTTTTGAATTTGGTAAAATAGATTCCATATTTTTAATAAGAAGGTAAAAATTATTTAATTAATAATCTTTTGTTTTTGTACATTATGAATAGTAACAATGACAATTATCTTTAATTAGCATGATTAATTAGTAATCTGGTAGTTAAGGGTAATAAAATAATATCATAAAAATAAAAAAATGACCCCAACATGTGTCCGAATACTATTGGTGGTGTAATGGCCGACCATGGTATTCCTGGTGCCAACTTAGGGACCCCATGGAATCACGTTTGTGTGATAGTGACATTTTATCATTTTATTTTTAAAGATAGGAAAATATAACAAAAGTATGTAACACTTATGTAAAACAATTTTAATTTTGTCTAAATAAATGATCTCTTAGACTATAAATATTCATTGGAAATCTAAAAATATTTCCTACATCATGGTATTTTTTTATAATTTTTAGACATTAAATAAATTTATTTATAACACCATGATGATGCAGTGATTACCTCATTAATGAACGATTTAAATAAAATGAAAAGATAAGGTAAAATATAAGACTTAAATTTGTATAAAGCCTATTGGATGGGTATCTTTCGAACCCTTATCACCTTATCCTCGAAATATATCATTGTGGGACCTTTAAAATCCGAAAAGCATTTCATAATAAAGTAACGTTTCAATCTTTCCAAAAGAGCCCCTCATCTCCTCTTATAAAAGGCCCCCAACTCTACCACCTTATTCACACCTTCAAAGCCATTTGGATCAGCCAAAATCTGCCCAAATACTCTCTCAACTTCTCTCTCTTACTCCTAGAATCCTCACTTTGGAAATAAGTCTTCCCAAGGAATCCTTTGGCTCAAATCAAAAAGAGTTACCCGATTTTAAGGTAATGTCTTCTCTTCTGTTCTTTTGTTTTATTTTGCTTCTCCAACCCCTTAAACCCTTTTCATTACATTATTTTGTAACAAAACCAGTATATTAAATATACTAGGATGTTTTTATGAGAAGTATTTGATTTAAACTTACACACACCTCTGTCTAATGGTTAAAGAACATATTGTTTCTGTGGGTGGCGAATTACTGCCTCACGAAATGATGATTGTTCAATATTCTTTTAACACCTTTCATGGTGGCCATTAATATGTCAATATATTTATATATGATATATATTATATTTATGTTTTCATTATGCTTCAGTATTTTTCATTTATGGCATATCTTTATGTTTTCCATTATGGTTAAACACGATAATTTCATTTTAGGAAGTGCGGACTACCGCCCCCTCAAAGTGATTTGAATCATTAATGAAATATGTGGGACATATAAAGGATGGATTTAATGATATTATACTGTAATTATAATATACCTTTATATCATTATGAATTAATTATATTAAATACGAAATAAAAATGAAATTAGCGTTCATGCGTGCGTACGGCTTACCGTCTCCATGAACAGTGCATTTCATTTCTTACCTCTAAATGTTATGTAATATTATAAATGCATGTATATACTGGATATATATGATATATATGATATCTAAATCATGAATATAATTCTGGAGATAATGGATATTTTACCACATAAACAACTTGTAATTATAAGAAGTTTATTTTTGACTCAAGTACCAAGGATCGACAAAACGACCGTTATTAAATTAAATGATTAAATAATGTTCATAACATGGTAATAAGTTATGTAAAAGGAATAATTAACTTGAAAAAGGTTCTTAATAAAATATAAATTAACTATAGTTTATTATTCAGGAGATTAAAGAAAGATCGATTCAAGTCGGACATGAGGTGACGGACTTCGTCTCAATCTCCTTTCATTGAGGCATATTTTATTTTATGCACAACTTTCTTTTATGTGGTGTATAAACCCATTTGACTTTTACTTTTATTCAAAAGGAATATTTTTATATGAATCATTTTTACTAAATGAAAAAAGGAATGTTTTGTCTTACGTACCCGACTACAATGACTTCTCCGCCGCCGTGACCATTATTTGAGTTTTGGCTTCCTCTACAAGCCATAACTTTTTTTAAATGAAACATAAATACCATGTTTTACTTTTCTTTTATTTTGGTATTGAAAATGGTTTTGATAATGTTTTTATTATATCAATGTGTTGTATTGATATCTTGTGATTGAAATGTGGAAATGTTATGTTTCCTTTATGCATGTTTTATGTGATACGATTATGTTATGGTTTATGATATGTTTAAACCTTTTCATATAAGGAATGCATTGGACTTAGTAAGTGACATGCGGAGCCCGCTATATCTCCTCGATGCATCGTTATGTCTCATAAGAAAAACTAGTGTCTTGGAATGAGGCCTTGACAAAATATTATTTGTAGTCTTGGCACGAGGCCTTGGCTACGTGGTTATGATAGTTTGGCATTATGCATTCCAACATTATGAAAGTGGTTATTGATATTGCATGTGATTATTTGACTAGCATAATATCCATGTGAATAAGTGCGTGGAATTATTTCATTTTATTTTTTCCATATTATACTAAAATTCAAGTTTAAATGGCTTTTGTTTTAGTTATACATTGCCTTAAATGTTTATGTTTAGTTATGAAAGTTTCTGCTATATTGTTATCCTTACTGAGCATCTGAGCTCACCCCTTTCAATGTTTTATTTTTCCCAGGATGTGAAGAGGTATTTTATGAATGACCTGCAGGTATAGTCTTAAGGGGATATGAGTGTGGACTATAGAGACTATGTTATTGTAGTTTTTCACTTTATGATGTAATGTAACATTTATGAATGTATCTAGTGTTTCCAAGGCTACTAAACTAATCGGTCTTTTGAGACTTGATCTTTTGTGATCATGCCAATGTTACGTAATAATGCACCGACTCTGGGTAACTGGGTTTGGGGCATTACAGTTGGTATCAGAGGCATTTTAGTACTAACCTTGGAAGCTAGATTTAGATAAACTCTTATTAGAGCACATAGCCCTAAGATAGACTTTGAGGATTAGTATAGAAGAACATCCTATAATTTTGGTGAAGTATAGATTTTGTGTATTTTCTGAGCAATACATCCCTGTCTGGATACGAGTAGGTAGAGGAGGATCTGGAACAAATGTACCTAGGGGTAAAACCTGAAAACACCGCTTGGAGCTAGACTCGAACAGGAACTGGTGCACGACAATGGGCCTTGCTGCACTCTTGGTTACGACACTCCCGGGGGATATGCTTAGAATAATTAATGATTTATTTACAAACCATTATGAAGTTTTTATGAGTATATACTTACTCAAAGAAAACATTTTTATGATTATGGATTATATCCATAAACTGTTCAATTTATGTTAGGCGTTTTGCAATTTTGTTATTATGTTTTTCGATTCATAAACTAATCTAGTTTATGAAATTGTTTAGAAATTGTGCCTAGTGGATGGAATGGAAAACATATCAATGCACGCACTCCATGTAGGGATTTCCCTCCTACTCAAGATAATTATAGTAGAGCTGGTGATACAACTGGTGCTGATCAACTCCTCACCATACTGGGACAACTCACTCAGGTTATGATTAATAACCTTACTCGTATGGATCACCCTGATCTGCAACATGGAGGATCAATGTTAGATCGCTTCATGAGGCAGCAACCACCAATATTCAATGGGAGTACAAATCCATTAGTATTTGAGCAATGGATAAGTTCCCTAGACAAAATATTTCAGGCTTTGGGGAGTAGTGAAAGGGAAAAAGTTTTCATTGCAGTTTATCGCCTCACTGGAGATACTGATCAATGGTGGTCATTGATACAAAACATGAAGGAAGATGATGAAGTATCAAATATGGAATGGAGGGAGTTCAAAGAGCTTTTCTTAGAAAAATACTTTCCTCGTGACCATCGAGCATATATGGAAAGGAAATTTCTGAGTCTGAGGAAAAAGGAGGATGAGAATGTCGCAAAGTATGAGGCTAACTTTACAAGGTTAGCGAGGCATGCAGCAGATTATATACGTAACCCAAGAAGTAAGATTGATCATTTCTTTGATGGGTTAAAACCGTTTCTCCATTGATCCTTAGTCTCACAATCTTTCTCGTCGTACGAAGATATTGTCTCATGTGCTATCAAGACAGAAAAGGAATTCTCTAAGTATTACGAATTTAAAGCAAAATAATAGAAGAAGAGATCTGTTGACCACTCTGGAAATGGAAATAAAGGGAATAAGGGGAAATTTGATTATACATCCTGCAGTAAATGTGGGTAGAAATACCCTGGTACTTGCTTGAAGGGAATGGGAGTCTGTTACAAGTGTGGTGAAAAAGGCCACCAAGCTCATGATTATAAGGGAAAGAGAGTTGTTGTCAACATGGAATGATATAATTGTAGAGATATGGGACATTATGCAAATGAATGTCCTAAGAATCAGGGGAACTTACCTCAGATTAGGCCAAGGGATCAAGGCCAAGCTTATGTTATCACTACTGCTGAGGTAGAAGCTCCGAAAGATGTGGTGGCATGTAATTTAATGGTTTCCTCAAGTTTAGAAAATGATTTATTTGATTCTGAATCATCGCATTGTTTCATATCTTCTCAGTTTTCGAAGAAAATTAGATATTTCTAATTTTATTTAACAAGGGAGTTGTCAGTCAAAACTCTTAAGGGAAGTATCATTGCAACAAAGTTTTGTGAATCGGTGCCCATTAGAGCACATAAATTTTCTTTATCTGCTGATCTCATCACCATACCCATGATTGAATTTGATATAATCCTCAGTATGTATTGTATTTTAGACCATGATGTGAAGATTTATTGTAAGAAGAAAGAGGTTACGATTTTTGATGATGATAAAGAACACCTTATCTTAAGAGAAGAATTGTCACCACCTAATTCTTATCTAGATCCACCCCCAGTATCTCAACTAAATTCACTTATTGGGGAGGAAGAGAATGAAATAACTATGGGTGAGGAAGGGAATGTTCAAATAGAGGATGTACCTATTCTGATAGAATATGTTGATGTGTTTTAAGAAGATTTTCCTGTGCATCCTCCAGAACGAGAAGTTTAGTTTTCTTTTGACCTAATGCCTGGTTCAAGGCCCATATCAAAGACCCCTTATAGAATGGTCACTGTGGAATTATTTTAACTAAAGAAACAACTAGAGGAATTGAGTAATAAGGGATTTATTTTCCCTAGTGTTTCTCCATGGGGAGCCCTTGTTCTTTTTGTTAAAAAGAAAGATGGATCTATGAGGTTATGTATCAACTACAGGGAGATCAATGCTATAACAATAAAGAAAAAGTATCCCCTACCTCGCATTGATGATTTATTTGACCAAATGCATGGATCTCAATACTTTTCAAAGATTGACCTTCGATCTGGATATCATCAGTTTTGTGTGAATAAGGAAGACATTCTGAAGACAGCATTTCGAACCAGGTACGGGCATTACGAGTTTACAGTAATGCCTTTTGGACTGACTAATGCACCCTCTGTTTTCATGGATCTAATGAACAGAGTTTTCAAGGAATATCTTGATGATTTTTTAGTGGTATTTATTAATGATATCTTGGTATACTCAAAAAGCTATGAAGATCATGAAAATCACTTGTGCATTATCCTAAAGACTCTTAGAAGACACGAATTATATGGGAAGTTTAGCAAGTGTGAATTCTGGCTTCATGAGATCTCTTTTCTTGGCCATATTTTCTCTAAGGATGGAATATCTATTGATCCTTCTAAAACAAGAGCAATCCAAGAATGTCCAGCACCAATGAGTATAACCGAGGTATGTAGTTTTATTGGTTTAGTAGGTTATTATCGACGTTTCTTCCAGAATTTTGCCCAATTGGCTAACCCATTAACAAATCTCACACGTAAAGGGGTTAAATTTGTTTGGAAAAAAGAGTGTGAAGAATATTTCGAAGAACTAAAGAGAAGATTAGTCAATGCTCTTATATTGAATCTATCATCGGGTAATGATGGGTTCGTTATTTATAGTGATGTATCGAAGAAAGGACTTGGTTGTGTCCTTATGAAGAATGATAGGGTTATTTCATATGCATCAAGACAGTTGAAAATTCATGAGAAAAACTATCCTAATCATGATCTCGAGTTATAATATGTGATCTTTTCTTTGAATATATGGAGACACTACCTCTATGGTTAAAAATGTGAGATTTATACTGATCACAAGAGTTTGAAGTATATTTTCTCACAAAAATAACTCAACATGAGGCAAAGGAGATGTATTGAATTACTCAAGGATTATGATTACACGATACACTGCCACTCGGGGAAGGAAAATAAGGTGGCAGATGCTTTGAGCATAAAAGATCATGGAGTTTTGAACAATATGAGAATTGAAAGGGATCTTATTTTCATGGATCTAGTGAAGATGGACAAGGGAATAACTATGGAAGGTAAAACATCAATTCTTTTTCAAATGGTTTCCAAACCATCTTTACTAGAAAGGATTAAGAGTTCTCAGACTGATGATGAAGAGTTTCAAAAGAAGATTAAAGCTGTGAATGATGGGAGATTGAGTGACTTTGTGTATGAAGATGGAATTTTGAAATTTGGGAAGAGACTTTGTGTTCCCAATATAGCTGGTCTAAAAAGGGAATTATTGGATGATGCTCATAGTTCCAATTTCTCTATACACCTTGGTAGCACTATGATGTATAGGGAATTGAAGAAACATTTTTGGTGAGAAAAAATGAAGAGGGAGATTGCTGATTTCATGTCAAGATGCATGGTTTGTCAACAGGTGAAAGCCGGGAGGCAACTTCCTAGAAGAGTTATGCAACCTCTTCCCATACCTAAGTGGAAATGGGATAATATAATGATGGACTTTGTCATGGGACTACCAAATACTCCTAGAAGGAATGATGCAATATGGGTCATTCTTAATCATCTTACCAAGTCAGCACATTTTATTCCTATAAGAGAAGATTTACCACTTGAACGTTTAGCAAGACTGTATATTAACGAAGTTGTAAGACTTCATGGAGTACCCCTATCAATTTTTTCGGATCTTGAACCCTGTTTTACATCAATATTTTGGAAAAGTATTCAGAAATCCATGGATACTGAACTTCGTTTGAGCACTGCCTACCACCCTCAAACAGATGGACAATCAGAACGGACTATTCAAACCTTAGAAGACATGTTAAGATCATGCTCACTTGAATTTCAGGGTATGTTGGGTCAATATTTACCTCTGGTGGAATTTTCCTATAACAATAGATTCCATTCAAGTATTCAGATGGCACCATATGAAGTGTTATATGGAAAGAGATGTCGTACACCAACCTATTGGGATGACTTTGGTGAAAGAAAACTTGTAGGCCCAGAACTGGTGGAGGAAATTATGGAAAGTTAAAGGTAATCCAAAACCACATCAAAGTAGGTCAAAGTAGGCAGAAGAGCTATGCCGATAACTGAAGGAAGGATTTAGAATTTTAGGTAGGAGATCATGTTTTCTTGAAGATATCTCTATGGAAGGGAGTTATACGATTCGGTAAGAAGGGAAAATTAAGTCTCAGGTACATCAGACCATTTGAAATTCTAGAACGAATTGGGGTTGTGTCTTACCATTTGGCAATGCCTCCAAGTCTCTCTAAAGTTCACGATGTGTTCCACGTATCATTGTTGAGAAAATACATGTCTGACCCAATGCATGTACTCACCTATGAGGAATTAGAACTGGAACCCGGTCTGTCTTATTGCGAAGAGCTTGTCAAGATTCTGGATATGAGAGAACAAGTGCTAAGAAACCAGATGACTTGTCTGGTAAAAGTTCTATGGAGAAACCATAATATGGAAGAGGCAACGTGGGAACCCAAGGAACTTATGATGAAGAACCACCCGAGTCTTTTTATGCAGTAATATTCTAGAAATTTTGAGGATGAAATTATTTGAAGGAGGGGAGAATGTAACACCCCAAGCTTCCATGGTACGCTTCTCTTTGAATAATACAGTAGCGTGTGTTGTATGCAACCTCGAGTTCTAACACACCGCGACCAATCAAAGTAGTCGCTATGAATAGTAATACCCACTTTTTGAAATTTTATAAATTTTATTTTACAAATTGGACTTCATTTTTTGATTCAGAATATCAAAATTAACCTAAGTTGAATTTTTGGTATTTTTCTGAGAACTTCCAATTTTTGATGGATAATGAAAAATACTTAAAAACAACTTTTTTAATAAAAATAATTTATAGTCACAAATTATAATATTGAGTGGTTTTAAAGTATAATTAGAATATACTTTTACCATTTTATCCAAAGGTGGTCATTATAATTAATTTCACTTTGAAATTGGACATGAACAATTGTCAATCTTTTGATAGATATTGTGTCTTAAAAACACGCTATTTGTTTGGACAGTGGGAATTAACTATATAATTTATTAATGAAACTTATATGTTTTTAATTTGGTAAAATGGACATAATTTTTGAATTTGGGATATCAAATATATCATAGGGTGAATTTTTTGTATTTTTCTGATAATGTTCATTTTTAATGAATAGTGAAAAATGTTGTATTTTAATTCAAAACTTCCTTTTCATCCAATTTATTTATATAGTTAGATTGTCATTTTAATTTGTTTTAAAGTATAATTGAATAATTTTTTTATCAATTAATACAAAGTTATTCATTGGAAGTAATTTCACATTTAAATTGGATGTAAAAACAAGTCAATCTTTTGATAGATTTTACTTCTTAAAAACTCGTCTTTGGTTTTGACAACGGGAATTATTTTTAAATTAATTACTGCAATTTGTGTGTTTGTAATTTGGTAAAATATATTCCATATTTTGAATCATAAGGTCCAAATTATGTAATTAAGACTTTTTTTTTGACATTATGAATAGTAACGACAACAATTATCTTTAATTAACATGATTAATTAGTAATCTAGTAGTTAAGGGTCATAAAATAATATCATAAAAATAAAAAAAATGACCCCAACATGTGTTCTAATGCTATTTTTGGTGTCATTTATGACCATGGTATGCCTTGTTCCAACTTAGGGACCCCATGGAATCACTTTTGTGTGATAGTGACATTTTATCATTTTATTTTTAAACAGAGGAAAATATAACAAAAATATGTAACACCTATGTAAAACAATTTTAATTTTGTCTAAATAAATTATCTCTTAGACTATAAATAGTAATTTTAAATCTAAATATATTTCCTACATCATGGTATTTTTTTAATAATTTTTAGACATTAAATAAATAAATTTATTTATGACACCATGATGATACAGTGATTACCTCATTAATGAACGAATTAAATAAAATGAAAAGATAAGAATAAATATAAGACTTAAACTTGTCTAAATCCTATTTTATGGGTATATTTCAAACCCTTATAACCTTATCCTTGAAATATATCATTTTAGGACCTTTAAAATCCAAAAATCATTTCATAATAAAGTAACATTTCAATCTTTCCAAAAGAGCCCCTCCTCTCCTCTTATAA
This sequence comes from Viscum album, assembly GCA_963277665.1. Lineage (NCBI taxonomy): Eukaryota > Viridiplantae > Streptophyta > Magnoliopsida > Santalales > Viscaceae > Viscum > Viscum album. Next base: position 540,354,381 of record OY728142.1, on the reverse strand, counting down.
AAGGCCCCAACCTCTACCACCTTATTCACACCTTCAAAGCCATTTGGCTCGGCCAAACTCTACCAAAATACTCTCTCAACTTCCTTATATTACTCCTATAAGCCTCAATTTGGGCAGAAGTCTTCCCAAGGAATCCTTTGTCTCAAATCAAAAAGAGTTACCTGATTTTTAAGGTAATGTCTTCTCTTATGTTCTTTTGTTTTATTTTGCTTCTCCAACCCATTAAAACCTTTTTATTATATTATTTTGTAAAACAACCATTATATTCAATATACTAGGATGTTTTTATGAGAATTATCTGATTTAAACTTACACACACATCCATCTAATGGTTAAAGAACATACTGTTTCTGTGGGTGGCGAATTACTGCCTCACGAAACGATGATTGTTCAATATTATTTTAACACCTTTCATGGTGGCCATTAAGATGTCACTATATTTATATATGATATATATTATATTTATGTTTTCCTTATTCTTCTGTATTTTTCATTTATGGCATACCTTTATGGTTTCCACTATGGGTAAACACGATAATTTCATTTTAGGAAGTGCGGACTACCGCCCCTTCAAAGTGATTTGAATCATTAATTCCATATGTGGGATGTGTAAAGGATGGAGTTAATGATATTATATATGATATTATACTGGAATTATAATATACCTTTATATCATTATTATTTCATTCCATTAAATACGAAATAGAAATGAAAGTAGCGTTCATGCGTACGTACGGCTTACCGTCTCCATGAACATTGTATTTCATTTCTTACCTCTAAATGTTATGTAATATTATAAATTCATGTATATACTGGATATATATGATATATATGATATCTAAATCATGAATATAATTCTGGAGATAATGGATATTTTACCACATAAACAACTTGTAATTATAAGAAGTTTATTTTTTACTCAAGTACCAAGGATCGACAAAACGACCATTATTAAATTAAATGATTACATAATGTTCATAACATGGTAATAAGTGATGTAAAAGGAATAATGAACTTGAAAAAGGTTCTTAAGAAAATAGAAATTAAATATATTTTATTATTCAGGAGATTAAAGAAAGATTTAGTCAAGTCGGACACGAAGTAAGGGACTTCGTCTCAATCTCCTTTCATTGAGGCATATTTGATTTTATACACAACTTTATTTTATGCGGTGTATAAACCTGTTTTATTTTTACTTTTATTCAAAAATAATATTTTTATACGAATCGTTTTTACTAAATGATAAAAGGAATGTTTTGTCTTACGTATGCGGCGACAACGACTTCTCCGATTCCGTGACCATTATTTGAGTTTTGGCTTCCTCTACAAGCCATAACTTTTTTTAAATGAAACGTAAATACCATGTTTTAATTTTCTTTTATTTTGGTATTGAAAATGGTTTTGATAATGTTTTGATTATATCAATGTGTTGTATTGATATCTTTTGATTGAAATGTGTAAATGTTATGTTTCCTTTATGCGTTTTTTATGTGATACGATTATGTTATGGTTTATGATATGTTTAAACCTTTTCATATAAGGAATGCATTGGACTTAATAAGTGACGAGTGGAGCCCGCTATAGCTCCTCGATGCATCGGTAGGTATCATGAGACAAACTAGTGTCTTGGCACGAGGCCTTGAAAAAATCTTATTTGTAGTCTTGGCACGAGGCCTTGGCTACGTGGTTATGATAGTCTGGCATTATACATTCCATCATTATGAAAGTGGTTATTGATATTTCATGTGATTATTCGACTAGTAGAATATCTATGTGAATAAGTAAATGACATTATTTCATTTTATTTTTTCTATATTATACTGAAGTTAATGTTTAAAAGGATTTTGTTTTAGTTATACATTGCCTTAAATGTTTATGTTTATTTATGAAAGTTTTTGCTATATTGTTATCCTTACTGAGCATCTGAGCTCACCCCTTTCAATGTTTTATTTTTCCCAGGATGTGAAGAGGTATTTTATGAATGACCTGCAGGGATAGTCTGAAGGGGATATGAGTGTGGACTATGGAGACTATGTTATTGTAGTTTTTCACTTTATGATGTAATGTAACATTTATGAATATATCTAGTGTTTCCAAGGCTACTAAACTAATCGGTCCTTCGAGACTTGATCTTTTGTTATCATGTCAATGTTACGTAATAATGCACCGACTCTGGGTAACTGGGGTTGGGGCGTTACATATTTTATCTCATTTTTCGAATATGATATCTTTTAAATGACTAATATGTATGTTATGTAATTACATATGAAATTCAATTTTGAAGAAACAAAAGAAATTAAGAAAAGATGTCTTACTTTAGTAGTAGTGCGATGGAGGGATTCCAAAACAAAGTTGAAAAAAATATTTGTTTAGAAAGATAAAAAATGAAATCTCATGCCTCAAGTATCCATTTTTAGATGAAGATACATGGAGTAAATTTGCTTCCACCTGACTTGATGAAACATTTCAGTTATATTGATAATTATATTATATTGTATTGTAAAATTTATTATAGATGTACCTAATTACTTGTTGGTTTACTTTTTATATAACAGACCTCTAGAAAATCCCATCAAGACATCCAAGCAAAATGTTTACCCTCATACTTTATCATATGAAGGGTATCATTTATTGGATCAAAACTTTATTGAGGAAAGTTTGAAGCATTAAGATCTCACTCCACTAGTAGTTCTGATGAGGTCCAATTTGATCCTCCATATCCACCCACCAGCCATGAGAAATGGAAAAGAGAAAGAAGAAGAAAAAATGAATAGTCTATTATAGATAAATATATGAAATTATCTGAAAGAATTTTATGTAAATAATTATTAATTTTTATGAATTTTTTAATTTATAAATTAACAAAGCTAATATACCATTTTCATTTTTCATTTCTAGTTGAACTTTAGGAGTAATCGAGGGAACTTTTATCCCTGAGTGTGGGATGGGCATCCTATCCACTGCCTTAGGAAATATAGAAAACCCTAGCCACATAAAAGGATATGAGGAAGTTATTAGTATTTGAAAAGTTTTTGGTCATCAAAGTAAACAATAAAGTGACCCGAAAATTGAATCCTTAAAAGGACAACTGAAAGAAATGAAACATCCCCTGGGCGATCAAATTTAATCAGCCCTGTAATAAGATATGTTAGAACAAATGATGAGATAGTCACAGTCTGTGCAGCCTTCCCAGCCAGCCTAGCCTACCCAACTTGCCTACTCATATCCTCCACCTCCTCACTCAGACCCGACCTTATATTGTGAGTTGTATATAGGAGATTCTTATGTACATATTGTAGCATTTGGAGTCGTGCATTCTCTGGGGGATTTTGTAGATCACCATACTATTCAGATGGGTTAAGCTAGAGTATTTATATATGATATTATTGATCCTAATTATATACTACCATTCCCTATCATGGAGATTACTAGAGTTATGGATTTTATGGGTTATTTTTTACTTTGTACATCTAGCCTTCTTCATCATATTTCATATGAGGTATGTGTTTTTTTAAATATTAATTAATCTAATTGAAAATTACTTATAATGTTTTCTAACATTTAACTTATATAGGAGTATCTAAAATCCAAATAAATAGAACAAGGGAAACAAAATGTTTAGGAACAAACTATAGAAACTTCAGATATTATTTATGGGATAAAAATATTATCTCAGGTATCTTCTTACTTGGATAATATCTATGAGTTTTGAATTTCATTAGATATATGTGTAAGAGACTATCCATTGAGAATATTCTGAAAATATATCATGGATCTAGTTTATTTTAAATAGATTAGTATTCCTGTGTTGTAGTTCTTTTCCATGTAAGTAAATAAATGTTTTAGTTTTTATCTTTTTAATTGAAGATGGTTTAAATTAACTAACTACATTACTTTTTTAATTATGTATCTACACACACTGCTTGTTTAAAATGATAGCATATGTGTTTATGGTTTTATAGATCCATATTAAATTTAAAAAAAATTGAAATATGTGTTGACTAAAAATAGAGTGGCATATATATGTGAGAGGTTATCAATGATGGATACTGGGTGTTGGTTTTTTCTATTTCTTGATGGGTAAGAGAAGAAAAATAATTATGAACTAATGTTCATTATAATTTCATTAAATGTGAATTTTTTGTATTGTAGGGGGAATTGGATGTTTGGAATATTATTCCCAAGTGAATACACATTATATTGGTTTTTCTCTTTATTAGGTGGTGTTCGTAGAAAATTTCCCACTTTGTTAGACAAGTAAGTTTTTTATATGATAATTATGTTTAATTCTCATTATTTATACACGTATTATTATTTGATATATATGAAAATCTAGGTCACGGAAAAAATTTAACAAATATCACTTGTCAATAAAGAATCCAAATGCAATCAACTATGTGAAAGTAAAGGTAATTATTTTTTATATTAGATGTTATTTTGATTTTTGTATATATATATATAATAGTTTCTATTATCAAGTTAATGTTTTATTAACTACAGTTTCATCGTCAACAAGGATATGTATAATGTGGTTATTATATTCTATGATTCATGTATAATATAATCATAACTGGGTTAAAGACTAATTATGATCAGGTTAATCATATTAATTATTTTATATTTTTTGTCATAGTATTCTATTTTTTAATATTTTATCATTCAACATCATTGTAGATGTTAAATGATGTTGATTCGTATATGAAAGATGAACTTAACCATCTTTGATCTATTTTTGTGAACTATTTGTTAAGTGTGATTAGGATTTAAGGTTTGTATATTCTTATGTTTCTGATTAGTATTTAATTTTGATAATAAAAAGTGTTCAAAAATGAATTATTTTGTTTTAATAAGTGTTTGAATATAATGATATCAAATGAATTCTTCAACAATAACCAACAGTGATCATGTTGTGAATTTCAGGTGTGTGTTTTTTAATTCTACTTTATAATACAAATGCATAGATAATTTTTTGATTAACTTGTTAAAAGTGTGTATGTTTTTATAGATTTTTATTCAATGATACATGAAATTTGATGGTTGTGTGTTGTTTTTTTATTACAGGGATCCTGATTTTTTTGGGGTGTAATATTTAAAATTTTCAAAAAAAATAACTTTCGGCGTTAGTTTTAAAAAAAATGATGTTGAATCATTTAAAAAATACGAATGGTTTTTGACATTGGTTTTTATAAAAATCGATGTCAAAAACCAAGCCAGATAACCTTTTCTATGTTGGTTTTTAAAAACCAACACTGAAAAGGTGGATTTTAGCATCGGTTTTTTAAAAACCGAAGTCAAAAACCTTATTTTTAATGTCACCTTTATAGAAATCGGTTAAAAACCGATGTTAAAATTGAAAAAAAAAACTTAAATTAAATCATCTTTTTTTACTAGTGAGGACTTATTCTTGTTGTGGATATAGTTGTACAATATTATCATTGGTATGGATTACTTATATTCTATGCATGCAATCATCGATTACTTTTAGATAAGAGTCTTGTTTTCCGATTTGGAGGGTCAGTGAGTGGCATTCGTTGACAAGTGAGGTTATCGGTTGGGTGGTAAAAAATTAGACCCTCTTTCATTGCACTACCTCCTCGACGCGCCGTCGAGTTTGGGATAGAATTGTAGCTGAGTGTGTCTCCAATTTCGATGGATCTCTATCAGATGGTGCTCATGGAGTTGCGTGAGTTGAGGCTTCAGGTGGATGAACTGGTGGAGATAGGTATCATCTAACCAAGTGTGTCATCATGGGGTGATCCAGTGTTATTTTCTAAGAAATTAGATAGTAGCCTGAGGATGTGTATAGAATATCAGATGTTGAATTGGGTAGTGGTCAATAATCGATACCCTCTTCTGAGGATCGATTATTTGTTTGACTAATTGAGAGGAGCTAGTTTGTTCTGAATATCGATCTACGATTTAGATAACATTATTTGAGGGTGAAATATGAGGATATTCATAAGACTACCTTCAGATGTAGGTATGGGAACTTCAGATTTTTGGTTATGTTGTTCAATGTTACAAACGAACCATCCATGTTCATGTTGCTTATGAACTCTGTGTTCTGTAAGTTCTTGGACTGATTCATCATTGTATTCATCGATGATATCTTGGTTTACTCTAAGTCATATGAGAAGCATGTCGAGCATCTCAGAGTTATTTTGCAGGTCCTTCGACACCACCATCTTTATGGGAAGTTTTCCAAGTTTTATTTCTATATGAGAGAGGTTTGTTTCCTTGGATATGTGGTATCTCGAAAGGGTGTGGTAGTAAACCCATCAAAGGTTGAAGCAGTTGTTTCTTGGGTAGCACCTAAAAATGTGGTATAGGTTATCAGTTTCCATGGTCTTTCAGGTTATTATAAGAGGTTCATACCTGATTTCTCTCAATTTTCATCCTCGTTGATAGTTTTTACTAGAAAGGATATGGCTTTTGTGTGGAAATATTAGTGTCAATCAATGTTCAGTTACCTAAAATAGAAGTTTTTTAGTTCTTCATTGCTTAAGTTTCCCATGGAGGGTGTGTTGTTTGAGGTTTGAGGTGACGCGTCCTGTCTGAGATTGGGATGCATGTTAATCAAGCAGAGAGAGGTAATATCTTATGGGTCTAGGAAGTTACATTGTCATGATTTTAACTATGATACCCATGATCTGGAGTTGGTGGAAGTTATTTTTTCACTAAAGTTATGGCGGCATTGCCTCATTAGTGAGAGCTTTTTATTTTTCACAGATCACAAGAGCCTGCAATATGTTTTCTCTCAACATGATCTGAATATATGATATTGGAGATGGATGGAGTTTCTTTGGGATTATGATTTTGAGATCTCTTACACCCTGGGGAAGTGTAATGTAGTTGTCGATGCATTGAGTCATAAGTCCCAAGAGGATGTGGCTCGGGAATCTATGGGTGTTTGGAATGGAATGGAGGAGCTTTCAGTGATGCATCGTGATGTTGGAGAGAGTAGTGGTTGAGGTTTTCTTTATCATATGATAATGGATTCATCTTTAATTCAGTAGGTGGGGGAGTCTCAGTGGGGAGACTCAAAGGTAGAGGTGATGTGTGATCGTGTTTTCCATGGTGATGCTCTTAAGGGATGGTTAAATGATGGTCAAAACTATGTGTTATTCCAATAGTAGATGTTTTCCCCATAGGATATGTGTGAGGTAGTTCTCTGTGGGTTTCACAGTTAATCCTTGGTGGTAAATTCTATTGTGAAAAATATGTATCTTGGATTTTGGAGAAAAATTTTGTGGTTGAGGATGAGATGTTCATTGGTGGATCTTGTGAAAAGAATTCTAGTTTTTTAGCATGTAAAAGTGAAGAACTATGTTCTGGGAGGTTTTTCACAGTCCTTGGATGTTCTCAATTGGAAATAGGATGACAGATTGATGGATTTATTTACAGGGTTACCCTGATCTTAGGGATGTTGTGATGAAATTTGGGTGATAGTGGATCAACTGACAAAAACGGTTCACTTTCTAGTGATCCATGAGTCGAGTATCCTAGATGTTTTGGCAAGGCAGTGCATGGATGATGTTTTTAGGATTCACAGGGTAATAAGGACCATCTTCTCTGATTAAGATCCTCATTTTACCTTTCAAGTATAGAGTGTATTACAACATTCTTTTGGCTCATAGTTTCACCTTATCACTTATTTACACCCTCAGATGGAAGGGAAGACAGAGCGGATCATACGGATGGTATAGGATATGTTACAGGCATGTGTCATGGACTTTGGTGGATCTTGGGTATGACACCTATCTTTGGTTGAGTTTGAGTACAATAATAGTTATCACTCTTCCATTGGTAAGGCTTCGTTTGAGGAATTTTATAGGCAAACATGTCATTCTCCGTTGTTATTGACGAAGGTTAGAGAGTTGGAATTTCTTGATCATGATGTGGTACAGAGCACGACCGAGAATATCTAGTTTCTTTTAGAGTGGATGAGGGTGATGCAGGATAGTTAGAAGGTCTATATTTATCGTAGGCAGAGGCCCATAGAGTTCAAGGTTGGAGACCATGTGATCTTGAGAGTCTCCCCTCAGTGTGGGTAGTGGAGGTTTGGTGTGGGATATAAGATTTCTCATAGGTTTTTGGGGCCCTTTGAGGTGTTGGGACATATTGTAAAGTCAGTGTATTGGTTTCCATTGCCACCACAGTTGGAGAGGATCCACAAAATATTTCATGTGTATCAGCTTCATCAATATCTTCATGATGAATCATGCATTACTGACTAGGGAGAGTTGGATATTGAGGATAATGTTACATTTGTGGAGTGTTTAGTAGAGATACAAGATCATCGAGAGAATTTTTTTCATGGTTTAACCATTCCCTAGGTCCATGTATTATGGAGGCATGGCAGGCTAGAGGAGAGTGCATGGGAGAGAGAGACGTAGATGTGTTCCTAGTACCCAAAGATGTTTTGAGTTTTTATTTGCTCTATTTTGCTAATGTTGTGATTTTTGGATCTTATTATACTATGATATGGGTTGTTTTCCTTGATGTGTGATGTGTGATAAAGTTATGACATATGGAAAGGGGAGGAATTGATTCCTAATTGATATGCATTCATTGTGATGTGATTAAACCTGTGCAGGTGAGTTAGTGCTACCTAGAGCAGATAGTATCTTGATGTGGAAGATGGAATTATTTAATTTCTACATTTTGGGAAGTGTGGTTCATTAGTTGGTATGATTTTAAATGTGGTTGTGTGATGTGTAGTGGCTTGTGTCCAGTATTGGGTGTCGAGGTGATGTGGTTGTGAGGTTGTGAAAGATGTTCAATAGTCATTCGGTTTGGCATGTTTAGTTGATGGTAGCATTGAGGAGTAATGAGATCCTTGAGAGGTATCTCACGGGGTGGTTGTTTGGACCACTTTTTCCTTTTGGGATTTGTATTGTATTCTCAAGAGAGAAAATAGTTTGAGAGGTATCTAATATAACGGTTTGTGCCTTATCGATCTATTATATTGCCTATTTTTTGGCGTTAGAGATTCTTAGAGGATTCCTAGAGCGGTCCTGGAGGAGTTTATAAGCTAAAATTTGGAAGCATAAAAAATACACATTGTGGGTTTCATGGATTATGAAGGAAGATATAAGGAGTGTTACACAATGTGTAATAATATGGGTGATTAATCCTTCTAGGTGACTCATTTTTCATCGAAAGATAGAAATTTTAGTAACCCAAGGATTAAATGTCATGTAATGGTTACACGATGTGAAACCTATAGGATTACAAGTTTTACGTTATTTTTTCAGATGATTTCTCATTCATTCAGCTGAACCATTTTCTCTCTCACTTTAGAGGAACCCTAGGTTCCCTGAAGAGAACTTGTAACCCTCTTTATCCCCACTTTGATATGTTGGTTCTGGTGGATCCCTGTTGGAGATCCATGGTGAGCTATTCTTCTTTCCTCATGGTTTTATTTCATTATTCTATTTTGGATTCACTTTGGTGATGTTGTTTTGGTTTGGGAGGATTTTTGGGCTTCATTTTTACAACCCTTTGGTACGGTGTAGGTTTATTCATGGGTTTTGGAAGAAGTTGTGGTTTTGGGTGTTTCTTCTCCACCATATAGTGTGCAGTTAAGTCAGAAAGCTTCTTTGAGGTAGGGGGTCCTTGTTATCACTCCTTTAAATGCAATGTGTGATATCTACATGTTTTTTCTTACCTTTTGGTGGATATTAAGGTTCATCATAATCGTATAATTAATTTTCATGTCTAAAATTTATGGGTGTGGAGAGTAACACATTTTTTACTGCTTTGTAATATGTTGTTGAAATTGTTATGCATGCATGTTTCAAATTCTAAAAATAATGGTTTTTAGGAGACTTTCTTGCATTGTAGTTGTTATGTCGTGATTCCCCTTGTTATATTGTTGTGTGATCACACCATAAATAAAAAGATAAGGAATGTATATTCAGCTAATAATTGGTTATCTCTAGACATTATGGTTAGTCTGATAATACTCATGATAATATAAAGAAGTAATGTGATAAAGACCCTGAATAAATGGAAGCTGAAATGTGTGTTATGTTGTTTACTTGTTCTTGTTTTGTTGTCCTATGTGGTTTGTGCTATTGTGCAATTATAGATGTAACTGGTTGGGTTGTACAGTGTGTAGGGTAGTTATGCAGTGGTTGGTTGGCATGGATTTGATGAGAGCATTTGTGTGATGTGGTGTAGTGGTTGTGGCACATGGAGGTTGTGTTTGTGTGATGGATAAGATGTGAATTTGTTATGGTGAGATTACTTGGGTGATGTGATGTGACGAAAATGGTATATGTGTGGTGTCATGGAAGTAGTTATGTTTGTTGGTCCAATTGTGTGGCATAGATAAGATAGATTCTTGGTTAACCATGTGATAAACTATGATGATAAATGAAACAAAATAGGCTAGTAAATAAATAACGTGGTATAGAAATAGATATGTGATAAATGGATTAAACTGAAATGAAATGAATAAATGAATGGGTTGTCAATTGAATATAATGGGATGGAGTTTGAGGTGTGGTAAATGGATTAATGAATAAATTTGGCGAAACTTGTAAGTTGGAAGTTGAAAATGTTGTGTGGCAGTTGTGTAGTGTGTTGCATATAGTGGTTGTGGCAGTTGTGATGGTTGATGTGTGGTATGTAGTGGTTATGTGGTGTGATCTAGTGTTGTTGATGTGAACTCTTAGGTTTGTATTTTTTGATATCTTTATATGGTATGTATTTATGTTATTTTATACAAGCCCCACCTGAGTTAGATACCCTTACCAACACTCAAAGGTGCTGAGTTATGGGTGTTTTCCCCAACATCCAGAATGGTAGTGATATGGATGGTTGGTTACCCCCTCTCATCCTATCTTCCTTCAATAGTGATGTATTTCTCGGGTGTTTACAGGTGAGATGTGATGTGTTGTCTCAAGTGTCTATGGGTGAGATGTGATGTGTTGGCTTAGGTTTCTATGGGAGAGATGTGATGTTGTGTGATGTGATATGTGGTGGGGGTATGCGTTGTTTGAGGAAGGAATGAGGTTGATATCTTTGACATTCATAATACCTTACTACTATGATTCTAGTTGTGATGTGTGGATCAGGTGTCTGCGGGTGAGATGAGATGTGATGTGTGGCCCAGGTGTCTACAGGAGAGATGCAATATGTGGCCTAGGTGTGTGAAATTAGGATGTGATGTGATATGTGTGGAATGGATGGGAGTATAAGATGTTTGGAATTGGGGGCATGAGAGTGTAAAATCGTTGAGGAATAGGCGATGGGGTGTCATGATTTTTTATGATATCAATGCTATATTATTATATTGGATGCATGATTTGGTGAGTGATTCATGGTGATATTGGGTTTGGTTAGATGACTTTTATAGGTTCCTATTGGTTTTTTTGTTTGTTCACTGGCATTTTAGCATGCTCTTTTCACATGTACACTTGAGTTCTTGGTTATTTCCTTACTAGGTATAACTATTATAATCAACTTATGTATATAGACCATTTTTATGTTTCTAGGAGGATTTCAAGAACTGAGCTAGACATTACTAGCTAGGTTAGAAGCTTTGTTGAGTTTCTTCCATAGACATGTCTTTTTGGTATTTTGGAGAATTATATGTATCAGTTTTTTTTATTCATGTATTGTGGGGTGGTTTTTGGTTTACCTTTATATAGTCTATTGGAGTTTTTTGGTGATTTTTTATCCTATCTTATGATCTTTTTTTATTTATAGAAGGTAATGTATCCTATACTTTGAGATTTTTATACCCTCGATGCTAGTCTCAAACCTGGGGCCTACTAAAAGCAGGACTCAGGTTTCATTATCTTTCTCCCTTCATTGTGGGATCTTTAGTGGGATGGGGTCATGAAATTGGTAGTTATCATTTCCTTTGGGAGCTGTTAGTGATGGAAATGAAATATTTCAATTTGATTCTTGGTATGAATTGGCTAGTTCAGTACCATCATCATATCAACTATTATCGTAGGAGAGTTATCTTTCTATCTCCAGAAGGAGGCAACTATTATCACCAGTGTGAATGGGATCTTCAGGCTGGTCATGCAAGACTAATTCAGTGCAGATTGGATTTTCTAATGTCTCGGATAGTAGGAATTGTTTTGGATGATGATAAAATGTAGTAAAAAAATCCTCCATTGGTAGACCATTTTCAATATATTTTTTCCAAAGAGTTATTCGTATTACCACTCGAGAGGGAGATTGAGTTTAGTTGGTGTCTGGAGCTGAGTCGGTTTCTATTTTTTCCAATTAAATACCACTATTAGAGCTTCATTAGATGAATGTTAAGTTATAATATATAGAATAAAATAGATTCATACAACCTAGTATATATCTATGGGGTTTTCCCATGATTTTTACCAAGAAGGTTTATGGGACTTTGCATTTATGAGTATATCATCGGAGACTAAACCAGATGACAGTCAAAAACTGGTATCCCCTTCCACGTATAGATAATCTTTTTGATTATATGAAAGGTGTAGAGAACGTTTCCAAGATCAAATTGAGGTCAAGGTATCATCATTTTAGGGTGAGACCATATGACATACCCCAGACAGCTTTTAGAAGCAGGTATGTCTTGTACGAGTTCATAGTGATGTCATTTAGTCTGACAAACACACTGGTGGTACTCATGGATTTGATAAATTGAATCTTTAATCCCTTTCTAGATTAGTTTGTGGTAGTTTTTGTCGATGAAATATTGATGTAAACCCAGTTAGAAAACAATCATACCCAACATGTCATGGGTACATTGAGAGGGAATCAGTTTAATATCAAGCTATCTAAATGTAGTTTTTAGATTTATAGAGTTCACTTCTTGGGTCATGTTATCTTATAATATAGAGTATCAGTGGACCCATAGATGGTTTCAATCATGGTATCTTGGTAATGACCCAATAATGTCTTTAAGATTCAGATCTTTCTAGGTCTAGCAGGTTATTATCAGTGTTTCATCGAGTACTTCTCCTATATGGAAGCACCGATGTCTAGGCTGACCAAAAAATGGGTGGAATTTGTTTGGTCAGATACTTGTTAGAGAGCTTTCTAAGATATGAAAAGTAGTCTTCCCTCAACACCAATTCTAACCATACATGTACCAGGTAAGGAATATATTGTGTACTATGACACATCTATAGTTGGACTCAGAGAAATTCTGATGCAGGGGGGTCACATGGTTGCTTATGAATCCAGAAAATTGAGACCACATGAAATGAATTATCCTAATCACAATATGGAATTATTTTTAGTGGTAAATTCCCTAATATACTAGAGACTCTATCTTTTAGTTGAGAGGTTTGTGGTGTACACAGGCCATGAGAGCCTTGTGGGTCGAGTATCTGCAGTATTTTGATTTCGATATAGCTTACACACCGGGAAAGGGAAACATCATTACCAACACCTTAGGATGAAATATTCCAAAATAGGAAATGAGAGAGTCTTATGATGATTGGTGGATGATGGAACTCTTTTTGGAGTAGCATCAAGATGTTCAGGTGTCTCAAAGACAAGTAACTCTAACTTTGACATCCATTATACATGTGCTTCTTGATCGGATCAAGATAGAGTAGTTATCTTATCTAGAGGGAATAACTCTGAGGGGTATCTTATATGGTTGGGATTCATCATCAAGATGGTATCTTGATAGTGGTGATGTTCTTCTTATCTGTGGTCGATTATGGGTTCATACGGGCCTATGCGAAGAGATGATGAGGTAGTTTCATGCTTCTACATAAGTGGTGTATCCTAGTTTGATAAAGATATATTGTGATCTGCATAGATAGTACAGGTGGATAGGTATGAAGAAGGAGATAATGGACTTCATAGAGAGATGTTTCACCAGTCATCAAGTGAATCCTTCTATTTCTTCTTCTCCTTCATGTTATGTTGGTTTTCTCTTATAGAGAACCCTAGTTCTAAATTCTTAACCTAGATCTAGGTTTGGTTTCTATTACCAATTTTTTTTGTATTCGTTGAAGGGAATGAAGGAAAATATGATTTCTACCACAGAAATTTAGGATTATCTATGTATACTCCACTTTTGAGGTAGGTGGTCTAGAACAACTCATAGTATTTTATTTCGTTCCTGCTAGTATGTTCAATATGTGTGATCACGCAGTCACGCCATGCATGTGACCTAAATAATTGGAATTATTCCTACCTAATAAAATCATTATGTTGAGACCTCCCAAGGATCCATTTTGGGTCTCTTGGCATTGTGATCAGGACTTTCGGCCACCCGTTTGGTCTACCAATCCCCATTGATTATATGAAAACAATTGGAATCTTGAATTAACTATAATATATTGGCATAACATATGAAATATGGTGAATGGTAACTGTACTAAGATGATTTTAGTGATTTTTCCTCTCTAGGATAGTTAGCCAATTGAGAATAATTGGTAAAATTAATTGTTAATTGGATGAATTAACTAATATGGATTGTGATAAAATGTTTGACTGGATTAATGTATATTATCAGTGATTCATCCTCCAGAAATCATTTTTTTTCATTTTCTAAAGCCGGTTTAAAGGGTTGTCGGTACCCATTACACCAAACACCACATCCGTTAAACCGATCACCACATTCAAGCGCAATACAAATTTCAGATTACATTATCAAACTCAAATTTCCCGTAAACCGCCTCGAGCCACGAGCAGTGCCAACTTCACGCGCCCACAATCTTTTCACACCTGCCAGCATATCCCGCGACAGCCCTGACAGCCTCGCGCCGCGCACCATCCAGACCGCACATCAACCCTTCAATCGCTCGCACGCCAATCGATAGCCACGCGACGTCCCGAACACCGTCACGCGCCGCAAGTTCTCGAACCGCCGGCACGATTCAGCGGCTCCCGACGTCGAAATCGCCAGCGACCAGTGTTATCCCTGGCAATCATCGTCGAAAACAAACCAAAAGAACGCCGGCGAGGACCCGTCGTCTCCATCGAAAAACAAGGAACCGCAAAAGCCACGCGATCCACAGAAAATCACAAAATCGAACAACCAAAACGGGGAACCCCACATCAGGCACTCCAACCATCGGCGACAGCCCTCAGAGACCCTCAAGCACACTCCACCACCGCAGCTCAGAAGACGCCTCCACAAGTTGCTAAACCGCCACAACACAACCGTTCATCCCCGAGAGAAGATCCTTGGACGCTCCGTAGAGTGTGCCGGTGCATCCGGTCTTACGCCCGAGGACCAGACCCCCGGAAACGTAGAAGAAATGTGCAACGCCACAACAAGAAGATACCTCCAAGAGACCGCCATAGCGAGCACCCGAGACCTCCGAAGAAAAACCACCAGAGGGCAGAGGCAGCGGCGTGGTCCCCGGATCTGCCATCTTCAAGCATCAACCGCTAAACAAAAACCTTCAAAACTTAAAAACACACAACGAAAACATGAAATAAGGAACCCCCCTCCCCAGGCCACTCCAGATCTATCGTTACAGGGCGAGGAGGCCGGGGAGGGAGGAAACGGGAGCACCGAGGAGAAACCCTAGGAGCCGCGGGAGAGAAAGTCGAAGCCGCTCCGAGGCTCCCCTCCAGTCAGATTCCATCAGTGATTCATCCTAGATAGGGGAATCCACCACTAATCTATGATATGCATCTAGCATGACATACTTGATGCCTTATGACTTTAGGCCTGAGGATGTGCTTTACTATCTCAGGATATATGCCTCTTGTTATTCATCTTGATATAGGAGAATCCACCATTTGATAATAGATAGTTAATTTCCCCTTAGATGTGTGCGCCATGGGATGACCTAAGTGATTCTAGAAAGGTTAGGCCCAGTTAGATGGTTACTTTCCCCATGGTGGGGTGTGCAATGAAAAGAGAAAAGTGGTTATAGCAAGTCTAGGCCCATTGATATGGTTACTTTCCCCTTGGTGGCAAGTGCCACAAGAAAACATATGTGGTTCAAACATGTCTATGACCAGTTTGGATACTTGAGACATGATATTGGAAATTTTTCCTGATTTAGGAGAATCTTTCAACAGTTTGGGGAAATTCTTCCTAGTGAAAAAGGATTCACCTCTTGATAGAGACATCTGGCATGGAGCTAAAGTAGGTTTAACTAACCCAGGGTGTCATCCTAGAGCCTGAGGGTCAACGGGTTTATTTTATGAGAAATATTAATTTATTAAATTAATACCTTTGTTTATCAATTTATTACATGCACTATATTCTCAAACTGAACTTTTTTAGACATCGTTGGTGGTGACCTACTGATTTGTACTCACACCCTATCTGGGTCATTGTTTGGTACCAAGATGGATTTTATGGATGTAGATATGGACAAGGGAAAGGGAACCTGTGTTAATTGACTGATTTCTAGATGGGTTGGATCATGTATATGGGATTTTTATGGGTTTTAAGACTGAAATGGGGTTTACGACTGGGGTTTTGGAGTCTTTTATCAAGTATATTAGTATTTATTTGTATGACATTCATCACATCATTTAGATACAACATTATGTCATTACATTGTTTTTATTATTATTTGGATTTTTTGTTTTATCCCTTATTATTCTAGGATTTTATGATGATTATTTATATTATTTTTATTGTTATTACATCCCTCTACAAGAGGGTATAATCTCTCATTGTGTTCCTTAAAAAGGAGGATGAGCAAAGGAGATTTCACCATAGCAGAAGCTAAACGGATTTCAAGAATGAAAGGGTATGTCACCTGCCATCGAGACAAGCTTGTTCATGCATGGGAATGCCTATCCAAACATCCATGCGAAGGTGGAGAGCTGATTTCACGATGAAGATGTTGTGGAAGAGCAATTCTAAGTAGTTAGTCTGGGTTGTATGTAATGTTTGAAGCCTACGGGCAATGAATTCCTCTAAGGCCTATGTGTCATGTAATAATTACACATACGGGCCTTATAAGGGTTCCACCTCACCCCTTGAAATGTGGATTATCAAAAATCAATAAAAAATTAAGGCCTTCGGGCCATTGGATGGATGTTCCTTACACATTCATTATTAGTCGACAACCTCCGACGTATAGGAAGGTTCATTTTAGGTCATGTAGCCTACCCAGCTTGGTCACATGAGGGATCACTAGGCTAGGTATGTTACATAATCCCTTCTCACTCACATTTTGGGTGTTAAAAATTTTTTGATACTTAGGTTGTAATTTTCATAAATTGAATTTAGGTTTTATGGAAGTTAACCCTTTAAACATACCCAAAAATGATACAAACGACACTTAAAACTTTTTGTAAATGTCATAGATATTTTATCACATGCTTGTAACAAATAAACTATGTTAAATGATAAAATATTAGTAATTAAATTTACTCATCTCTCTAATAAATATTAAACAAATTCTTGGATATCAAAAATTTAATATTCATTCGAAAAATATTTTTCATTATATTCACTGAATAACTTGTGCATATAATAAGTAAATAAATTCGATGGATATTATTCTAAGTTTAAATAGTATTGAATTTATTTATTTCCTTTATGATCGTATAAACTTGGAAATTACTCGGCCACTGCTATAGGGCCCACCATGTCCTAAACTCCAATTCACTAGAATTAATCAAGATTATAAATACACTTTGTGTGTGACCCTCTAGACCATTATCTAAATAGTATTGAATATTATTAATAGACCAAGAGTATAGTATAGAAACTCATTATATCCCCTAGGGATTTAAGGAATTTTCATAGCAACAAAAACCTCCTATAAACACGCATCATGTAAGATATTCTCTTTTTCTTACAATATCTCCTAAAGCAGGACACACTGTTCATGTCATCATCCTTTCTTGTTTTATTATTCATTAACCATACTAAATAGATTTACCTTTACTAATCAATACCATACATTTAATAAAGGTACTACAATCATGGTTAATTGTGATCGAGACATATTTTCCTTTTATAAGTGATAAAAACTTTATTAAACATTCAATCAATATCATACCATCAATAACTCACCCAACACAAGCTACCTCGCCACAATATAAATTTTATGGTTTTCATCTTGAATCAAAGTATGTGATAAAATAGTACACACTGTTAATGATCTCAATTATTAAGACCAATTCATGTATTCACATATAGTAACTACTAATGACACCCAAAACATGTGGTGTTTTTTTTGGGTCAGTGCTCATGATATCTTCTACTTTAGATCACTAAGTATGAACTTGAAGATAATAAGTATTAATGCTTATGATCCCCCAACACATGGTATTCATATAACATTTGTGTTTAATTATTATGATGTATCTAAACCATATTACATGTTTAATATTAATGTCATAGTATCATAAGGTTATCATTATAGTTGGGAACTACTATAACCTATTGATATGATAAATAATATTAAGAAATTATCATGTAAATAGTGGATGAGAAAATATCAACACTACTATGGTAAGTATACATTATGTATAACTTACTATATACATGATATGGTAATCAAAAATTCCTTTTCAAGTTGGATCTAGGGAACCCACTTTTATAAGTTTATCATTTTCACTAGATCCAACTTGCTAATGATCAACTTGTTAGCTCTCATATGATAAGATCATGCTTTTGATGAGTTATGGATTTAGCCATTGGGTGTTCCACATTTCCTTACATGGATACTCTATTATCTGTGACTTCACCTCATTATAATACTCCTTAATATATTATATCACAGAGTATAAACTTTTTTTACTCTTTCATAATCTTGAAATATTAGTTAGTACCAAAAGTATGATTCCAAGAACTAGAATAAGTCATTGAATATTTTATACTTCTTTAACTGCATCTGAAACTGCAACATACTCATTATTTTTAGATATTTCTACCACTAGCTTGAATGAGATTAACATGATTATTACCTTAGTCTAACTACGATATTAGATCATATTGATTCATAGGGAGACTAGCTTGTGTTCCCTTATAACTAGTATTCATTCCTCTCCAAGTACTAGGTATGTATCCCTTGTACTTTATCAAGTATAATTGGATTATTATAACTGTTTCCCATGCATTTCTCTTAGATTTAACTGATATTTTCCTACATAAAGTATATGTTTACAATATCATGTACATAGCATGGCATGTGTGATAGATCCATCACAAATGTGTATGGAATTCTACTCACCATTTTAATCTCCTATTATGTCTCATACATGTATTCTTTGAGATATTAATGTCATATGACTTTTGAAACAATTCTCTCTAAAAAAATTAATATATTGTTATGGAAAATGTCAGGAGTAGCAAAGTGATAAATGGTTCACAAAAGAGTAATAGGGAAAAACAAAAGAATGATAAGAAGATATTGGGACACACGTATTTACATAGTTCAATAAATGACCCCTCTATCTATAGAGAGGAAGAATTGCTTCACTATAAAATTTATAAGAACAATTAAAAGATCTCTTAGAGTTTCTAACACACATAAACCCTAGCTTGAAATAGTCTAATAAAGAATATGAATCACTATTCCACCAACCCTACAAAAAATCCATTGTGATACGGTGAAAGGTGGATGGAAGTCCACATCTCTATAGTGTTGTGACCACCCAAGTCCAACGTGCTATAGTGTTCGGTGGCTGGAAGTCTGTGGAGATACAATATTATTGTCTCCAAAGTATGAGCTACTGTAGTAGTCATGTCAAAGTCTACACTACTACAGATCAGGATACACCAATACAACATATATTGTTAGTATATGTACATTGACTTGATCTGAGTAATCCATAGATTTACCATAGTAAATCTTATTCCCTAGAACCTGGATTTCTACATTAATTCAATATTTGGAGAGTTTATTTCAACTCATTCTTAACTAACTATAAGACTAATAATAGTTTTACAAATGGTATCGACATATTTTACTTGGAAACTATAGTGCTCTCACTAACCTCTTGTAGACACCTAACATACGTATTGTAGAAACTTTGGGAGTCACATGACAGAGGTTTACTGATGAAGAAAAGATAGGAAAAGAATGAAGATGATGAACACAGACATAGTGATTTACATTGTTCGAGAATAATCACAAAATACATGGAGAGGTAAATATTATATGAACACGATGCTTAAATTAATCCAAAAATAGATCTCTATAACTTGTGTTTCTTATTTTCATTCTATGGTTTCATCAACCCTTTTTGGTTTCATCATATAGACACCTTCCAAAAAAGGTGGTCTGAACATCTAATGTCCAATATAATGATCATAGAAATTTGTTATGACAAGTTGAATTCAGATGGATCTAAACATGGTGATTTGTTATAATCAATTGATCCTTATGGAACCACACTTTTATCACCCATGTATAGTCTCTTGAATACCCACCAATGGATTTACATCAATTAGAGAAATAATAAAAATATAGACTTTATTTTGGTACATGGAATCCATTTTTCTGAATTCATTTAATCTTATAAATCATAGTTTATTTTCATTCACATATTCTTTATAGAAACCACTATTCTCAATGAATAATATATCACTCGCCATGGTGAATATAAAACCATCACTGTGGTTTTAACTTTCATATGAAACATGTGTCTCTAGAACATTCATTTTCCCCAAGATCTTCTGTAACTTGTTCATATGCCAACTACTTATGCATTTCAATCCTTCACTTTACCCAAGTAAATTTATCTCTCACTATCAAAAATAGATATGTAGAACATTTTATATAAATTTAGTATATCACTTGAATATAATTTTTCTATCTCATGAGTTTTTGTAATATCCTTATAACCTTTAGTATTATTACCTTAGATGCATATTATGTTATTCTTGATGCAAATTTTTTAATTGACTTAGCCTTAACAAAATCTTTGCATCTAAACACATGGAGTATGACATAATGGATTTAATTCATAATATAACTCATATGATATCCATTTTTCATTATAGTTTATGTATGGTTATGGGTTAATTCCATTATTTATGAAGCATGCCTTGGGAGATAATTGAAGTTTTTGAAATACTTATTAAATCTCAT
Organism: Viscum album; assembly: GCA_963277665.1. Lineage (NCBI taxonomy): Eukaryota > Viridiplantae > Streptophyta > Magnoliopsida > Santalales > Viscaceae > Viscum > Viscum album. The sequence continues at coordinate 540,333,394 of OY728142.1, read as the reverse complement.
CATTGATGCTCCTTTTACTAACACCATGACTTTGATGTGTATAAGGAAATGTGTTTTTAGGAATTACTCCACACAACATTTTAATGATCAATGTATGCATGTAAGACTCATAATTTATCCTTCCTTTTACTAATATCATAACTTTTATGTGTATAAGGGAATGTGATTTTAAGAAAAAATATACTATACATTTATAATGATCGATGAATGCATAGTAAATATATTCTTCGGATCACAAGCCCGAAGAAACTTATATCTTCTAACTATACATAGTCATCACTTCACTTTCACATTCCTTAAAACTACTCAAGGAGCCTCATAAAGTATATGAATTTACCTTTAGATTCTTCTTTGAATAGTTCACGCTCTCTAATTGAACTAATTCTGAAAGCTTTGTGGATTTATTTTACTTCTAAAGGTTTATTTTTTCAAAACTAGATAAGTAAATGCGTCGATAATACTAAAGTTTTTTAGATCCAAAGAGTCTAAAGACCATATTTGGTATATCTTTGACAACCACTTTCAGTTGTATTAGGAAAATAATCATCTTTCCACAACTGGGTATTTAATTATTACATTTTATACTCATCAGATATTATGAAAAATTCAAGAATTATTGAACTATTAGTTGAGTATAAGACACCACAAACAACATTAATTCAACAAGAATCAATAAACATGGAAAATAGAAGTTGTATACTTCTCAGCACTGACTTAGGAATCACCCTTTCTCATCCACTTGGAGAATTCACTTTACTTCTTATAACACTTCTATAGTTGGTTAATGTATTTGGATACAAATGTGTGATGTACATTCAGTATCTAATACACAATAAGTAAAACTAAAAATAACATAAAATGATGTATATACACTAATTCAAATCTTTTTCTAGCTTCAACTTCAATTTATTGTATTTTTTCTTTCATAGACTTATCTCAGTGACAAGTTAATAAAATAGCATCATGTATGATGTTTCTAATTTTTTCCTTGAAGGACATTGCAAAGGTTCATTTTGGAATCACACTTTCTATTGGTCTTTTCACCTTTTCTTTCAACTTGTTCACCATAATAACTAACGATTAATCTTTCTTTAAGTTTTTATATGCTTGGAAAACTTTACCCAAAATTTAATGAAGTGTTTTATCCATATTTTCCATTTTATAATCCTAAAAAAATATTTATTAGGTGATAAGTATATTAGAAATGGTTGTATTGAAATATCATGATACATATTTCAATTTACACATGTGTACTAGAATCATCATCACATTCATTTCTCACTTCACTTTCTCCATAAAGGCATCTCAAAGATGAGACAACATGTGAATACATCCATGTTTGGATGTTGTTTCCAAAAATCATTAGACATTGATGATAAAATTATAAAAGTAAGCATAAAATGTGTTATCCATGTGTCTCATGTAAGCTTCATTTTCATCCTTGATTCCTGAGGTGGCTCAACTGGTACTAGGAACTTCAACACATAGAATTTCCATTTACATCATAGCACTTTGCACAAACTCTTGTACTACATTAGGAAATTCATTTCAATGAGTACATGTACTTTGTTAAATATATATATCATAGTAAACGTGTAGTATTAGCATACATTAATCTAAAAAATAATAATTAAAAATATTTGTATTTTTAAATTTGATTACCATTTATTTAAACATCATATATTTTATTATATTAAATGTATACCACTATTTTATCAAATTCTAGTATCCCTTAACTAATAGATTTAGAATAATAAGTTTCTAGAGTATTATAGTGGAAAAGATCCTTAAAACCACTTCTCATAGTCCAAACTATAGTTGTGCCAATACTTAGAGAGTCTCAAGGTGGGATTTTAGCTCGTCAACCACATTAACTCGCATCTCCTTGATCTGTTGAGTGGATTTTCATCTTTAGTAAAGGATAACATTTCATTGTTCAACACTATGGATACTTATTGAATAAATAAAAAATTAATTTTTAATTTGACTTAATTAAATGCGTGCCTCCCTCAAATGTAATTAAGGGAAACATGGGCTTTGCAGAAGTTTGAAATATGGTATATTTAATTTTTTGGGTTTAGATTTGTGTCAAAACATAAAATTTTTTATACCTCAGTCTGGATTCATCCACAAATCATGTGAAAATTAATTAATCGCGAAAAATTAATAATGAAAAAATAAATTGAAATATTACCACTACTAGAAAATTAAGCGATAGCCACGGACCTATAGCCATGGTTTTATAGGTCCGTGGATATAGGTTGTTTATAGCCATGATTGAGTTACATGGTCATGGCTAAAAATCTGCCTATTTTTTTCTAAAATGTGTCAGGATTTTCTCTATTCTCCCCCAATCTGCAACCTCTGAACCCTCGATCTATAAACGGTGGTGCCCTCCTCCCTGACACCCTCTACATGCGACCCTCCTTCCCTGACCCTCCTTCCCCAACCCATTACGACCTATCCTCTCCCCGATCCTCATCCACTGACAGTGCCCCTCACTGCCACTGAAAGGCAACCCCACCGCGAGCTGCTGCCACTGAATGCAGGACATCGCGACCTCTCCTCTCCCCATCCTCCTCCACCTAAGATGGTCCTCGCTTCCACCAAACAAGGTAACCCCACCGCAATCCTCTACCACCGAACGCGGAACACCCCCCCCCCCCCCCCGCTGATGATGCTCCTAGGTGGTCTCCTCACCTCCTCTTTCATGCCTCAGACACGGACAACCCCCTCCAGGTGATCCTCCTCCTTATTATAGACAATTATGTCTTCATTATTTTTTTATCAGTGTGTGTAGAAGTAGACTTGAATAGTTTCACATGTTTGACTATGGTAAAGAGGTTTTTGAATTAGATACATTATTATAATTATAATTTATATGCGTGGAGTGAGGGATAATTAGTTTTCAGTGAAGAGCCAATTAATCTAGTTTGGGAATCTGCATAGTGGAGTTGTGGACAGTTGGAATCGATAAAAAGTGATGGTATCAAATTTTCATGGTTAAATTGGGAATCATGGGATCATCCTGGATGCTTCTCAATGATTTTAATTCTTATGGTTGGGAGTTTTTAATGACCCATGCAATTAAAGGGTTGGTAATTTCAAGGGAAATTTGAAATTTTTTTTTCTGAATGGGGGATATTTTTGAGAATTGGGATATGAATTGGAATTTCAAGAGTTAGTACATCTATAGGATGTGTTTTTACTTGAGTTTAATGGTTATTTAGAGGTTTGGGTGTCAAATCTTAGGGTGGTGGATAACTGCAAAAACTGCAGTAGTCATTGGGTATTCGATTGGGAGGCACTAGGTGCCTCTTAATGGGTTTTTAAAAAACTATAGCCTTTATAAGGTACCTGATAGAGGGGTACTAGGTACTAGGTGGGTTGGAAAGTATAGTAGACCTTTTATAAGGTCCATCAGGTACATAGTGAAGGTGGATTGGTTACCCAGTAGGTATGGGTGTTGTTTTTTAAGGATAATAGAATAGTTATTCTGGATTCCACCTTTAAAAATGCCTTATGGGGTTCTTCTCATTTAAATTTGTAGAACCAAGGGAGGGGATCTCCCTTATCCTATACTTTTTTCTTTTCCTTTATGAGAGTGTGGAGGTCTGAGATTTCTTCATCATGAAATATAGAGGTAAATATTCCTCTTCTACCCCCATTATTCTTTCTCATTCATATCATTTAATATTTAGTTTTTTTAGGGTATGGTTTATGTTAGATTTCAAAAAGACTTGCTAAAATTGGACCATTATTATGGGGATTCATAGAGTGGTGGAATAAGTGTGATTTTTTTAACATCCTACCCCAGACCACAACAACTAAGTAATGCCTAGATCAGAGGATTAGTCATTGTGACCTCATACGGTACTCCCTGTATGCCAAAGGCCATCCATCACCAAATAGGATGTTGTTTCCAATAATTATTTATCTATTAACGTGTGAGAAATATTGTGGCACATGGAAATATTGTTTTCTTTTTCTCATTATGTTAGATACTCTAATTATTTCTTATTTATTAAAGCTATCCTTGATGAAATATAACATTGTCACCATTCCCTCATAGAATGTGGTGCAATGACATTAATCTTCTACATTCTAATCATTAAACAAGATTTCATCTGATCTTATTATTTCTTATCTTTTGATATCTTTACCCAAAAAAAACTTACCAATTGATATATTATATGTTTACTAGAATGATTATTATTCATCATGGTTGATTCCCTACGTAAATATTCCCACAATGGTGTTTTTTATAGATTATATGTTAATACTATTCTAATATTTCTTGGATTAATATATGAGAAAACATGACAAAGATGTATCATGATCAGATTTTGGTGTTATATTTAAAAATATATATGTTTCAGAATCATCCCCAAGCTAAAGTTGTGCTCATGGAATCTATGGATCTATCCTATAGTGATAAAATAGATTATTTAACCACTGATTATTCTTTGGTGGTTCATCATTATTAGATTTAAAATTCTCAACAGTGATACTGAAGTTACCATAATTGAAGCTACTATGATGACATGGGCTTAATGATATTATCCCCACTAGGAAAATTTTAAATGTTACATCTTCCTCTTTACCTCTAGTTATCAAAAGTAATATTTTTTTTATAAAAAATAAGTAATTTCATAATTCTAAAACTAAACCTATAAACATGTCAGAGTGAATTGATGTTATTCAACATGTTCAATTTACTAATTTCATAAATAGTACTGAAAGAAAACATAATGGCGACATAGTATTTTAATTAAATTTAATCTCCTAATTTATAGTACAACATAATTACTTTTAATTATAAGATACAAGTAAAATCTTAACCACTCATTTTATATAGAAGATTATAAATTTTTGGATGTGATCCTCATAACCATATAATGATAATGACATCCCTCCGGTTTATTCAAGTATCCCATTTATGATATTATAATCCTTCCAATTTTCATCAAGATATGGTGTTCCATAGATTAATGATGAATCCACTAGGAAAATTTGAAATGTTCTCATTTGTATGCATTATGTTTATTAGATTATTTTATTGGTAAAATAATGATATTATATGAATAACAATATAAACATTTAATGTTTTCATTAATTAAATGTGTTCTCATTTTTATGCATTATGTTTATCAGGATTCTTCGCTCCTTCCACTTATTTAGGTTCATAAACCAATGAATATTTCAATGATCATGATGGATGTGTTGTTGTGGTGGTCTGAGAGGAGGTGATAATGATGTTTGTGTTTTTATAGGAGATTATGAGGGTCATGATGGTTTTGGTGATGCTGATATTGAGGTACATTTCAGATGTAAATTTTATTCTTGGTTTATACATTTAATTTTATCAAATATTTCTTGTTATTATGATTATATTGATATTGAAATTTTATATTGTTTATATTGTATATAGTTTTATTTCTTATTATATATATTGTATTATGTTTGAGTTCATTTTTATTTGTAAGGTTGTGTTTTTTTTGCTCGTAGCTAGAGGATGTGAGTACTGCTATAAGGTGAAGCTATTATGGAATCATTTGGTGATTAAGTATAGTTGGGTAGGAATAAATTTACATGGTTATTAACTATGTTTTTAGGGTCTATTTTCCATGGTTTTGAAAGTGTTATTAGGGACCAAGATCCATGTTTTAACCATGGGTGTAGTTAAAAATTACCATTTTTAAGATCATGGATTTATCCTATAATTTCCATGGGATTAACTGTGGTATTATAATCTAATTTCCAAGGTTAACCCATGGCCATACATGTACTAATTCCATAGTTCAAACCATTTATATACATGGAATAATTCCATGGATAAAAACACGGAAGTTGAAAACCCCTACTACAATAGCTTTAATATCCATAATTAGGAAAACCGTGGATATAACCTATTTTTATGGATTTTTTTCCTACTACCACAGTTCTAAACCATAAATATAGGTAATTTTTATAGTTATTATGGAAAAGGGATCATGAGATCATGTGGATGATAATCCACCCCTAATTATTGGAAAATTTAACTCACTGCCTTAAAATATTAGACTGTATGAATGATGTCTCAACTTATTGTGTAGAAAAAACCAAATTTTTTAAAAATATGAGTATCAAAAAATTATATGAAACCCAATAATGGATAAATTTTGTAGGTAAGTATATCCTAGACGAATATTTACATAAACTGAGCACAAAAGTGTGAAGGGACAACTAAAAAACAGTAAGTTTGTCTAGTAGAAAAATCTTGATAGATTTCATCAATAAGGTAAAATGGATTTGTAGGATAATGACTTGTTGGAGTTTTGGTCACATGATCATAGATTTTTTTCACAACATGTAAACATATTAATTTTATAGGAGACCAAGTTATAGGGGAGAAAATATGAAAGAGAGAACAACCTTTCTGTAAAAAAGAAATAGGTTTTACAGAATAAAAATAAATTATCATTGAAGGATAAATTATAAATTCATGAAGAATTCTATGAAACTGGAAACATATATGGACACACATATGATGAATTTTTGTATGTTACAACCTTACACTTCACTCATGATTATGTAGTGAGGCTTTTCTGAGTGGATGGGGTGTCCAGGGAAAGGGAGGGGGATGAGGGGGAGTGGTGGGGGTGTGAAGTGGGTAGGGGGTGTGGGTGTGAATAGGTCAGGGGGTGTGGGTGTGTAGGGGGTGTGCAGGGAGAAGGGTGGTGTGCTGTTGGCAGGGGTAGGGAGGGTGTTCAGGGAAAGGGAGGGGGCTGAGGGGGAGTGGTGGTCGTGTGAAGGGGGCAGGTGGTGTGGGTGTGCAGGGGGTGTGGGTGTGTAGGGGGTTTGCAGGGGCAGGGTGGTGTGATGGTGGAAGGGGGTAGGTGGTGTACAAGGAAAGGGAGGGGGATGAGGGGAGTGGTGGGGGTGTGAAGGGGGTAGGGGAGTGGGTGTGAGGGGGGGAAGGGAGTGTGAGTGTGTAGGAGGTTTTCAGGGTACAGGGTGGTGTGCTGGTGGCAGGGGGAAGGGGGTGTGCAGGGGAGGGGGCAGGGGGTGTGTAGTGGGGGGAGTATTTTCAGATATCATAACTACATTCCTAATTTATATTCATTTACAGTTTTTTTAATGCGATCTTGAGCATGGAGCTTACAAACTAAGGACACTAAGTTTGTGATAACACAGGATGGAGTCTACAAGGCCAAGGTTGTGATGGCTCTGAAAGCTATCGATGGGGATATAGTCATTGTTGTCATGGATCTTACCAACTAAGGTCTATGACACTTTTTATTTTAGTTTTATGTTATGTTTTTGTCTTCATTTGAGTTGTATGTTTCTCTCATTCATCTTCCTTTTCTAATTTATTGTCTTCATCTGTAGTTTTAATTACATGTTATAAGTTTCTATTTAAAAGAAGTTGTACAGGGTATGTATTGTCTATGAAAAATACTATACATGGTCTGTTACCTAAATTTTTATTAATAATCCCTAGTTACCATCTATACAATAGTTAGAAACTTGTTTTGATAGGTATTATAAAACCAAGAAAATGATCATCCCACATAACATAGAAGTGGTTTCACCTATATCTAATCTATCTAGAAAAGAATGATGTTTTATAAACTATGTTATGTTTGTCTTAATGCTTGTTTACCATTTTAGAAACCATAATGTGGTGTACATGTATTACATATGCTTATGTTATAATTGTCTAAAATTTAAATTTCATGCTTAATTTCATTGATGTATGATGTTAAATTGGATGTTTCACATCCCTATTGCATGAATTGAAACTGCATGATATGTTGGATCCTCATTTGAGAGGAAACCTTCACTTCAAGTGTTGATGATGTTATAATCATCACCTGTTCTATTATTTCCTTTCTCACTAATCATGTTCCCCCCACTTCAATTTTTAGGTTCAATTAATGATGATTCATTAGATGACTGACATTTTGTTGAAGTCTCCTGGGACCTGTTCATGTGTGTTGCGGCAACCAGAGTCAAAGGCGACTCACCACATATGCATAGGTAAGAATATATATATAATAAGTTCTCCTGTAATATGTATATCTACCCATGGAAGTGCTATTAAATATAAGGGGATAGGTGTGCTTATGTATATATATGGAAAATTCATATGTGTGTGGGTGATAACAAGATTATACATGTGAGCATATATATAAGGATCCTCTTGTGCATGTTCAAGGCCATGCAGACATGTACATAGGGGTTAGGGCGTCCTTATGTATATGCAAATGTGCATATTCCCAGAGGATGAATGAATCATCTTATAGTTGTAACTGATAAAAGTGTCAAGTGATTAGTGTGGCTTGGCTCCTTTGAGATAGGGTTCCTCTCCTAGCCTCTTTAATTAAATAATGTTTTAAATTGTATTTAGATGCCTTCTTAATTCTTATTATATTAAATTTTAATTCTTGAATAAGTATTAGTTAAGATAATTGTTTTTTTTTTAAAAGTCATGTTTTTGTAATAAAACCCCTCCAACGGAGGTGCACTGTCTGTGAAAACTCACAGTGGTATACCTTGCTTGAAATTATTACATTGATGTTTTCCTTATACTTTATGTCATTGTTAGTTGAAAATCACACATCATACTTGACCCTTTTATATCCTTATAGGGGGTTTCCCTATTTTTATTAAAACGGTTGTTTGAACCAAAATACCCTTTAAGTGTCGTTAGACTTTTAAGATGGAATTTCCCAAGTAGGAAAGTGGTTTAATGACCAAGTCACCACTAAGTGACCCCCCCCCCCTTGATCTTATAAATGGAATTTCCATGTTTTAATGAATTGAATGAGTTAAATGGAACTTAACATGGTAAATTTCCAATTATAACCAAACACCTCCACTACAGGGGGTGCATGGGTTAGGCAGGGGTAGGTAGGGGCAGGGGGTGTGTTGGGTCAGGGGGGGGGGGGGGCAGGGGGTGTATTGGGGGGAGGGGGGAGGGGGTGATGGGTTATGTTGCAAGGGTCAGTGGGAGGGGGTGTCTAGGGGTGTAGTGGGTAGTGTTAATCCCACCTATGAGACTATATTGTCATGTCTTATTTGATCACATAGTCAAAAAAAGTAATATTTTAGATATTTAAATAATTTTAGGTAAGACTTATGCACAACATTTTCATATGACATTATAAGTCATATGATCATCAATGTTATAAAATATAACCAATATTTCTATATCATTTAGAGTGATTCTCAAGAATTCACTCCTAATGAAATACCCTTCTTCTTGACACCACATCATTGAGTATTTAATCATGAGGCAAAACAACCATCTCCAAGGGGGTGTTGTCCGGGGGGTGTTGTCCGAGGGGTCTGTCCAGGGTGGTGTCCAGGAGGGGGGGTTCTAGGAGGGGGTTCTGTCAAGGAGGGGGGTCTATTTAGGGGGTGTCTGTCCAGAGGTCCTGGGGGTGTCTATCCAGAGGGATCGGGGGGTGTCCAGGAGGGGGCTAGGTATCTAGGAGGGTTAGGGGTTGGGGTCTGTCCAGGGGGGTATTGTCCAGGATGGGGGTACTGTACAGGGGGTGGGTGGGGTTTTTCCAAAGGTGGGGGGTTGCAAGGGGGTTTTCCAGGGGTGAAAGTGGGGGGTGTCTAGGAGGGGGGTCTGTCTAGGGGGATTTGTGGGGTCTGTCTAGAGGTGGGGGTGGGGGTGAAAGGGGTTGTCCATGGGGGTGTCCAGGAGGGGGGTGCAAGGGGGAATTGGTGTGCAGGGGGTGTTCAAGGGGGTTGTCTAGGGGGTGTACATGAGGGGGGGTTCAAGGGGGCATTGGTGTGCAGGGGGGTGTTCAGGGGGGGTTGTCCAGGGGTGAAAGGTTAACTTAATGAATTGAATTAGTTAAATGGAACCAAACATGGTTAACATGGCACATGAGAGGTAATTCCTCATGTAGTGAATTATGTTATGGTTATTCCTCCTTTATAAAGTTTAATTAGATGGCATGACACTAGATATCAACCACCATATTGGATTCACAAATAGGTATGAAGTGAGATGACTTTGAGATCCAATCCATAATTCCCTTTAAGGAATCTTATTTTCAAACCATTCTTAGTATACCTATGAAAAAATTGATAGTTATTTTCTCTAATTTCCACATAGATATAGGTTAGGTTTGCAACATGTAGGGGGTGTTATAGGGGGTTGTCCAGGGGGTGGGGTTGTTCAGGGGGGTGCAAGGGGGTGTTCAAGGGGGGTGTCTAGGGGGTGTCCAGGAGGGGGGTTGTCTAGGGGGTGTCTGGGAGGGGGTTATCCAGGGAGGTGTCCAGGAGGGAGGGGGTGTCTAGGTGGGAGGGGGGTCTAGGAGGGGGGTCCAAGAGGGTGGGTCGGGGGGTGTCTAGGGGGGATTTTCAGGGGTGGGGGTGCAAGGGGGATGTCCAGGGGGTGAGATACTATAGGGGGGTGAAAGGGGGTGTTCAAGGGGTTCAAGGTGGCTGTCTAGGGGGTGGGCTACTATAGGGGGTGTTCAAGTGGGGGAAAGGGGGTTGTCCAGGGGGGTACAAGGGGGTGTTCATGAGTGGGGTGCAGGTGGGCATGGGTGTACAGGGGTGTGTCCAGAATGGTAGGGGGTTCCAGGTGGGAGGGGTGTCTAGGAGAGGGGTCGGGGCATGGGGGTGCAGGGGGTGTTCAAGGGGGCTATCCAGGGGGGTATGGGGTGTAGGGGGTGCAAGGGGTTGTCCAGGGAGTGCAAGGGGGGTTGTCCAGGGGGGATTGAGGGTGCATGGGGTGTTCAAGTGGGTAAAAGGGGTCTGTCCAGGGGGGCATGGGGGTGCAAGGGGTGCAAGGGGGCTGTCCATGGGGTCTTGGGGGTGCAGGGGGTGTTCAAGGGAGTGCAACCTGCAAGGGGGTGTCTAGGGGGCATGGGGGTGCAGGGGGTGTTCAAGGGGGTGTAAGGGGGTGCAAGGGGGATGTCCAGGGGGCATGGGGGTGCAAGGGGGCTGTCTAGGGGGGCATGGGGGTGTAGGGGGTGTTCAAGGGGGTGCATGGGGTGCATGTACTTCTTTTAGTGAGACCTTATGAGCATGAAATCTCTTATGAATTCCATCAATACTATTTGACTCATGGATTTTTTGGATTGGTACAACCCGGTCCATTTTGGATGAAGCTGGGTTGAATTCTTGTGGCCCATACTGCGTACCAAGTTGTAACTCTGTGAGTTAAGCTCCGTAGTGAACTCATTGGAGAACTTTGGCTGGACTACTATATCATCTTAGACTTTTTAGATAGTAGTATTGTATCTCTATGGAATTCTAGCCACAGGACACTATAGAATCTTGGAATTGGGTGGTTGCGGGACTATAGGGATGCGGACTTCCATCCATCGTTCACTATAGAAAGTGCAGACTTTCTGTGCGGTTGGTGGCACAACACTTCATCTTATTTATTATCCCATTTTAGGATAGGTTTTCTCTGTGTGAAACTCTTATACTCTATGTATTTGTGCTCTCAGATTATAGTGAAATTTCTTCCTCTCTGTGGATATAGGGATTATTCCTGAACTACATAAATATCTGTGTCATATGTGATTCTTTCTTCTATATTTTATTTATTTGAAAACCTTCTTTTGTCATTGTGACTCCCAACATTTCCACAACAACTGGTATCAAAGGTTGAGTTTGGATTTCTTTAATTGAATGATGGTTATGTAATAAGCCAAGGTGAATATTTATTACTTCGATGGAAATGACTTTAGCTACTGGAGGATGCAGATCGAAGACTATCATTGCCATAATAAAATTTATTTGACGCTTTTGGGTTTAAATACAATTGACATGGAGCAGTTAGAGTGGGAGCTACTAGATCCATAGGTTCTGGGAGTTGTGTGACTTGCGTTGTCCAAAAACATTGCATTCAACATCAGAGAGGATAATACGATAATTGGGATGATGAAATCTCTTGTGAATATGTACAAGAATCCTTTTGTGTTAAACAAAGTGCACTGGATGCAATAATTTTTCAATATGAAAATGGTTAAAGGGGTAATTATTGAAGATCACATCCACAAATTCAACACCATCATAAGTCATTTGAAATCAGTGTAAATTGTACTTGGTGATGAGGTGTGTGCACTGGTTTTACTATCTTCATTACCTAACAGTTGGGAAGAGATTATAACAGTTGTGGGTAGTTCTTCGAGGAATACCAAGTTGGTTCTGAAAGATGTGCAGGACCTATTCCTCAGTGAGGATATTTGAAGGAGAGAATTAGGCAGATTCTCAGGTTCTACTCTAAATTTTAAGTAAGAGGAATATATGCGTAGTGATATAATCGTAGAGGATGGTCAAAGTCAAGAGGAAATATCTGAGAAAAGACTTTTGGGAAGAAAGGGCATGTTAATAAAGAGTGCAGAGAAAAACAGAAGGCGCCTAAAACTAACATAACAAACACGATAGTTTAAGGAACTGATGATGTGTTATTTCTAAGTGTATATAGCCTTATGGATTCTTTGATTTTAGACTCAAGGGAATCTTTCCATTCCACATTGGTGAAGGGTTTCCTGAACAATTTTTGTTTCTGGAAATTTTGATAAGAAATATATTTCTAATGATGAACCCTTGAAGATCGTGGGGAGGGGTGATGCACATATCAATACCAATAGTAAGAGTCTCCTAGTTTTGAGAAATTTTAGGTATATCCTTTTTTAAGAAGAAATATTATTTCTATTGGGCATCTTGATGATGTAGGATTCAGCACCATGTTTACAGATGGTTCCTGGAAGATTACCAAGAGAGATATGGTCATAGATCAGGGAGTAAATAATGGTACCATGTATAACATGATAAATACTATCATGAACATGATTTAGTCGATAAAATCTACTAGGTATTTACAACTATGACACTATAGGTTAGGCCACATGAGTGATAAAGGGATGAAGGTGTTGGAAACAAAAGGAATGCTACTAGAGTTGATGACATTAGAAGTTGGTTTATTTGAATATTGCATCTGTGGAAAGTAGAATAAGGTTTCATTTATAAAATGAGGCATAACATGGAAGGCTATGAAGTTGGACCTGGTGCATACAGATGTTTGGGGGCCTGCACCAATACATTCCCTTGGAGGGTCACAATATTATGTGACATTCATTGATGAATCAATAGGGAAGATATGGGTTTATTTTCTGAAAATAAAATGTTATGTGTTTAAGATGTTTCAGAAGTGGAATACCATGGTGGAGAATGATTCAATATCAAAGCTGAGATGATTGAGGTCTGAAAATAGTGGAGAGTATGTTAGTTAGGATTTTAGAGAATTTTGTTACAATAATGGAATTTGGTGGGAGAATACTATCTTAGGAACATCAAAACAAAATGGTGTAGATGAAAGTATGAATAGGACGATGAATGAACATTCTAGGAGCATGAGGCTACACTTGGGGTTACCCAAGACCTTCTAGAATGATGAAATGAACATGGAATCTTATCTCATTAACAGGACTCCATTTGTACCAATGGGATAATGTCTAACTGAGGAGTCTGATCTAGTAAGGAGGTAAAACTCTCACATTTATGAGTATTTGATAGTTTCTCATATTTACATTTTTATTCTATTGTAAGGGACAAGATTGATGCTAATTCCAAACCATGATTCTTCATTGGCTATGGTGCTGATGAGTTTGGTTATCTCTTTTGGGATAATCTCAACAAGATGGTCATCAGGAGCTAGAATAGGATATTTAATGAAGTTTTCATGTACAAGGATCATCATGAAATTGAAGATGAAAATGGGAAAAAAATAATTAGAGTGTAAAGAGAAAGTGGAGCTTGAAGGTGTACCTAAACATGAGACACCAGAACCAATGGCATCTACTCCTCAAGTGGAGTTGAGGAGATCGACAAGGGTGAGAAGGAATGTGTGTAGGTATTCTCCATCCTTACATTATTTTTTATTGACTGATGGTGGATAACCAGAATTATTTTAAGAGTAAATGTAGTTGAAGGAGTCAAGCAAGTGGGAGATGGATATGAAGTAATAAATTTCTTCACTATATGACAAAAATACTTGGGATTTGACACACCTTCTACAAGGTAAGAAATCATTTTAGAACAAATGGGTATATTAGGTTAAGGAATAACATGATGGCAATAGGAGGTTCAAGATAATACTTGTGGTGAAAGGATTTAAATAGAATAAGGGATTGTATTTCACTAAAATTTTCTCACCTATAGTGAATCTTACCACCATTAGAGTGGTTCTCAACATTGTGGAATCAGAAGAACTATATCTTGAGAAGATTGATGTGGAGATGGATTTACTTCATGGAGATTTGGAGGAGAAAATCTATATGCATCACCTAGAGGGACATGTTGAGTCTGGGAAGGAAGCTCTTGTGTGAAAACTCTATAAGAGATTATATGGGTTGAAGCAGTCACCCGAGCAGTGAAAAAAAAATTTGATACATTCATGACTAAAAATGAATAAAAACAATGTTTCATGGATCAATGTTTCTAAATCAAGTCTTTTGGTGATGAATATATTATACTTCTTCTATATGTGGATAACATGTTTATTGATGGATCATGTATGCATAGAAGTTATGAGCTAAAAGGGCAGCTGGATAAGGAGTTTGAAATGAAAGATCTTGGAGAAACTGGCAAGATTTGGGGATGAAGATCGAGAGAGGCCATGTAGCTAGAACCTTGATGTTATCACAGACTGGTTACATTGTATAGGATCTAAGAAGATGCAGCATGATAAAATTAAATCTAGTATCTAATCCCCTAACGAGTCATTTTAAACTATTAATGGAGCAATATCCAAAGATGGAATAAGAGGTTGAGTACATGGAAAAGGTTTCATAGGCATTAGTTGTTGGAAGCCTGATGTATTCCATGGTCTGTGATCGACCCAACATTTCTCTTGCAGTGGGATTTGTGAGTGGGTGAATGGATAACCCTAGAAAGAAACATTGGGAAGTTGTGAAGTGGATACTAAGGTATATCAAAGGAATCAAAGAGGTGTCTCTATTCTTTGGAGAAGAAAATTCATTACATGGGTATGTGGATGCTAACCATAGAGGTGATGTTGATAGTAGGAGGAGTAACATAGGATATGTATTTACTTATGGAGGAATTACAGTAATCTTGATATCATAATTGCAGAAGGTGGAGGTTTTATCCACCATAGAAGTAGAATAAATTGCTATAATAGAATATGAGAATGAGATGGTTTGGTTGAAGAACTTCTTGGATGATCTGGGAAGAAAGTAAGATGAGAATGAATTTCACTATGATAGTCAAAGTGTTATACATATTGCAAAGAACCCAGTATTTAATTCCTAGACTAAGAACATTCAGTTGAAGTAACATTTCATCAAAGGTTTGATATGGGATGGTTTGATGACATTGCAGAAGATTTTTGGAACCAACAATACGGAAAACATTTTGAAAAATTAGATGGTAATATAGAAGTTGAATCACTATTGTGCCTCTGTTTGTCACCACTGATGAAAAGATAATGAGAGGAAGAATATGGGAGGACACTATGGAATCATAAAATGGAAAATAGTTGGTATTTCATGAACCATCAGCTTGAAATTAAATTTTTGAATAGAAGCACACACTGGTGAGTGAAGAATAGGATGAGATCAGATTAATTAAGTTTTATATGTACATGGCATTGAAGCAGGTCAGTGTAGTAGGTCAGGATCCACTGAAAATTTGTTAGATTGGTGAAACTTGATCCATTTTGGATAAATCTAGGTTGAATCCTTGTGACTCATACTACGCATTATGCCACAACTCTACAGGTATAGCTTTGTGGTGATCTTGTTGGGGGTTGTAGTGGGAAATGTTCCCCTTCTTTAGGGGTCTGAGGATGAAGGTCCCCGACACAATTGTTGGGGGGGTATTGTAGTAAATCTGACCAACTATATCAGATCTGACCAACTTACACTGATAGGGCATTGTAGCAGTGCGGACTTTGGCATGACTACTATAGAAACTTGTAATTTGTAGATAGAAGTATTGTAGCTCTGTGTACTTCCTGCTGCCAACCACTGTAGAAACTTAGAATTGGGTGGTCATGGAACTGTAGTGATGAAAACTTCTAGTTGTTGTTCACTATAGTAGTGTGGACTTTTTGTGTGGTTGGTGAAACAACACTTCATCTACTTTATTAGCTCATTTCGGGCTAGGGTTTCTATATGTGAAACTCTTATAATCTATGTATTTGTGCTCTCAGATTATAGTGATATTTTTGTCTCTCCATGTACATAGGGATTATTTATGAACCATGTAAATCTATATCTCTTATAACTCTTTATTTTGTCTTCCCTTCATCTGCAAACTTTTCTTTTCATTGTGGATCCTGACGTTTCTGCAAAAAGAGTGGTTTCTCTCATATGATTGTTATGTGGAACCTTTGAGCAGGAATCCTAGGTAGGGATTACAATTGTGACTTTACCTTAATATTGTGTGTCTATGTTGAATATATCTAGATTTTCTTGTTATATGTGTTGTAGAAATTTATATGTGATGAGATGACTGTTATTCATGATGTTATATGCTTAATGATTTTGGGGTGTCCTATAGGGTATTGTTATGCTCACCCTTGCATGGGTTTTTCTTACAAGGTTCGTGTCTTATGCAGACGATCGGACTTTTGATGGAGTCCTAGAGGGACTAGGACCAGGCAGAGCTTAGTGATCCAAATAGACCGAGGTGTGTTCCTATGATTACCTTGATAGTAGTCCTCATCCACCTTACAGGTTGGACTTATTTTCAATTTCTTTATGGTGGGATTGTATTTGGACCTTTTTCTTTCCAATACTTGTTGCCGTACACTGATGGTGGGATTTTAAATATATGCATGCATGGTTATCAATTGTTTTACATTGCATTATTGTATGTACTTGGAGATGTGTGTGTTTGTGTGTGTGTGTAGGAACATTAGGCTATGGTCTCCCATGTGATTGATATTCCTACTCGGTGTTGGTCGTCATCCCCTAACCTATTGGAGGTGGGATTAGGGGTAGTCACGGTTCGGGGCCCATTGGTTTGGGTCATGATAGAGTGGTATCAGAGGTAGCTAGTTCTACCTTAGGACTAGAATCTGTGAGATTGGTTTGGGGAAACAGTGTTAAGTGTTTCAAGTTCGACTTTCAAGTCAGGGACTCCAGTGTTGATGTAGTAGCTGACATATCCATACACTAAGACTCTGATAACTTGGTTGTTAACTCGGTACATGTAGACACTGGTTGTAGGAAAAAACATTGGTACATGCATTGTATAGAAATGGGTTTTGGTTTTCATGTCCTACTTGGGTTAGCTCTCCAGATATCCTCATTGACTGTGGTACATCTTATCTGTTTCAAGATGCATCCAAAACGTTTTTTAGCTGGGATTAAACATCAGGATCATGAGGATGAAACCCTTAGTGAAGAGTGTTTAATAAAGGTACCTATTTGGGAGGTGTTACATCTAGGTGGTGCACAAGTCATACCACCACATGTCGTGCAGCATATGGTACTGGTAGTGCCAGTGGATGAGGTGCACAGGCTGAGCATGCTTTATAAGTTTCAGAAATAACAACCCATTAGGTTCCGAGACAAGCCTAACCCATAGGTGGTTGATAACTGGGTTGAGGTAGTGATTTAGGTTTTTCATCTTGTCAGGACACTGGTAGATCAAATGGTAGTCCTGGTAGTGAGCCTTCTTCATGGATTTACAAGATGATGGTGTGGCTTAGTGATGTATTCATATGATGAGGAAAATCTTCCATGGTTAGAGTTTGATCACCTTTTCAGAGAGTATTTTTCTATAGCTACATTGAGGGTTGTGAACATCTGGAAGCTTCTACATCTTTAGTGGGGTAGTATGATTATGGATGAATTTTTGTCAAGGTTCACCAACCTCTTTCGGTTCTCGATGGATATAGTATATGATCAGTTATTTCAGGATCAAACTTTTGAGCGAGGACTAAGTAGATACATATGACCTAGTATGATATCTATATGCATTCCTACCCATGGTGGGGTGATAGAGAGTTATTTGGTGGTCGAGAGTTTCTAGACTAAGCATACGCAAATAGTTGGTGTCGGCAGTGGGCACATAGAAGATGAGACTTTGGAAGTAGGGAGTTGATGTCAGAAATAGGGACCTGGATGTGCAAGATGTTTTGATAGGTGATCTCAAAATTGAGGGTCTATAGTTTAGGGCTCACATGATGGATCTAGTCAGCCTAGGGAGAGGTGGTTCTACTCTTGTGATGGGAGGGGACATCTTGTACGGTATTGTCCAGCCCTTCGTAAGGATGAAAAAGAGATAGTGGATGGCCCACCTAGGCAGAGGTGGTGGATGGAACAAGTAGGTCCATAGGGTGGAAAATGTGGAAGAGGATATGGGAGAGTAGTTATAGGTGGTAGAAATTTTGACTTTTTACCACCACTACCCCCAGGTGGTCCACGCCAGGCTCAGGGAGCTAGGGGACAGGGGTGAGAGTAGTTGCAGATGGTTGAGGCCTATAATCCATAGGCTCCATGGATGATATGAGGTAAAATTTTCATCTTATCTACCTTAGTTGGAGTATTGATAGACACAGGTGCAATTCATTCCTTTATTGTCGCTTATCTGGATCGAGACTTAGAGATTATGGTTGAGCCCTTGGCTCAACCCTTATGCTTAGAGGCTCCTACAGGTGGTGTCTCAGCGATCACACACTTGTGTCGATGGTGTGACTTGGATCTTGGAGGTAAGAGATTCTTTTGGGATCTCTTTATTGCATAAATGATACATTTCGACAACATCTTAGGTATTGACTGGTTATCAACAGTTCATCTCCAGATAGACTATTTCAGGAGAAGGATGTTGTGTGTCCATAGTGATGGGATGAAGTTTTCCTTTTTGGGTAAAAAGTAAACTCAGGAAGTGCGGGATGTACTCATTCATAGGAGGATGTAGCTGATTAATCATTAGTTTGTTATCATGACCCTTAGTGTAGTGGATTCTATGATTTATCAGTTCCCTGTAGTGGTGGAAAATTATGATAAGGTCTTTATTGGGGACGTTTCATACTTACCTCCCCACCGAGATATAAACTTTTTCATTAATCTACACCCTAAGATAAACCTAGTATTTATGATATTATATTAGATGTCTCCCGAAGAGCTTCGAAAGTCGAGGGTGCACTTGGAGGACTTTCAAAGGAAGGATTTTTCAGAATCAGTGCTTCACCCTAGGTAGCCCCAGTGCTATTCGCCAAGAAGACAGATGAGAGTTTGAGGTTATGTGTGGACTACCATCACCTAAATTAGGTGAATTCAAGAATAAATATCCACTAACAAGGATAAATGACCTCTTTGATCAGTTGAGAGGGTTAAGATGGTTCTCAAATATTGACCAAAGATCAGACTATCACCAGTCGCGAGTACAAGACTAGGATATACCGAAGATGAAATTATAATGTCATTATGGTCACTATGAGTACTTGGTGATGCCATTTGGCATGATGAATTCCCTAGAAGTATTCATGGGACTCATGAAAAAGATATTTAAAACTTTCTTAGACCAGTTTGTGGTAGTCTTCATCGATGATATCCTAGTATACTTGGCGTCCAAGGTAGAGCACACAAGACACTTGGGGATGGTTCTAGATATACTCTAAGAGCACCATCTTTATGGGAAGATCTTGAAGTACCATCATAGATTCATACTTGATTTCTCCAGGATATTAGCTATCTTGAAAGCTTTTAACTAAAAGAAAAAGCCTTTACTATGGTCATAGAGGTGCCATCAGGCTTTCCAGAAGCTGAGTCAGTGATTGAAGAGCTCTATCATCTTGATATTTTCAGAGGATGGTGTCGAGTGCATAGTGTTATACGGTGCATTAGGGACCAGAATTGGTTGTGTTAAGAAGCATGTAATGTCCCGGTTCTGGAATCCACCCAGAGACGTCCCATACCTGGTTGGTCACATGGCCTCAAGAGTATTTCCCCAAATTCCAGAGGTTGTCGACTAGCAGCGAGGGCCTTGGGTGTGATAATGGGGAAACTATGCCCTCATTGGCAGAGTGACACATCAGAAGAAAAACAATAACAATAGCAGAAGCAGTAATAATCCATACAAAATTAAACAGCAGAAGACTATAAAATAATAAACTAGAGCACACATATATATATATTAATGATGCATGATACATATGTCTAGGAAAGCAGACAAACAAATCACAATGCTAGAATACAACAGTACTAAACCAAAGTACAAAAGTAAGCAAGTAAGAAACTCCTCATCATCACAAGACATAGATTGGTCCCATGCTCTCTATCTCCACATAAAATCAAGTACCTAAAGTATAAGGGTGCTTGACCTTATCTATACCTACAGCAATATAATCTGTTTGGGCCCAAAATCCTGGCCCAAACAGGGTGTGAGACTAAATCCAAGTAGGAAACCACCACAAGATTTGTGCCTAACAGTCAGTGAATATATGGCAGGTAATAAATACATAAAACAGAAAACAAGGAAGTAATCAGCAGTAAATAATCCATAGTTTCAATGTATTCAGTTTCACATATCAAGCAACAGCTAATCAAATCATATAAACACAAAAGGTAACCCTCTGGGAAGTACTCATAGTCTATCCCCTCTGGTCCTACCTAGAAACACAAGCAAACAGATAGCACAACAGGTAACCCTCTGGGAAGTACTCACAACCTATCCCCTCTGGTCCTACCTAACAAGTACAAGCAACCCTCTGGGAAGTACACTCAGTCTAACCCCTCTGGTTCAGCTTAAGCATAGACTCTCTAAGGAAGCACTCGCTGTCAATTCCTCTTATAGTCTCATATCGGTAAATAAAGGTGCTTTAGGGAATCACTTACGTCACATTCCCTCTGTGCCCCACGTCGAGGAACTAAAGACACTTTTAGGAAGTAGTTATGTCAATTCCCCCTATGGTCTCGCATCGTAATAGAAAAACAGACACTCTGTAGAAGCCCTCAACGTCCATTCTCCATATGGTCTACTACACCAGGATCCCACAGCCCAGTGTAAGTCAAGAAAGTGTAGCAGCGTGTATCAGCCAAATTAAACCTCAAGAAATACTTGGCTAAATATTCTACAGCATAACAGCATGTCAGAACAACAGTCACATCATCCTACAAACTAGGCATGGGAAAAAAAGGCAGCCTAACAGGCTAAGAAGTACTACAAGGTCAAAACCAAAACATGCATGGGAAAACACCTCCAAATCATAGAAAATAACCCTATTCACAAAAAATTATCCTCTAATAAAGCATAAAATCATAGTATTCAAACAAAAAAGGGATAAAACGGTAAATGCACAATACCTCGTTCATGGTTATTGGGCCAATTTTCACATATAACTCAAATACTTTCAACAGAAAGGCACAAACCACCTACCTCGGTGTTGGGAGATCAATATACTTGAGTCTTAGGGCTTGAATCACCTGATAATGCCTAAGATCTATAAAAACTTCTAAAACGTTCAACCAAAGATAACTTGAGAAAGAGGAGGAATTGGAAACCGAAACTCAAGTAGAAGAGATAACTTACCGAGCCGGTCCCAATGCAATCGATAGAGGTCGAATCGGAGATCGGATTCTTGGTTGAGGGCTTGGAGGAATATCGTGGCCGTATGAGAGATCATAGCTGAATGAAACCTAGAAGAAGATGTTTCTGGTGATTAGACGCGACCCAGGTATGTTTAATGAAAAAAAATACACGGCATGTACTTTAAAAGTACATGGTGTGTACTTTCTGTTTCTGTACCCATATTAGGCGGCCTCCGGGTCACCCCCACATGGTCGTGTGTGTGGCAGCTATACAGACAACATATGGCTACCCACGGTAACTGAGTACACTGCGTGTACTCATAAAGCACATGGCGTGTACTTTAGAAATTTCCAGAAATTCCCCTTTTTCGCAAAAATGACCATAAGAAAGAAAAAATTCCTGAAAAAAAAGGGTTGGGTTCTTACAAACTTCCCCCCTTAAAGAAATGTGTCCCCGAATTTCCCTAGCAAGGTGGAATAGAAGAAGAAACCCCGAATAGATCCAGTCATTGTGCTCGTACATCGGTCTCCCTCTCCCAAGTCTCTTCCTGTACTTGCCCGTGCTTTCATAGCACTCGTACCAGAGGAACAGACCGGACAAGAAGAACCCTTGTACTGTGATCAACAATCCGGATAGGATGCTCCTAGAATGATGCATCCACTTCCAACTCAACCTCCTTGGGTTGGAAGGCATGAGACGAGTCTGAGATGTAATGTCGAAGCTGAGAAATGTGGAATAAGTCGTGCATAGACCAGTACCTCTAAGGTAACTGCAACCGATAGGCAACCGGATCAACTCTCTCCAACACATAAAATGGCCCAACATACCTCGGCGAAAGATCACCCTATCTCTGAATCCTTCTCTGTCTCAACCTCGGTGTGACATGCAGGAAAACCTGATCCCCAGCCTCGAACTCCAGAGGTCATCTTCACTGATCAGCATAATACTTCTGATAAGACTGTGCAGTATCCATCTACTTCTAAATCAACTCTATCTGCTCTGTGGTATCCTAAACAAGACGAGGTCCCATCAATGTTGCCTCTCCTATCTCCATCCAATATAAGGGTGATCGGCATGGCCTACCATATAAAGCCTCATAAGGTGCCATCAGAATAGTTGCTTGAAAACTATTATTATAGGAAAACTCCACAAGAGTTATGTGCTTCTCCCACGAACCTCCAAAATCCAAGATGCATGCTTGGAGCATGTCCTCAAACACCTTAATAATACGCTCATACTGGCCATCTGTCTGGGGATGGTAAGCTGTACTCAAAAGTACCTGTGTACCCAAATCCTTCTAAAGCCCCTGCCAGACCTGAGAAGTAAAACGTGCATCTCTATCTGAAATAATGGAGTGTGGAAATCCATGTAAGCGCACAATCTCACAGATGTAAAACCATCCTATCTCATCAACACTTAAGGTCTCTTTGATCGGCAAGAAGTGAGAAACCTCGGTGAGTCTGTCAATGACGACCCAAACTGCATCATTCCCTCGAGTCGACCTCAGTAACCCTGTCAAGAAATCCAATGCAACATCATTCCACTTCTACTCGAGAATGGGTAACTACTACAAAATCCCTACCGTTCACTGATGTTCCACCTTCACCTGTTGATAGGTGGAACGCCTCATGAAAAAACCAGAAACATATCTCTTCATGCCTGGACACCAGTACTGGTGGTGTAGATCATGATACATCTTGGTGACACCAGGATGAACTTCCCAAAATGAGGAATAAAAGTCCCACATCAGCTCATCGCATATGTCTGTTGGCACCCATACGTGTCCCTGAAAATGCAATATCTCATCCTTGGCTATGGTTCATCCAGGAATAGGGTCCTCTCCTGACACGCTTTCCTGTAGGACTAGGCCTACTGAATCTTATAGCTACCTCATTTTCGCTCGATCAAGAATAGTATATGTAATAGCTATAGAAGAAAGAAAAGTCTGCCCCTGACTACTGTGCACCTCCAAATTCATCTCAGAGAACAGAGACATAAGGTTCCACTCACTGCTGGCCTCTTGAACTGCATGTATCTGAGTCCTCCTACTAAACGCATCAGCTACCGCGTTTCCCTTCCCAGGCATATAGGCAAGCTCAAAGTCAAAGGACTGAAGGTATTAAACCCACCTTTCCTGTCTTAGATTCAGTTCATGCTGAGTGAAGATATACTTAAGACTTTTTTGGTCGGTGAAAAACAAAAAATGATCTCTAAAAAGGTAGTGTCTCCAATAGCGCAAGGCATGAACAACTGCCTCCAACTCAAGATCGTGTGTAGGGTAATTCCTCTCATGTGGCCTCAACTACCAAGACCCGTATGCAACGAATCCTTCTCCATGCATAAGAACAACTCATAGCCCGATACCTAAAGCAACACAGTACAGAGTGTATCTCTTTCCTAGATCTATAAAGACTAGTATTGGTGCTGATGTCAACCTCCCTTTCAGATCCTAAAAGGCTGACTCATAAGAATCTGACCACAAGAACTTTGCACCCTTCTTAGTCAGACCCGTTAGTGGTGCTGCTAAGTATAAAAAGTCCTCTATGAAGCATCTTTAGTATCCATCCAGCCTCAAAAAACTCTGTACCTCAAAGACGTTCTTCAGCTACTCCTAGGAAACTATTGTTCTAACTTTCTTTGGGTCTACTAATACTCCTATATCTGAGATAACATGACCCAAGAAGTGAATCTGGTACATCCAAAAGTGGGATTTTGAGATCTTATTATATAACTGATGCTCTCTCAGTGTACTCGAAATGATCTCAAGATGTGTATAATGGTTGTGTCGAGTGTGAGAGTACACCAAGATATCATCCATGAAGACCACTACGAAAGAATCCAAGTATGGATGGAACACTTGGTTCATCAGTTACATGAAAATTTTAGGCGTGTTTGTGAGACCGAACGGCATAACCATATATTCGTATAGACCATATCTGCTCTGAAAGGATGTGAGAGGTATATCAGATGGTCTAACATGCAACTGATGATAAACAGACCTCAAGTCAATTTTCAAGAACACATGGTCTCCTCGAAGCTGATCAAAGAGATCATCGATCCTCGGAAAAGGATATCAGTTCTTGACCATCAACTGGTTCAACTTTTGATAGTCTACACAAAGCCTGAGGGTTCTGTCCACCTTTTTTGCAAACAGGATAGGTGAACTCCAAGGATAAGTACTAGGTTGGATGAAACTCTTGGCCTGAAACTCCTCCAACTACTTCTTAAGATCCTGTAACTCTAGTGTATCCATCATATAAGGAGGAATGGACACCAGTGCTGCTCCTAGCACAAGCTCAATAGAAAATTCTACCTCTCGCTCCGAAGGCAAACCTGAAAAGTCCTCTGGAAAGACATCTATGAAACGATCCACCACTGTAGGAAAGTCTAACTGTGAAGTCCCATGGTCATCCAGTTATAGAATATCAATATGGGTTGTAACTCCTCCCAACCCATGATGCTCAGGTCCCGCTCTGCTCGCCTGGACATCCCATTCACCCTTATGAAGAAATGATCCGCCCTCTGGTGATGTGAAACTCACCCTATGGCAATAGTAGTTGACGACTTAATGGAATGGAACCAACCGGTCCATTCCGATAATGACATCATATCCTGTAATCTCCATAACATAGAGGTCTCATAAAAAGTGACACCCACCAACCTCTAGAGGGAACTCCTTTAACTGACGTACAGTAGTTGTTCTTGTCCCCAACGGTGTGTCTAGAATCAAGGTATTAGCAGAAGAAATGATATAGAGCTCAAGGATCTCCACAAAATCAACAAATATAAAGATATGGGAAGCCCCTTTATCAAAAAGAGCAAAAGCTAAAACTGAGGCTACTAAGATCGTACCTTGAACTATAGAAGTTCTGAGATCTTGCTCCTGCTGGGTCTACTCCACTGTAAAAGTTTGGCCCGTACCACAGCCCTGTGACCCTGCCTAACCACTATGAGCTGATCCACCCTGATGTCGCTGAAAGCTGGGTGACTAGCTACCATGGCCACAACCTCCACCTCAGCTTGAACAGCCGTCATAACTCCAGTTCCCAGACTGGTGAGAAACTGGTGGTGCTACTCCTGAACAAGGATTCATAGAAGAACCCCTGTCACCAGCTTCTGGTGAGAATATCTGACATAAGCGCTAAATATGACCCATCTTTCCGCAAGATTGTCACTCCACTGGGTCTCTCGGGAAAAGTGACCTCGTATTCCCGCTCTTCCCGCACTGGTATCACACCACCTGGCTACCAGAAGAGATCTCTCACCTCCTCGGATCTCTGTGCATAGACTCCCTACGACGCTTCCTGCTGTCAGTAGGAGGAATACTAACTCCAGATGCCGAGACGACCTGGATCACAACTCTAGAATCACTCATATTGCGCTCCTTGATTAGTGCATGTTTGACTATAGAAGTGATGGAATTCAGCTTGAAGATGTTCACCTATGATCGGATGTCATGCCTCAGACCATCCTCGAAATTTCTTGCCAGGAATAACTGATCACCTCCTGAAATAGGCGTGAAGCGCTATAGCTCGGTAAAGCAAGAGGAATACTCCATGATAGAAAGAGTTCCCTGATCTAGACTCATAAACTCTCGGGCTCGATCGACCCTCAAGGTCTCTAGATAGAAGTATTCATAGAAGTCACGCTGGAACTCATCCCATGCCATAACCTACTAGCGTCTCACATGTAAGATCACATCCCACCATCTATTGGTGGAATCCCGAAGCATATCGGTGGTGAGCTTGACCCTCATCTATGGAGGCGTCTCCAGATGCTCGAATATAGAAAGCATGGATTCTAACCATGACTCTATAGCCTGGGGTCCTCCTTCCCCTGTGAAAGTGGGAGGATGCTGCTGTTGAAAGACCCGCGTCAAATCTTCCATCGACGGGGCAGGAGGCGGTGCTTTCTGAAAGTTCTGCATCATCCTTATAAAGCCTTCCCTAAACTGTGCATCAGCACCAGTGTCTAGTATAATGGTTGGTGCCAAGACTGGCACAACTAGAGGATCTGCTGGAAGTCCATGATCAACCATGTTCGGTGTCTGATCACCACCTGGAAACTGGCGTACAACCGTAGGACGTCTTGGTGGCATGACTCTGCAAGGTCAAATGCACACCTTAGATCAAGATTATCAAGGACTGAAAACTAGAATCACAAGAAGGGAATAGGATAAATAAATCTTTCAAGTTTAACAAAACAAGGATACATGGAGTGTATTCCTAATACATGGCGTGCACTTGAATCCTCTTCCCCTGCCTGAGTCCTTCTACATAGCTAGGCCACACAGCTGACACTACATGGCGTTTTCCATATGGACACGGCATGTACTAGGAAAGACTCAGTCAACCCGTGTTGTTAGCTGCATGGGCAGGCACGAGGTCAATATCACACGGCATGTATGTAAGGTACACGACGTGTTCACCCAAAGGTTTCCCTATTCTGTGTCTCTGCCCACACGGCCTATGACATGGTTAGAGACTACACATCATGTACATATGGTACACAGTTTGTACTTAAGAAAAACATATTCTTCCCGAATAGAAGAACACATGGTGTGTATTCAAAACTACACGGCATGTATTCTGGGTTTTTCCGGACAGTAAGCCTCATAAACTACTCTGAAGCCCAGAAAAACACTGAAATGAACACCAAGGTGCCAAATTCCGATCCGTGAGGCCCCATACTCCCCGTGAATCAAATATTGACATCTTATACGTGTTATAACAAGCAAAAACAAGGCAATGATCCACCAAATTACGGTCTATGAGGGGCCATAACACCTCAAGAACCAAAGTTTGGCGTTCATTCAAGAAAAACCTTACAAAAATTAGTGATCTATCAACAACAGGCATTCTATCAAGGCATCTATCACAACATCATAAATATTCTACACAACATCTACCACAACAACATGCAATCGCTAATGAACCCTAAATGGCATGGCAATAATGCATGACAATGTGATTTCTAGAAAGTGCCTATATGATGCATGAGATGGCATACCCTCATCTCATCAGGTTGCAATAGAAATAGAACCTTAATATCATCAACAATAACAGCACAAAACATGTGAGTCACCCAATGGTGAAAATCAAATCAACTGTAAAATTGCAAAACCAAAAAACTTGCAATACGAGGTAGATTGGCTTTTCCCTATACACGGGTTAGCTACTCCCAGGCACAACTCATTACCAAGTACCTATTCCATCCTATACATGGATATAGGCTCTAAAAAGTAAGTCAAGAAGAAAATAATCCCTTTGATACCACTTTGTAACGTCCTAGTTCTGGAAGCCGCCCAGAGACACCCCGTACTTGTTTGGTCACATGGCCTCAAGCGTATTTCCCCAAACGCCAGAGGCTACCGACAAGCAACGAGGGCCTTGGGTGTGATAATGGGGAAACTATTACCTCATTGGAAGAGTAACACAGTGGAAGAAAAACAATAAAAATAGTGGAATTAGTAATAATCCATACAAAATTAAACAACATATGATTGGAAAATAATAAATTGGAGCACACATATATATATGAATGATGCATGATACATATGTCTAGGAAAGCATCCAAACAAATCATAATGCTGGAATACAACAGTATTAAACCAAAGTACAAAAGGAAGCAAGTAAACAACTCATCGTCATTGCAAGCCATAGCTTGGTTCCATGCTCTCCAACTCCACAGAAAATCAAGTACCTGAAGTAGAAGGGCGCTTTCCCTTATCTATACCTGCAGAAATATAATCTTTTTGGGCCCAAAATCATGGCCCAAATAGGGTGTGAGACTAAATCCCAGTAGGAAACCACCAAAATATATGTGCCAAACAGTCAGTGAATATATGGCAGGTAATAAATACATAAAGCATCAAACAAGGAAGTAATCAGCAGTAAACAATCCACAGTTTCAATGCATTCAGTTTCACATATCAAGCAATAGCTAATCAAATCATGTAAACACAAAAGGTAACCCTCTAGGAATTACTCACAGTCTATCCCCTCTGGTCCTACCTAGCAACACAATAAAATAGAAAGCACAATGGGTAACCCTCAAGGAAGTACTCACATATTATCCCCTCTGGTCCTACCTAACAAGTACAAGCAACCCTTTGGGAATTACACTCAGTCTAACCCCTCTGGTTCAGCTTAATCATAGACTCTCTGAGGAAGCACTCACTGTCAATTCCTCCTATAGTCTTGTATCGGTAACTAAAGGCACTATAGAGAAGCACTTACGTCACATTCCCTCTGTGGCCCATGTTGAGGAACTATAGACACTATGATGAATCACTTACGTCAATTCCCCCTATGGTCTCGCATCGTAACAGAAAAACAGACACTCTAGAGAAGCCCTCAACGTCCATTCTTCCTATGGTCTACTACACCAGGTTCTCACGGCCCTTTGTAAGTCAAGAAAGCATAGCAGTGCGTATCAGCCAAATTAAACCTCAAGAACTACTTGGCTAAACAGTCTACAGCGTAATAGCATGTCAGAACAACAGTCACACCATCCTACAAAACTAGTCATGGGGAAAAACAAGGCAGCCTAACAGGCTAAGCAGTACTACAAGGTCAAAACCAAAACATGCATGGGAAAACACCTCCAAATAATATCAAATCACCCTATTCACAAACAATTATCCTCTACTCAAGTATACAAGCATAGTAGTCAAACAAAAAAGTGCTAAAAAGGTAAACACGCAATACCCCGTTCATGGGTATTGGGCCAATTTGCACATATAACTCAAATACTTTCAACATAAAGGCACAAACCACCTACCTCGGCATTGGGAGATCAATATAATTGAGTCTTAGGGCTTGAATCACCTTATAAAACCAAATATCTACAAAAATTTCTAAAATGTTCTACCAAAGATAACCTAAGAAAGAGGAGAAATTTGAAACTAAAACTCAAGAAGAAGAGAGAGCTTACCGAGGTTATCCCAACACAATCGACAACAGTAGAATCAGAGATAGGATGCTTTGTTGGGGGATCAGAGGAATATTGCGGCTGTATGGGAGCTCTCGGCTGAACGAAACCTAGAAGAAGATGTTTCTGGTGATTAGACGTAACCCTGGTACGTTTAATGAAAAAAAATACACGGCGTGTACTTTGGAAGTACATGGCATGTACTTTCTATTTCCGTACCCTGCATTAGGTGGCCTCCAGGTCACCCCCACATGGCTATGTGTGTGGCCGCTACACAGCGCGTACTCATAAATTACATGGCATGTACTTTATAAATTTCTAGAAATTCCCCTTTTTCTCAAAAACGACCAAAATAAAGAAAACATACCTAAAAAAAGGCCCAGGTTCTTACAATGTAGAGGCAGGAAATGATTGTATATGGTTTTCATCAGTTGATACCATATGAGCATAATTACATGACCCATGATCTTGAGTTATCAGTGGTAGTCTTCACACTAATGATTTGGTGACACTGCCTTATGGGTGAGTGGTTTATCATCCATTCTGACCACAAGAGTCTCAAGTATATCTTATCTTATAATAATCTTAATTTGAGATAGAGGAAATGGATAGAGTTCCTCCAGGATTATGACTTTTAGGTTTTCTATACTCTTAATAAGGGGAACTTGGTAGCAGATACTCTCAGCAGGAGATCTTGTTTGTAGTTGTTGAGTAAGGCATCAAAGAAATTGGCTTCGTTGAAGTTATCCTTGGTAGATGGGGATGGATAATCTTACCTCTAGTCGATGATTGTTACCCCCCCCCCCCCATTTTACAGCGAGTTAGGGAGGCATGGCTTGGGGATAGTGACTGTGAGACCCTACATGCTTAGATATCAATTGGCCATGATTTATATGGATTTTCTGAAGGTGGGTAACATATCATTCTTTTCAAAGTATAGACGATGGAACTATTTTCACTGAGAGAGGATGTTCTAAGGGAGTTTCATACTTCACTTTTAGTGGTACATCCAGGTGTGGTGAAGATGTACCAGGACCTTCAGTGGTATTTTTGGTGGTCAGTGATGAAAAACGGAGTTGCAAAGTTTGTCTCTTAATGTGTTACTTATTAGTAAGTGAATGTTGGGCACCAAGTTCCAGTGGGTTTATCTCAATACCCTAAGGTTCCATAGTGGAAGTGGGATGGGATATACATAGACTTTGTAAAGGGGTTACCACATGTGTCTAGGGGACACGATGTTATCTGGGTGATTATAGACTGAATCACCAAGTCGACCCACTTCCTAGATATCTTAGAGAAGAGTTCGGTAGATAGGAACACCTCTACATGCAGGAGATAGTATGACTCCATAGATTTCCCTCGAAGATCATTTTTGAAATTGATGCTCGCTTCAAATCTCGGATATGGAAGGGATTACAGGAGGATTTTGGGACTCAGTTGCGTTTGAGCACAATGTTTCACTCACAGACTGATGGTAAGACTAAGTGGACCATTCAGGTCTTGGAGGACATGTTGTGTGGTTGCATGTTACACTTTTTTCATAGTTGGTAGGATATCCTACCATTGGTGGAGTTTGTGTACAATAACAACTATCATTCCACCATCAGTATGGAACCATTTAAGGCCTTGTATGGGTGACCCTATAGGTCAACACTATGTTGGACTGACCCAAGAGAGTTAACACTTATGGGCCCAAAGTTGATTCGAGTCATTACAAAGAAGGTGCAGATCATCCAAGAGCATATGGGAACTACACAAATCTATCATAAGTCCTATGCAGAAAAACGATGTAGACCTATGGAGTTCGAGGAGGGAGACCATGTGTTCCTGGGATTCTCACCTCAATGTGGAATATAAATATTTTGTCAAGTCAACAAGATTTTCTAAGATTTATTGGCCATTTCAAGATACTTTGTAGAGTTGGCAAGGTTGTGTGCCACTTAACTCTACCACCGTAGTTAGACCGGGTATACAATGTCTTCCGCATGTCGCAGTTGAGGAGGTATGTGCATGATCTATTGCATATTATCGACTAGGGAGAGATGGACATCAAGGATGGAGCTACCTTTGTTGAGTACCTAATAGAGATTGAGAATCTATAGGATAGGATCATTCATGGGAAATTGATTCCCCTAGTGCATGTCTGGTGGAAGCATGGGAATCTCCATGAGAGTACATAGGAGAGAGAGACCCATATGCGTGTTCATTACCCACATCTATTTGTGTAGCCTTTTGTTTTGGATTTTTGAGACATAAATCCCCAAGTTGGGGAGAATATAATGACTCTGATTTTTTCATGTATTATTTTGGAATATTGTATGGATTATTTTCAGATCTAGGTACTGAGACAGTGTAAGATTCTGAGCCCCAATGTGCCCAACATTAATTTTTGAAATATATTAAATATATTAAATGACACACACGAACAGTTTTCCTGAAAAAGTGGAATAACTCTTAAACAGAATCTCATATAATAAATCTGAGTTCGTCGTTGAGTTCGGATCTTGGGTTTACCCTAGGCATGACATAACCTTGGAGAGCGTCGGGCATTCGGGTTGAACGCGGTTGCAGACAAGTTAATAAATAAATAAAATTATTTAATTAATTTTCATGACCTGATTTTGGTCTATAAATATAATTCTATGAAAAAATAATAGGATTAGCCGTATAAACCTAGAGATTTATGAGAGAGTGTTGGAGGATCTTCCATAGGGGAATAATGACCGGATCGTGGACCATCGATCGGTGTGCGATGAAACTCGAGGATCTCACCAATGATAATGACACAAAATCATTCTTCTCCAATGATTGGTCCAAATTGAGGTAATAAGTTGTTTTATATGGATTTATTCTCATTGATTTATTCCTATGAAGAACGTGAATCAATCGATCAATGTATTGATTCGGGAATCAATCGTATTGCAGCTATGGGATTATCTACAGAGATTATTAGGAGGAATTATTTATTTAATTTGGATCTTCATTCATCGATCTAATGAAAACGGATCAAGTTCAACTGAACATGGAAAAGATTTATTCCTCTTTGGTTTTTCTTGTATTTCTCTCATCATTCTTCATGTGATCATCATTGGCATTCGGTCTAGCTGGTGGTTTGATAAAATATCGGATAAAAAATAATTGTGCACCCATTTCTTGGTGCAACGGATTATTATCATATATTCGGGTTCAGATTAATGATGGGATCGATTTGAGATGATGGTGATGATGGTTCAAGTTCATATTGGAGGAGTTCATATGTAAGATTTTGGCGTACGAGAATGGTGTGTCTTCGGGTAGCATTTTTCAGCGAATCGAAATCCGAAATCTGGCCGACCAACGATGGAAGTGGATATCCGACCTTGGATCTGTTATTCCAAATTAGAATTGTGGAGATGATAGTGTGTATAGTGACATTAAGGATAACCTACAGGTTTTGTAAAATTCTATGTTACACAGCATGTACTTCAACATTACACATCGTGTAGGAGCCCCCTATGATGTGCTAGGGTTCCGTGGAGAAGATAAATATCATGTAGAATGTGATAGCTGCCACACAGTGTGTAAACCATATCTAGTAGCTTGGAGTGTACCTCTAAGGGTACATGGACATGACCACAAGTACACAGGCTCAGACACACCATGTAATCGGGCACAAACATGGCCAGAGGGACACAGACACGGTCATGAGTACACGGGCTCAAACACGCCGTGCACTCAGACATGGACATGGGAATGAGTCATGACACACAGGTAAGACCTAATGCCTAAGGGACACACCGCGTAGTTCCAGTACACATCGTATACCCCTTAAAATATGAATTAGATCTCTTGTACTCTTCAACTTGGAAAAGTTTAATTAGGGTACATTCTCTTGATCCATTCCCTGAGGTTCTATCATGGAATCACATTCTATAAATAGGATGGTAATCCCTTCATAGGGACTTCAGTCTTAGATGGAGTTGTTGGAATCCTTCTATGAGGCCTAGAGTGAGATTTTCTATCATCATCGTTTCCCCAAGTGGGATTCTTGGAATCGTTGTGACCAATACTATGTGGGCGTTGGTCCCCTACTTAGCGGGTTAATCCTTATTGGGTTGTTGGTATACCACATGGCATTGTATGTGATCATCTTCTATGTATCGTTCTCTTCAGACTTCCGGTATGTACTTCTTATGTAGAGACTCGATGAGCATCACATCTTAGATGGACACCATCAGTGTTATTTGACTCATTGAGGGTGTTCTCCCGAATGAGTGCTATGTGGAACCATCGAGAAATAATCCTAGGATGGAATTATGGTTGTGAATTTACCTTAAGGCCATGTGTCTATGTTGAGTATATCTGGATATTCTTTTTATATCTGTTGTAGAAATATATATGTGATGAGATGGCTGTTATTCTTGATGTTATATGTTTAGTGATTTCGGGGTATCCTACTGGATATTGTTATACCCACTCATGCATGGTCTTTACCCACACGTTTCATGTCCTATGTAGAAAATTGACCTTTTAAAGAAGTCCTAGAAAGACCAGGACTAGGCAGAGCTTAGTGAGCCAGAAAAACTGAGGTGTGTTCCTACAGTCACCTTAATAACAGTCATCGCTCACTTTACTAGTTGGACTTGTTCTTAGTTTCTTTGTGGTGTGCTTGTATTTGGCCCCTTTACTTTCTAGTTCTTGTTTTCATGATCTGATGGTGGGATTTTAGATGTCCGGATGCATGGTTATCAGTTGTTTTACATTTTAGAATTGTATGGGTTTGAGCATGTGTGTGTGTGTGTGTAAAATATGCTAAGGTCTCCCATCTAAGTGATATGTCTACTCGGTGCTAGTCGTCAGCCTCTGGCCTGTTGGAGGTGGGCTTGGGGCAGTCAAGGTTTGGGATTCATTGGGTCGGGTCATGAAAATCCTTTATTGATTTATTATTTACTTAAATTACTAGATTTACTTACATTTAATCACCATGATCATTAATTTAATAAAGGTACTAACATCATGTTTAACTAGATCCAATACATCATTGTTGGATTAGTGTAGCCCGGTTTGTTTGGATGTTTTGGGCCAAATGATAGTGGCTCATAATGCACACCAGGTTTCAACTATCGTGGGTCGAGATTCACAGTGAGCTCGTTGGGGGTTGCAGGAGAAATGTGCCCCTGTTCTAGGAGTTCGGGGGTCGAAAGCCCCTGACCTTGAATTTGGGGGGTTGTAGGAACTCTAACTTACTATAGTAGAGCTGGCCAGGCGACACCGATAGGGAACTATATAGATACAGACTTTAGAAAGGTTATTGTAGCATCTCAGACTTTAGAGACATCATTACTTTAGCTTCGCAAACTTTTTTCCACCGGCCACTATAGAAACTTAGACTTGGGTGGCCGCAACACTTTAGCAGTACAAACTTCCTGTCACTATTCACTATAGAACAGTGGACTTACTATGCAGTTGGTGTCATAGTACTCCATCTTCTTTATTAGAACATTTAAGCTAGTATTTCATGTGTTTGAAACTATGATCTCCCCATAATTGTGCTCCCAAAAATAGTGATGTGATTATGTCTCTTCATGGACATAGGGATTATTCATGAACCACACATATTGTTGTGTTTGTTTTCTTCTTATTCTTCTTTTGTTATATCTTTTCTTCATCTGTAAACCTCTATCTTATGACTCTTGATGTTTCTGCAAAAATATCTTCAACTCGAAATCAAAAAACAAATTATTGAACATTTAACCAATGTCATACCGTCAATCATGCACCCAACACAAGCTACCTCGCCACAACATAAATGTTATGGTTTTTTTCTTGAATTAAAATACATGATCAAATATTACATATTTATAATGATCTCAAGCCTTGAGACCAATACATGTGTCTAAAAATAGTAACTACCAATGACACTAAAAACATGTGGTGTTCTTATTGGTGAATCAATCATCATGATCTCCTCTACTTGGGATCACCAAGTGTGAACTTCATGAGAATAAGTATCAATAATTATGGACCCTTAGCACCTAATAGTTAGACATCATCTATGTCTAGTCACTATGATATATTTAGATCATGGGGCATATGTTTTAGATTACTTCCATCGTATCTCGAAGTTCTCATTATAATCAGGAACTGCTATAACCTATTGATACGAAATATAATCTAAGAACATTATTATATAAATAGTGGACGTAAAAAAAATATCAACACTATTATGGTAAGTATACATCATGAATAACTCATTGTATACATGATATGTTAATTGAAAGTAATTTTCAATTTCTTCCTAGGTCACCTATTTTACAACACATTCATCCATCAAGAAGGCCTTCAATACATAGAGACGTTAGGCCATCATCAGTGGAAAGTAGGTGATAGGGAGAGACTAGACGAGTGACTCTGTGAAATAGGAAGACGGTACAACATAGTGACAAAGAATCATCGCCAGGTGGGTGACGTTGAAAAAGAGATAGATGCACTATCATCTATCAATGAGTCATATTTCCCCGCAAATTTCTGATGTGGGACATATAGATGTCCTACCATGTGACTATAAATGCAGTGGGACCAATCAGATTATGCAACACAATAGGGAAGATATGCAGCAAGGCATCACACATGCATCATTGAGTGAGCGGGTCTAAATAGAGATAGGTGTGCCAACACATATTATTTATCTCTCTTCCCACATGGATCTCTGGTGTTGGATGAAGCTGTGTTTTTTCATGATGCATTGGAGGTCAGGACAATGAAACGATTCATGACATGGGATGGCACAGCTTTCAAACTGATAACACAGTGTGATGATTACTGAAAGAGGGGATGGAAAGGCATAATATTGGTGACACATAATTATGAAAACTTCTCATTTGAGAGGGACCATGTATTCGGACTTTGAGACACCTATGTTCCAATGTCTCTACATCTCAAGTCCTTTGGGCCCTGTATTATAATAAAATTGGTTACAATAGGTGCTCATCATTATTTGAGATTAGGAATAAGGATTAACCAAATGGGGTGCATGGATGTGTGTGTGTGTGTTTTATTTTTTATAATATCTTTTATCATAAATAATATATCATATGTACCCTCACGGTTGGCTAGAGTGGTGAGGGTCGGATGGGGTATGTGTTGTGGTCACGGGGTCGAGTCATCGGTCCAACTAATTTATTTATAGTTTCTTATAGCGTGTGTGAGCTATTGTTAGCTGTTTTACTTACTCTAATTAAATAATATATCATAGACAAAATATATGTAAGTAATATATATTAGTTACATAATATATATTATATGATATATATATAAAAATATAATATAATTTTTTTATATAAAACAACCTATATAATTAATATACCAATAAAAATATATATGATATATATATATACACATATAAAATGATAATATACCTTCAAAATATAATAATATAAATTATTTACATAATTTGAGGCACTTACCCAGCAAGAGGGGTTGTGTAATATTAAATTTCATTCTCCTATTATTTATATTTTTATTTACATTTACATTTAAAAATAAAATATCATAATAATAAGAATAATATAAAAATAAAATAATTAAAACCTTTGAATATTTGGGGAAAAAGGAATAAAAAATAAAAAATAAAATGAATGATCAGTAATACAAGGCAAAAACAATGGTAAATAAATTAGAAATGAAACAATTTTGATGGGGGGAATCATTACAATGGGAGTAAGGTTGAGGTCAACATGTAAGGGGTGTATCTAACACCACCCAAATCCAAATAAATAATGAGAATAACTAAAATTATGGTCATTATATAGTTATTGACAAAACAAATTTAGAGAAAAAGTAAATAAAAAACTAACATAAATTGTAATTTGTAAGATTTTAGTCTACTTAATAAAAGGGGTTGTTATAATAAAAATTGATCTTGTTTATATTTATTATCATGAATCTAATGACCAGATTTGATAAAAATAAAATAATATCATAAATACTCAATAAAGAAAAACCTAATGGTTTTTTATCTTAGAGCGTCCAAACAGGTGTGACAAATAAAAAAAATAAAAAACTAATAAATTTCACCCATCTCAACTTGTCAACAAATATGCATTCAGGGGCCTCCTATATATCTGAGTTGAGAAGCTTATAAAAAAATTCATCAATAAACAATTTGAGTGATGAAATCAAAAATCATCTAGATAGTTGTCTTGACAAAAAATCCAACAATAGGTATGCATCAATATGTAAATAGACCTAACAAGAAATAAGTATCAAAACATATTGTTAGGATTTCATCACAAAACCATAAGACAATTCAAGAAGAACAGAAATAAAATATTTAAACCACAACATTACATCTGATGCCTAACCACTAATAGCCCATTCACAAACAAGCAAGACATATATATTGCATGTGAATGATTTGAATTTTGAAATCAAGCTAAGGTTACACTGAAAAATCAACTGAAACTATGAAGAACAATCCAAAAAATAATTTCAAGTATAAAATTATTTTAGGAACCATTGAATTCAAGACAATTATAAGAATCAAGATTGCAGTACTCTACCTAACTAATTCAAAACATTTTAATCCTCTCATATGTCATTACATGATATGATTTTTCTTAGTAACTAATTGATAAACAACATAAATATTGACAATACAAGTATGCATGAACTTGATTAAATATGACACTACATTGAACAAAAACCGTTGTGTTATAAAAAAGAAGATTAGGGATCCAATCCAGCATTACCATTCATCTGTCATGTTTTGTGACTTGGAAAGTACATACCTTTGACTCTCAACTTTTGTCACAGTTGTGTTTCTTTATTAAGAAGATGAAGAATCTCCACATAATAATCAAAAAAGGGCTCATACCCATAAACACCGAGCAGTATCAGTTGGCCAACTGAAGGAGAGCGATACAGAAGTCAGCCACAGATTTCCAACACAATCCCAGCATTCTTTCAAAATTAAACCCCATTTAATCCTCTAATGGAGGGATGATCTAGGAATATGTGCATGAATTTGGTCTATGAATCCTGGATTCCATAATATTTCATCACCCATATATGAAGGTGGGAAGTCAAGGGGCATTAATCAGTGTCTGGGTTTCCCTGTACACTGAGACCAAAGCATACAACCAAAACTGGTCCACATCAATGTTGTCTCCCTACTCATCAGTAGTTTCCAGTTGGGGAAGCATCATCTCTCTGAATTCCTCACCCGCCAAATCAAAACTCGGTATGGAGCACTCTGGATGGTGGTTGAAGTCAAAGAAATGTAGGGCGTACTAGTGAAGAGCACCTCTCAAAACAGCATAGAAATTGGAGGAACTCAGAGTTGATTTAGGGGGAATAGTGTTAGAGGTTCTCCATTTATGTGTGGCCAGAGAATATATTCCAACATTAGATGGATTCAGCCTGGAGACCTTTGAAACAAACTCCATCCCCTCTATCCACACCACCTTATAGTCATTGGTGTGGATGTCATAGTCGAAGCCAACTCAGAAGCTCTCAGAGAAGCTAAGATCAGGGATGGAAAGTGTGAGAAAACGCCGAATGTAAGGGTTCTAAAGGATGAAGCCATAGGGAGCAGATTCGTAGTTATAAGCGAGGCAGATAAGGCCATCGTAGGTCCCTATGACTCATATAGGAGTGTCACAGAGATCATGGAATGGAAAATAAATATTAGTGTTCTAGTTGAAGGGCTCCCTATTAAAGCGTATAAATTGGAGGTCCTAGTCACATCCCGAGTAGGGGGTTGTGAGGGGTTCGGTGTAGGTCCAGAAAAGCATGAGGCAGTTAGTGGATTTGATTCCGTGGTGGAGGTGGGTGGAGACGAAGGTAGGGCTGGTGATGAGGGAGTTCTAGGATGTGCAGACAGTAGTGAATCTAAGGAGTGATCTAACTAGAAGTCGCACTAAAATAATTCCAATAATCTCCTTGGTAACCTTCTCGACATTTATGATAATCTAACTTCTGTGTACTCAAACTACTGCTAATAACTGGTGAGTGTGGAAGAAGAACTTTCTCGCCTTCCAACACCACCACCACCATAGTTCATAAATGAAATGAAATGAAATGAAATATCACAAGAGTTCAACCACTTGGATGCACCACATAGTAAACGAAATGATCGGTAAATGAATTCATATACAAACTCATCACTTTGGAATACGTTTTTATCCTTCCACCGCACTTCATAAGTGAAATGAAATGAGTTTATAAACAAACCTCCATCAATATCCACAACGGTGCAACCACTTAGATGCTTCTCATGGTACATGAGATGATCATTAATTAAACATAATGTTATGAAACATTGTAAAATGAAACCAAATGATTGTTTTATTTTATTTTATTTTATTTTATTTTATTTTATTTTATTTTATTTTTATTTTTGAAAGGTGTGAAACTTTTATTAGGAAAAATACAATACAATTTAGATATGGTTAATTAGAAATTCATCAATAATTGTATTATATTTAAGAGAGTTTCATAAGTTAAGATATGTGCTAACAAGTTTTTTTTCATATATATAAAATGAAAATGAAGGAAAAGTCAAAAGACTATTTGTGGGTGTCTTCTATCATTAATGGTTCTTCAATAAGAGAGGGATGTAAATGTTATTAAGTGGAGTTTCATTTGTGTGTATGATTCAACAATAATATGATGCAAACCTTTGAAAGCTGCAATTGACAGACAAAACTTATTAGTCTGGATTTCAATAATCAATGGACTCCATTTGGCTCTGAAATTTATAACTATATAAACAAGTATCATATTTTTCTCGTCCCAACTGACTATAAAGATTGTTACCCACTCACCATATTTGATTGTTTCAACAAAGATAATTTTTATAACCCTAATAAAATGGGTTGTGCGTCTTTTTCTGTGGGTAAGCATAGAGCGTCTCAACCAATCAACTAAATATTCATTTGCTCATTAAATTTAGATAGAGTTCAGTAAAGACAGATGTTTAAAGACCCTATCATTTCTTTGAATCCATAAGCACCATGTAAAAATACACATATCAATGAATTGGGAGCTTTCTAACAACACTTTTAGTTGTCTAAAGATATCAACAACATTACTCAAGCTTAAGATGGTGTCATAAACCTTTTGATCGAAGTTTCTCCATATATCTTGTAGGCTACTACAACTAAATATAGCATGTTGACTGAATTCCAAATGGTTTGAACAATTTGAACATTTTCAATCGGGGGATATATGGCGATAGCTAAGTAAACCAGATGTAGTCATGAAAAACGAATCAAATCGCTTCATGGAGGTGATAATCCACACATACGCACGAACGACGTTATCATTTTTCAATGAATGGAAAGGTAAGAAAGTATACGACATTTTTTATTTTCATAATGATAAAAATTCCATGAACATCATATATATATATACATTAAATCCATTATTATAACCAATCATGAGAGGCAGTGATGGAAAACGAATTACATCAGTTCGTGAGGTGATAGACCACCGTACACACGAACGGTGCTTTCATTTATCATTTGATGAAAGAGAAGATTGATATAGATTATGTCATTAACATAACATCATCTCAGTATATGGAAGATAGTGGTGTTATTATTTCAGTATATTTGAAGAATATTTGAAGGAGGTAGAAGAAAAAATAAAACTAAAACATTCGTTTAAAAGTTATATCTATTCTTCAGATAACCTCTTTTTTTACACCTTAATCCCTCTAAGGTCGGTATTTCGTCCTAACTAAAACCTCTAGGATGTTGAGAGGGATGTTGTGAAGGGATTTTGGTATAGATTGACTGAACTAGAGTTCTCAAAAGGTCCGAGTAAGAGAGGAAATGAGGTACCCTTTTATAAGTTAAAGTGAAGGACACACTTGGAATTACTTAAAAGATTAAATAATATATATATCATAACAATGTCAAGTGGCACCAAGGCATCCCAAATTAGAAGATAATATATGATAGGTATAAATTAAACACAACCAATCACATTTAAACAAGTATTGTGTGCATTTTAATCTTTATCTCCAAGTTAAACCATTTTAACTCATTTTAACTTTGACCGTAATAACCTAACTTTTTTATTAATGATAACTTAATTATAAGACCAAAGATAAAAGAGGTCTTATAACAAAATTTTTATATGTTGATTCCAAATTTGAAACTCATTTTATCATGTTCAATTTCTAAAAGTGGAATAAATTGTTGTTAATATAAGAACACAAAACGCATGAAAACGGTTTTTAGAAAAATATCTAATTTAAACTTAAAAAACATTTTACCATGAACTCAAGTAATAATTTGGTTTAAATGAATTTATTTGATTAAATAATAAACAAAGTAAGGTTTTTAGACTTTTGAAGCAAGCCAAAAGCGAATGACATCTTCCAACCATTCCATTAAATGCAAAGGGCCAAAATAGTTTTTAATTTGAATAAAATATGACTTATCTTCTCAGTTTGGGTTCTCAAATTCAAAATAATGTTTTAAAATGCATTATTTAACTCCTCAAAAATATATTTGGTCTAACAGTAGTTATCCAATAAGATAAATTCAAGTGTTAGAAAGATTTTAAAACTTTACCACATAGTATTAACCCTATTTGTTTTACCCTTACCGAGGTGAATTTTTTTACTATGTTTACTATTCATAATACTTAAAAATGGATCTATTTACCCAATTTTAAACCCCCCGCGATGCCAAATTTTGAATCTATTTTTTAAGATTCAACTTTTATAATAAATATAAATTAAGTTAAGATAAAAACGTCAAACTCAACGAAAAACAGTTTTTTAGACAAATGAATTTTTAAGTCAAAAAATGAACTTATATCAAAAGAAAGTATAATGAGGATTCAAATATAATTAATTAGATTATGTCTAGTTAAAAAGCCTTTTGTTACTTTGAGATCAAATTAAAAGCATAATGTGAATTTTTAATGAAATGAAATGACGGTCTTACAAAAATCAATATTTTTCACTATTAACTAAAAAATCAATCTTTTCAGAAAAATCCTAAAAACTCGTCTTAAGTTATATTTAATATTTTAATTTCAAAAATGAAGTGCATTTTATCCAATTCAATTATTTAAATTTAGAAATTAAATTATTTAAATTTATAAATTCAATATTTAAATAACACAATATAATTCATTGAAATACAATTTAGTTAGAATAATAACTATTTTGTTTTTTATTTTAAAATCATACTCTTGTTTTATACCGTGATAAAATTAATTATGAAACACCATACAAGTATAAATTCATATAAGTAACATAAATTTTTACTTCTAAAATATCCAATAATTACATAATTCTTTAAATAGATCACAATACAAATCATGTCAAGTGAATATAGTTAACCTTTAAATAGAACATATTTTAAGACATGGAGTAAACATAATAATTTTAAATGCAAAAATGAGTGAATAA
Source organism: Viscum album (assembly GCA_963277665.1). Lineage (NCBI taxonomy): Eukaryota > Viridiplantae > Streptophyta > Magnoliopsida > Santalales > Viscaceae > Viscum > Viscum album. The sequence continues at coordinate 540,290,523 of OY728142.1, read as the reverse complement.
TCTTATTATATGATATCTTTTACGACATGAAATAGATATATATATATATATATAAAGGATGGAAGATATAAGCAAGACAACACGTAGGCGAGCGGTAGACGCTACGCCCTTGTCATCATTTGATCGTGGGTTTGAGCATTCCGGTTGGTGGTTGAAGTCGAAGTAATGCAGGGCGTACCAGTGAAGAGCGCCTCTCACAACAGCGCAGCAATTAGAGGAAGTCATGGTTGATTTAGGGGGAGCAGTGGTAGAGGTTCTCCATTTTTGAGTGGCCAGAGAATATATGCCAACATTAGATGGATTCATCCCGGTGGGATCCGAATTAAACACCAGCCCCTCTATCCCCACCACCTTGTAGTCATTGGTGTGGATGTCATACTCGAAGCCAATGCAGGAGGTCTGGGAGAAGCTAAGACCGGGGGTGGGAATCGGGAGAAAACGCCGAATGCAAGGGTTCCAGAGGATGAAGTCATAGGGGGTAGAGTCGTAGTAAAAAAGCGAGGAAGATAAGGCCGTCGTAGGTCCCGACGACTCGCAGAGGATGGTCAAAGAGACCGGGGAAGGGGAAAACAATATTAGCGTACAGGTTGAAGGGATCTGTATCGAAGCGCAGGGAGTAGAGCCCCTGATCGCATTCCGAGAAGGGGTCTGTGGTGCAGGTCCGGAAAAGCACGAGGCGGTCGGCGGATTCGATTCCGTGACGGAGGTGGGCGGAGACGAAGGTAGGGCTGGTGATGAGGGAGTTCCAGGATGTGCAGACAGGGGTGAATCTGAGGAGTGATCTAACCGGAAGTCGCACTAAAATAAATTCAATAATGTCCATAGTAACCTAATCGACATTTCTGATAATCCGACTTCCCTCTCCACCACTCAGTAACCAGGTCTACAAGTGATCATACGTCCTTAACCTCTGCCAGAATGAGATGATACACCCATAATCTTAGCACATCCTGCGAGTGAACAATACATCACTCCTCATCTCATATTCATGGTAAACGAGTTATCATCAATCATATAGCCCCAGAGTGATTGATGGAGCACCACATACATCCTCTGGGTGAGTGGCACCTCTTCATCCCATATTATGGATTATTGGTGCTCATCATATGAACGTTAACAGCATAAAAAAACCCATAAAATTCTTGATCTATCCTCAACTGAACCAACATGCAAGAGTATGGAGAATATATAATCTTGCATACCAGAAGTGCAGTAAACTCCATCTCAATTCCTCAAAGTAGTATGCTTGATGGGGACTACCTTTAGTGATAGTCACCTTATAGGGAGATACACCAGCCTTAGGATCCTTGTTTTTGATGAGAGGATTCCAAACCACCAAAGGGGTGCTAGTGACTTCAATGTAAAACAAAAGGTGATTCAGAACAAAGATAGTTTCAGCTTATGGATTTCTAAGGAGTACTCTAAAAGAGGAATCTGACACTTTTATAAACTCTCTTCATTAAATAAAGAGTTTTGAAATGCATAGAGTGCCAACTACCATCTCATGGAAATTGATGTGTTACTTACCATTGGAGTGTCCATTCATTGAACAATTCAATGAATTTTTGTAAAGCCATTAACAAATCAATTGCACTGATTTCACTACCACATATGGGCCCTTTAACAAAGCACAAAATGGGATTTAATAGTGTTAAAAAAGCATTGTTGTTGTCAATGTTGTTTAAAGGGGGATCCCTTTATCAGTGTTATTTTCAACGCTGATAAAGGCCCTACTGTTGTAGTGTGTTTTTGAAATTACAACACACTATAGAAACAACTCCTGTATAAAAACACACATGTATGAAAACACACCTATATGGAAATTCATAATTTAATTGAAATAAAATTTACATCATAAATGAAAAAAAACTATATTATATACATTACAAACAATGTTTTGTACAATTATATTTGTAATTACTATCCATAAAAATTTAAAAACATCAAAATTTCATTGTCTTTAGTACCCACAACCCCCTCTCAAAAAGCCCAATCATGGTATCAGTTGCCAAACAAACCATCCCAACACAAACAAAAGAATCCACCTATATAAGAAAAAAATTATTATGTTAGTAGTACTATAAAGAAATAAATTAAACATAAATATGAAATAATATAGTAATAAAATGTAAATTAAAAAAAACACACTTAGAGTCATATCGGTCACAACGTGCGTTAGATAGAGGTGGGATTGACTCCTATATGTCACAAATGAATTATGGATCATTTTCTTAAATTATCAGAACAATATGAATATGTTTTCTTGATTTTGAGTATGTCACTTTTCTTTTTTTACTAAAATGACATTTTAAAATGAGAACACACACTTTGAGTCATACCAGTTACATCGTGTCTTAGTTTGACATGAGACTGATTCTTACATGTCAAGAATGAATTATGAATTATTTTCCTAATGAATCAATATAATTTGAGCACAATTTTTTTGGGTTTCAGTGAGTGACACACATTTTGAACAAAAATGTCAATTTTAGAATGATAATGAAAACTTTGAGCCATATCGGGCACTCCGTTTATCAGATTGAGGTGCGTATGATTCATACACCTCATAAATTACATATGGATCATTTTCCAAAAGTATCAATTCAATATGAATTCCTTTTTTAGTTTTTAGTATACCAATTGTGTTTCTTACTAAAATGTCAATTTTAAATAAAAAAATACACACTTGGAGTCATACCAGTCACACCGTGGATTAGATTGAGGTGAGGTTGAAACCTACACATCAAAAATGACTTATGAGTCAATGTCCTAAAGTATCAAAACAACACAAATGAATTTTCTCAGTTTTGAGTTTGTCAATTCTGTTTTTTTACTAAAATTCCATTTTAAATAGAAAACACTCACTTTGAGTCATATCGATCACATAATGTGTTACTTTGATGTGAGGTTGTTTCCTACACATCAAAAATGACTTATGAATCATTTTTCTAAATTATCACGACAATCAGAGAATATTTTCTTAATTTTGAGTGAGTTACACACGTTTTGAACTAAAATATCTATTTTAAATTGAAAACAGACACTTTGAGTCATACCGATCACATAGTCTATCATATTGAGGTTTGAACGATTCCTACACATAAAAAATGATTTATGGATCATTTTACTAAAATATCAAAACAATACAAATGCGTTTTTTTGATCTTGAGTATGTCACTTGTCCTTTTTAGTAAAATTAATGTCAATTTTAAATAAAAAGATTCACTTGGAGTCATACTGGTAACACAATGCATTGAATTGTGGTGCGACTGATTTATACATGTTGAAATGACTTATGGATCATTTTATTAAAGTATCGAAATAATAATAATCTGTTTTCTCAATTTTGAGTATGTCACTTGTCATTTTTACTAAAATTTAATTTTAAATTAAAAACATGAACTTTGAGTCATACCAATCACATCATGTGTTAGTTTTATGTTATAAGGATTACTATACATCACAAATGACATATGAATCATTATAATAAATTATCAAAATAATACAAATGTGTTTTCTCAGTTTTGAATTTTTCACTTGTGTTTTTTACTAAAATGCCATTTTAAACTAAAAACACGCCCTGTGAGTCATAACAGTCACATCATGGGTTGGTTTGATGTGAGATTGATTCCTACACATCAAAAATGGATTATGAATATTTTTAATAAATTATCAAGACAATCAGAGCATTATTTCTTGGTTTTTAGTGAGTGAGACATGTTTTGAACTAAAATGTCAATTTTAAACTGATAACGGACACTTTGAGTCATACCAGGCACACAATGTATAAGATTGTGGTGAGTATAATTCTTCTACATCAAAAAGGAATTATTTATCATTTTAATAAAGTATAAAAATAGTCTGAATTTGTTTTCTCGACCTTGGGTATGTCACTTGTCCATTTTACTAAAATTATTGTCAATTTTAAATAAAACGACACACTTGGATTCATACCAATAACATTGTGTGTTAGATTGGGGCGGGGTTAATTCATACATGTTACAAATTACTTATGGATAATTTTACTAAAGAATCAAAATAATATGAATGTTTCTTCTCAGTTTTGTGTATGTCATTTGTGTTTTTTACTAAAATATAATTTTAAAATAGAAACACACACTTTAAGGCATACCAATCACATAGTGTGTCTGTTTGACATGAGACTAAATCCTACATGTCACAAATGACTTATGAATCATCTTTCTAAATTATCACAACAAGCAGAGGGAATTTTTTCAGTTTTCAGTGAGTAACACACTTTTTGAACTAAAATGTCAATTTTAAACTGATAACAGACACTTTGAGTTATAACAGACACACCGTGTGTCAGATTGAGGTGAAAATGATTCCTAAATTTCAAAAATGACTTATGGATCATTTTATTAAGGTATCAAAACAATATGAATGTGTTTTCTTGGTTTTGAGTAAGTCACATGTCTTTTTTACTAAAATCAATGCCAATTTTAAATAAAAAGACACACATGGAGTCATACTAGGCACACCATGTATCAGATTTAGGTGTGGATGATTCCTATAAATCAAAAATGGATTATGGATCATTGATCTAAAGCATTAAAAAATATGAATGTTTTCTCTCAGTTTTGGGTATTTGATGTGTGTTTTTAACTAAAATATAAATTACAAACTAAAAACATACAATTTGAGTCATACCGAGAACACTGTGTATCATATTTAGGTGAGGATGATTGTGTATGTAATGTGTGTTTAGATTTAAAATTTATGAAACAACATGTAAAATAGATTACAAGTTTCATTTGGATAGAAGAGGAAACCTCATACTGCCTGAAATGACCCATCCAAAAGCACCATGTTCTCTCTTTTTTGGCTTTTTGTAGACAATTGAAAGAAAAATATGAATTACCAAAAGATCTATGAAAAAAATTAAATAATTATTAGATAAAAATTATAAGGAAATTAACTTAAAAATAATAGATAAAGTCATGAAAAAATTAACTAAACAAGAAGTAGGAATTCACCTTTTCATGAGCGAATCATCCGTGTTGAGTGCATAATCATAGTGCATGAGTGAATCACCATTTTTGAAAAATTCATTTATTCATGATCTATGTGAAAATTAAAAAATAAGTATCATATAAAAAATATGTGTAAATCAACTTAAAAATTAGACAAAATGATGAGAAATTTAACTAAATAAGTAGTGGTAAGTCACATCTTCATGATATATGTGTATATTCTGACAATATGTATGCTACCCCTTAAAAAAATCTATTTCATCTTGTGAATACAAGGACTTACGATAGTCATGGTAGTACTATAAAAATATAAATACAAAAAGTATTAATATATATTTTAAATGAAATAGTAATTATCTTCAAAAATATCTCTTTTGGGATTCATATTTTTTGGGGTATATGACATCTCTCATAAATTTGAAAACATAATAACCGCAATCTATTCCATTGTATTGCTTCATAAATTTCAGAAACATTGATAAAAATAAGTAATTCATTTTGATATGTGTTTTGATAGTGAAATAATATTATATATACCCTAACACATATCCACATGTAGAAGACCACATGCTCCTTGTAATCATGGACTGTCCTCATGCCACGGTTTTGTTGATATTTAAACACCGCCCTATCATAACATAATTATCATTAAAAAATAATATAAAATATATAAATTGAATATTTGTTCTAAAACAATGGATGTAGTGTATTAAAAATTAACAAACGACATCACGTGTGGTCGATTTTTTGAGTATCCATGCATTGAATTCAAAAAATAAATATTTGGAGTTTGTAAATTGACCACAATGAGTAACCAATGTTGCCTAAAAAACAAAAAATAATAAGTAATTAAGGGAATGAAAATATATTTGATATGATTAAATTGTAGAGTTTTACCCCTGCATCATTAGTAATAAGAAGATTTTGTCGTCTATAAGTTTTCTTTCAAACGTTGTGGCTGGTTTTTCCACTATCGCATCAATTTGATCTGAATCCAATGAGTTAGTTGGGTATAAGTTATTTGAGTAATAATGAGTCCATATTTATATTAATATTTTTTACCTTAAAATATTATTGATATAGATGCCTACAAAAAATATGAATTGTATTTATTCATAATTAAAATAGTAAATCTTTTATTGGAAAAACAAATCATGAAAACACACCTCATGTATAAATTTACAACCAATACACCTATCCATTCATAATTAAGGATTACATTTACATTATTAAGAGAAATTTAGTTGATAATGACCTCTCCATAATTTTTTTCTTCAGAATCAACTATGACATTACTTCCACTTTGTAACCTTGTATCTGTAAGAACCTTTAATGTTAGTAAATGCCGATATTGAACAGGTGGGGTAAAGGTGCTTTGTGAAGATATTTTCAATTGTTTGGTTGATCCATTAGATAATTTTGATTCGACCTTTAATTTCACCCCATTCCCTTTATCAATTTTTAATAACATTCATTAGCTCATATATTTTTTCATTAAATTTTAATGGTTTATCATGAAAAATAAATTATAAATTAATACCTCCTTGTCGACATATTTTTTACAAGATATGACAGCCATATTATGAATGTTACAATAGGTTTCTTAACGGTATGAATATCTACATCATCATGTGGAATATGTAGCTCGGTGCTCGACTCATGGGATACACTAATCCCCACTCTCACATGGCCTATTAGAAGTTATCTTTTGTGTAAACTATCTTCTTGGACATTGAACACGGTAGCCCTCACAACAAGGCGATGATTGGGAATTAATAGATATAAATCAAAATTATTTTCACTTTGTATAATATTAATAAAGGAAATATATCAATGTATAACTAATTCACATTTAATAGAAACAATTATGAGAATATTTATTACCTCATGTAAGATAGCTCTTTGAGGGTAATAAATCACCTCAAAGCTGGTGGGGGTGGGGATCTTAACACATTGGATATTCTTGAGTTATTTATTTTCTTTTCTTCCTCCACATTATATTTTATAGCAACTCATATTTCCAATGAAATTTTTATTCAAGATAATATAACCATGCCTTCATATCTTCCATTTGTTTATATTTACACCCCTTTTCATTTCTTTTCTCAAAATATGTTTGGGGTGTCACCCCAAAACCCACACCTATAACATTACCATACTGTTATGGATGACTCAAAGTCACTGATATTAGTTGTTCATATGGTACAACTGATGATGATTACTATGTATATGTCATATAAAAAATATAAGAAATAAGTAATCATTGTTATGCATTATCAATTTAAATAAAAACAATTTTTTATTATGTCATACTTATATATGCTTCCCACACTTCTTTTATGTTTTCATCTATTAGTATCACATGTTTTTTTACACACTCCTCCTTTCATAGGACATGATGTGGGATGGAAGTGTCTTTGGATTTGGATTCATCAATCAATATATAAAAATATGAACATATCATGTTTTTGTTTTATGTTACATAAAATTATCATGGTAGATTTAAAATATGTACCATTTTTTTCAAGTCAATCATACCCCATCCTTAATTTATAGTAGGGGTACATTGGTTTTTTTGCATGTTTCTTATTTTCATTAATCGATTGTTTTTTCATAAATTAACAATTATTAGTCAAATTGATTAATACATGTATTTTCAAAAAATGTATTAACAAACACAATGTACCTGAAAATATTTCTCCTCGTGATGGCCATTAAATACATCCCATGATTCTTGTTTTATTAGGTGTGAATAGTCTTCTATGAATGTTTCAACCTAATTAACTGTGTAGATTGTTCACAAATGGGAAACCATTGAGTTCCTTTAAATCTATATACTAAAAAAATTTCATAAAGGTAAAGTAATTTATAATCTCATAAAACATGGATCTCAACATGAAATCTTCATTTATGTAAGAATCACTAAACATAACACTTAAATTCCATAATAATTTCAAATCTTTGATCAATGGAGCCAAATAAACATCAATGTCATTACCCGGTTGTTTTGGTTCAGATATAAGCATAGATAACATAATTAATTTTCATTTCATTCATAACCATAGTGGAAGGTTTTAATTTACCAACATAACCAACCATGTATTGTGAGTGTTTCTTTGAAAACCAAAAGGATCCACTCCATCTATAGTAGCGTAAGATAAAGGTTTCTCAGATCATTTCCAAATTCATGATACTTGTGATCAATTCCCTTCCACTGAGGAGAGTCTACCGAGTAAAAAAGTTTTCTATCTTTATTTATTATATCTGTGTTCCAAGTAAATTACCTCACAGTCTCCTCACTTCTATATAGAAACCTAAACCTTGGAATGATTGGAAATTACCATAAAACTTTCATAAGACATGATTCATCTTTCTTGTATTGAGAAGCACCACACTTTGGGAATTCTTTAAGTGATTTGTGATCCATGAGAAATATTATACAATCATTTGGATAGAAATGTATTTTTTCAGATATCATACCCATTGAACGTAGCATTTCTTTAGTGTCATATGTTTGGCTAGTAATCTCATTATCTTTTGGGAGCATATCATTCAAGAGAGAAAGTAGTTCAATAAAACGGGTGTCACTCCATATGTTTCCAACTTTTAAATTATACAGCTTCAGTATGGATGAAAATACTGTATATTTAGTACAACCAGTATATAATGGTGTCTTTGAACAACTCTTTAACTTCTCAAACAATTTTGTAAAATCATGAAGTTCATCTTTAACTATCATTATCATTTCCTCAATACGACTACCATCATCATTGGCACCCATAGTCACATCCTTGATATGGTATTATTTATTTTCCATACTTGTAATCATATCATATGATCCATAAAACATAGTGCTATCATAGTTACTAGATACATTCACTTTTTCTGCATGTTTAGTCCAACATTTATAACTTCAATCTATTCCATGACAGATCAAGTGTTCTTCTAACTCCTCTGAACTAATTAATCTTTAATAAAAACAACATAAACATAGTAAAAGGATTTTATAAGGGTCATATGAATGATATTTTGAAAGCATTATAAACTCTTTCACACAATATTTATACTCTTTTTTCATACGATTGACATTCATCAATTTTCAATTCATATCCATCCTATTTAATTCAATAATATTAATATTTAGAAAAATAAATAAATAAATAAATGATCCTTTTCAATAAGGGGAACCCAAAATTTGAATGTTTTAAATAATTTCATCATTCTTTGAATGAAATTAGTAATTTAATTTAAGAAAATAATTACTCCATTGGTGGTAGGTGTTATCCTCTGAATTCATCGATAATGATCATCGGTACCTGGTATGGGATGACTACTACTTAGGGTAGTTCAAGAAACATAGGTTCTTATCTAGAAGAGATAGGGGATAAGTATTAGGAAACAAAATGAAATAAAAATTGTTATGGATATGAAGTTTATGGGGATAAAAATTCTCTCCTTAAATATAAATGTTCTCAAGCTGCAGAGTTGGAGAAGTATGGAACAACATTTCTTAGTTTTCTATCTAAAGTTAAAAAACTAAGTAGTAGTAGTCTGATCCCTACAAGGGAATCCTTGATTGATGTTACTATGAGATGTCTTGGTTAGATGGTCTTACACACATTCATGATGATGCATCCATTACAGTTTCAACATTCAAAGAAATATGTCAATTACTCCATGAAAAGGAAAAACTTTTGTTTGGAGGACTGAATTTTAGTAGCTCTTAGCTTCATGTGAGGCCAAGGTTACGGGAGTGGGTTCATGATCGACATCCTATGGTTTGGATATATTTAGTGAAATTCTATTTTCATGGTGTTATTATCAACTAGAGATAAATTACTACTTCCCTAGAATCTTAAATGTTCCTTAGGTTTGGTTGGAGTGGGAGGTTTTCTTGGATAATACCAAGGTAATACATAATTTACCCTTTATATTTTCATACATCATATAAAAAAAACAAATACCTAATTTTATGGATGTATTTTTATAACAGGTCAGTGACCAAAGTCAAAATCTAATTCAAGTGGGTGATGTGGGAAATTCATTCAACTTAGTCTTAACGTAGGAATCCAATTATATAATAGACAACTTGATCATCTTAGCCAAAAAACATGAGTAGGATCTCTTTAGGAGAAAATGTTTGTGACATGCCAATACTAAAAAGAGAAAGGAATATAATGTTATCAACATGCCTAAAGTGAAAAATTGTTAACTCTTCATAAAATAATTTTGAGATAGAATCTACCTAATAACACTAGGAATTATTGGATTCAACATTTATGGTATGTGGTTTTACATAACTACTTTGGTTTCCATAACTATGAATTATTATATTAATTTAATTATCTTTTTCAAAGAGATTACATTTCATTTTTTATTGATAATGAAATGGTGATAGTAATATCATGATTTTACTTTGGTTTAAATGTTATAAATTGATGTTTTTCTTTAAAATGCACTAAGCGAATTTTAAAAATAATAATGGAGAGAAGGAACTTGATGGAATGAAATTTTCCTATGAAATTATTTATGATATTAATATAAATGATATATGGGTGTGTCTTAAAAAAATGAGATTTTATATTCATAACACTGGTATAATTATAATTGTTGAATCTCAACTAGTATATTTTTTTTGTAAAAACATGGTTATCATTTTTTATGATAAGTATTTTTCATTGGTATATTATCCAATCATTGGAGTTGATGATATCAATGTTTTATTACATTTTATAATTCAAATCAATATTTTTTTTGAGTTTTACCCCATAAGGTTCATCAAAGACCTATAAAAAATTATTAGCAATGAATAATTTTTGTATTATTTTTAATAAAAAATTAATCACTACTACAAATACGGGCATTAACAGTGCTAAAAACGGGCTTTAATAGCGCTAAAAAGCGCTGTAAAGCACGGCGCTGATAAAACAACCCTTTATCAGCACTAAAAGAGCACTGATAAATGAATGTTTTATCAGCGCTCTTTTTTAGTGCTGATAAATGTATCCTTTATCAGTGCTTCTTTAGTGATGATAAAGGTATAGTTTATCAGCACTTTTTAGCGTTGATAAAATCGTGATTTATCAGCCCTAAAAAAGTGCTGATAAATTCCCTCTCTGCTGCTACGAAAATATCTACAGCAGCACACCTGAACACCTGTAAAAAAATCAACATCTCAATAAGCTAATTAAAGCAAGTCTACCCATACAAAAATTAACTCATAAATCATAATCTAATTAGACCAAGTATACCCATACAACAAGTATACCCATACACCATTAACACATAATTCATAAGTTAATTAAGTACATAAAGAATTCAATTCAGAATTTAGGGGGTTGGGGGGCTGTTCAAGGGTTTGGGGTGGCTGTCCAAGGGGGGGTAGGGGGTGTCCGGGGGGCTTTCCAGGGGGGTGGGCTGGTGTCCAAGGTGTCGGGGGGGATTTACAGGGGGTGGGGGTGTTCAGAGGGGTGGGGGTGTCCAAGGGGTGGATTGGTGTCCAGGGGGTGGGGGCGGTCTAGGGGGTGGATTGGTGTCCGGGGGGGGGGGGGGCTTTCCAGGGGGTGGGCTGGTGTCCAAGGTGTCAGGGGGGCTTTACAGGGGGTGGGGGGTTTCCAGAGGGGTGGGGGTGTCTAGGGGGTGGATTGGTGTCCAGGAGGGTGGGGGAGGTCCAGGGGGTGGATTGGTGTCTAGGGGGGCTTTCTGGGGGGGGGTCCAGGGGGTGGTCAGTTGTTGTTTTCACTTAAAATCGTGTCCATTTTAAACAAAAGAGAGACCCTTTGAGTGGTACCAGCCACATCGTGCCTCGGATTGAGGCGGGGTTGACTCTTACATGGCAAAAAGGACCAGTGGATCGTTTTCCTAAAGGATCAACACAATCCGAATGCGTTTGGTCAGATTTCCGTAGGTCAGTTGTTTTTTCACTTAAAATCGTGTCCATTTTAAACAAAATAGAGACCCTTTGAGTGGTACCGGCCACACCATGATTCGGATTGAGGCGAGGTTGACTATTACATATCACAAAGGACCATTGTATCATTATCCTAAAGGATAAACTCAATACAAATGTGTTTGGTCAGATTTCCGTAGGTCAGTTGTTGTTTTCAATTAAAATGATGTCCATTTAAAAAAAAAGACCCTTTGAGTGGTATCAGCCACACCGTGCCTCGTATTGAGGCGGGGTTGACTCTTACATGTCACCAAGGACTTGCGGATCGTTCTTATAAAATATCAATGCAATCCGAATGCTTTTGGTCAGATTTTCATAGGTCGGTTGTTGTTTTCAATTAAAATTGTGTCCATTTTAAACAAAAGAGAGACCCTTTGAGTGATATCAGCCACACCGTGCCTCAGATTGAAGTGGGGTTGACTTTTACATGTCACAAATGACCAATGGATCGTTCTCCTAAAGTATCAATAGAATTAGAATGCGTTTGGTCGGAATTTCATAGGTCAGTTGTTGTTTTCAATTAAAATTGTGTCCATTTTAAACAAAAGAGAGACCCTTTGAGTGATAGTGGTCACACCGTGCCTCGGATTGAGTCAGGGATGACTTTTACATGTCACAAAGGACCCGTGTATCGTTCTCCTAAAGGATCAACACAATCCGAATGCGTTTGGTCGGATTTCCATAGGTCAGTTGTTGTTTTCACTTAAAATCGTGCCCATTTTAAACAAAAGAGAGACCCTTTGAGTGGTATCGGTCGCACCGTGACTCATATTGATGCGAGTTTGACTCTTACACATCACCAAGGAACCGTGGATCATTCTTATAAAATATCAAGTAAATATTAATGTGTTTGGTCAGATTTTTGTAGGTCGGTTGTTGTTTTCAATTAAAATTGTGTCTATTTTAAACAAAAGAGAGACCCTTTGAGTGGTACCGGCCACACCATGCCTCAGATTGAGGCGGGGTTGACTCTTAAACGTCAAAAAGGACCCGTGTATAGTTCTCCTAAAGGATCAACACAATCCAAATGCGTTTGGTCAGATTTCCATAGGTCAGTTGTTGTTTTCACTTAAAATTGTGTCCATTTTAAACAAAAGAGAGACCCTTTGAGTGGTACCGGACACACCGTGCCTTGGATTGAGGCAAGGTTGACTCTTACATGTCACAAAGGACCTTTGGATATTTATCCTAAAGGATAAGCACAATCCTAATTCTTTTGGTTGTATTTCTGAAGGTCAGTTGTTGTTTTCACTTAAAATCGTGTCCATTTAAAAAAAATAGAGATCCTTTGAGTGGTACCGGCCACACCGGGCCTCAGATTGAGGATATTTTGACTCTTAAACTTCACCAAGGACCCTTGTACTATTCTTCTAAAGGATAAACATAATATGTATGCGTTTGGTCTAATTTCCATAGGTCAGTTGTTGTTTTCACTTAAAATCGTGTCCATTTTAAACAAAAGAGAGACCCTTTGAGTGGTACCGGCCACACTGTGCCTCGGATTGAGGCAGGGTTGAATCATACATGTCCCAAAGGACCATTGGATCATTATTATAAAAGATCAAGTCAATCCTAATGCGTTTGGTCGGAATTTCCTAGGTTTGTAGTTGTTTTCAATTAAAATTGTGTCCATTTTAAACAAAAGAGAGACCCTTTTAGTGATAGCGGTCACACCGTGCCTCGGATTTAGGCAGAGATGAATTTTACACATCACAAAGGACTTTTGGATCGTTCTCCTAAAGGATAAACACAATCATAATGTGTTTGGTCAGATTTCCGTAGGTTAGTTGTTGTTTTCACTTAAAATCGTGTCCATTTTAAACAAAAGAGAGGCCCTTTGAGTGGTACCGGCCACACCGTGCCTCGTATTGAGGTCGGGCTGACTCTTACACATCACCATGGACCCGAGGACCGTTATTATAAAAGATAAAGTAAAACCGAATGCATTTGGTCAGATTTTAGTAGGTCATTTGTTGTTTTCACTTAAAATCGTGTCCATTTTAAACAAAATAGAGACCCTTTGAGTGGTACCGGCCACACCGTGCCTCAGATTTAGCCGATGTTGACTCGTACACGTCACCAAGTACCCTTTTATCGTTCTTATAAAGTATCAACATAATATGAATGTGTTTGGTCTAATTTCTGTAGGTCAGTTGTTGTTTTCACTTAAAATCGTGTCCATTTTAAACAAAAGAGAGAACCTTTGAGTGGTATCGGCCACACTGTGCCTTGGATTGAGTCGGGGTTGACTCGTACACATAAAAAAGAACCATTTTATTGTTCTTATAAAATATCAAGTCAATCCGAATGCGTTTGGTCAGAATTTCATAGGTCAGTTGTTGTTTTCAATTAAAATTGTGTCCATTTTAAACAAAAGAGAGACCCTTTGAGTGATATTGGTCACACCGTGTCTTGGATTGAGGAAAGGATGACTTTTAAAAGTCACAAAGGAACCTTGGATCATTATCCTAAAGGATCAACACAATCTGAATGCATTTGGTTGGATTTCCGTAGGTCAATTGTTGTTTTCACTTAAAATCGTGTCCATTTTAAACAAAAGAGAGACCCTTTGAGTGGTACCGACCACACCGTGCATCGGATTGAGGCAGGGTTGACTATTACATGTCACCAAGGACCTTAGTATCATTATGATAAAATATCAAGGCAATCCGAATGCGTTTGATTAGATTTTCACAGGTCAGTTGTTGTTTTCAATTAAAATTGTGTCTATTTTAAACAAAAGAAAGACCCTTTGAGTGGTACCGGCCACACCGTGCCACAGATTGAGGCTTAATTGACTCTTAAACATCAAAAAGGACACATGGATCGTTCTCCTAAAGTATCAACACAATCCTAATGCGTTTGGATGGATTTCCGTAGGTCAGTTGTTGTTTTCACTTAAAATCGTGTCCATTTTAAACAAAAGAGAGACCCTTTGAGTGGTACCGGCCACACCGTGCCTCAGATTGAGATAGGGTTTACTTTTACACATCACCAAGGACCCTTGGATTGTTCTACTAAAGGATTAATGCAATATGAATGTGTTTGGTTGGATTTTCGTAGGTCAGTTGTTGTTTTCACTTAAAATCGTGTCTATTTTAAACAAAATAGAGACCCTTTGAGTGGTACCAGCCACACCATGCCTCATATTGAGGATATGTTGACTCTTAAAAGTCACCAAGGACCCTTGGATCGTTCTTATAAAGGATCAACATAATCTTAATTCTTTTGTTCGAATTTCCATAGGTTAGTTATTGTTTTCACTTAAAATCATGTCCATTTTAAACAAAATAGAGAACCTTTGAGTGGTATCGGCCACACCGTGCCTCGGATTGAAGCGGGGTTGACTCTTACACATCAAAAAGGACCATTGTATCGTTCTTATAAAATATCAAGGCAATACGAATGCGTTTGGTCAGAATTTCATAGGTCAGTTGTTGTTTTCACTTAAAATCGTGTCCATTTTAAACAAAATCGAGACCCTTTGAGTGGTACCGGCTACACTGTGCCTCGGATTGAGACAATGTTGACTTTTACATGTCACCAAGTACCCTTTTATCGTTCTTATAAAGTATCAACATAATCCGAATGTATTTGGTTGAATTTACGTAGGTGATTTGTTTTTTTCACTTAAAATCGTGTCCATTTTAAACAAAAGAGAGACCCTTTGAGTGGTATCGGCCACACTGTGCCTCATATTGATGTGGAGTTGACTCTTACATGTCAAAAAGGACCAGTGGATATTTCTTCTAAAGGATCAATGAAATATGAATGTGTTTGGTTGGATTTCCGTAGGTCAGTTGTTTTTTCACTTTAAATCGTGTCCATTTTAAACAAAATAGAGACCCTTTGAGTGGTACCGGCCACACCATGCCTCGGATTGAGGCGGAGTTGACTCTTAAATGTCACAAAGGACCAGTGGATCTTTCTCCTAAAGGATAAACAAAATCTGAATGCGTTTGGTCAGATTTCCTTAGGTCATTTGTTTTTTCACTTAAAACTGTGTCCATTTTAAACAAAATAGAGACCCTTTGAGTGGTACCGGCCACACCGTGCCTCAGATTGTGGCAGGGTTGACTCTTACATGCCAAAAAGGACCATTAGATCTTTCTCCTAAAGGATCAACGCAATCCGAATGTGTTTGGTCAGATTTCCGTAGGTCAGTTGTTGTTTTCAATTAAAATTGTGTCCATTTTAAACAAAAGAGAGACCCTTTGAGTAATAGTGGTCACACCGTGCCTCTTATTGAGGCGGGGATGATTTTTACACATCACAAAGGACCCATGGATCATTATCCTAAAGGATCAACACAATCCGAATGCGTTTGGTCAGATTTCCGTAGGTCAGTTGTTGTTTTCACTTAAAATCGTGTCCATTTTAAACAAAAGAGAGACCCTTTGAGTGGTACCGGCCACACCATGCCTCGTATTGAGGTAGGGTTGACTCATACACATCACCAAGGACCCTTGGATCGTTCTTATAAAATATCAATTCAATCCTAATGTGTTTGGTCAGATTTTCGTAGGTCAGTTGTTGTTTTCACTTAGAATTGTGTCCATTTTAAACAAAAGAGAGACCCTTTGAGTGGTACCGGCCACACCGTGCCTCGTATTGAGATAGGGTTGACTCGTACATGTCACAAAGTACCATTGGATAATTATCCTAAAGGATCAATTCAATCCTAATGTGTTTGGTCAGATTTCCGTACGTCAGTTGTTGTTTTCACTTAAAATCGTGTCCATTTTAAACAAAAGAGAGACCCTTTAAGTGGTACCGGCCACACCATGCCTCATATTGAGGATAGGTTGACTCGTACACATCATCAAGGACCCTTGGAGCATTCTTCTAAAGGATCAACATAATCTTAATGTGTTTGGTCGAATTTCCGTAGGTCAGTTGTTGTTTTCACTTAAAATCGTGTCCATTTTAAACAAAATAGAGACCCTTTGAGTGGTACCAACCACACCGTGCCTTGGATTGAGGTGGGGTTGACTCTTACACGTCAAAAAGGACTAGTGGATCATTCTTATAAAATATCAATGCAATCCGAATGCGTTTGGTCAGAATTTCATAGGTCAGTTGTTGTTTTCAATTAAAATTGTGTCCATTTTAAACAAAAGAGAGACCCTTTGAGTGATAGCGGTCACACCGTGCCTCAGATTGAGGCGGGGATGACTCGTACACATCAAAAAGGACCCGTGGATCGTTCTTATAAAGGATCATCGCAATCTGAATGTGTTTCGTCAGATTTTCGTAGGTCAGTTGTTGTTTTCAATTAAAATGATGTCCATTTTAAACAAAAGAGAGACCCTTTGAGTTGTTCAGCATTCTTGCATGTTGATAGTGCATATCATCGGTTAAAATGGGAAAATGACTCATTGGAGAAAGGATGTATTATTTAATAACAATTACAATTTTCCTACGAACATTTACATACAACAATGTTTCATCTTTTAATCCCCTTAACCCCTCTCAAAAATGACCACCAATTGTACATGTCCCGAAGTCAGATCTTCATTGTATTTGTGTACAATTTTCCATCGGGTATGCAGAACACTCATTTCTGAACACATCTATATCATCTTGTAAGTATGAGGCTTTTCGGAAGTCAGAGTAGTACTGCAAAATATAAAAATAAAGAATTAATAAATAACTTAAACGAACTAGTGTTTGTTTTTGAAAATACATCTTTAGGGATGCTAGTTTGCTGATGAAAAATGATCTCTTTCATAAATTTACAAACATAATAACCACAATCATTATCGTTTGTTTTTTTTGAACACTGCAAAAAAATTGATCATTAGGAGAATAAGTAACTTATGTTGAGATGTGTTTGGATAGTGAAATTTTATTATATATACCCTGATATTTGTCCAGACGTAGTACTTGATCGCCTCCCTATGCTTAGCCCCTGTCCTCATTCCTTTTTTTAGATGATAATGATACACTGCCCTATCATAACAAAATCCTCAGTAAAAGATAATATAAATTATATTACTTGATGTTTAGACCTAAAATGTAAGATGTAGTGTCTTACAGATTCACAAACTCCATCATGTGTGGTCGGTTTGATGGATATCCTTGCTTTGAATCCAGAAAATAAATCTTCAGAGTATCCAAGTTCTCCATAATTAGCAACCAATGTTGCCTAAAACACAAAAAGGAATAAGTAATAAAATAAGTCAAAATATAATTGATATGATTTAATCGTAGAGTATTACCCCTACATGGTTGGTATTAGGAAAAGTCGGTCATCTGTAATCTTTCTTTCAAATGTTTTCAGCAAGCCATTCACTATTGCATCCCTTTTTGATGGCTCTATTTTTGTTAGGTGTGTTTATGTGATATGAGGACTGACAAGTCCAAATCTTGGCTCATGGGAAAATTCCTTTAACTGTTTTTCATAAATGTGTCTGTCAACAATATAAAATGCATTTATTCATAATTTTCACATTAGATCATCTTTTAGAAAATCAATTCATGGAAACATACCTCATGTATACATTTACAACTGTGATGCCTAGCCAACCGTTTTCAAGGATTTCATTTACATTTTCAGCAGTAACGAAATCTTGACTTTCCTCTCCATATATATTCTCTTCTAAAACCACTATATGACTATTACCATCTTTTAGCTTTGTATCCACATGAGTCTTCAATGCTAGTAAATGTGGATAGAGAACAGGTGGTGTTATTGTGCTTTCAGTAGCTCCTTGGGATCGGTTGGTCGATCCTTTAGATGGTTTTGAGCCAACGTTTGTCACCCCCTTCCCTTTCTCCATCTATAACAACAATCATTGGTTCAGACGCTTTTTTCATTAATTGTTAAGGGTTTAGCTTGAAAAAAGGAAATAAATACCTCTTTTTCCGCATGTACTCTTACAAGTTGTGATGGCCAATGCAATGAATGTCCCAATAGCCTTTCCGACCGTATGAATATCATCATCATCAAGTGGAATAGGTAGCTCTGTATTTGGCTCATGAGCTACAGTAATCATCACTTTTAGATGATCTTTCAGAGGTGGTTTATTATGCAGTGTGGAATCTGGGATATTGAACACTGTAGCACTCGCTACAAGGTGATAGGTAGGTGTTGACAGATATAAATCAAAATCATTATCACCTTGTAGAAGATCAGTACAGAAAACTTATCAGTGTTTGTCTGATTCACATTTCATGAGAACAATTATTAGAATATTGATTACCACATTTAAGACAGTTCTTTGAGGTGAATGGATTGCCTCAAAGTTGGTGGGGGGTGGGGCGGGATGTTCACGCGCTGGTTGTTCCTGAGTTGTGTCTTCCCTTTTCTTCCCACCCATAAAAGTTGCTAGAAACTCTCTCTGCCATTGCAATCGTTCTTCAAGGGTTGCTATTTTTTCGCTCATTTGTTCCAATTTTTCATCTATATCATCCATTTTTTTCTTCTTCTCAAAATATACTCGGGGTGTCACCCCAGACCCTGCACCTCTGACACGACCATATTTTTCTGGCTGCTTCAAAGCCGTCAATAATAGGTCTATATCAACTACAGGAGTAGCTGATTCCTATGACTGTCGTATATAGTAAAATAACTAATTATTTTTAAGTAATAGAAATTTTAAACAAATCTTTTTATCTTCATGTCATACTTACACATATTTCCCACACTTTCTGTGTTTTCTCATCTACTAACTTCCCTTCTTTGTTCACACGTGCCTCCTTCCATAGCACATGACGTGGGATGGAAGTGCATTTGGTTTTAGACTCATCAATCTACATATAAACATAGAAAGATAATTATGATGTTGTTTATTAGAACCTAACAATATTACTGTAAATTTAAAATACATACCATTTTCTTTTCTAATGAAGTGTACCCCATCCTTGCTTTATGATAGGGGTATGTTGCTTTTGATGCACATTCCTTATTTTCAGTACATAGTTTCTGTTTCATAAATGAAATATTGACAATCAAAGTGATGAATACAGGTATCCTCAAACAACATATTATCACCCACAATGTACCTGAAACTTCTCATCCCCACGACAACCAATAAATACATACCATGCTTCTTGGGATATCAGGTGAGCGTAGACAATGGTTGGGTGCTGGTTTATTTTACCTTTAGAATCTTTCAGGTGACATCTTGTTAATATAGTGTGAAAACCTAGATGAATCTTTCCTGTAATCCTTAGTACATAGTCTTTGTGTGAATTATCTATTATAAATGTACTCTGCAGGAGATTGAGAAGAGTAAGACATTGTTTCATTATTTTATTTGCTAGTAAATTGAAGAAATAAATTCATAATGTTACCGCAATTTCTTCCCAGATCATAGCCTTCAGCCTGGACACAACATGGTACCATGAATCTATGTTAATCGGAACGCGTTTCCGAGTGAAAAATCTAATGTAGCTGCTAAACATAGCCTTGTTGGGATTCACATGTTGGCCTCGTGCATTCCATCCGACTTCAAATTTGATGCCTTTTCTTTTCACCTTAAGAATTTTGGCTAACACCGTCAAACTACGATGCACCTGTGTTTTCTATGACGTCGGTCCTTCATTCCTAACCATTTCATCGATATCAACATCATCTATATGTTCATCTGTAATGGTATCAACGACATGTGCTGATGGTTGTTGAACCTCAACACTAAGAGCAGTAGGAGTCGCAGCAGTAGCCGCAGCAGGAGTAGCAAGAGCGGCAGGAGCAGCAAGAGCAGCAGGAGCCGCAGCAGGAGAAACATGAGCTGCAGCAGGAGTAACAAGAGCAACAGGAGCCACAGTAGGAGGAGCAGTAGGAGCAACAGGAGCCGCAACAGGAGCAACAGCAGCAGTAGCATGAGCAGCAGTCGCAGCAGCAGTCGCAGCAGCAGCAGCTTGAGAGACTTGTTCAGCCTCAAGGTTAGGAGCAACAGAATGTGCATAAGTCATTATCTTCAAAAGTGGTTGAACATTTAATTCAGATTACATAAATTTAGTAATGATAAGATAATAACATGAGATAACAAGGTCTATATTACAAACAAAATATAACCTGTTTACTGAACTCTATTTATTTTTTTCAAAGGTTGAAGGGATTTGACACCTCTATCGACTATCCAAATCCCTTCATTGTGGTATCCTCTAACATAAAAAACATCATCTACATTGGGACCGCTCTGAAATGATTGTGGCATACCACTAAAAGGATCGTCCTCAACTGAATTTTAATCGGAACCTTCAGTAGTTTTGGACGATAACAGAACAATCGACCACTTTCAGTTTGCGAGATCTGGAACATAAAAAACTTGTACCACTTGTGATGCCATTATAAATTGTTTATCTTTGTACCCTTTTTTACTAAAATCAACTTTCACAAATACCCATTCATCTATTTTAACACCACTGTTGTTATCAATCCATTTGCATTGAAAAAGTGGCAATTGGAATGTCGTATAATCCAACTCTCATATTAGTTTTATAATGCCAAAGTATGACATATTTTCATAAATTGGATTTCTGTCCTTACTACCAGAAACATGCATCGCTTCAGCCACTAGTGTAACTCCACTATTTTTCATGGTACTATCTTCATCATGTTCATCTGTATAGAATGTATAACCATTAATTACATAACCACTATAAGATAATACATACACACTTGGTCCAATATCTAGCCATCAAAGTCGTTCTGAAATTGAATTAGGATTTTCATCCAACTGCTTAAAAATATGGTCCTGAAACCATCCTATAAACCGGTGATTATGTGTATCTGATAACCATTTTTCAACCCTCGATGGATTCAACTGCCTAAGAATTTCTTTGTGAGTTTCAATATATGGAGCAACCTCCCAACTGTTATGAAAAACATAAAGATGAGCCTACTCCCGATCTGTAATACTGATTGTCACAACTTCTCTTCCAGAAATTCCCTCACCCTCAATGCGTCCAGTGTGACGAGATTTCTAGAGACCAATGATTTCCACATCAGATAGGTATTCAGTAAAAAATTCAATGGCTTCCTCAACAATATATCGCTCCACTATACAACCCTCTGGCCGACTTCGATTTTTGACATACCCTTTCAAAATCTTCATATACCATTCAACAGGATACATCCATCTATAGTGCACATGACCACAAAGTCGAATCTCTCTCACCAATTGAATCATCAAACGAACCATCATATCAAAGAATGTTGGCGGGAAGAACATTTCTAATTCACATAATATGATGAAAATTTCTTTTTCCATAGCTAGCAATTTCCCCGGGTCTAAAACTTTGCTACATATAGCTTTGAAAAAGAAACAAAGTTTGGTTAACGTATGACGAACATTCTTAGGAAAAATGCAACGTAAATCTATAGGAATTAGATCTTGCATCAAAACATGGAAATCATGTGATTTCAAACCTTTTAACTTCAAATCATCCATTGACACAATGTTCTTGATATTTTATGAGTACCCCTCTGGAACCTTTACATCATTGAAGAAGTTGCAAAACTGATATCTCTCTGCCCTAGAAAGAGTATAAGCAGCTAGAGGAAGAAACATTCGATTTTCACCCTTCACGGGAGCCAACTCTTCTCGTATTCCCATGTCAATCATGTCTAAACTTGCCTTAATTACATCTTTTGTTTTTCCAGGGGCATTTAGCAACATTCTGATAACACT
Source organism: Viscum album (assembly GCA_963277665.1). NCBI lineage: Eukaryota > Viridiplantae > Streptophyta > Magnoliopsida > Santalales > Viscaceae > Viscum > Viscum album. The sequence continues at coordinate 540,267,940 of OY728142.1, read as the reverse complement.
TTCACATACATTTTTTTCCACATGCATCACATCAAGAAAATGTTTGACGTACAAACAATTCCAGTATGGTAATTCAAAAAAAACTGATCTATTTTTCCAACCGATTTTCGTAAGGTTTTTCGAAAATGGTTTAACAAAAACAGTGTTCAAATCTTTTACTTTATCAAACAGCTGATCGCCTATTAGTGGAGACGGTGTTGCACGTTTTTCTGAACTTCCATTGAATGATGTCGTCCAAGATCAGTACTTATGCCGACGAGGTATAAATCTACAATGTTCTAGAAACACAGATTTCGATGAATGTTTCAACCTAATTGATTCTGTATCTTCTTCACACACGGGACACCATTGAGTTCCTTTAATTCTATAGCCTAAAAAATTTCCATAAGTAGGGAAATCATTTATTGTTCCATACAACATCACTCTCAACATAAAGTATTCACTTTTATAAGCATCATACAACATTACACCTGAGTCCCACAATAACTTCAAATCCTCGATCAAAGGATCCAGATAAACATCAATATTATTACCTGGTTGTTTTGGTCCTAATATAAGCATAGATAACATGATGAATTTCTGCTTCATGCATAACCAGGGTGGCAAGTTATAATTTACCAACATAACAGGCCATGTACTATGAGTGCTAGTTTGAAAACCAAAAGGATTCACTCCATCTGTAGATAACGCAAGACGAAGGTTTCTCGGATCTTTTCCAAATTCAGGATACTCGTGATCAATTTTCTTCCATTGAGGAGAGTCGGCCGGATGACGTAATAACCCATCTTTATTTATTTTATCTGTATGCCACGATAATTGTCTTGCAGTTTCTTCACTTCCATATAGACGCCTAAACCTTGGAATGATTGGAAAGTACCATACAACTTTCGTAGGATTGGATTTATCTTTATTGTATCGAGAAGAACCACACTTTGGGAATTCTGTAAGTGATGTTTTCTCCTTGCGAAACAATATACAGTCTTTCGGGCAGGCATGTATTCTTTCAGAAATCATTCCCATCGAGCGTAACATTCATCTAGCTTCATATGTCCATCTTGGGAGCTCATTATCTTCCAGAAGCATGTCATTCAAGAGAGCAATTAGTTCCGTAAAACTAACATCACTCCATCCGTTGCCTGTTTTCAATTTATACAACTTCAGTACAGCTGACAATGTTGTATACTTAGTGCAAGCAGCATACAATGGAATCTTTGCACAACTCTTTAACTTCTCAAACAATTTTGGGAAATCACAGAGTTCATATTGAATTGTCTTTGTCATTTCCTCAATACGATCTTCATCATCATTGACATCTGTAATAACATCCTCCATACGGTCTTCTTCATTATCCATATTTGTATTCATATCTGACGATCCATAAAACACAGTTTTATCCCATCCAGTAGATACATTCTCTTTTTCTCTGTGTTTATTCCAACATTTATAACTCCGATCTATTCCGTGACATATCAAATGTTCTTCCAACTCCTCTGGAGTAAGTAGTCTAGAATAACAACAACGTAAACACGTGCAAAGGATTTGAGAAGGATCCTTTGTGTGATCCTTTGCAAACTTGATGAACTCTTTCACTCCATTCTCATACTCTATTGTTAAACGATTAGCATCCATCCAATATTTATTCATCTTTATCCTATTTGAATCTCAAATATTAGTATTTATGGTTCAAGTACACAAAACAAGACTTCAAAATAAAGTAGAAGAGAACCACTTCCTTATAAGGAGATCAAGTAGTCTAACCTATAATCAAGATTCATAAAAAAGAATATTAGATTCACTAAAAAGATGATGATCTATCACTCTATAAGGAGGATATAAGAGGAGATAGAGGATTTCTAATCGATGAGAGATCCCCTTATCAGATAGAAACCAAACGCATCCACTAGAGCTTATATCTAAGAAGAAGGGAGTTTAGAGGAGATAAAATGACTCTTGTAAGCCTTAAAGAATCAAGATTTCAAATGAGAGTTGTGTGGGAGAAAAAAGAATATAAAATGGGGATCATGGAATTTAAGACTATAAAAAACGATACCACATTGAAACCTCCCATGGACACAGTACAGAAAGGATTTAGACAACCATACTATGGTGTAGACTTCTTTTCATGAACTAGGCTAGGTTTCCATCCCACTTGACACCTGACCCAACTCGTGGGAAGGTCCAAAGGGAATTACCAATCCCCATGGGTTGTAACTAGTGCCTAGGCATTGAGTAACACCTTTGGGAATGATTTTTTCATGTAAAAACCCATAAATATTACATAATAATCAAACAACATATCATAACCAAATTTCACAATATAATAGACCAAAAGATAACACTGCAATAGGGGATAATCATTTAACAATTTCAACCAAAACCAAAATAACAAAAAAAAAGGGTAAGGGAACCAACAATAAAACCAAGCCTCCATGAAACATGAGGGTCAACATCCCCATTCCACAACCAATAACAGTCACCAAAAGGGGAAATACTAGCACATATATCCACCATCACCACCAAGGGAACCTTGCCTTTAACTGGGTAAAACATAATAAGGTCTACATAAACCTGAGGGTGTATATAAGGTGTGAGCCAACATACCTAGTAGTACACAACAAAAATAGATTCCATGTAATGACATTATGATAAACATTAACATGTTATTTTTTAAGAAAAAGGAAGATACAATTTAAATAAAACATTCTTTGAAATAAAAGAGATAGTAAATGTGACAAGATAATGGTAAGAATAGTATGATCACTATAGAAAATCTCTAAGGTATTAGGGTTACTAGGGTCCTAGGATCCTCGTACTCTTGGTGATCACATCTCTTAGACATGAAGGTCCTATTTGAGCCTCCAATCCCTAGCACATGAATGTTTAGTTAGTGTTGTTATGTATATCCTTATTAAGGAGACCAATCATCGGGCTAGCTAATTCACCTAATATACTAGACCTAGTCTACCCACCTAGATAACTAGGATTCCATTGTGCTCAATTCCACCCCCTATATAAAATTATATCTATTTTATACAATCACACTTCCAATAATAGAAACACACATGACAAACAACCATTTACAATAGTCAAATCATTATCAAACCCTTACTCACAACAAAAAAATTGGAAAACATGTTTCCCACAACCCAGACAATTTATAAAACCATTTTAGAATCAAATGAATCATATTAAACACCTAAAACAATGTCAAATAATGGAACAACCTACCTATTTCTTGATATCTTTACAAAAATAGAATGAAACCACCAACTGAACTAAGGAAGGGCCCTAGGGATGCAATTAAACACCATAACCATAAAGATTTAACCCAAATAAATGAGATTAAATCCAACCTAGGTAAAAACCCTTTCTATAGAAAAATAACCCAAGAGAGAAAAAATTAGTGACCAAGAAAGGAGAATAAAAGAGAATATGAGATTCTTACTTAGAGATTCCTTGTAGATAAAAGGCCAAATCACCCTAAAAATGGAGCCCAAGGGAAGAGAGAAAAGGAGGGAGTTTCACCTTGGGATAGAGGGTCAAATGGGAAGATTCACCGAATAGAGGACCACTACGAAAAAATTAAAATGAACAGATAACCAATATTCCCAAGAACCCTTAATGTATATCCTCCAAGAAGATCATACATCTCCAAATGACACGTCTACATCACTAAGAAGAGAGAAAATCCCAATAATGTCCAGAGACCTAGCATAGGTCACCCAACCAATTAAATTTTCACTAAAATGGTGGGACATAAGATGGAAATATACTAAGAACACATCCCTTCACCCAAATAAGAGACTACAACCACTAACCATGAAGAACCACTAAGAGCATAATTCAAAACCTAAGGAAAGGTACACCCAAAACATACCAATGAATCCAAATGAAATAACACAATCAATATCATCAATGATTTAACCAACAACAAGAACAATATTAAAAAAATATTTGGAAAACATGCCTTAAAGGGAGGTCTAGCAAACCGAAGAGGGCGTTGCGGGCGGCGGAGGTCCAGGAACGAGAAGTCGGGCGTTGCGGGGGGTGGAGGTCCGGCAAAACGAAGAGGAAGTTGTGGGTGGCAGAGGTCCGGCAATGAGAAGTGAGGGCGGCGGAGGTCCGGAAATGAGAAGCGAGGGCGACGGAGGTCCGGAAAAGAGAAGCGAGGGTGGAGGAGGTCCGGAAACGAGAACTCAGCGGGCGGCAGAGGGGAGTCGTAGGGTTCCAGTACCGCGAGAGCTTTAGGTCGCGATAAAACGAGGGCACTATGCGACCGACTTTATAAAAAATGGACTAAGGTTTTATCAGCGCTAAAAAAGCACTGATAAATCATTCCTGTATCAGCGCTCAAATTTTAGCACTGATACATAGAGTCTTTATCAGCGCTTTTCTAGCGCTGATAAAGGGCTGTTTTATCAATGATTCTTTAGAGCTGATAAAGGTTACCCTGTATCAGCGCTAAAATTTTAGCGCTGATACAGGGTAACCTTTATCAGCGGTTTTGCTTAGCGCTGATATAAGGGGGCGCTTCCCTTGCCCGTTTTTGTAGTAGTGAATATGTGTAAAATGTATGAAATTTTTTAAAATTTGGAAGAAATACTAATATAATTTCATAAAATAATCCTATACAACATAATATTTAGGCGTATTTGAGTTTTTCTATTCAATTTTCCTCTCAATTGGTAATCATCTACAAAGAAATGACTAGCGGGTTATGATCACTTGTTAGTAGTTAACAATTTTTTATTACTTATTAAAGATTATTTCAAAATTAAAATCAATTTTTTTATTACTTATTAAACTCATGTTTTTTAATTAATTTTTTTGATGAATTCATTTTGATGTTTTTTTCATGAATTAAATAAATTTTATTTAATTTTAATTCAAAAATAGCGGTCACACGGTCCCATAAAATATTTAATTAAATTTAAAATATAATTTAAAATATTTTTTATTTTTTTATAATTATTCAGGATCCTATGAAAATTTTAAACACCATGAAGGGGTTTCAGGTCATGGAGTAAAACCTAAAATGGTTGAACAGATCAGACAGAACCTGACTCGACCTACCCGAGGTCTGGCCGACCCGATAGGGTTACTAGGTCGGTGGCCGACACAAACCTGTGTGTATCATATGTGGGTAGGGAAGAAGGTTCCCATCATGGGGCACCACTAACACACACACACACATAAAAATTAGGCATATAGGTCCACAACTAATTCACACTCTACCCCCAAATATGGGGTCTTCAATCGTGCAAGGTGGAGGCACAACACAACCCAAAAGCATCCAAACCACTCCTGGCTATTAATGTTAGTGATGAGATGGTATTTCTCCAATATAAATTATAGGTATAGTGTGGATGATAAAATTTTCAATAATGTCCATGGGTAACCTAATCCATGTTTCTGATAATCCGACTTCCCTGCACTCAAACCACCGCCAATAACTAGTGAGTGTGGAACATGAACTTTATTGCCTTCCACCACCACCACCACCATAGTTCATAAATAAAATGAAATAAAATCAAATTAAATGAAATAAAATACCTCCAACACTCACCGAAGGAGTGAGACTACTTGAATGAGTTCTATAGTATATGAAATGATAATTAATTTAACATAATATGGTCAAAAATTCTAAAATGAAATCAAATAACTATTTCATTTTATTATTATTTGTTTTTTTTTGAAAGGTGTGAAACTTTCATTAAGAAAAATACAATACAAGTTTAATATGATTAATTATAAATTCATCAAGAACTATTTTACAATTAAGAGAGTTTCATGAGTTAAGACATGTGCTAACAAGTTTTTAGCCATGCATATAAATTGAAAAAGAAGAAAAAGTCAAAAAGACTATTAGTGGGTGTCTTCAGTCAATAAGGATTCTTCAATAAAAGAGAGGCGTAAATGTTATTAAGTTGAGTTGCATTTGTATGTCTGATTCAATAGTGATATGACTCCAACCTTTGAAAGATGCAATTGAAAAACAAAACTTATCAGTCTGGGCTTCAATAATCAAAGGACTCCAACTGGATCTGAAATTTATAACTACATAAACAATTATCATATTTTTCTCGTCCCAACTAACTATAAAGACTGTTACCCACTCACCTTATTTTATTATTGCATCAGAGTTAATTTTGATAACCCAAATAAAATGGGTTGTGTGTCTTTTTCTATGGGTAGGTGTAGAGTGTCTCAAACAATCAACCATATATTTATTTTCTCATTAAATTTAGATGGAGTTTTGTTAACCCCAATGCTTAAAGACCTCTCCATTTCTTTAGAGCCACAATCACCATGTAAAAAACACATGTATATGAATTGGGAGCTTTATAACAACATTTTTAGTTGTCTAAATATATCAAAAAAATTACTTAAGCTTAAGATGGAGTCATAAACCTTTTTATTGAATATTATCCATATATATTGCAGGCTACTATAACTAAATATATCATGTCTATTAGATTCCAAATGGTTTGAATAATTTGAACATTTCCAATCGGGGGGCATATGATGATGGTTAAGTAAACCATATGTCTGCAAGATATCATAAATGAGGTTCCACCAAAACATATTTGTAATGTCTTGACCCGAACTACCCGAACAGTAACCACACCAGAGGTTTCATATGATCACAGGCACGTCTCCCCACACGCTATATGTTGTTGTCTAATAATGTGGGTTGACATGCACCAAGTGGGGCGACTATAAACAATCAACGCAATATAATGACAAAATATGGACAATGCAACTATAAGCCAACCTTATATAAATAAAGGTCCATAGGCTACAAAAAAATGTACTACACTATAATGTCTCGCGAGCATATATAAAACGTAAGTTCATAGATAGGTTGATCATGCGCAAGTTGCCCAAAAATAACCAAAAAAATATTGACTGCTACAAAATTGGGTTTGAGTCCCTACTCAATATAATCTCCCACTATAACCATCCATATCATCAATTGATCATGGGGTCATTTACCTTACATGTTCTAGGAACCATGAATTTTGCACACACATTGATATTCTTATACAAAGTGTGAGTACAACTCAGTAGGACACCACCAATTATGTTCCTAAAAATCCAAAATATATAAGGGCATACTCAATATGAAATGCAAATAAAACAAGAATAAAATTTACTTGGCGTATCATGGGATACTTAGTAACCAGGTTTAATGAGATAATTGGGTAATCATCGCCATGAAGTTCTGAACTCCACCTCCCAAATCAGTGGGGATGTCATTTGGTCAATCGTTTCATTGGCCCTCGTAAGAGTTGTTGGCCTGATTTCTCCTGGTTCCCACCATTTTCTAAAATAGAAAAGGTTAGAACAAAACATAAGTAAACAAGTCATGAATAACTTATTCATTTAAACAATTTATACCAAAAACATAACATATAGTATCCCTATTTAAATATTCTTATGTGCATATTTGTACTTAGTCTCATGCTATAGGTTTTCTCTAGGGTTCACTAATCCTAATTCTCAAATTAACTAAACACTTCCTATGATACCAACTATAGAATCCTAGTATTTTTTTACATTACTATTAAATCATTTCAAAGATAAACAACATAATAGTATTACACATAGAGGGTCCAAAGGTTTAGTGTCTTGGGAAAACTAGGACCATACAAAACCATTACAACATCAATCTTAAACATTTATTTAATTTCTTATTCTCTAGCTTCTTATTGGCACTTGTCCTCTCCTTAGTACATGTAGCCACCTGAGGATATACATCAAAAGGGGTGAGCTAAAAGCCCAATAAGAGTATAGATAAGAAGAATATATCATGGGGTGAGCATAATCATAACATGGGAAAAAGATCATGAACATGAGAGGAAGCATAAATATGAGACTTGAAATGTGGCAATGCATAAAAATGAAACATCATGTCTTAGTGGTTAACTACCACACATACTTGTGAACCAAGCTAGAATCTTATTCACACATCATTTCACATTTACTCATGAGATTCATCACTTTACTCAATGCATTGGAGCGCTGTATAATTCCGGGCACACCCATATCATTGAAACATTCATATTGCGCTATATAATTTCGGGTGCACCCGTCACATCATAACATTATCATTATCATGATTGCCACATAGAACACATATAAAAAATGTACATAACTAACCCATGGAAAGGAATGGGTTTCATATCATAATAACAAATTCATAAACTATGGGTTCCCAAAAGAAATATGGAATAACATACATGTTACAAAAACCGTCCACTTTGAGTGAGAAGTAAAAGGTGTGTTCTTAAAAGAAGAGTTCTTTTGGAAAACATTTTTTTGACATGAAAACCAATGAAAAACATGTATATCCTAGAAATGGAAAGAAAATGATGAAAAAATTATCTTTAAGGAGTAACCATATCAAAAATGGAGTGAAAGAGGGAGAACCCGAAGGATGAAAGTTGGGTTCGAGGATTTCCCCTTACCTTGTATCTGAATGCTTCCTTCTCTTTAATGTCTTGTATAATGACATTATATTCATTAATTAGAAATACAGAACCTTTTTTAAATTAATATGGTTCATTATGGTTTCATTAAGTGATTTTGTGTGCCTTTTGATGAGTTATAGAGTTTAAAAACATTATTCGTGAATGATTGTTTTTATGGTTTTCTTGAGTAGTTCACTTGTATTCTTAAATTGAAGTTCGGGTAGAACATGGGTAAACATCCAGAAATGATATTTCATGTTATTAATGATATTACAGAAGTTTTAATGATCTTATAATGAATTATATTAGATCCATGTGGATGAATCATTATATAAGATTTAAATGATGATTATTTGGGTTAATTTGGGCGGTTTTTCGATCACAATGAACTTGTTTTAATTTATCACTTAGTAATATGTTCATAAGTTAGTTCCAAAACTTAAATATGACATAATACATATAACATATTTTGTTTCAACAATAAAAATGGTTTCATGACCAGATCTGAAGGTAGAAATGGAAGAAGAAAGCATGTCGTTCTTGAAGGTGATAAATTAACACCTCACGAACAACATTCTCTTTAATAAAATAAAAGGAAGAGGGAAAGGGGGTTGGATGATATAATATTCTATTAGCATCATAGCATTACAGTAAATGTATAATAATGGAGTTATAGTACCATTTGGATGAAGATAGGTGGGGAGAGATCAAGAAATGAACTTGAACTTGAAAGAAAAATAAAGGAGAAGAGGGAGAGAAATTACCTCTTAAATCCTCCTCTTAAGATCCTCCTTAAGGAAGCTAGGCTTGGTCTTTTGATGAGACCAGAAGCTCTTGGACGTGGGAGAGGGGATAGGGAAGATTTTTGGGCAGAGTTTAGAGAAGTATTGGAGCTTGAGAGGTGTGAGGAAATGAGGGTGTGAATGGTGGTATTTATAGTGGAGGGGAGAGGGGTTTCCTTAATATAAAATTCATTAGCTTATTAATTTCCCCTAAGACAAGAAATAGTGAGTATTGGATGATCAAGAATAGTAATTTTATCATGTGATCCTGAACCAAGTGGACTTACATCAGAAGAACATCACACATGACTCTATAATTAGCTTATTTAGCTTATTTTTGTAAATTACGGTATTTCACTATTCATCGAAAATTCAAGTATCTCGGAAAAATCCCAAAAATTTACCCCTAACATTTTTCAACGTGTAGAATCCAAAAATGAAGACTATTTTCAAAAATAATTTTCTAAATATTATTAATTTAATATTTAATTAAAATCATAATTTACTTAGAAAAATTGTTTTTAAAATTAAAACTAATTTTATAGTGCTTTCAAAAATTACGTAGGGTCTTATAAAATTATCTAAAAACTATAAGACATTAATTTGATAATTACTGAACAAATTTTAAGAAAATGAATTTTCTTTTAAATTAACTAATTAATTATAATTAATTATTTATTACTTACAAAATACCAAAACGTTTACTAAGGTCAAATTGTCACTTTCTAAGATGTCTAAATTTTATTTAATTATTCATGGGTAAGGTTACTCTTAAGTTGGATGATTTACTATTCATAAGGGTCATATTACTATTCATAAGGGTAGGTTACTATTCACAAGGGTACGTTACTATTCACTGAAAATTATTTTTGTTTCATTAGACTCCAAAAATCATCTTAAACACAACCATGTATGTCAGATTTTCAAAATTCAAAACATAGAAGTGACAAACTTATGTTTAAAGGTCACTTATCACTTAGTAGTTCATCATGTTGTGTTTTCATGTGACTTTATGACATATTTATAAGAAGTGAATTTCCATTGAAAAACTTTGGGTTTTTACAGTCTCCCCACTCATCGGTAGTTTACATTTGGGGAAGAATCATCCCTACGAATTCCTCAGCCGCCAAATCAAACCTCAGTATGGAGCACTCTGGGTGGTGGTTGAAGTTGAAGAAATGCAGGGCGTATCGGTGAAGATCACCTCTCACAAAAGTGCAGCAATTGGAGGAACTCAGAGTTGATTTAGGGGGAACAACGGTAGAGGTTCTTCATTTATGAGTGGCCAGAGAATATATGCCAACATTAGATGGATTCAGCCAGGAGACCTTCGAACCAAACACAATCCCATCTATCCACACCACCTTATAGTCATTGGGGTGGATGTCATAGATGAAGCCAACTCAGAAGCTCTCAGATAAGCTAAGATCAGGGATGGGAAGCGTGAGAAAACGCCGAATGCAAGGGTTCCAAAGGATGAATCCATAGGGAGAAGAGTCGTAGTTATAAGTGAGGCAGATAAGGCCATCGCAGGTCCCTACAACTCGTATAGGAGTGTCACGTAGATCATGGAAGGGGAAATAAAGATTAACATTCTGGTTGAAGGGATCCCTATCAAAGCGTAGGGACTGGAGGTCATAGTCACATCCTGAGTAGGGGGATGTGAGGGGTTTGGTGTAGGTCCGAAAAAGCCTGAGGAATTCGGTGGATTCGATTCCGTGACGGAGGTGGGCGGAGATGAAGGTAGGGCTGGTGATGAGGGAGTTCTAGGATGTGCAGACAGCGGTGAATCTGAGGAGTGATATAACTAGAAGTCGCACTAAAATAAGTCCAATAATCTCCATGGAAACCTACTCGACATTTTTGATAATCCGACTTCCGTGTACTCAAACCGCCGCTAATAACCGGTGAGTGTTGAAGACGAACTTTCTCACCTTCCAACACCACCACCACCGTAGTATAGAAATGAAATGAAATGAAATATCACAAGAGTTCAACCACTTGGATGCACCACATAGTAAACAAAATGATCAGTAAATGAATTCATAAACAAACTCGTCACTGTGGAATACATTTTTAGCCATCCACTGCACTTCATAAATGAAATGAAATGAGTTCATAAAAAAACCTACATCAATCTCCACAAGGGTGCAACCACTTAGATTCTTCTCATGGTACATGAGATGATCATTAATTAAACATAATGTGATGAAACATTGTAAAATGAAACCAAATGATTATTTTATTATTTTTATTTTAGTTTTATTTTTTAAAGGTGTGAAACTTTTATTAGGAAAAATACCATACAAATTTAAATATGGTTAATTATAAATTCATCAAGAACTATATTATATTTAAGAGAGTTGTATAAGTTAAGATATGTGTTAACAAGTTTTTGGTCATACATAAAAAATGAAAATGAAGGAAGAGTTAAAAGACTATTTGTGGGTGTCTTCTATCATTAATGATTCTTCAATAAGAGAGGGACGCAAATGTTATTAAGTTGAGTTGCATTTGTGTGTCTGATTCAACAATAATATGACTCAAACCTTTGAAAGTTGCAATTGACAGACAAAATTTATTAGCATGGATTTCAATAATCAAAGGACTCCATTTGGCTCTTAAATTTCTAACTACATATACAAGTATCATATTTTGCTCCTCCCAACTGACTATAAAGATTATTACTCACTCACCTTATTTGATTGTTGCAACAGAGATAACTTTGATAACCCTAATAAAATGGGTTGTGTCTTTTTCTATGGGTAAGCATAAAGTGTCTCCACCAATCAACTATATATTTATTTTCTCATTAAATTTAGATAGTGTTCAGTAAAGACCGACACTTAAAGACCTCGCCATTTCTTTAGATCCACAATCACCATGTAAAAATACACATGTCTATGAATTGGGAGCTTTCTAACAACATTGTTAGTTGTCTAAAGATATCAACAGCATTACTCAAGTTTAAGATGGTGTCATAAACCTTTTGATAGAAGTTTCTCCATATATCTTGCAGGCTACTACATCGAAATATAGCATGTTGACTGAATTCCAAATGGTTTGAACAATTTGAACATTTTCAATCGGAGGATATATGGCGATGGTTAAGTAAACTAGATGTAGTCCTGAAAAATGAATCAAATCACTTCATGGAGGTGGTAATCCACACATACGCAAGAACGACGTTATCATTTTTTCAATGGATGGAAATGTAGGAAAGTATATGACATTTTATCTTTTCATAATGATAAAAATTCCATGAACATCATATATATATACATTAAATCCATCATTATAACCAGTCATGAGAGGCGGTGATGGAAAACGAATTACATCAGTTCGCGAGTTGATAAACTGTCGTACACACGAACGGTGCATTCATTTATCATTTGATGAAAGAGCAGATTGATATAGATTATGCCATTAACATAACATCATCTCGGTATATGGAAGATACTGGTGTTATTATTTCAGCATATTTGAAAAATATTTGAAGGAGGTAGAAGAAGAAATAAAACTAAAACATTATGTTAAAAGTTATATCTCTTCTTCAGATAACCTCTTTTTTTACACCTTAATCCCTCTAAGGTCGGTATTTCGTCCTAACTAAAACCTCTATGATGTGGAGAGGGATGTTGTGAAGGGATTTGGGTAGAGATTTACTAAACTGGAGTTCTCAAAAGGTCTGAGGAATAGAGGAAATGAGGTGCCCTTTTATAAGTTAAAGTGAAGGACACACTGGAGTTATTTAAAAGATTAAATAATATATATATATATATATATATATATATATATATATATATATATATATATCATAACAATGTCAAGTGGCACCAAGGCATCCCAAATTCGAAGATAAGATATGACAGGTATAAAGTAAACACAACCAATCACATTTAGACAAGTATTGTGTGCATTTAAAGCTTTATCTTCAAGTTAAACCATTTTAACTCATTTTAACCTTAACCATAATAAATTAACTTTTTTATTAATGATAACTTAATTATAAGACCAAAGATGAAGGAGGTCTTATAACCAAATTTGTATATGTTGATTGCAAATTTGAAACCCATTTTATCATGTTCAATTTCTAAAAATGGAATAAATTGCTATTAATATAAGAACACAAAATGCATGAAAATTGTTTTTAGAAAAATATCTCATTTAAACTTAAAAACCATTTAATCTTGAAATCAAGTAATAAATTGGTTTCAATGAATTCGTTTGATTAAATAATAAACAAAGAAAGGTTTTTAGACTTTTGAAACAAGCCAAAAGCGAATGACATCTTCCAACCATTCCATTAAATGCAAAGACCCAAAAATAGTTTTTAATTTGAATAAAATATGACTTATCTTCTCAGTTTGGGTTCTCAAATTCAAAATAATGTTTTAAAATGCATTATTTAACTCCTCAAAAATATATTTGGTCTAATAGTGGTCATCCAATAAGATAAATTCAAGTGTTAGAAAGATTTTAAAACTTTACCACATAGTATTAACCTTGTTTTACTTGTTTTACCCTTACCGAGGTGAAAAAATTTACCACGCTTACTATTCATAATGCTTAAAAAATGGATCTATTTACCCAATTTTAAACCCCCGATACCAAATATGGAATCTATTTTTTAAGATTCACCTTTCAAAATAAATATAAATTAATTAAAGATAAAAACGTCAAACTCAACAAAAAATGGTTTTTTTAGAAAAATGAATTTTTAAGTCCAAAAATGAACTTATATCAAAAGTAGGTATAATGAGGATTCAAATCTAATTAATTAGATTATGTCTAGTTAAAAAAAGACTTGTTACTTTGAGATTAAATTAAAAGCATAATGTGACTTTTTAATGAAAAGAAATGATGGTCTTACAAAAATCTATATTTTTCACTATTTACTAAAAAATCAATCTTTTCAAAAAAATCCTAAAACTCATCCCAAGTTATATTTAATATTTTTATTTCAAAAATGAAGTGCATTTTATCCAATTCAATTATTTAAATTTAGAAATTCAATATTTAAATAACACAATATAATTCATTGAAATACAATTTAATTAAAATAATAACTATTTTGTTTTTTATTTTAAAATCATACTCTTGTTTTATACTGTGATAAAATTAATTATGAAACATCATACAAGTATAAATTCATGTAAGTAACATAAATTTACACTTCTAAAATATCCAATAATTACATAATTCTTTAAAGATATCAAAATACAAATCATGTCAAGTGGATATAGTTAACCTTTAAATAGAACATATTTTAAGACATGAAGTAAACATAATAATTTTAAATGCAAAAATGAGTTAATAATATTATTATATGATCTCTTTTACGACATGAAATATATATATATATGAAGGATGGAAGATATAAGCAACACAACACGTAGGCTAGCAGTAGGCGTTACGCCTTTGTCGTCCTTTGATTGTGGGTTCGAGCCCCACGGTCTTACCAGACACGACGGATTGTCACCCGACCTGTGGGCTACCCTTTTTATATAAAAAGAAGCATTTTATTAAAGAAAATCTCATTATACATTGAAAATATTTTTTGAAGAAAAGAAGGCAAAGGAAACTGTTTGGGTGATAAATATGTGTATAAATGTTTAATTTATAGAGAGATATTCATTTAGCATTTGCATTTATATTCTAAAAAACAACTTCTAAAAATATTTATTGGAAATCATCGGATGTTACACAAAAACAATGAGAAAAAAACTAACGCAAAAGAACAAATAAGGGGTTAACATGTAAGGGGTGTATCATCTAACACCACCCAAATCCATAACAAGAATGAGCAAAACTTAAAATATGCTCATTATATAGTTATTGACAAAAATATCTAGGGAAAGAGTAAATAAAAAACTAACGCAAAATGTAATCACTGATCTTGTTAAAAATAATATGTTACTCACTGACCGTGCTTATATCTATTATCATGAATCTAATGACCAGATTTTATAAAAGAACAAATAAAGTACTCGACCAATAAAAACACTATGCTTTTGCATCTTAGAGCATCCCAACAGGTGGGACAAACAAGAACAAAATTAAAAACGAATCAATTTCACTCATCTCAACTTGTCAACAGATATGCATTCAGGGTGCCTCCTACATATCTAAGCTGAGCAGCTTATAAAAAACAATTTCATCACTGAACAATTTGAGTGATGAACTCAAAAACCATATAGGTGGTTGTCTTGACAACAAATCCTATGCATCAACATGTAAACAGACCTAGCAATAAATATGTATCAAAACATATTGTCAGGATTTCATCACAAAACCAGAAGACAATACGAGAATCACAAACAGAAAATATTTAGACCACAACATTACATCCAATGCCTAACCGCTAATAGCCCATTCACAAACAAGCAAGACATGTATATTGCATGTGAAGGATTTGTATTTTAAAATCAGGTTAAGGTGACACTGCAAAATCAACTGAAACTATGAAGAACAATCCAACAAAGCATTTCAAAGTTACCATTCAATGCAAGACAATTATAAGAATCAAGATTGAGACACTCATCCTAACTAATTCAAAACATTGTAATCCTCTTATATATCATTACATAATATAATATTTCGTAGTAACTGATTGATAAACATAAACATTGACAATACAAGTATGCATGAACTTGATTAAATATGACACAGCATTGAACAAAAACTGCTATGTTATATAAAGCAGATTAGGTATCCAATCCAGCATTACAATTCATCGTTCATGTTTGGTGACTTCGAAAGTCCATACCCCCTGACTCACTGCTTTTGTCACGGTTGTCTTTCTTCATTAAGAAGAAGAAGACTCTCCACATAATAATCGAAAAAGGGCTCATACACATCATCACGAAGGAGTATCAGTTGGCCACCAGCAGGAGAGCGGTACATAAGCCGGCCAGAGATATCCAACACAAGCCCACCATTCTTTAAAAATCCAACCCCAATTAATCCTCCGATGGGGGGATCCTCCAGGGAGAAGCGCAATAATTTGGTCCATGACTCCTGGACTCCATACTCTATCATCACCCATACATGAAGGTAGGAATCCGGGGGGGCATTAATGAGCGCCAGGGTATCCTTGTACACTGAGACAGAAGCATAGAACCAATACTGGTCCACATCAATGCCGGCTCCCCACTCATCACCAGTTGCCAGTTGGGGAAGCATCATCTCACCGAATTCCTCGCCCGCCAAATCAAACCTCAGTATGGAGCACTCCGGTTGTTGGTTGAAGCCGAAGTAATGCAGGGCGTACCAGTGAAGAGCGCCTCTCACAACAGCGCAGCAATTAGAGGAAGTCATGGTTGATTTAGGGGGAGCAGCGGTAGAGGTTCTCCATTTTTGAGTGGCCAGAGAATATATGCCAACATTAGATGGATTCATCCCGGAGAGATCCGAATTAAACTCCAGCCCCTCTATCCCCACCATCTTGTAGTCATTGAAGTGGATGTCATACCCGAAGCCAACACAGGAGATCTGGGAGAAGCTAAGATCGGGGCTGGGAATCTGGAGAAAACGCCGAATGCAAGGGTTCCAGAGGATGAAGTCATAGGGGGCAGAGTCGTAATAAAAACCGAGGCAGATAAGGCCGTCGCAGGTCCCGACGACTCGCAGAAGACGGTCAAAGAGACCGGGGAAGGGGAAATCGAGATTAGCGTACAGGTTGAAGGGCTCCGTATCGAAGCGCAGGGAGTAGAGCTCCTGGTCGCATCCTGAGTAGGGGTCTGTGGTGCAGGTCCGGAAAAGCACGAGGCGGTCGGCGGATTCGATTCCGTGACGGAGGTGGGCGGAGACGAAGGTCGGGCTGGTGATGAGGGAGTTCCAGGATGTGCAGACAGCGGTGAATCTGAGGAGTGATCTAACCGGAAGTCGCACTAAAATAAGTTCAATAATGTCCATGGTTAACCTAATCGACATTTCTGATAATCCGACTTCCCCCCACTCAAACCACCGCCAATAACTATGGGTAGGTGGAGAGTGTTTCAACCAATCAACTATATATTTATTTGCTCATTAAATTTTGATGGAGTTCTATAAATCCCAACGCTTAATGACCTCGCCATTTCTTTAGAGCCACAAGCACCAGGTAAAAATACACGTCTATGAATTGGGTGTTTTCTAACAATATTTTTAGTTGTCTAAAGATATCAACAACATTACTCAAGCTTAAGATGACATCGTAAACCTTTTGATTGAAGATTCTCCATATATATTGCAGGCTACTACAATTAAATATAGCATGTCGATTAGATTCCAAATGGTTTGAACAATTTGAACATTTCCAATCGGGGGACATATGGTGATGGTTAAGTAAACCAGATGTTTGCAAAATATCATAAATGAGGTTCCACCAAAACACCTTTGTAATGTCTCAACCCGAACTACCCAAACAGTAACCGAACCAGAGGTTTCTTATGATCACAGTCATGCCTCCCCATACGCTATATGTTGTTGGCTAACAGCGGAGGTTAACATGCACCAAGTGGGGCAACTATACCCTGAGATTTAGATGACCATAAGCAACAAAGGAAGCAATAACTATAAACAATCAACGCAATATTATGACAAAATATGGACATTGCAACTATAAGCCAGCCTTATATAAATAAAGGTCCACATGCTACAACAAAATGTACTACACTATAATATCGCACAAGCATATATCGAAAGTAAGTTTGTCGATAGGTCGATCGTGCACAAGTTGTCCAAAAATAACCCAAAAAAATATAGACCACTACAAAATTGGGTTTGAGTCCCTACTCAATATCATCTCCCACTATAACCATCCATATCATCAATTGATCATGGGTCCCTTGCCCTTACATGTGCAAGGAACCATGAAGTTTGCGCACACACATTGACATTCTTATACAACGTGTGAGTACAACTCAATAGGCCACCACCAATGGTGTTCCTAAAAAAATCCAAAATATATAAGGGCGTACTCGATATGAAATGCGAATAAAACAAGCATAAAATTTACTTGGCATATCATGGGATACTCAGTAACCATGTCTACAAGTGACCATACGTCCTTAGCATGTGCCGAAATGGGATGGTACACCCATAACTTAACACACCCTGAGAGTGAACGATCCATCAATCCTCACCTCATATTCATGGTAAACGAGTTATCATCAATCATATAGCCCCAGAGTGATTGATGCACCACCACATACATCCTCTAGGTGAGTGGCACCTCTTCATCCCATATGATGGATTTTTGGTGCTCATCATATGAACTTTAACAGCATAAACAAACCCATAAAAATGCTTGATCTATCCTCAACCAAACCAACATGCAAGCGTATGAAGAATATATAATCATGCATACCAGAAGTGCAGTAAACTCCATCTCAATTCCTCAAAGTAGTATGCTTGAATGAGACCACCTTTAGTGATAGTCACCTTATAGGGAGATACACCAGCCTTAGGATCCTCGTTTTTAATGAGAGGATTCCAAACCACCAAAGGGGTGCTAGTGCCTTCTATGTAAAACAAAAGGCGATTAAGAACAAAGATAGTTTCAGCTTATGGATTTCAAGCAACTAAAAAATACTCTAAAAGAGGAATCTGACACTTTTATAAACTCTCTTCATTAAATAAAGAGTTTTGAAACGCATAGAGTGCCAACTACCATCTCATGGAAATTGATGTGTTACTTACCATTGGAGTGTCCATTCATTGAACAATTCAATGAATTTTTGTAAAGCCATTAACAAATCAATCGCACTAATTTCACTACCACATATGGGCCCTTTAAAAGAGCACAAAATGGGATTTAATAGTATTAAAAAAGCGTTGTCGCTGTCAGCATTGTTAAAAGGGGACCCCTTTATCAGTGCTATTTTTGGCACTGATAAAGGCCCTATTGTTGTAGTGTGTCATTGAAATTACAACACACTATAGAAACTACACCTGTATGAAAACACACCTGTATGAAAATTCATAATTTAATTGAAATAAAATTTACAACTTAAATAAAAATACTATATTATATACATTCCAAACAATGTTTTGTACAATAAAAAAACTATATTATTCATCTGTTTTTTGGGCTTGTTGTAGATAGTTGAAAAAAATATGAATTCTGACAATATGTGTGGAAAAAACTAAATAATTATTAGATAGAAATGATAATGAAATAAGCTTAAAAATAGTAGATAAAATGATGACAAAATTAACTAAATAAGTAGTATGAATTCAACTTTTCTTGAGTGAACCATCCATGTTGAGTGCATGATCATAGTACATGAGTGAATCATACTTGTTGATGAAGTAATTTCTTTATGATCTTTATGAAAATTAAAAAAGATGTATCAAATAAAAATAATGTGGAAATTAACTTAAAAAATTTGATAACATGATGAGAAAATCAACTAAATAAGTAATAGGAAGTCACATCTTCCTGATATATGTGTACATTTTGACACCAAGTATGATTCCCAATAATTTCTAAACAAATCTATTTCATCTCGGGAATATGAGTACTTTCGATAGTAATGGTAGTACTGTAAATATATAAATATAAAAAAGATTAATAAATATTTTAAATTAAATAGTAATTATCTTCAAAAATACCTCTTTAGGGATGTTAGTTTGTTGAGGTATATGATATCTTTCATAAATTTGCTAACATAATAACCACAATCTTTTACATTGGTTTGTTTCAAGCACTGCATAAACATTAAGAAAAATAAGTAATTTGTTTTGATATGTGTTTTGATAGTGAAATATTATTATATATACCCTAATACACATCCACTTGTATAATTCAATAGACCCCTTATATACATGGACGATCCTTATTCCATGATTTTGATGATATTTAAACACCACCCAATCATAAAAAAATCCTCATTAAAAAATAATATAAAATATATAACTTGAATATTAGTTCTAAAACATTTGATGTAGTGTATTAAAAATTGAAAAACTTCATCACATGTGGTCAGTTTGTTGGGTATCCATGCGGTGAATCCAAAAAATAAATTTTTGGAGTATCCAAATTGACTGTAATGAGTAACTAATGTTTCCTAAAAAATGGAATAAGTAATTAAATGAATGAAAATATATTTGATACGATTAAATTGTAAATTCCTCCCCTGCATTGTTGGTAATAAGAAGAGTCTGTCGTCCGTAAGTTTTATTTCAAATGTTGCGGGTAGTTTTCCACTATTGCATAAATTTGATCTGTATCCAATGAGGTTAGTTGTGTAGAAGTTATGTGAGGACTAATGAGTCCATCTTTATGTTCATAGGATTTTCCCTTTAAAAAGTATTGATATAGATGCATATAAAAAATATGAATTGTATTTAGTCACAATTAACACAGTAAATCAGTTATTAGAAAAAAAGATAAAAAAACACCTCTTGTATACATTTAAAATTGAGACACATAGCCATTCATACTTGAGTAATTCATTTACATTTTCAATAGAAATATATTTGATAATGGACTCTATGCACATTTTTTATTTAAAATCATCTTTGAAATTATTACCATTTTGTAACCTTGTATCTGTAAGAACCTTTAATGTTAGTAAATGTGGATATTGAAAGGGAGGAGTAATGGTACTTTTAAAAAAAAATCAATTGGTCGGTTGATCCTTTTGATCAATTTGATTCTATATTTCATTTCATCCACTTCTATTTATCTATTTGTTATAATATTCATTGGTTTAGACCTTTTTAAATTAATTGTAAAAGGTTTAGGATGAAAAATAAATTAGAAATGAATACCTCCTTGTCGACATATTTTTTACAAGATTTTATGGCCATGATATGAATGTTCTATTAGGTTGCATAATCGTATGAATATCTGTGTTATCAAGTGGAATAGGTAGCTCGGTGCTTAACTCATGAGGTATGACAATACCCACTCTCACATGACCTATTATAAGTTATCTATTGTGTAGAGTATCTTATTAGATATTGAACACAATAGCCCTCACAATAAGGCGATCAATGGACATTGATTGATATAAATCATAATAATTTTAACCATGTAGAATATCAGTATAGGAAAGGTATAAATGTCTACCTAATTCACATTTCATAGAAAACAATCACTACTAGAAAAATAGGTATTTGCGACGGGGCATTTGCGACGGGATCCCGTCGCAAATGGCCTTTTGCGACGGGGGCCCGTCGCAAATAGCCCGTTGCTGAAAACGCCGTCGCAACAACACTTATTTGCGACGGGCCCGTCACTAAAGCCTTTTTTTGCGACGGTCATTCTCCCCGTCGCAAATAGTATTCCGTTTTTTTGTAAAAAACTTTTAAAATGGTTTTTGCGACGGGACCCGTCGCAAATACCTTTTCCGACGGTACCGTTGCAAAAACGATTTTTTAAAAAAAATAAAAAACTATTAATAATACTAGTATTTGCGACGGGCATAGTATCCCGTCGCAAATAATATTTTTTAAAAAAAATAAAAAACTATTAATAATACTAGTATTTGCGACGGGCATAGTATCCCGTCGCAAATACTATAAAAAAAATAAAAAAAATAAATTATTAATAAATTATTTTAATTAATATAATAATAGAATTATAATTCACAAATAAAAATAATTAATTATTTTAATTAATATAATAATAATAGAATTATAATTCAAAAATAAAAAATAATAGAATATTAATAAATGATTTAATTAATATAATAATATTAGAATTATAATTCATAAATAAAAAAAATATTAATAAGTTATTTTAATTAATATAAAAATAATAAATTATTTTACATTCAAATATTAAAATAATTCAAGTATTACAAAAAATATAATTAAATTATAATATTATAAAATTTTAATATATATATATATTTTAATATTATAAAATATAAATAATATTATTATTCATATTAATATTGTTATTTAAAAATATAATATTATTAATATTTTATAATGAGACAAAAACTAATAATAGAAAAAAAAATATTTTGATTTCCCAAATTTTATAACATAAATACAAACTCTAATCTGAAGGAGGGGGGGGGGGGGGAGGGGGGGAGGTGGGGGATCTGCAGATGGTGGTGGAGGAAACTCCATCCCTAAAGCATGAGTGAGTCGGCGCATGTACTCCATCTGCTCCTGATGCTGCTGCTGCCACCGACTCGTCTGCTCCTCGTACAACTGCTGCTGGCGTCGACGCTCCTCCTCATGCTGCTGACGCATCTGTTCCTGCTCCTGTCGGAGACTCTCTATCTGTGCAGTCTGAGATCGCAACTGATCCTCATACTGTGCAGTAGAAGAAGAAACACGAGCTCCTCTCGAGCTGGACGCCGACATCGCAACACTGCCATAATAATCTCCGGGAGTCAGTCGAGAGCCGATACCAACTACCTGGCCCTTCTCGAAGGCATACTGGGTGGCCTGCATCCATGCCGCCTCATCAAACTGACGGGCAGTGGTCTGATCTGATGACTCGGCCTGACTCTCAGGCCGGGCCTGTGACGCTGCGGCCTCATATGACTCCTATAGTTGCAATTTAAAATTAAAATTGTGAATATATTATATGCAGTTAATTTTTAAACTTGAAAACAAATAATACTGACCACGATGTGATGCTGACGATCACCTCTGAGCTCCCCAGTAGCAGGATCACTATACATCCTCCGATATACGTCGTACTCTGTAATATCGGGGTGCTCAACAGCCTATAAGAATAAAAAATAAACTGTTAATATTTATAGTTATATAAAATATTTATAAATAATGTACGTACCAGATGCTGTCTATGAGTACTGAAAGAACGACTCCCAGCTCGATAAGTCACCTCCTGTCTCCCCCGATTCTGCCTCCCCACCGATGATCTCCTCTGAAAGGCACCACTCAACCAGTGCGCACATAATCCATCCCATACATGGGATGAAATATACTCTGGTCGGTGTGCTCTACATGACTCCTCAAAATCTGACACTCCTGCTTTCTTCATCGCAGCTTTTCTTAAATTGTGCAAAAACTGACGAAGGCGATCACGCATGGCCACCTCCCATGCCTCGTGGATGGCGTCACGCATGGTATCCTCGATCGGATACCATAAACCCTACAAATAAATCAAAATATCAAGTTAGAAATGAAATAATTTTCAAAATAAAAATTATTTATTTACGTACGTACCAACCAATGGCCGAACATGGCCTGCTGCACATCAATGGGAATCTGCTCCCATGTGGTCCACGACTGAGAGAAATAGTTGCACAAAATAGCGCTGCCCTGTCCGACTGCTGTATGCGGAAAACTGAAAAAATAATAAACATTTATTATGTGAATAGATTAATGAAATCTTAGTCAAATCCACAGGTTATCACACAGGTTATCACACCTCCGTGTGCGTGGATCAAACCCAAGACGTGGACGTCGCTCGGGGACGGGGTCAAGAATCATCAATCGTGCAAGACCGCGCCCCCTCCGCGTACTCCCTGGAGCGCCTGCAGGCTGAGGGTCATCTGTCAGCAATGCATCCGCATCGAAAGTCAGGTCAGCATCCGCCAACTCACGAAATGTGGCCTCGTCCATCTGAAACAGAAAATGTTAATGTTAGCAAATAATTGATAATTACTAGTATATATACATATATACATATATACATATTATGATTGTATATAAATACCATGGAATGATATCAGTGTTCATCTTCATCATCATCTTCATATATGTCAATGTCATCTTCATATTCCTCCTCAACATCATCGATATCCATTCGAGTTACATTTGCTTCATCTCTTACCATTTCAAATTCATATGTGACGTCATTAACATCATCGTCATCACCGACTCTTAAATGTGGGGTGTCATCATCGATACTCATGTCTCTTTGTAAAAAAGATTGATTTTGAGTACTCTCTTGAAAAACTTCAATTCTTTGCACATCAGTGAAAGCACATTCACTTTGACTAAACTGATTATCTCGAATTTTGATTTTTATTATACTCCACCAATCAGTCAAGTCTCTTGATGTTGCATAGTACTTTGCATAATAAACTTGATATGCCTGTTGAGCCAATAAGAATGGTTCATTTACTGCGAGAACACTTTTACATTTAATATCGATGATTCCATGAGTCGGATGAACACGCACGCCTCTCTCTGTATCCAACCACCGACATTTGAACATGGTTATGTAATGTTGTCCAAGATAACAGAGTTCAATGATTTCATCAAGTATGCCATAAAAGTCAACTTCATTTTCTCGATGATGAGATCCTCTCAAGCTAACTCCACTGTTCATTGTTTTTTTCGATTCCCCATATGCATGTGTGTGGAATCGAAATCCATTCACCACATATGCATTATAAGTTTTAACAAGTTTGGAAGGTGGGTTACTCAATACACACAGCCGTTTGTCAATTTTATCAGCATGTTGAGACACCTGAAAATTTGTGAAATAATTATCAATATAGTAAACTATACATTGAATGAGTTACTAAAAGATAAAGAATTTATGTTACCAGTTTTTGAAACCACTGAGAGAAATTTTTCAGTCGACGTTCTTCGAGAGCAGCTGCTGTAATTTGTGGAATTTGTTTCTTGATATGATTATCATACAACCTATAAAAACCAAAGTTATTTACTGTAACATAAATGATAGAATAAGTGATATAAACACTTACAGTACAACTGATGTCATCTCTTCACAGTTGAGCAGAACATACGTATGAGCTCTCTGATGTTCATCATCTGAAAGCCAGCGTTCATAAAATCCACCAAAACCAAGCTCTGACTGGTTGAAAATAGATAATTGATTGTCGATTTCATCAATATTCCTCTCGTTCCGTCCCATTCGGTTGTGTTTTGAAGGATACTCAGATTCAAAATAATGGGAGCAGAAAAAAGATATTTCCTCTTGCAAATAAGCTTCTGCAATAGATCCTTCAACAGATGCTTTGTTACGTACTTTTCTTTTCAATTTTTGCATGCATCTTTCAAATGGGTACATCCATCGAAACTGTACCGGACCTCCACATTTGGCTTCATATGGAAAATGTAACATCAAATGTTCTATTGAGTCGAAGAAAGACGGCGGAAATATTTTTTCCAGTTTACATATAATTACAACAACATCTTTTTCATGTTTTCCTAGAGCATCATAATCTGCCGTAGCCACACAAATTTCCCGAAAAAAATGAGACATGTCTGTTATGGAATCCCAAATCACAGAATTCAAGAGACCTCTTAATTCAATGGGTAGAAGTCTCTCCATTATAACATGACAATCATGACTTTTTAATCCAGTAATATGACCATTCTTTACACATCTACCCAAATTAGAAGCACAACCATCTGGAAGTCTCAAATCTGCAATCCACTGACAAAATAATAAACGATTTTCTTTAGACAGTGTATAAGCTGCTTTTGGTTTCAGTAACCTTTCTGTTCTGACATTCTCAAATAGTTCCAATTCTGGACGCCTGCAAATTTGGGCAAGATCTAAACGTGCATTTACATTGTCTTTGCTCTTTCCTGGCGTATCCAAAACTGTATGAAACAAATTATCAAAACAGTTCTTCTCAATATGCATGACATCTAACATGTGTCAGACCAACAGATCAGACCAATATGGCAAATCCCAAAATATGCTACGTTTAATCCAATTGTGTTCTTTCCCAAAACCAGAAATTTTCTGTTGATTTATTGTGGGACCAAAAGTGATGGGAGGTAATGAAAATACAACTGATTTTAACTCCGAACCTGATATCATTTTTGGAGGTCCATCCCTTTCAACTGTTCCTTTTCTAAAATGAGATCTGTTTCTGCGAAAAGGATGATCAGCTGGAAGAAATCTGCGATGATAGTCAAAATAACAAGGTTTCTTTCCATGAATGAGCATAAATGCTTTGTTCTCTCCCATACAGTAAGGACATGATTTCTGACCATGTGTACTCCAACCAGATAACATCCCATAAGCCGGGAAGTCACTTATTGTCCATATCAATGCTGCTCTCAGTATGAAATTCTGTTTCGTTGCAACATCATATGTACTGACACCAGTACTCCACAATAAATTTAATTCATCAATTAATGGCTTCAAATAAACATCAATATTTTTCTTCGGATGTCCTGGAATTAGTAAAGTCAAAAAGATATATGGCTCCTTCATCAACATCCATGGAGGTAAATTGTACGGAGTTAAAAAAACAGGCCAACATGAATATTGACTACCATAAGATCCAAACGGACAGAAACCATCAGTGGAAAGGCCCAGTCGAACATTTCTAGCTTCTAAAGCAAAGGATGGATGCACTCTATCAAAATGTTTCCATGAATCACCATCGGCTGGATGATTCAAGCTTTTATCGGTTGAAATATTCTCTTTATGCCATGACATCATTGTCGCTGTATTCTTAGACATGAATAAACGCTGAAGTCTGGATGTAAGCGGAAAATATCTCAACTGTTTTACAGGAATCAAACCAGACTTCCCGTGTTGTCCTTCTTTATATCTCAGTTGCCCACATGTAGGACAACTATCCAACGACTCATTTTCCCCAGAATATAAAATGCAGTCATTTGAACATGCATGAATCTTCTGACAAGTAAGTCCCAAATTTCGAACCAGCCTCTTACTCTCATAGTAATTTGCAGGTAAAACATTTCCTTCGGGTAACAATGTTTTCAGCAAAGAAAATATCTGGTCAAAACAGGTGTTTGAAATTCCGTTATCTGATTTGATAGCCATAAATTTTGCAACTGCTTCTAATTTGCTCATCTTGCAGCCAGGATATAATGTATCCTCAGCAGATTTCAACAACTCATAAAATTCAGACGGTGCCAACTCAGGATTTGAAGCTATATCAGCCGGAGTTTCTGTATGTTGAACAGATGAACCTGCAACATCATGTACTAAATCTTGAAACCGGGATGGATCCAGAATCAAGTTGGTATCACCTGCTCTGGAACTGCGTTCACCGTGTTGATACCAAAAAACATAATCTGGTTGAAAACCAAAACGCAAGATATGTTCTCCCACATTGTCAAACGTGTCAAACGTTCTCAATGCACATTTTCTGCAAGGGCATTTTATTTTGCCTTCTGAAACAAATTCTGAATTTGATGCCGCAAATGATAAAAAAATCTCCACACCCTCAACATATACTGGATTTAAACCAGAACCGTTTGGATTTCTACATTGATTTATCCATATGCGGTCACCTAATAATGATTGTTGACGACCTCGTTGTTCCATATTTCTCTATAAAATATAAAAGCATTACTGGTTTTGAATAATTTGTTAGAAAAATCACTCAAGTAAAGATTGAATATATTGAGAATAAAGCAAAACATGTTACAAATATTGATAATTTTAATATTATATTGATTTTTTATTATTTTAATAATACTAATATAATTTTTTCATAAACATTAATTATATAATAATAACATTATTACATTATTAGTATATTTTATTATTAATATTAAAATAACATAATTTTTTATATTATATACAATTCTCTTTCATCTGTGTGTTTAACATTCTGTCTCCACATGTAATATTTGCATTCACTTTCACCTCTCCATTGGCGAGTAGGTTGATAATTTTGAAAAAGAATGCGAATATTACATGTGGAGACAAAAAACACACAGATGAAAAGAGAATTGTATATAATATAGAAAATTATATTATTTTAATATTAATAATAAAATATACAAATAATGTACTAATGTTATTATTCATAAATATTAGTAATTATTCCAAATTATTGGTAATTATTTCTAATTATTGGTAATTATTTCTAATTATTGGTAATTATTGGTAATTATTGGTAATTATTGGTAATTATTACTAATTATTGGTAATTATTACTAATTATTGGTAATTATTACTAATTATTGGTAATTATTACTAATTATTGGTAATTATTACTAATTATTGGTAATTATTACTAATTATTGGTAATTATTGGTAATTATTGGTAAGTATTGGTAATTATTGGTAAGTATTGGTAATTATTGGTAATTATTGGTAATTATTGGTAATTATTGGTAATTATTACTAATTATTACTAATTATTGGTAATTATTGGTAATTATTACTAATTATTGGTAATTATTACTAATTATTGGTAATTAATACTAATTATTGGTAATTAATACTAATTATTGGTAATTAATACTAATTATTGGTAATTAATACTAATTATTGGTAATTATTACTAATTATTGTTAATTATTACTAATTATTGGTAATTATTACTAATTATTGGTAATTATTACTAATTATTGGTAATTATTACTAATTATTGGTAATTATTACTAATTATTGGTAATTATTACTAATTATTGGTAATTATTACTAATTATTACTAATTATTACTAATTATTGGTAATTATTACTAATTATTACTAATTATTGGTAATTATTACCAATTATTGGTAATTATTACCAATTATTGGTAATTAATACCAATTATTGGTAATTATTGGTACTTATTACTAATTATTGGTAATTATTGGTAATTATTGGTAATTATTGGTAAATATTGTTAATTATTACTAATTATTGGTAATTATTACTAATTATTGGTAATTAATACTAATTATTGGTAATTAATACTAATTATTGGTAATTAATACTAATTAATGGTAATTAATAATAATTATTACTAATTATTGGTAATTATTACTAATTATTGGTAATTATTACTAATTATCGTTAATTAATACTAATTATTGGTAATTAATACTAATTATTCCTAATTATTACTAATTATTACTAATTATTAGTAATTATTGTTAATTATTGTTAATTATTGTTAATTATTACTAATTATTACTAATTATTAGTAATTATTACTAATTATTAGTAATTATTACTAATTATTAGTAATTATTACTAATTATTAGTAATTATTACTAATTATTAGTAATTATTACTAATTATTAGTAATTATTACTAATTATGAGTAATTACTACTAATTATTGATAATTATTACTAATTATTGGTAATTATTAATATTTATTATTAATTATTACTAATTATAGAGAATTATTAGTAATTATTACCAATTATTGGTAATTATTGGCAATTATTACTAATTATTAGCAATTATTACTAATTATTGGCAATTATTGGCAATTATTGGCAATTATTGTTAATTATTACTAATTATTGGTAATTATTGGCAATTATTGGTAATTATTGGCAATTATTGTTAATTATTGGTAAGTATTGTTAATTATTACTAATTATTGGTAATTATTGGTAATTATTACTAATTATTGGTAATTATTGGTAATTATTACTAATTATTGGTAATTATTACTAATTATTACTAATTATTGGTAATTATTGGTAATTATTACTAATTATTGGTAATTATTCCTAATTATTGGTAATTAATACTAATTATAGGTAATTATTACTAATTATTGGTAATTAATACTAATTATTGTAATTATTACTAATTATTGGTAATTATTACTAATTATTGGTAATTATTCCTAATTATTGGTAATTATTCCTAATTATTCCTAATTTTTCCTAATTTTTCCTAATTTTTCCTAATTTTTCCTAATTTTTGGTAATTTTTGGTAATTATTGGTAATTATTGGTAATTATTGGTAATTATTGGTAATTATGGGTAATTATTCCTAATTATGGGTAATTATTCCTAATTATGGGTAATTATTCCTAATTATTACTAATTATTACTAATTATTACTAATTATTACTAATTATTACTAATTATTACTAATTATTACTAATTATTACTAATTATTACTAATTATTACTAATTATTACTGATTATTACGAATTATTCCTAATTATTCCTAATTATTACTAATTATTGGTAATTATTGGTAATTATTACTAATTATTACTAATTATTGGTAATTATTGGTAATTATTACTAATTATTACTAATTATTGTTAATTATTGGTAATTATTCCAAATTATTGGTAAGTATTACTAATTATTGGTAATTATTACTACTTATTGGTAATTATTACTAATTATTGTTAATTATTACTAATTATTGATAATTATTACTAATTATTAGTAATTATTGGTAATTATTACTAATTATTAGTAATTATTGGTAATTATTACTAATTATTACTAATTTTTCTTAATTATAGATAATTATTGATAATTGTTCCTAATTGTTAGTAATTAAATGAATAATTATGAATAATTTGGAATAATTACCAATAATTACAAATAATAACATTATTAATATATTTTATTATTAATATTAAAATAATATAATTTTCTAATTTATATACAATTCTCCTTTCATCTGTGCGTTTTCTATCTCCACATACAAATAATACATGTGCAGACAACAAACACACAGATGAAAAGAGAATTGTATATATATAAAAAATTATATTATTTTAATATTAATAATAAAATAGACTAAAAATGTAATAATGTTATTATTCCTAATTATTGGTATTTATTACTAATTATTAATATTTATTCTTAATTATTAAAAATTATTACTAATTATTCCTAATTACCATTAACTATGAACAATACTAATAATTTAAATTTATTAAGTAATAAAACAATGTAAACATAATTAAATTACAACTAATTAAGAATAATTGAAACTAATAAAAAATTAAAAATAAATATTAAATTAAAATGAACATAAATACCTTGAAAATTGATCTGCTCTGATCGTTCTTCAAAACTTTAATATCAGCTCCGGAGAAAAAAATTAAACTGGAAAAAAACTGAACTATAGAAATATAATTTTGAGAGAAGGAGAAGATAGAGAATGAGAATGAAATGAAAAAAACGGATGGGGGTATTTATAGGTTAGATTATTTGCGACGGGCCCATTTGCGACGGGATACCCGTCGCAAATAGTATTATTTGCGACGGTACCCGTCGCAAATACCTTAGCCAACATTTATTACGGTCAACGGGTAAATAGTTATTTGCGACGGGTCCCGTCGCAAATAACCACCTGCCGACATACTATTTGCGACGGGGGAATATTCCCGTCGCAAATACCTTTTACCGCCGCCGGTTATTTGCGACGGGAATATTCCCCCGTCGCAAATAAGTTTCCCGCGATTTGGCGCGCAAACCGCGCCAGTCCTTTTGCGACGGGGAAAGCTGTCCCGTCGCAAAAGGCTACTTATTTGCGACGGGCAAATAACCTCGTCGCAAATAAGTTTTTAACATGACTATTTGCGACGGGATTTATTCCCGTCGCAAATAACCCGTCGCAAATGCCCTTTTTTCCCGTAGTGAATTATGAGAATATTTATTACCCTATCTAAGAAATCTCTTTTAGGGGAATGACTCTCCTTAAAGCTAGTGGGGGTGGGGATCTAAATGCAGTGGTTGTTCTTGAGTTGGTTCTTCTATGTTCTTTCTCCCCATAAAATTTTCTAGAAATATAAACTACCAATGAAATTTTTCTTCAAGAGAAGATAATTGTGCCTACATCTCTTTCATTTGTTTATATTTACACCCTCTTCTTTTATTTTCTCAAAATATGTTTGGGGTGTCACCCCAAAAACTACACCTCTAAAGTGACCATACTGTTCTGGCTGCTTCAAGTCCACTGATAGTAGTTTTTCATCTAGTATAGCTGATGATGATTACTGCATCTAAGTTGGATAAAAAAATATAGGAAATAAGTAAGAATTGTTATGTACTGTCAATTTAAAGAATTTGTTTTATTATGTCATACTTACACATGCTTCCCACAATTTTTATGTGTTTTCATCTATTATTATCTCATCTTTATTTAAACATGCCTCCTTCTATAGGACATGATGTGAGATGTAAGTGGATTTGGATTTGGATTCATCAATCAACATATAAAAAAAGGAACATATATTTTTTTTGTTTCATTTCACATAAATGTATTACAATATATTTAAAATATTTAACAATTTTTCTTTCAAGTAAAGTGTATCCCATCCTTACTTTACTGTAGGGGTATGTTGGTTTTGATATCCATTGTATATTTTCAACACTCAGTTGTTGTTTTATAAATTAAAAATTATTATTCAAAGAGATTAATACATGTATTTTCAAACAATTTATTAACAACCACAATATACCAGAAAAGATATCTCCTCGCGATGGCTAGTAAACGCATCTATGCTTCTTGTCTTATCAGGTGTTCATACATATATGGTGGGTGTATGGTTATTTTCCATACTTAATCTTTGAGATGAAACATCATTATAATTTTGAGAAATCCTATATGAGCCTTTCCAGCAAGAATTAATACAAATTCTCTTCAGAAGTCATCTACTATAAATGCACTCTGTAAGGGATAATGAAGAATATGCCAATATTTCATTATTTTTTTAGTAAAATAAAAAAATGATATCATAATGATACCCTAATCTATTCCTAAATGAGTGTATTAAGAGTGGGAACAACATTGTACTATGAATCTATATCAATTGACATGTGCTGCCGAGTGGTGAGCCCAATGAAACTACTAAACATGGCCTTGTTGGGGTTAACAACTTGACCATGTGCATAAGGTTATTATTCCTCTAAATTGGGAGCATCAGCAAGTTGGTAAACCTATTGTTCCTTAGGATTAGGATCATCAACACATACAGAAGTCATTATCTACATAAGTGATTGAAAATTTAATTTAGATTATGTAAATGCAGTAGTGATCAGATAATAATATGAGGTAACACAATGTATATTATAAAAAAAATATAACCGGATTATTGAAATCTATTTTTTAATGGTTGAATGGATTTGAACCCTCTATCGAGTTTCTAAATCCATATATTGTGGTATACTCTAACATAAAAGAACCCATGTATATTGGGACCACTACAAAATTATTACGATATCCCAATAATTGGTTATCCTTGGTTGAATTTTCATTTGACCCTTCACTGGTTTTGGTCGATAATAGAACAATTGACCACTTTCAGTTTGTGTGATCTGGAACATAAAATACTTATGGTACCTATGATTCCATTATAAATGGTTCGTACCCTTCCTTATTTAAATACACTTTCACAAATACCAATTTATCTATATTAATAGCACTACTGTTATCAACCCACTTGCATTAAAAAATTGGCACTTAGAATTTTGTATAATCAAACTCCCATATTTTTTTTAATTTTTCCAAAGTATGAAAAATTCACATAAATTGGATTTCTATCCTTGGTACCATATACATGAATCACTTTATCCATAAGTGTAACTCCACTATTTTTCATAATACCACTTTATTCATATTCATTTATATAGAATGTATAACCAATAATTACATAACTATTATAAGATAATACATGCACACTTGGTCCTCTTGCTAACCATCAAAGTCATTCTGAAGTTGAATCTATATTTTTACCTAACTCATTAAAAATATGGTCTTTAAACTATCCTATAAACTATTGATTATGTTTATTTGATATCTATTTTTTATCCCCTAATGGATTCAAATGCCTAAGAATTTCTTTTTGGGTTTCAAAATATCGGGAAACAACTTAACCATTATGAAAAACATAAATTTGGGTCTGCTCCTTATATATAATTGTAATTGTGACAACATCTATTGTAGAAATTTCTTCACCCACAAGCCACACAATGTGATAAGATTTTTGTGGACTAATGCTTTCTACACCAAATAGGTAGTCAGTACAGAATTCATTGGTTTCCTCAACAACATATCTCTCCAAAATACAACCTTATGGATGACTTTGATTTTTGACATACTCTTTCAAAATATTAATATATCTTTCAATGGGGTACATCCATCTATAATGTATAGGACCACATATTCAAGTCTCTATTACTAATTGAAATATCAAGTGAACCATCATATCAAAGAATTCCAGCTAGAAGAACACTTCCAATTCACACAATATGATGGAAATTTACTTTTCCATAGTTAGAAAATTTATTTAGTTCTATAACTTTGATATATATAGCTTTGAAAAATAAACACAGTTTGGTTAAATTATGATATAAATTCTTAGTAGAAATGAAATGTAAATTTATAGACATTATATCTTTCATCAAATCATTATAGTCATGTGATTTTAGACCCTTTAACTTTAAATCATTCATTGACATGATATTTTTTATATTTGATGAATAACACTATAGAACCTTTACATCATTCAAGAAGTTTTAAAATTGATATCTCTCCTTCCTAGAAATAGTGTAAGTAACAGGAGGAATAAAAGTATGTTTTTCACCCTTCACTAGTTCCAACTCTCCCTGTATTCTCATGTAAATCATGTCCAAACTAGCATTAATTCCATCCTTTGTTTTTTCTAGGTGCATTTAGTAATGCGCCAATGACACTATCACATACATTTTTTTTTAATATTCATAAAATCAAGAAAATTTCTGATGTATGAAAAATTCTAGTATAGTAAATCAAAAAAACTGATCACTTTTTCCAACAAGTTTCATAAGTTTTTTAAAAAAAGGTTTACCAAAAGTAGTTTCCATATCTTTTACTTTCTCAAATAGTTGATCACCTACTAGTGGATAAAATATTGTATATTCTTCTAAACTCCCATTTAATGAAATCATTCAAGAGCGTTACTTATGTCATTGGGGTAGAAATCTATGATTTCCTAGAAACATAGTCTTTAATTTATTTTCAACCTATTTGACGGTGTACCTTGTTCACAAATGGGACACCCTTGAGTCCCTTGAATTATTTATCCTAAAAAATTTCCACAAGTAAAATAGTCATTTATCTTTTCATAAAACATGGCTCTCAACCTAAAATCTTCATTTAAGTAATAATTATACAAAATAACACCTAAATCCCACATTTATTTCAAATATTTGATTAATTGAGTCAAATAAACATCAATATCATTACCCAATTGTTTTGGTTAGAATATAAGAATAGATAACATAATTAATCTTTGTTTCATGCATAACTATGGTGGTAAGTTATAATTTACCAAAATAACTGGCCATGTACTATGAGTGTTAATTTTAAAACCAAAAGAATTCACTCTATCTGTAGACAGTGAAATATGAAGGTTTATTGGTTCATTTCTAAATTCAGCATACCTGTGATCGATTCTCTTCTACTAAGGAGAGTCTACCAGGTAAAGAATTTTACCATATTTATTTCTTTTATCTTCATACGATGTCAATTGAATTATAGTCTCCTCACTTATACATAGGTTCCTAAACCTTGAAATGTTTGGAAAGTACCATAAAATTTTTGTAAGAACCAGTTAATCTTTCTTGTATCAACAAGTATCACACATTAGGAATTATTTAAGTGATTTTTAGTACTTGAGAAATAGTATACAATCATTTGGATAGGCATGTATTCTTTCAAATATCATACCCATTGAACGTAACATTCATTTAGCATCATATGTTCAGCTAGTAAACTCATTATATTCTGAGAGCATGTCATTCAAAAGAGAAAGCAGTTTAATAAAACTTGTGTCACTTCATCTGTTGCCTAATTTTAAATTATACTAGTTTAGTATAGATAAAATTACTTTATATTTAGTAAAACTAGTATAAAATGGTGTCTTTTTACAACTCTTTAACTTCTAAAATAGTTTTGTACAATCAAAAATTTCATCTTTAACTGTCATTATTATTTCCTTAATAAGATTTCTGTCATAATTTACACCTATAATCACATCATCGATATGGTCTTATTTATTTTTCACATTTGAAATCCTATTAGATGATCCATAAAATATAGTGTTATCCTAGTCACTAGATACATTCAGTTTTTCCTCATGTTCAATCCAACATTTATAACTTCAATCTATTCTGTGATAGATCGAGTGTTCTTACAACTCCTCTGCACTAATTAGTCTTGAATAATAATAGTGTAAACACAGACAAAGGATTTGAGATGAGTCATATTCATGATATTTTGAAAACATGATGAAATCTTTCAGCCCATATTCATACTCTTGTTTCATACGGTTGACATCTATCCACTTTCAATTCATATCCATCCTATTTGATTCGGTAATATTAATATTTAACAAAATAAATAAATACAAAAAGGGGACTTTAAAATAAGGGGAACCCAAAATTTGAATGTTTCAAATAATTTCAAAATTATTTGAAGGAAATGGGTAATTGAATTTAAGAAAATAATCACTCCACTGGTGGTAGGTGATATCCTCTAAATTCATCCACAATGATCACCAGTACCTGGTATGGGAAGAAAACTACTTAGGGTAGTTCAAGTAACATAGGTGTTTATCCAAAAGATATGGGGGATGAGTCTTCAGAAAAAAATTAAATAAAAACTATTCATGAGAAGAAGTTAACGAGGATGAAAATTGTCTACTTAAATAAAAATGTTCTCAGGATAGGGAGTTAGAGAATCACTATACAAAATTTCTTAGTTTTCTATCTAAAGTTAAAAAAAGTAGTAGTAGAAGTATGATCCATATAATGGGATACTTGATTGGTGTGACCATGATAAGGCTCAACTGGATGGTATTACACACACTCATGCTGAGACAACCATTTCAATTTCAACATTCAAAGCAAGTCTTCAATTACTCCATGAAAAGGAAAAGGATTTTGGTCTGAGGACTGAATTTCAGTAGTGATTAGCTTCCCATGAAGCAAAGTTGGTGGGAGTGGGGTCATTATAGATATCCTATGGGTTGGATATAGTTAGTGACATTCCCTTTTCATGGTGTTATTATTAATTAGTGATAAATTACTAGTTCCCTATAATCTTCAATGTTCGTTAGGTTTGGTTGGAGTGGATTCTATTCTTGGAAGATACCAAGGTAATATATTATTTTCCTTTTCTAGATTAATACATCATATGAAAAACAAATCCCCAATTTTATTGAAATATTTTGGTAAGTGGTCAGTGAATAAAGTGAAAATCTAATTCAAGTGGGTGATGTGGGAAACTCATACAGCTTACATCTTAATATAGGAAGACAATTATAGAATATATAACTTGATCATCTTATCCAAAAAAACTCGAGTCGGATCACTTAAGGTGAAACTGTTTGTGACTTTCCAATATGAAAAAGGGAAAGGAATTTAATGTTCTCAACATGCCTAAAGGTTAAAATTGTCAACTCATCACAAAATAATTTAGATATACAACCTACCCAGTAACATTAGGAATTATTAGACTCATCATTTATGGTATGTAGTTTTACATACCTCCTTTGGTTTCCATAAACATGAATAATTATATTAATTTAATTATATTTTCTATAGAGATTAATTTTTTCTTATTATTTATAATGAAATGTGATAGTAATATCATGATTTTACTTTGTTTTAAATTTTATAAATTGATGTTTTTATTTAAAATTTACTAATCCAATTTTAAAAATAAAAGTGCAAAAAACAAACTTGATAAAATGAAAATTTCCTATGAAATTATAAATGATATTATTATAAATGATATATGGGTGTGTTATAAACAATGAGATTTGGTATTCTTAACACTAGTACAATTATCATTGTTGTATCTCTACCACTATAAATTTGTTTTTTTTTGTAAAAATTGGTTATCATTTTGATGATAAATATTTGTCATTGATATATTTTCCAATCATTGGCGTTGATGATATCAATGTTTTCTAACATTTCATAATTCAAATAATTAATATTTTTGTTGAGTTCTACCCTATAAGGTTCATCAAAGACCTGTAAAAAAAATATTTATCAATGAATAAATTTGTAATTATTTTTAATAAAAAAACATATAAGTAAAATGTATGAGATATTTTAAATTTTTGAAGAAATACATAATATCATTGCATAAAATCATCCCAGGCAACATAATTTGAAGGAATATTTGAGTTTTGGTATTCAATGTTCCTCCTAATGGGTAATCATCAAAGAAATGACTAGTGGATTACGATCACTTGTTAGTAGTTAACAATTTCTTATTACTTATTAAAGATTCTATCATTGCTCAAAAATAATTAGAGACTTTTAAAATTCAATAAATAATAATACATGGATATGATTAATTACAATATATCGTTATATGATGCTTAAATTTTTGAAATGTATACTTTTAAAGAATATATAAAAATTTTAGGTAAACATTACACATATAAATAATTCATTATTTATAGGAAAATGAGTCAAGTGGGAATCCAAGTTATATCGTTCATGGAATTTTATGTAGATATAAACATAGTCCATTTATTGTAATATAAAAATTGATTTTAAATTTCACTACTTTGAATAATAACTATGTAACATAAAAATTTTCAATACATTGGAAATCAGTGTATTCACACCAAAACATTTATTAAAAAATAAACTTATATATATCCAAGTGTGGAATAATGGTTTTATTAGAAAAGTATTATTATATAAATTAAAATTATAGTTTTTGAGTAGAATTATTTTCATACAAATAAAAATGTAATAAATATATAATATATATAAAGGTTATAGAATGACATTTCAAAAACTATAAAGTTAGAGGGGTGTATAATAATATGATAAGAAAGACTATTAGATCCTCAAGAAGAAAATGAAATTAATTGGGGATGTTTGTTTCTAAATATTTAAAAATAAAACTTCCTTTGAAATGGTATCATGAACAAAAACCTATGAAATTTCATTTCTAAATTATTTATTATCATTCAAAACTTATTAGAAAGAGAAGAATGAAACAATGTTTATGAGAAAGGTTTGTATTTAGGGAAAACATAAAATTATTTTGGATGAATAGATTTTTTATTAAATATAATTTTTTAAAATTATGTTTACTTAATTATGTTATCTATTTTTATCATAAAAGGTCATTATATAGGATTTATAGGAATTTTTCATAGTGAACAATAGCATTGGGGAGATGGTTCCACCTATTGCTATTTGGAGGGCTTAGATCTATGTTTTCATGGGTTTCTTTTATTTTTATTTTGTTTTATCTTTTTCTCTAGGGAGTTACGACATTAGTGGTTGTAGTATGTTGTAGTGGGTATGAAATTCCCTTTGTATTTTCACTATGACACATAGGGATGGTTGGGTCAAATAAAAAGAGGATCAACCAAGACCTAGGCGAATCACAAAGTCTCTTACCCAAAACAAAAAAATAAGGAGGACCAAATTGAGACTCTAGAGGAATCCAATAAAGGCACTCTAACCCATCACCATATAAATAGGAATTTATTTTTCAATTCCCTATGTATTAATCATACACTTTCAAATAAAGATAAGCACCAATAATAAACAAAACTCCATTATAATCCTCATGGACTGTCCCTACAATTTATTAACAAGGATCCATTCAATAAATGCCATCCAATTATATAAAAGATTATCAATACCCTTTTAAACAAAATAAAATTTACAACCACATGCCAAGTCACTTTAAAAAACATTCCTCATTTCATAAAAATCACATCTGTTTACCGAAAAATTAATCCATATTAAGTTCCCATTCATTTACATATCGATGGTTGTGAAAATCCATTTCACATCCATCGAATTATTCCAAAATTACCATTTAACCATTTTAACATAAGTATTCATTTAACATATTCAAATTATATATCCATATACAAACATACCATTTAACTAGATAACTCAAATGTTAAACATAATACATAAGAGTTTTAATAAGGGATCTCTTTTTACGACTGAATGCATGTATAAAGGGCCGTTGAATGTTAGAAAATGACATTTAAAACATTTAATTTTAATCAGGTCAAGCCATAGCATGCCAGAATGACCACATTACTTAAGCACTTTAACAAATAAGTGGGACTATGGGTTAATTAAAAGGGACCACTGATCACACCATAATTCACTGTTTTATTTCACCCTTACACCACTGTATTAAAATGATATTTTTTGTAAATTAAAAATATTATAAAAAAAATTACTTCATTTATTATTCAATAAATTAAATTTTATCACTGTTATTAAGGTCTCTTTCACTTGTTTTTGTATTTTCATTGTAGGTGGAGGTGATTTAGAGGATGTTGGTTGGAGTAGATCACTCAAGAGGTGGGGGGTGAATTGAGTATCTATAAAAATTTATGTTTAAAGAGGTATTTTAAAAGGTTCCCTAATAAATTAAATACATCCCAGTTAATCAAGGTTATAATATTATGAAAGTTTTATTGTTTAAATAACTTCTATGAAGATTGATTAATTCTTAGTAATCTTAATATTAGTTATTAACATTACTTTTGAAGCTATTATAATAAGGAAAAACAATTATAACTTCTTTCCAAGATTAACTATCAAAGTAAATTTAGTGATTTCTGAATTATACAGTAAAACAGAGAAGAATAAATCAAGCAACACAACAGATATAAAAAAAGTGGTTCAGTATCAAGATGAGACCTAATACACTCCACTTGGTGATCAACTTCCACCAATTAGTTTATATAAATAAACTTGATCCACACCCTGAATCGGGGTTAACAATAGTTCACAAGACTGTCCAGGTCACAGGACCTCTTCCATAGTTATTCATGGGTACACACATAATAGGTTACACAAGGACCTCTTCCACACTTATCTGTGGGAATACACAAGTGTAAAAAGATGAATTAGAGAGGATATCTTGTATCCTTCAGTTTAATGCAGGAGACAGTGTGTGTTTTTCATACAGACACATACACATTTCTTGAAAGATAAAAGCAGTACACAATAGAGCAGAAATTATGAGATAAGATTAGAAGTGCTCTGAATGTTTGTCTATGTAGCTTTGGACTTCTGGGATGAATCAGATGCAGTAATCGAGTCCTCATTGGGAAAACAGAGTATCATAAGTCAGCTAGATTTGGATCATGTTCTTCATGGTGTTTGATAGTGCAAATATGTCCTCGACTATGGGATTCAAGTATGCTTCGTGTGTTCTTCAGTAGTGCCGAGTTTCATGTACTGATTCTCTTTTCAAAAAATGCTCTAAGTGTTTCTTCTTTATCGTGCTCACACTCTTGCTTTGTGTATTTTGTTTTTAGTTCACACTTCTCTTTTATTCTAGAGTGCATGTGTTGGAGCCGAAAGGTTGCATGTATTCTATACCTCATACGTCGTACTGTTAGGTGACATGTCTACAAAGAAACATTAATTATGTCAGTGCATTTAAAATCTTCAAATATGACCATTAGAGATTAAATTGAAAAACAAAAAAACATATTAAGAAACGGTGTCGCAGTCTATCATGAAACGGTGTGTCCATGAAATAGTATCTCCTTGAAACAGTGTCTCTTTGAAATGGTGTCTCCTTGAAATAGTGTCTCCTTGAAATGGTGTCTAGTCACAGTGTCTGGATGGTCATGAAGTCTGGATGGTCATGATGTTTGGATGGTCACGGTGTCTGGATGGTCACGGTGTCTGGATGGTCATAGTGTTTGGATGGTCACGGTGTCTGGATGGTCACGGTGTCTGGATGGTCACGGTGTCTGGTCATAGTGTCTGGATGGTCAGGGTGTTTGGTCACGGTGTCTGGATGGTCACGGTGTCTGGATGGTCACGGTGTCTGGTCACAGTGTCTGGATGGTCACAATATCTGGTCACGGTGTCGGGTCATGGTGTCTAGTCACGGTGTATGGTCACGGTGTCTGGTCATGGTGTTTGGGTCCTTTTCTAGAAAAACATAACCGGTAGCAGAATCACGGTGTCTCAGACTTAGCCAAATATCTGTATTCAGACTTGAACAATGATATTCATAAAATGAATTAGACTTAATCATTCATCAAATAAATCATTATACAGTAAATCAAATATAGTGTAATGTATAACAATTAATATCTTGGATAGATTTACTTAAAGCATAAAGATACTAATCATCTATACACATGATTTGAGACAGAATACACAAGATTAACAATGTTCATAGAATATGTAGGATTTTTGATCATTAAAACATAATTAACACATGAGGAGTCTAACAATATCCCCCTTTTTGATGATCACAAATCATGCGAGTGAAAGATTCATTCTTAGGTAATGAGTCTCTTCATTAATGTGCATAAAGACCACATATTTCTACCCCTTTTTGGATTATCCAAAAGAGTAGAATAGAAATAGACAATAAAGGTGCACATTGCATTAAATGGAAAATATGACATTACAAACAGGAAACAACAAGAATACATAACACATCCCTATCAAAAAAAAGTAGTCATTGTTCTTCATCATTGGCTCGACTTCTCTTTTCCCTTGGCAGCAACATTAGAAGGAGAAGCCATAGGATCAGAATTAGAAGTGGAAGAAGGGAGTGAGCTGGTGGACAGAGAAGGTAAATGAAGACCTTTAAAGACATAAGGGGCCAAGGTGGGTGTAGTAGAAGACCGAGGAAACTGTTGATCAAGTATAATAGGTCTAATATAACTAAAATATTGAGAGACAAACATAGATGTAGAGGTAAGGGAAGAGGTGAAGGTAGGAAAACCAGATCTCAAAGGTGTAGCTGCAAGAGGCACAATGGCAGAACTCTGTACATGAAGATAAGGCCATAGAAGCTTGATAAAATCAGCAATGATCTCTCCACCATACTGCATGGATTTTTTAAAGTCATCCTTGTTATCCATAAACTTGTCCAAAAAATGAGTGAACTCTGTGATCTTTTAGACTTGAGTCTTGAAAGCTTGAGTAACAGGAGGTATCTTCGGATTTTCCACCAGGTACTTGAAATGGTTGGTCATGTCATTCTTAGAGAAGATTCAGTTGAATCAGAAATCCACCTTTTTAGAAATGTCTTGCTAGGAATCATTAGCAATCTTGGAATGGATTATCACTAAATCAAGAACTCTGTCACAATTCTTGATAACCTCAGAAATAGATTCTTTATCAAAGACACTGAGCACTTCCTGAAGTTCCTCTTTGACAACTATTCTGAGCAGATCACTATCTAAAGAAGGTTGAGATGGTTGAACAGAAGCATTAGAAGCAATGATAGTTGAGGTAAAGGACTTAAGTTGATTCAGAACTTTCTAGAAACATACCTTATACTATTCAATTAACTTGTTTAGACTAATGACAAGTTCATGTATCTCTTAAACAATCTGATTGTTTCTCTCAGCTACTTTGTCAGCTAGGGATTCTAAATGAGGTTGAATCAGGGAGGCTACTTTCTATGGGGTCTGAGTAGAAATATCCTCAATAGGATGAGAAACGGGTTCTGGATTTGAGTGCAACACTCTCTGCATATATTCTACCATAGCTCTGAGAGTCTTTACTTCATCACCAAGCTGTTTATTCTCAATTTTGGTTTCTTGAATCTCATTGAGCATCTTTGGTTGAATATGCTAGATGATATTTTCTAGTAATAGGGAAGCATCCCTTTCGCTTAAATGGATTACATAATCATGTTGATTATTCAAGAGATTTTCAACCCTATCCAGAAGGGTAGCTCTAAAATCTTTCAGATCATCCTTAGTTACAAAGTTTGAAGGTTCTTGAGAAGGCTTAGAAATAGAAGCTAAGACAGGATCAAGTTCTTTGGCAGGGATATCTTTAGGATTAGATGCCATTTTCAACTGAAACATGGTAGAAAAATCAAGATCTTTGATTGAGACTTCTTGTGAGTCATTAACATCATAATAACTGGGAAATTTAAACCACATATCCACTGATCTTGGATCAATCGGATTAAGAACTTCAAAAAATTATAGAATGGGGGGGGGTGCTCCCCCTCAATAGGTGCGTCCTTCTTAGGACTGAGAGGTTTTGATCCTTGATCTATTTTCAAAATTTCATCTCTAACTTCCTCATCAATTTCTTGTCTAGCCAATTGAAAGGCTAGCTCCATTCTCTCTTCATCAGAAAGAATAGCTTCAGAAGTAGTTTGTTCCTCTACATGTTTCTCGCCAGCAGCTACTTGCACTAGAGATAGATCTTCTTCTACATGCTCTTATACAACATCCTTT
This sequence comes from Viscum album, assembly GCA_963277665.1. Lineage (NCBI taxonomy): Eukaryota > Viridiplantae > Streptophyta > Magnoliopsida > Santalales > Viscaceae > Viscum > Viscum album. The sequence goes on along the minus strand of OY728142.1, from coordinate 540,223,867 downwards.
TCTCTTTCAATAGAAATATAAGAAGGTTGTTATTCCAAATCAACAAATTTTTCAGAAACAAGAACTTCTTTCTCAACTAAGTATTGAAGAACAGGTTAACTGCCCTCCTCATTCAGAATAGTTTCTTTTGAAGGTGCAACAACCTCATCATCTTCTTTTTCTTCTTATTCAAGATACTCAACAAATTTATCTGGTTCTAAACCAGGATAAAAAATATCCTTAATTCTTGAAGGGTGTTCCATAGGATTAAAATTTTCATAAATTCTATCATTGTCTTCCACTCATGCTTTCTTCCATGGATTCCAATTGATTTTCATCCTCTTTATTGTAACTTTTTAAAGACAAAAATCATAATCCTTGATAACTTCTTCATTCTGTCCAACGAAGCCTTTAGCAGAAATCATGACTGAAATAAGCCTTGAATACAACAGAGAGGTTGACTTGGAGGTGGTCTTGATCAATTCACACATATGGTGTATGACATGCTTGCATAGATTGATATTATGTCCATTTTTCATTAGATGTATCAAAAATACATCCTAATACTTGACTACAGAAAAATCACCTTTTCTCAGACTAATAAAATTTTAAACAAACTTAAATAGAAGTTTGGTTTCTCTATCCAGCTCTGCATATATAGCTCTCCTCTTAGTTTTATTTCTAGTTAAACTTTCCAAATCATCTTCTAAGACAAAAATCTCACTTGGAGGTGGAGGACCACTCTGATAGTCCTCAAAAATACCCTCATGAGGTATCCCAAGGCATGCAGCCCATAACCTCGAGGAAAACGTGCATCTATGGTCATTTATCCAGCTTCTTACAATATATCCATATTCAAAATTAAAAGAAAACTGTACATACTGGTAAAATTTTGAAACTAATTTCAGGTAAATAGGCCAATCCTCCTTTGTAAACTAGTCTAACCAACCTTGCTCTTTTAAAAATTTCAATACCAGAGACTTACTTGTCATGATCCACTTGGGAAAAATCTCTTTTTTAGGCACCAAAATTCTATCTACTAGAGTCAAATTCAGAGGACCCTCAGGTGCTAGCTTCAGCGCGACTTTCCTCTTTTTCTTTGAACTGCGTTTCTCAGGAGTTGACGACGAAGGGTGTTTCATCCTGGGCATTCAATGAAGGTTCGAGAGAGAGAGAGAAAACCTAAAGGCTAGGAGAAGGGTTACAGTTTGAGAGAAAGAGAAGAGAGCTCAAGTGAAGAATAAGTGATAATTTTTTCATTTTATCATTTAGGAATACCAATCGTAGCAAAAAAAAAGTGCAGGAAAGTAAAAGTGTAAAACAAGTAATTACCGTGATACAGGATATATCAGAAGACTCAGAAGCAGGAAAGCCTACTCCCAGAAAATTTTTATATATAAAAAGAGTAAATACAAAAAAAGAGGAGAAACATGGGATCAAAAAAGACGCATGTAAACATCACCACGCATCAACCAGACCACAACAGAAAGTTGGTGTAACAAAGGACCAAAAAGAGCATACCTCCTCAATCGCACACTTGGACAAAGCATCAGCAACCTGATTCACCTCTCTATAAACATGAGTGACAACCAAACAAATCTTCTCCACAAGTTTGAGACAGTCATCCCATGTAGAGAGCAGCTTCCAAGGGACATTTCGTGACTGATTTCTGAAAATATCAACTTCTAGATTTGAGTCAGACTCCATCCATAAGGTCATCCAACCATGAAAAGAAGCATACCGAACAACCTTGATCATAGCCCATAACTCCGCCTCAATAGCCAATTCATTTCCTAAAAATTGATAAAAAAATCCTTTAACAAAGCCCATATAGGTGCGGAAAACACCACCACATCCCGAAGGACCCAGAGCACCTGAAGCCACTCCATCCACATTAACTTTCAGACACTAATAGATTGGAGGAATCCATCAGATATACTTCATCATAATTGGCTTCTTACATCTACCAGAAACATCCAACGTACGCAAGATAACCAGATCAGAAACATCATTTCGCATGACTCCATTTCGATCATGTGCAGAAGAAAGAACACAAGTATAAAGCTCCTGAATACCAACAGAAATTGTAAAAATTTTGTTGTCAAAGACAAGAGCATTCCGGGCACGCCAGATAAATGAAACAGCCGCTGTTGCAGCAGAGATGAGCAGTGGTTTCACCTGAGAACTACATTCAACTCAATAAATGGAATCCATAAGCTGTCCAAAACCCTCAAAGTTCATATGGAATCCAAAAACACCCTGCAAATAATTCCATAAGCCAGATGTAGAGCAACAAGATATAAATAAATGATCAAGAGTCTCATCAGCAGAAAGACAGCGAAAGAAAACAGGTGCAAGAGAAAATCCAGCATGCTGCATCATCCGTTGTAGAGGTAATCTACACTTCCAAATCCTCCACATAAGAAAATATTGAGCCGGCGGGATATATGCATCATGAAACATAAGCAGCCAAGAGGGAACCATCGAAGGTTCAATGCACATGAGTCTATAATCCTCCTTAGTGCTGAAGGTTCCAGTAAGACTGGGCAACCAGATTAAGGTATCCACTGCAGAGTACTGATAACATCCCAACTCCATTTTTAGAGAATCAGAAAGCAACCCCTGATCCATGACATTATTATGTAATTTAGTAATGGAGAGATCCTTCAAATTAGAAGGAATTTGTGCATGTTCAGCAATGGCACATGACAACCAAGCAGTATTCCAGAAGTTCAAAGAAGAGTTCCGACAAACAAAACATTTAGAGGATTGTGCAAGCTGATATAAGCATTTTTAATAGATGACCATATCAAGGAAGGGACATAAAGGGAGTACCCATTGAGCAGATTGGATCCAAATCTATTGCACAGAAACTCCAAAGAGAAATCACTGGAAGTCAAGAGTGACCAAGTAAACATTTTAATGAGAGATTCATTAAAGCGCTTAAGGTCCTTAATCCCCATACCACCCATGTCAACAGGCCGAATGCAATCACTCCAAGAAACTGTAACAATCTTCCTCTCATGAATTGAACCAATCCAGATAAAATTCCGAATGAGCCGCTGTAAATCCTTAAGAAGAGTTCTGGGCCATCTATATAAGGAAAAAACATAGACACACATAGAAGTGATAACAGAGTTAACCAAGCAGACCCGCCCTGCCTGAGACATTGATTTACCTTTCCAGGTAGCCATTTGATTAAGAATTTTGAGATAGGTATTTTAAAAATAACACCATTTAACTACACCCCAAAAAAGGGGAACCCCAAGATAGTTAAAAGGTAGAGACCCTCTTTTAACCCCAAGCTTCCGGGCAACTCTGTTTTTCTTTGCTAAGATGACCCATTACCCAAAAAACATAGAGGATTTCTCCCAATTGATAACCTGACCAGAAACAATATCATAATGCTCAAAAGCTGCCTTAATATATCAGATAGTAATTCCACTAGCCTTACCAAATAGCAGAATATCATCAGCATAAAAAATATATGAAGGAGAAAAAGGACCTCTTCCAACAGTCATATGCTGATACAAACCAGCATGTACAAGATCCTAAAGTCATGTACTCAAATAATCCTCTGCAATAGCAAAAAGAAGGCCAGATAAGGGATCTCCTTATCTCACTCCCCTGGAACATTTAAAGAAGCCTCGTGGAGAACCATTCATAAGAACAGATAACATAGGGATTTGAAGAATGCAGCTAATCAAATTGATGAAACCATTGGAAAAACCATGCATCCGTAGAACCGCAAAAATGAAACTCCATTTCATCGTATCAAAAGCCTTTGAAATATCAACTTTCAGAGCCATATTCCCATACTTCACCTTTTTCCTCATAACATTCAGACATTCAGACACCGTATACAAACAATTTTGAATGTTCCTTCTAGGCACAAATCCAAATTGATTTGAGGAAATAAACTCCTTCGCAATACTTACGAGTCTAGTCACTAAGATTTTGCTAATAACTTTTGGAATATTGTTCCCAATGGCCACAGGCCTGAAGTCCCGAATGTCAAGAGCATTCTCCTTTTTGGGATCAGAGCAAGAAAGGTAGCATTGGAACCAAAAGGGAAGTAAGAATGATAAAAGAAGTCTCTAACCGAATTGACAAACTCTGTGTGGATGATGTCCCAATAATCCATAAAGAATTTGTTGGAGAAACCATCTGGACCGGCCACACTATCAGGATTCATAGAAAAAACTGCCTTCCTGACTTCTTTCTCCGTAGGTATAATAGTGAGAATATCATTCTGAGAGGACTCAACCGAAGGAGTAATATTGTTGAACATTTCATGAGTGACATTTTTCCCTGATTCAGTGTAAAGCTTCTAAAAATAGCTATAGAAAACATCAGAAATATCTTTTTCAGAGTTGAAGAGAACACCATCAACCATGAGAGCATTCATGCCACGCTTCACCTTTTTCTCCCTGTGCAAGCAATGAAAAAGTCTTGTATTTATATCCCCCTATTTCAACCACCTGAAATTATATTGAGCCCGAGAAAGACTTTCCTTTAAATCTTGTAACTCATTAAATTTAGAAAGAGCCATCAACTCTTCCATAGACATTGCATCCTGACCCTCATTAAGCCTTTGACAATGTAAAAGATTGTCCTCAACATTTTGAATATCATGATCAAGGCAAGAAAAATATTTCTTACTCCACTCTTTGAGTTTTAGATTCATAGCCTTCAACTTCATAACAATTATATAAAAGGGACTTCCAACAACAGTGTTTTCCCAAACCTCACTAACAATCCAACTACAACCTTGGATAGATAACCAAGCATTATTGAAACTGAAAGGTATGGGAGAAGATCTCAATATGAGGAGGTTCAAATCCATTAAAAGAGGATTGTGGTCAGAGTTAGCCCTTGGAAGAGTAATACCAGACATGGAAAGGTCCTGAGATCCCCCATTAACATTACAGAAACACATATCAAGCTTGCAATGTGTATCTTCACCAGGTAAAATCATCCCCCATAATTGGAATCTCAATCAGATTACAGGCATCAATACAGGCAGAGAATTTAGCAGCAGCCAACCTGTTAAAGCAGCTTTCTGTCTTCTCCTCAGGCCGGAGCACTGAATTAAAATCACCAATAATTACCCAATTTTGTCGCATTTCCATAGCTATGATTTCCAAAGATGGCCAGAGAGTACGTCTCCCAATGTACTGGTTTAAAGCATAAAAAAGTAAAAGACATTCCAAATCCATATATCTTAGCCAAAAGAGTGATCGACTATTGATCATAAGAGGAAGAAATCAAAGAAACACAGTCATACTTCAAAACCCAAAGAGACTCAGAGGAACCCTGATCAGCATTGTGTGAAACCAAAGAGTACCCAAGTGTTGACCATTTGAAGCCCTTCCATTTACAGAAAGACATCCGAGGCTCAGCAATTCCAAGAAGGAGAGGCTTATTAGTCACAATAAAGTGCCTAAGGGTTGTGACCATGGGAGAATTCCCAATCCCTTGGCAGTTCCAGAATAGGATCTTCATGACAACGAGGATTTGGACCTTGTTATAGGTCCACCACCCCGGTGCAATTGCACTACTTTATCCTGCTTCTCAGCCTTATTTTCCTTTACTTTAGTGATATCTGAGGAAGCACTATCAGGATATTTCTCCTCACTGATACTATCCTCTTTGTCATCAGACCAAAAAATACCAGTCAAAGGTGAAAACCTATTCAAAGAGCCAACTCTCTCCTGATTGATCTGAACAGGAGACTTACTCACAACCTTAGATAGAGGAACCTGAGAGAAGGACTCATCAACATTTTTATCACCATTCTTACCCTTCTCAATAGACTGAGAATCCAGAGCTTTCTCAACAATTAAATCCTGCTCCTATCCCTGTAATGAAGCAGGAGGAGTAGCCTCACATTTCTGTCCAGAAACATAGTCAGACTCCAGTCCCATAGATGAAACAGAAGCAGAAACAGTCGTAGTATCAACAACATACAACATTGATCCCTGCAAGACATGCCCAACATAAGGCTCATTGTAGTGAGGCTTCACCTGCAAAGAGTCCACAACACATTTCACAGACCCTCCAGGAGCATCCAGCTTCACTGCACTACCTGAGAATTCCCAGGTTGACAGGGCCCAGGCTGATCCTGCAAAACAGACTGATTAACCTCTTCAATAACCAGGGCATCTAGAGTATCAGACACCTGAACTGAGCTTTGAGGAAGCTTCTGCACCTATAATAAATCAGTCTCAACAATAGGCTGATTAACAGCCTCAATAACCAGAGCAGTCAGACTTCCAGACACCTTCACCAAGCCCTGAGGAGGCTCATGCACCTATAATTTAATCACAGAAACTAAAGACCCATCAAGCTGAGCTGTGAAAGCCACACCTTGACCTTTCACTCCCACCTGAGCAGCAGATTCAGCAAGAACTTGCATAGGGACCTGAGAACGATGCTTAGCATTAGAGTGGACATCCATTCCTGAACCCTGTACCTTGCTCTTGGTCCTTCCCTTCCGACAAAGATCATCAGTATGCCCTTTTAGTTTGCATATACCACAGATTTTATTCCTATTGCATTCAAAATCCATGTGACCAAAGAAATGACAGTTGAGACAAAACCTCGGCTGCCGTTTGTACTAAATCTCCAGGTTGGAGCTGTCATCCCGAGTTCTAAGAACAACCTCCTCCACAAGCGTCGCGGCCATATCCACTTCCACCAAGACTCTCACAAAATGCCCAAACTTAGGGTCATCCGTATGCTTTTCCATTCGAATCAGGTTTCCAACCGACGAAGCTATATCCAAAATGATCCTAGGATGCAAATAAATCCAATTCAGTCAGTGGATACGAATCCAAACCTGAGCATGTGTATCCTTAACATTCTCAGGATCAAAATTTCTAACCCATTCTTGAATTTGAAGAACACCAGGCTTCAACGAGACCGATCTGTAAGCTATGAAACCATAAGATGTGATATAGTAAGATGTGAAACAATAAGATGTGAAACAGTAAGATGTGAAACAGTAAGATGTGAAACAGTAAGATTACCACTTAAGGTTTATCGTTCCTAATTCATGTATGATGTATTCTATTTTTTCAGAATTTAGTGGTTTGGTGAATATATCAGCGAGCTGATATTCAGTACTAATGAATTCCAAAGTGATATCACATTTCTGATAATGATCTCTCAAAAAGTGATGTCTCACATCAATATGCTTTGTCCTTGAGTGTGAAACAAGATTTTTCGAGATGTTAATAGCACTTTTGTTTCCACAAATTATAGGTACATGTCTGAATTGATATCCATAATCTAGTAATGTGTATTTCATCCACAAAATTTGTGTACAACAACTACCAGCAGCTATGTATTCAGATTTTGCAGTAGACAAGGCAACGAAATTTTGTTTCTTACTACACCATGATACTAGAGACTTGCCTAAAAAGTGACATGTCCTAGAGGTGATTTTTCTATCTAACTTACAACCACCAAATTCATCATTAGAATAACCAACTAATTCAAATGATCCAAACTGCATAAAATCCCAAGGACACCTATCCACTGTTTTTTTCACATTACATGAAATAAGTACCTCCAAATGGGCTGAAATGTTGTGAGAAGATCCAAAACTCTATGTTCTATAACTAATTTCAATACACCTAAGCCCAATTCTCCCATATGAGGCCCCATCCGAACTATTCTGTCCAGGGGAACAAATCTACATGAATTCAAAAGTTAGGTTCAATACTTTTAAAATATCTCCCAATAAATATGTCTAATGATAGAAAAATTTGACATGGATATAGTAAAAATTCCATTAAAAAACTATCCACTTTTTTCCAATTCATGATATGGCTGTTTACTAGTCCAAAATCGAGATACAAGTGCTATAAAAAATATTGGGATCCCAAAACCACTTCCCATTTTGGCTATAAAAGGGAACCATGGGCACCTCATTTTGAAGTTAGAACAAGGAGTTAAGTGCTTATATTTTGGAGTTCCAGAGGAGTCCTATCCTAATCATAGAAGTTTTTGGTGGCCTCTATCCTTATAGGGGGATCAAGGATGAAGAAGGAGATCTACCCGAGATTCCTCATCTTCCTTATGTCAGGATAAACGGTGGGTGATCATTGCGAGGGTGCTACACATTTCAAGAGGGAATTCCAAAATATAATCATCTACCGGTTTGGTGTATATTGTGGTTTGTAACTTGTTTTTATCTATTTAATTGAAACAATTTTTATTTCATAACCGATTGATGTGAAATTTTAAGTGTGCGACTTGTGTTCTTCAGATTGGAAAAAATAAGAATCCTCTTATTTCCCAAAAATTTGAGCTTTTAGTGTTCCTTGAAAAACCTTAAAGCATGATAAGGGGCTGGAACTTGACTGCATGATTTTTATGTCAAGGTTTAGTGCTATTTTCACCACTTTAAAAGGCTTGTGGGTACCCAAGATCTTGGTTAACCCTAAACTAAAAGATTACACAAAAACATAACAATAAATTAAGATCAATGAAATTTGCAAGTAGTGTAGTAACTTAGAAATGATCACATAATTATCATATGTTTTTCAAAATCCACTTGTTTGTAAACTATTAAAATCTTTAAATTAAGTCATTAATTTTTAAAATTGTTTTCAAAACCACCCCCTCTTTTAGCCATTTTTATTAAAAATTTACACTCTAAACCCATAAAAACTCTTTGAGAGATGACCTAGGGTCCACCCTAGACTATAAAATCATCTTCAAATCATAATCAATTTGAATTTTCATGACAACACAATCAACCACCTATGTTATTCCCAACGAATCCCACTTGTCCAATATCAATACCCAATTTCACCAGAATTGGGAGAAATTGAAAAAATAGAAAAACACACAAAAAATATGGAATATTAGATTAAAATGATGATAGAAAACTGGATAATGAAATAAATGAATAAATAAGACAATAAGACTCATGGATAAACCATGGTCCTTTGATTGAAATAGATAATACTTCCAACAACCAAGGATCAAGGGATATCCATCCTTGGGTTGAAGAGAGGATAAGGGGTGTGTGTGTGGGGGGGGGGGGGTCTACTAGAAAATATGTTAGAGAAATCCCAAGTAATGGGTTTAAAGAAATAAGGGGAAAATTACTATTTTACCCTTTTATAAAAAACCACTCAATAGCTCCCCAACCGAGCTTGAAGAAGATGTGAAGACATACACAATAACATTTGAGGAATTGAGTGACGTCATAGGTGCTAACAAAATAAATCGGCACATACCTTAGATTTGGAGAGGATCAAATCATAGAGAAATTCAAACGATGAAAATGGTAGGGTTCAGTGAGAGGGGTGACAACAGTCTGGTTCCATGAGATCTTGAAGGTGAGAGAGAAGAGACTCTCTTTAGGGTTCTTTTTATAAGATCACGTAAGGTATTTATCAGTAATTTCAAAAAAGAAATGATAAAGAGTAGCTTTATCAGCACTAAAATAGTAAGAACTGATAAAACTACTCTTTATCAGTGCTAAAAAAGCACTGATAAAGAGAAGTTTTATAAGTTCTAAAATTATAGCTCTGATAAAGAGTAGTTTTATTAATGATTTTTTAGCACTGATAAAGATCTAATTTTAATAATATATATATATTTATAATTATAATTATAAATAAATATATTTAAAAATATTTCTATGTATTTATAAATATTTATATATATTTATAAATATTTTTATATAATAATATATATTTATAAAATTATAAATGTAATAAATATATTTATTATTTTAATATATTTATTATAATTTTATTATTATTTATATAATTATAATTATAATTATAATTATAAATAAATATATTTATAAGTATTTGTATATGATTATAAAAGCAGTTGGGGTGTGCCTGTGACACAAACATGATTCAGGAAGGTGGTGACGTAGGCATGATGCAGACACGATGCAAGCATGATGCTGCACTAGACCTTCAGGCCAAATTGTGGGCCTTTGAGCCATGTAATGGACTTTATGCCCACTGATCTTTCAGGACAAGTACTGAATAAATAAGGTTTGACGGGTGAGCTATCCCTTCAGGGGGGGGGGGGGGGGGCTATGGCCTGCCTTTCCAGCTTGTGTGTGTGTGTTTTTTTATATGATTGTAAATATATTTATATATTTATATAATTATATATATTTTTATAAAATTATAATAAATATATTTATTATATAAATATATTTAATGTATTTTTATAGTGATTTAAATATACACTAATTATTTCTAATTATAATTAAAAATAAATATATTTAAAATTATTTCTATATAATTATAAATATAATAACTATATTTATTTTTTAAATATATTTATTATAATTTTATGATTATTTAAACATGTATTTATTTATCTATACTTATAATTATAAATAAATACATTTAAAAGTATTTATATATAAATAAATACATTTAAAAGTATTTATATATAAATAAATATATTTAAATGTATTTATATATAATTATAAATATATATTTATTTATTAATATATAATTATAAATATAATAAATATATTTATCATTTAAATATATTTATTATAATTTTATAATTATATATATATATATATATATATTTATAATTTCATAATTTTTTTATAAAAAATATATATATTTATAATTGTATAATTAAATATTTAAATTAAAACATAATTTAAAAAATCATTTAAATAGATTAGTTATATAAATATTAAAAATATTTTAAAAGTTAAAAATTAATAAATACAAACAAATAATTATTATTTATATAAATTACAAACATAATGAAAATATTACATGTATAGTAAATAAATATATGTATAAATAAATATTAAAAAATGATTAAATTTATTTTTGACATTATTAATGAATATATGATAATAAATACATAAATTGAATTAAATAAATTACAAAAATATTAAAAAGAGAATTTGTAACATTTACGTGAATTATAAACATACCTATGTACACATACACATCTATACACACATACACACACGTATATACACACATACACATACATACATGTATTTATACATGTATATATATTTTAAATTATTTAATATCAATATAGATATATATCTAAATAAATATATTCATTTATATATTATAATTTTTTTAAATAAAATATTAATATATTATATTTATTTTAATTATATACACATTTTTTAATTAATGTATATAAATAAACTATTAATTTTTTTCACTCATATAAATTTGATAATTATATATATATATAATTATGAAAATAATATTCATTTTTACTAAAATTTATATCAATCATATTTAGATATTATTTTAATATATATATACGAAGTAGGTCCAACTGAAAGCAAACACTCCTTCCATTTATTAAAGAGAAAAAGAAACAAGAAACCATGAGGAGGGGCCTAGTTAAACAAGAAGACATGACATTGTCCATAAAATAAACTACGGATAAAAAAGACCAGGATCATTCCTATAACTGTAATCAGAGCCATCATCCTCATCAGCAGATTCCCACTCTGATTGTGATTTTTTATTGAATAGAACCGAATACCTCTCCATGATCTTTTCCTGTTTCTATGTGAGCTAGATTTCAGAGGCCTTGGAAGAAGACTTGGTAGTTAGACCATGACCTTGTGCTACCACCCAATCATCATGACCACATCCCCAACTGCGACCCTTTGGATTACTACCCCATCTCCAAGTTTTCATTGGATCCCCTTCAAGTTCTTCTCTCTCTGCATCCTAAATCTTAATGGAATCTTGTGGTTCATCACCAGTTTTCAACTCAACAGTGGAAGTATAAACCAACTTTGATACATTTCTTGACTCCTCATTGAGTGAATCAAGAACATAAAATATGTTTGTGGCAGCAACATTCATGTGTGAAACTTACGGAGTCTATCTAGAAGACTTACAAAAATCAGCTAAAGATGGTTCAGAATGAGAACTAGTTTTCCACTAAACCACCATGTGAAAACCTTTATTTTCCATAGGAGAAGTTCCTTGAAAATTTCTATTCTCTTTGGATTCATATCTGCTTGATGGGAATGAATAATTTTTAAACAAATCATGGCCACTATCTTTCTTCTTTTTAGATTGAGCAAGGAATTTACTTTCTGCTTACCTTTTCGGTTTCTTGAAGCTATCAGTTTCTCTTACATACTAACTTCATCAGATATAGCTTGCAAGTCATTCTATTTAAAGTCTTAAACCTATAAATACCCCTCAAAAGGATCTTCTATTTGGGTAGTGAAATGCTCACTAATATTAATGTCCTCCATTTCATTTTTTCCAACATCCTCATTTGGGACTGAAATAATATGATCACTTATTTCCTCAGTAACTATATATAACCAAAGTATTTTCTCATAGATAGGGGTATGTACCTAGAGTGAAGAATACTACTATATGTCCTTTGTATGAGCCACTACACCCACTTCATTCATAACAACATCATTTTCTACTTCATTTACAACATTATCCACAATTGGGTATGGAAATCTGCCTTGTCCAGGCTGTCCACTAGCCACACTATGTCATACTGCTTCAACAAATGAAACACCATCTATATAAGATTTGTTTCCCTTATTAAAAAAATAACTTATTTCATGGACATGAGCAAAACAGAGCTCACAGGAGAGAGATCTCCTACAATTAGCGATTTCATGTCCAATTATTTTGTATTAAAAAAAAAATTTAGGTATTTTCTCATAGGAAATATTTAATTCAAATTCATCCTCACTAGTAGACAAGAAAACTTGATAAAAAATGTTTGAACTCAAATCAACCTCAAGTAATAGAGGTGAAATGTTTTTGAACCTGACAAAATCAATATCTTTATCCATTTTTATGGGTACTCTGATTGAAAATGTAATGTCACAGAGGATTTTCAGATGCCAAAGGATCCAATAAAGACCATAAACCTTTACCCATATCTAAGAAAAAGAAATACCTGCATCTAGAGGGTTGAATTTCTTGTCCCATTCCATAATATGAAGGAATCCTAATTTCATAGAGATAGAACCAAATCCCCATGTGCAGGCCTTCAACTCCTTCAAAGGGAAGAGGAGATGGTATAACCCACGACCAAACAAGACACATTTCTAGGTCTGGAAACCCCAAATTGTAGATAATTGTTCTGTCAAATCCCCTAACTTTAGTGGGATGGAGCCTCCAGGCAAGATAAGCTGAGCAATGATGGAATGATCACCAATTTCAAGTCGTTCAGAGACCGCATTTGAATCCGCTTTGATGCGTGTCGTGCTTCCCTTCCACCAAATCAATGTCACAACCGACCCTTTGTAGAGAGAGAAGGAGTGCGAAGCCACACCATCTTAAATCCTAATAGGTTCTTCAGGAGTGAGATTCTAAGGCTTTGATCAAAAGTGAAAGGGTTTGTGGGAGTCAAATGTCCCATGAATGAGAAAGGATTCAGCCATGGGAGAAGGATGAAACCGAAATCCCTAATCGCCATTGTGAGAAGAGAAAAGCTCTCACCACCGCACCATCTCCTCCCGGTGTATACACACACACACACACACACACACATACTTATTGTAATATAAATATTATTTAAATAAATAAATAAATATATATTTAAAATTATAATTATAAATAAATATATTTATAAATATTGGTATATAATTATAATTATATTTATATAATTATATATATTTATATAATTATATATATATATATAATTATATATATTTATTAATATGTAAGTATATATAATTATAAATATAATAAATATATATTATTTAAATATATTCATTATAATTTTATAATTATTTTAATATTTATATAATTAATTATAATTTTAATTAAAAATAAATATATTTATAATTATTTATATATAAATATATAATTATATATAATTATATAATTATATATAATTATAAATATAATAAAATTATTTATTAATTAAATATATTTATTATAATTTTATAATTATTTAAATATATAATTATTTAAATATATAATTATTTAAATAAATTTATTATTTAAATATACTTATTATAATTTTATAATTATATATATATATATTTATAATTTTATAAATCATTTTTTAAAACATTATATATATATTTGAATTATTAAAAAATATATATTAATATATGATATTTATATTAATTATATAGATTCCTTTTTTATTTAATGTATATAAATAAACATTATTTTTTGAATATAAAGATGATAATTTTTTATATATTAATAATATTTTTTTATTAAAAGTCTTTATTAGTGCTTAGAATAATGCCGTTAAAGATTGACCTTTATCATCACTGAAAAAATGATGATAAAGGATACACCTTTATTAGTGTTTTTTTAACATTGATAAAAGTTACCTGTATTAGTGATTTTAGCTAGTATTGATAATGGTAACCCTTTTATCATTTCTTTCTATTTAGCGCTGATGAAAGCTGGCACTGTTTTATCCAAGATATTTGGTAGTGTTTATAACCAAATAAACCATGTAGGGTGATGTGGAAGGTGTAATGCACTCAAAGTCATAAGTCCATCACACTTTGAGACAATATAATTTCATGACATGCCTGCCATTACATTGGTGGAAACGTAAGCTTAAGCTCATGTTTATGGCTACATTAAGTGATACTGTACCCTTAATCATGATAGGTATTATATCCATACTGAATTCCATGATATAAGGGGATATCATACCAATGTGGCTGTTTTTTACATAATTTTCGACATTTGTTTTTAGGGACATAATTGAATTTTTAACGCTGAAATTTTGTTTTTGGTAGAGATTTATTAACTGAGGGTTAATTGAGTTCATATTCTGCATTATTTGAATATCTCATTAATATTGGTTTATTTAGTGTTTTTATTGCTGAAATGTTCTTGTGTTAATATTTCAATTTTTTTTGAGAGAAACATTTTTTGAAATTAAATTGAATTTTGGATGTCCGATTTTAAAAATAATTTTTGGATGGTTTTTAAATATTTTATATGACAAAATTACTTCTTTCATAAAATTTCTTGATTTTATTTAATTTTTTTTCTTCTGAAAGTACATAATTAGAAAAGTTGGAGTGAATTCCTTGTTTTTTATTTTATTGTACTTTTTTTGAATTTCACTTTGTTTGTTAGGTGAGATGCCTCAAGATCTACTACAACCAATTCATGTTGTCCCTCACATCCACCACCACCTTCAGAATATCTACCACCCTGATATACCATTATAATCTATAGCCACAACTCAAAAAAATGTAACTTCCATAAATCCTTCCCTCCCATTACCATCCCCTTCCTACTCTCCCTACATCTATTGTCAACCCATTATCCACCACCAACGCCCCTGCAACCATCCTACCACTAGACATCTACCGCCAACCCATAGATCTACTTCCACATTCCTTTTCCTAATGTCCACCCCTCCTTCTACCATTCCTACCATCACCCGCCACATGACTTCACATCTATTGTTCCTGCAACATTATACCACCGCAACCCCCATCTACTATTCCCCTCAGATCTACCACCCCACCCCACCATCTACCACCATGATGACCTACCACCACTACCATCGTCCCCCATTTCAACTATGAATGATATGCTTTGACTGACCCTTATGCTACTGTTCTCCCATCTCCAAGCCACCACTGAATGTGATAAGCCACAGTTGAAGCCAACCCACACCGCTAAAAAAATCTAAGTTCTACCAATTTCTCGTGTTGTAATATCGATCAACCACTGACTATGAAATTCATGATGCATCAATATATGAACACTATCAAACCAAATGAAAACTGAGTTCCACCAACCAACCTCATCAGATGAAGATGAGTACACTGTGGAAGCCCACACTATTCCTCCCAAAACTTGAATCACTAAAGATGAACAAATGAAACAAAAAAACTCAAAATCAAAAATCAAAGATCTTGGAGAGGAAGCTTCATTCAAATATTTAAATTTATAACCTCATAATGATGAGGATGAACAGAGGAGGGCCACACCCCTTCTTTACAAAGCATGCCGATGAAGAGATAAAAATTAAGTGTTGTTTTTGAACACTATACCTCGACATTTGACCACTACAAGTCATTACTTAATTTCTCCTATCTATCCAAATCGCCTCATCACCAGAGTTGGTTTTCCACCCTGGGTCACTACATGCCTGATCCGAGACACCGAGGAGAAGACCTCACACACTAATAAATCCCCCCTATTAAAATTGACACCCCCTGAGGGAATTCTCACCCCTACCATTTATTTTCCAAATAAATAAATTAATATAAATAATAAACAATAAAGTGTATATATATATATATATATATTTCTTTAATAATAATAATAATATAAAAAAGTACAAAAAAATAAAAAAATTTCAATTTCAACTAGGGATGTTCAAGCCCAAAAAATTGATTTAGGCACACATACCCAAAGTGTGTCAATTCCCAAAGAAACTCATTTAAGCTGGCTCAGGGCACAAAATTTAAAAATGAGAAATTAATTCCCAAAGTGGAGCTGCTCATAACTTTTTGTTGTCTGTGGAAGAATTAGGAAAGATCAGTGTGGGGGATGGAGAATGTGACCATGGGAACTGCTTGACATATTTGAGGGGAAGTAATGTAGTTGATAGAGGTTGGGTGAGCTCACTTGGATTTCATTTGAAGATAGCGGTGAGCACGTCAAGGTGCGCCACATGGAATTATCTTTCTATTGTTTATTGATGCCACTTTTTTCTATTTTAGTTTTAGAATAATTAGAGGGTTCTACTCTCTTTTTATGTACCCCCAGACATAAGATTGAACTCTGATTCCCAGAGACCAAAACCTCTCTCCCTCTTCTTCTTCCCATTTTTTTTCACTATTTTTTGGTTTATATATTTGTAAATATCATTGTGTTGTTGTCTCTTTTTTAAATAATAAAATGTTGGGTGTTTTTCTCCCTTAGTTCCATGATATCAAATTTATAGAAATAGAGAACTAATTATCAAGGCTTTACCTAGGAAGAGAAACTCGATACCACCTGGATATCTAAGATTCATAATGATCATCTCCTATGCATCACTATAGAAAATTGTGATGGTGAATTAGGGCTTTGAGAGAGTAAACTTACGTGAAGGAAAAAATTTATTCTCTATTTCCTTATTTATTTTCCCTCTTCCATTCATAGTTGTTCAATCTTGTGATCTCAGAAGGATCATTCTGTATTGTGAGAATTCTTGGACAGAATGACTCTATTTAGTGGTTAATTTTTTAATCTGGAGGAATGTTCGAGTATTGAAGAAGTTATTTATTCATGTGTTTAAATTTTTAGGTGAGAGTGGTGCATGATCTAATTCATCATTCATGCATTGAGTGAGTATGAGAGTTTATGGTCTTCTTTAAAATATATATGAAAGGGAACCAAGAGTAGATCAACCTAGATTTGGATGTGTTCTCATTAACCTTATTCTCTTTCTTTATATCTCAATTTTCTTTTTATTTTCCATGTTTTCACTATTTTAAGTTATTCTTCACTATTTATATTCCATTCCTTCCACCTCTATTGCGATTTTCATCACTATTTTTCATGTTTTCATTTCTTGATTTCAAAATATATAAAAACACAAGAATATTTTCAGGAAGGCCACTAGGGAATTCAACATTGCTTCCTTGAGAGCGACCTTGAGGCTATCTATTGTGCCATATCTAGGATTTATAAATGTATCTGTGACCATCCTCATGTTAAGAGAACTATCAAATTTTGGCTCTATTTTTGGGGAAGCTATAAATATTTTAGTGGATTTTCCACATTTTCTCAAATTTTACTAAAAACAAACAAAAAAAAAACAAAAAAAAAGAGAGACAAAAGTGATGAACTCTAATGATTCTAATTAATTGTCAATGTCTGATGTGGTTCAAAAACATAAGGAGGCTATTTCTACATTTCAACATTGGTTTCCTGAACTAAAACATCAAGAGATCACTAATGATGAAATGGTATATTGTAATAAAATCATGAAAATGTATCAATAGGATATAAATAGGGTAAAATGAATCAATAAGACAAGGAAACACTCTAATAATCTATTGAAAAACCTTCTGGGAAGTAACTTAGGATAATGGAGAAAATAAATAAGAGTGAAAATAAGTTAGAGATGCTAATATTTGAGTCTAAAATGAATTCTAATATGTTGTTGTAAATTAATGATCCACATTAAAAATCATGTTTTAAGGTATGGAATGAGATAAGATATGAAGAAACTAATGAATTTTGAAAACTTTGAGAGGATCATTTTATTTATAATATTCATCATGATGATTTTTGATACAATAACCTGTTTATTAATTTTCACATGATAGAACAGGTCAAGCCAGTACAATGAACCCCCTCCTTTTCCTTAGAGTACATCATAACTAGAGTGAAATGTTTTTAAGAGAGTATGGAGGATGTTAACTACATCACTCATGACTCAAAAATACTCCCTGGGAACTCTTCCATTGGGAAGAAAAACAAACCACCCTGACTCTGGGAATTGGCAATTTTATAGAAGAATCAACATATTTATTTAGTTTTTATTTAATAGAGTCTGATCTTGATTGTGTTAATCCTTTTTTAGGTACTGAGTATTTAGTTAATTTTTTTGATTTCATAGATATTCAAGAGGAACTTGTAGCTACACCTTCTGAGGAACTGTTTCAACTTAAATTTGTTGATGAAAATTCAAAGTTTATAAATATTGTTGAAGAAGAGGAGGTTTTGGAACCCTTCATGGCTGTCATGGTAGACGATGACACATTTTTTATAGTTAAAGAAGAAATAATGATTTGGATTGAACCATATGACAATTATCACCCTAGATTTGAAGTATCATAACTTGCACACACCAACCCTCAAGATGAAGATGGAGGGTAGTACCCCAAAATTTTTTCCCCTCCAGTTCTCCACAAGTGGTCCACTGCCAAGGATCGAGACTTAAATGAAGCTGTACAAGGGGTACTTCACAAATTCAAAAACACTAAATATGGAAGGAATAAATTTTTTTTTCTTAGTAAATAATCCATATCTTCTATTAGAATGGGGTTGAACCAATGATTGAACCACTATAGACAGTCAAGTCACAGCACCCCTTAGGGGGTTATCCTAGGATTATCCATCTCTATTCATGTTTACTCTTTCATTTTAATTTTATTAGTATTTTAAATTGTGTTATTTTTCTCATAGGATAATAATCAGATAGTGATTGCAAGTGGAAACCAATCAAGGGAAACAAGAGATTAATACTAAAAATAATTGTATTAAAACTCCCTTACTCAAACTTGGTTTCATTTCAATTTGAGTTATAAATCATGAATTATAACATTTTTACATATTGTATGTTTTTGAATTGAGAAACCAGAGATATATTTCAAAGATAATATGGATACTTCATTTGGTTTAACAAAAAAACTAAAAGTCTTATATACTAGGGAAGTATTAGTTTTAATTCATCCATTACAATTCTATTTGTTTTATACTAATAGGAATTAAGTGTGGGGTAATACCCCTTGATTTTATTTAAAAAAATGTGAATATACTTTTATTTCATGGGTGTCTATCTTTCTTATTTACAGAGTATTGAAAAATCAAATTAAGTTTAATTTAAAATCTATCAAGCACCCTAAAAAATGTTACTATAATATCATTGGTTATCATGCTTATTTTTGAGATAAATTGAAAATATTTTGTCTATCTATAATAATATTATCATGAAATTTAAAAAAGTGATAAAAATTACAATGATAGTAGAAGGAGTGGAATATAAATAGTGAAGATGAAATTAAAACATCAAAAAGTAGATGAAGAAAAATAAAATGAAGATATAAATAAGGAGAAGAAAGTCAATAAGAAAAAGTACAAATCTAGGTTTATCCACTATGAGTTCCCTTTTATAAATATTTTAAATACGACCATCCAATATAAACCTCACTCAATTCTTGACCGATGACTAAGATCAAAAACCTATCTCACTTAAAAACTAAACACATAAAATATGATATCCCCCTTTAGTGCACAACAACAAATTTTCCACTTTCAATAAAATTCATAATAACTTTATATAAAACTTAAAAAGTCCTTATGAATATATACAAAACTCTTTTTGATATGGTTTATCAAACTCTCTTATTTTTTTTAAAAAACACTTTTTCCAAAAACTAATCCCTATTTAATGTCCTAACTGTGTGACCCTGTGGGTCTTTACAGTATTGAAAAGAAATATGAAATACAAATTTCATAAATTTAAGCAAAGAGTGTCATTTAGAAAAGCATAAATTCTATACAAGATATGAAGGGGTCTGGTGTGATCTTGATCAAACATACTCATATCTTCATATGAACATATCCACCACAAGATCTATCATATACATCATTATTGAATCAACTTTTTTGAAGTGGAATCAAATTATCAAAACATGAAATATATCATGAACCCAAGTGAATTTTCTCTAGTTGTGTACCCTGAAGACTAGTTTGAGCCATAATAGTGTTCCCAAGTTGTTCTACCAACTCAACTATGTGAACCATATTAGATCCCAAACTTCATGAATCCAAGTACCCCTATGTTACTACAAATATACCCCCTTGACCACTATTTTTAGGATCATAGAACCTCTTGAAAGATGAATGGATGCTTTAAGAGTTATGTACACCCTAGTCTCAAGACTATCTTCAAGTAACATAATCATCCCAAAAAACTAATTTAATTAACCATAAAATAAGGGTAGTTGAGTTATATGAAGGTATAATATAATAAAACCATTTTTTAAGACCACTTCTCTCACATATCTAAAAAATAGGGAGAAATACCCCACATCGATTGACACACTAGGGAACTACTCACCTAGGTCAAGCTTGGAGGCCTCTTCACTAGGGAGAACCCTCTTATAGTTCTCATCATTGAGGGATAAACTTCACCCTAGACATATACTAGGGAAAAACTACATCCTATCCTTATACCCCAATGACACCTCAACTTACCTTATAGTTACCTTGGTCTCTTTACTAGGGCATGTCATTATCAAGGTCCCTCACTTAACCTAGGTCTCCTTACAATATCTACCACTTAAACCTAACCTCATACCTGGGGGAAAACTTCTCCCTAGCCTCATACTTGGAAAACCACTTCATCTTATCATCATAGCATGGACACCACTTCTCCCTAGCCTCATACTTGAGAAACCACTTCACCCAAGCCTCAAACTTGGTAGAAACTTCACCTTTATAATTAGGTCAAACTTTTACCAGGACTATACTTAAGTGTCATTGCCTAGTTTACCATGCCCAAACCATATAAAATACTCTTGTGAATCTTATTGCCCTTGGTTTCTCAAATGGGATAATTATATTACCCAAAAGACCTTACAAACACTCATTTTCTCAAATGAGTTTCTAATGCTACCACCTCAAAATGATATTGATTTTGGGATATATTTTCTGCTTGGTTCTTCTCCAATTTCAATGGATCCTTATCATATGCACCTTATATGTTACAAAAGTTGAGGATTTAGATAGATTATCTGATGTAGAAGGGTTTTATTTGGCCCAGTGTGTCACCGTGGGGTGCTCCTGTATTGTTCGCTAAGAAGGGAGATGGTTGTCTAAGGTTGTGTATAGACTACCATAGGTTTAATTAGGTAATGATCAAGAAACATTACCCTATCATGAGGATATATTACCTTTTCAAGCAACTAAAAGGGGTGATTTGATTTTCTAAGATATATCTATAGTTTGGATATCACCTTTTAAGGGTGAAGGAGGGAGATATCCCAAATACTACCTTTATATACAGGCATGGTAACTTTGAGTTTGTATTCATACTGTTTGGTGTTATAAATTCACTAGCCATGTTAAATGGGGTTATAAACTCCATGTTCCATGAGTTACTATATTGGTTCTTCGTTGTATTCATCGATGATATCTTATTCTATTCGAAGTTAGAGGAGTAGAATACTGAGCATCTCAAAGTTGTTTTCTAGGTCCTTAGACTCCACCATATTTATGGGAAGTTGTCTAAGTGTGAGTTTTGGATGTGAGAGGTGTGTTTCCTTGGAAATGTGGTATTTTTGTAGGGTGTGGTAGTTGACCTTTTGAACATCAAGGCGGTTTTTTCTTAGGCAGTTCCCAAGAACATTACATAGGTTCTCAATTTTATTGATCTTATAGGCTATTATCAAAGGGTTTTACCTATTTTATATTGATTTATATTCCCATTGATAACATTTAATAGGAAGTACAATGTTTTTGTGTGGATTAATTAGTTTTATTCATCATTCACTTACTTGAAGGGGAAGTTGGTGAGTTATCTAGTGCTTCAGCTTCCCAAGTATGGTGTGATGTTTAAGGTGTTTTGTGACACTTCCTATCTTGTATTGGGATGAATTTTGATTCATTATAGGGTAGTGATCTCTTATGGGTTTATAAATTTACATCCCCATGAGCATAACTATTTCACCCATGATCTGGAGCTAGCAACATTTGTGTTTTCATTGATCCAATGGAGGTGGATGTAGTTTATTTAGTATTATGATTTTTAGATTTCCTACTCCAAAGGAAAAGGGAATATTGTGGTCTAGAATATGAGAAGGAAGTCGTGTGAGTATGTTGTTCAGGAGTCTAGGTATGTTTAGAGAGAAATGGAGGAGTTGACAACCTTGCACATAGATGCAGGGGTGGATGATGGTAGATGATATTTTTTTTCAGATGACGGTGCAATATTCTCTGATGTATCAGGTAGAGGAGTCTCAATGTGGATACTTAGAGGCAGAGGTGATGCATGATAATGTTGCACATGGTGATGTTGTTGAAGGATTTTCATAGGATGGTTAGAATTAAACGTTGTTTATTGGGAGATTTTTTATTCCAATAGTGATACATGAGGGAGTCCTTTATGAGTTTAATAGATAAAATTTGGTGGTACACCTAAGAGTTTCCAAGATGTAACATGGTTTTAGGATGCAGTTTTGGTGGTCTAGGATGAAATAGGCAGTGGTAGAGTTTGTGGAGAAGTGTTTAGATTTTTAATAGGTAAAATATTAGAATCATGTTCCTATAATTTTTTGTAGACTTTGGATGTCCCCAAGTGGAAATGGGATGGAATCTTGATGTATTTCATCATAGGGTTACCTTGAGCTTAGGGATGTTTTGATTCTATCTGGGTGGTCGTTGATCAGTTGATGAAATCGGACCACTTATTAGTGATCAAGGAGTTGGGTATATTGAATTCTTTGGCCAAGAGGTATATGGATTAGGTGATGCAGTTTCATGGAGTTATGAGATGAATTATCTTGGATTAGGATTCAAATTTTACCTCATGTGTCTGGAGGGGATTAAAACATGCTTTTGGAACTCTGTTATGCTTCAACACCACTTTTTACCCTCAGAAGGACGGGCAGACAGAGCATACCATCCAGATGATAGAGAATTTATTGTGGGAATGCATATTGGAATTTGGTTTATCTTATGTATGACACCTAACTTTGGTCAAGTTTGTGTACAAAAATAAATATCACTCTTCCATTAGAACGGTTCCATTTGATTATTTATATAGGACACCATGTTGTTCTCTATTCATTTAGATGTAGGTTGGGGAGGTAGCATTTGTTGGACCCGATGTGGTAATGAGCACAACAGATAAGGTTTATCTTGTTTATGATATGATGAAAGCAATGCATGGCTGAAAAAAGTATTATTACAATTGTAAGAGGATGCCCCTAGAGTTCAAGGTTTAAGGCCATGTATTCTTGATGGTTTCCCCTCAACATGGGCAGTAAAGGTTTGGTAGAAGGAGTAAGCTTTATCTCAGGTATGTTGGGCCCTTTGAGGTGTTAGGGTGAGTTCATGAGGTGGTTTATCAGTTGGAATTGGCCCAAATGTTGGATAGGATCCATGATGCATTTCACATATCTTTGTTTCATCAATATATTCACTATGAATACCATGTCATTGAGTGGGCATAGTTTCATATCGAGGAAGAAGCGATATTCATGAATCATCCAACAGAGATCTAAGATCACCAATAGTAGGAACTATGTTGATGGATCATTAATTTGGTTCAAGTGTTATGGAGGCATGATGGCCTATAAGATATTACTTGGGAGTGAGAAATGAAAATGCATGTCCAGCATCCAGATTTGTTTTGAGTTTTTCTTTGCTCTATTTTGATTTATTATGTGATGTTTGGACACTTCTATTTTATGAGATGTAATTTTTTTCTTAATTTATGACGTGTGATAAAGTTCCAACATATTAAAAGGGGAGGACCTGATTCCTAATCAAGATGAATTATACTATGATGTGATTAAACCCATGTGGGTGAGTTAGTGTTGCCCCAAGAAGATAATATCTTAACATGGAAGATGAAATCCCTTGATTTGTATGTTCGAGGAAGTTTGGTTTATTGGATGCAACGATTTTTGGTTTAGGATGTCTGGATGTTGGATGGTTGGGTGATATGGCTATGTGGTGGTGAGGTTGTGTGATATTTTTTGTGACTGTTTGGTTTGACACATTTGGATAGTGGTAGCATTTGAGGTATGATGAGATCCTTGAGAGGTATCTCATGGGGTGGTTATGCAGACACCTTTCCTTGTAGGCTTGGTTTTAGATTCTTAAGAGAGAGAATCATTTGATAGGTATCTAATATAATTGACCATGCATTATCAGCATGTTACCTTGCTAGTTTTGGGTATCCTAGGTGTTTCAAAGGGGGATTAAGATGGTTCTATGGTTCTTAGAGGTGAAGTAGATCCGCTGTAGGATATTCACATCATGAATTATTTACATGACATGAATTAATACTTCATGGATTGTGTGGAAAACTGGTTAAAATCTTGTATGTAAGAAAATGGAAAAACCATGAGACATATTCATGTCATGAAATTTTAATTCAATACATGTAATTAAATTTGGCATAGGAGATATGATTTTTTGATTAAATTAGGAATTTAGTGAATTCCCATGGAATTCACATCAATTATGCATTACACAATGTGAAAAGGGAAGTATTATAGGTTTTAAATCCATTTTATAGGATGAATATTTTCATTCGACTATACCCATTCTTACTATATAGGTTGTGGTGAATCCTAGGAAGTTTTGGGTGGAATTAAAACCCTGTTCTCCCTGATTTTATTCATTGGATCTAGTGGATGCCCATTGGAGATCGATGGTAAGAACTTTATTTATTCTTGGTTAGTTTCATCTTGTTTTTCTATCATATATCTACAATTCTGGTGAAGTTTTGGTTTTTGGTGTGATTTGGGATGATTTTTAATAATCCTTTGACGCGATGCAGGTTGATCTGTGATCTCGTGGCACAATTTTGGTTTCCAGGAAGTTATTCTTCACCCTGCGGTGTGAAGTATGATCCAAAATCTTCTTTGAGGTAGAGAATATCTTGTTCTCACTTTTTTTGTATCACGTGTGAGGGTTTTACTCATGTTTATCTATGAGGGATAGTTTTATATTACATAATCAAAATAAATTAATCATTTAATTGAAACTGAAGGAAAAGGGGGAATTATTCACATGCTTTTTATAACTTTGATGTTATTTTGATGTTGTGTTCATACATGCTGATTGTATTTCTGAAAATAATGCCTATTGGGAGCCTTTTATTTCACTTCAATTATTGTGATATGGAAACCTTTTTTCATGATGTTGTGATATCACCACAAAATATAAATTGGAAAACAACTTATATTTGGATAATGAAATGTTTTCCCATGTATTTATGGCTTGTGTGATAATTCCCCTAAAATAAAATAATTTTTTATAAAAATATACTTTTTAAATATATAAAATGGTCTTTTATGTTTTGTGATGTGTGGATGTGATTGTGGGGTAGAGATGTATAGATGCGATGGGGTGTGGGGTGAGGTGATGGTTTATTTGGATGTTCTTTTGGGGAAGTAAGGTGATGGTTATTTGGTCATGCTTTTGGGGAAGTGAGGTGATGGTTGTTTGGAAATGCTTTTTGGGATGTGAGGTGATGGTTCTTTGTCCATGATTTTTGGGCAGTAAGGTGATGGTTGTTTGGTCGTGCTTTTGGGGTGGAAAGGTAATGGTTTTTTGGACATGTTTTTGGGCAGGTGAGTGATGGTTTTTTGAACGTGCTTTTGGGGTGATAAGGTGATGGTTGTTTTGATGTGATTTTGGGGTATTGAGGTGATGGTTTGTTTGTATGTTCTTATTGGGTGGCGAGGTGATGGTATGATGGGGATGATGGCCTTATTGTGATTTATGGTTGTGTTATTATAGAAGCTTGAGTAGTGATGGAATAATTATTTGATAATGTTTTTAAATGGATGGGGTTTGGTTTGGTTAATGGGATGGAAGTTATTAATTAACAAATAAATTATGTTATGTGTGGTTAAATGTGGATGATTCTTAATAATGAAATGAATGGGTTGGATATTGGAATTAGTTAGTGGTGTGATGTGGCTGGTGGTTTGTGTGGTGTTATGCATTTAGAGGTGCCAGGGAATGTGAGAATGTTATGAGTTGGTTAGTGTTTTTTTTGTGAACCCAAAGGTTGGGTTTGTGTGTGGATATATATGTTTACTTGTATACTCCTTGTGATTTCTATATGCACCCCACCTAACTGGAGCACTATGTGATGAAAACCATATTTTCACACCAGAGGTGTTTTTCCCAACATCCTGATGATTATGATGGATGGATGACTACCTTCTCTTTCCTTCTCTCTCTTATAGGAGAGTAGATATACATAGGTTATAATGGTCAGATGTTTGTTTGTGCACTAGGTTATGACCCATATGTTTTTGGGTGAGATGTGATATGAATGTGTTGTGGAGCGGTGGACCGGGTGGGGGTTGGTCATGGTAGAAGGAGGGAATGAGGTTTATTTCCTTCATGTTCATGATACCCTACTACTTCAGTTATAGTTTTGATGTGATGAACCATGTGTTTTCAGAAGATATGTGATGTGACCAGGTTTTGGGGTGGTGGACCATGTTTTTTTAGGCATGATTTGATGTGACTGTGCTATGGGTGATGGTATATGTTATTCGGAAAAGATGGGATCATCAGGATGTTTGAAGTTGGGGTGTTAGAGTGGAAAATCAATGGGAAAGTGGTGTGGGTACCCTTTATTTATATTATTATTATTACGATACTTTAATTAGATTTTGTTATTTGGTGAGTGTGACTTAGTGAGGTTGGGATAGATAGTGAACCTGTTTAGGTGTTTTTGGTTCTAATGTCTGATCATAGGTGAGTTATCATGGTTCTTTCACATGTGAATGAGAGAATTTTTTTTCCTATTGAGTATAATTTTATGATCAACCTAAGTATATAAATGGATTTTCAGGTTTTCGGGAGGAATACATTGACCATGTTGGACATTAATAGCACAAATATTTGGATAGTTGTTGTGTCACTACTTTAGCTTTATTTTTGGTTATTTTACTTTAGATACTTTTATGTATTTTAGTTTTATTTATAAATGCCTTGTGGGGTGTTTTTGGTTTCTTTTTTTACATTATGTCATGGGATATATTTTATATTATTCATCTTATCTCTTGATCCTATATTATTATAGAGGGCAATGAATCCCATTTTATGAGATTTTTTATACCCTCGATTTTAGATGCCAACCCAGAGCCTAATGGAGGAAGGAATTAGGGTTCATTATCTCTCTCCCCTCATTGTGATATCTTTGGAGGGAGGGGGTCATGACAGAGAGGTTTAGAGACTTCATCACCAAGTGGAAGAAATTGGTCAATTCCTTAAATATGAAACTTACACATGAGAAGCTATTATAGATATATATAGAAAATATCCATGATGAATTATATATGTTGTTGATTCCTTTAAAATACCCTAGTTGTTTTTGGGTGTTTGAAGAAATCACACAATTCTTAGATAATGATATCCAGTGTTTTGAGGCCAAATCTCAACTGATATCTACATCTCAAGGAAATAAAATTAGCAGATCATAGGAATAAATCATCACATTGAAGCCGATTCCAATAATATCTATAACACCCAGGTCCTTGAAATATCATATAGTACCTCCTTCTAAACTAAAATAGAAACATCAGTTGCAGTTCCCTCATCAGGAAGGGAAAACAGAGAAAAACTAATTGATATATGAATACCATAAGAATAAAAATTATTCTTTCTAAAGAGTGTAGGCCCCATGGCATTTTAGTATTTACATAAAGAATAATCTGTTAATGATGTTAGAAGTTTGGAAACCCAATGAGGTCGATCTCAATTACTACCCTGACCACTCCCCTTTACACTTGATGCTAGGATACAATATCTAACAATGATTTTCCTTTAATAACATTCATCAAAGTATAGTTGATTTTGAACATGTCAAGTTTTGAAATCATAGTTTACACATGAATATTTTCCTCCACTAGATGAATAAGGTGAGTGGAAAAAGGTTTTAAACATACATGTTCAAAAAAATTATGAGTTTATGACCAATAAATAGGTCAACCAAGCATACACCATACTTAGGGAGAACTAGTCCAAGCAGTTGTGACCTCATATCCCCTTGTGATATCTATGTGGACACCTTCATCATTACAATACTCCAAGATTCTACATATCTATTTCTGATAGAATAAAATGCAGTAGGAAGATTACTTTCTAGTATTAAATTTGGTTTAGACCCTTTTAGACTTCTTACTTCCATAATTGGGAGGATGAGATCCATCCCACCAAATGAGACAATAATAACTTCCCCATCAAATAAAATCTTCTTCAGAAGAGGAATCCCAATAAAGTTTGGTTAATGTTATCCACCCAAAAAAACCTTTTCTAATGAATATTTAGAATTTTACTAACCTAAACTACCTATCCATAATCAAATAAAAGGTTGTAGAGTCTGAGGAGGTTATAAAAGATGATTTTGAAATAGACCCTGACATTTAAGAACAATTTATATCGAGGTTATATAAACCTAAAAATCTAAAAAAACTCTCCAATTATCCCAACATGATCATCGATAAGACCTTGAATCATCTAGGGTTCTCTCAGATCCCATAATACAAGATAATTAACCTATATATGTGCAGTTATCTAGTAAATTTCAGACTATAAGAAGGATAGATCAGTCTAACCCACTAACCAGGAAAATAACCTCTAATTATAACAAAGTAAAGGAGTTTTAGAGATTTTTATAAATGACCTATAATCCCAAAGATAAGGAACCACCTCAATATAGGAAGAACATAACTTTATTATAGAAATATGATATGTTGAGGAAATTGGTAATTATTCAGTCCAAGATCTCTATTCTGGATACTATTCACTTCTCTATAGAGCTTAAGGAAGCCCTAAAAAGTTCAATGATGAAGTATCTATAGATGAGATATATCAGGTGAATACTGTTCTTTTTGAATGTCACATGAACATTTCCTTTACAAATAATCACTAAAAATTATCCATACTTAGGAATATCATTCCCTTGTATATATCAGGAAAGATGGGAGATATTGACATCTAGAGGGCCCTAATTGATAATGGTTCTTCAATTGATCTCATACCAGTCTGGACCCTCCACCACTTGGGAAATAGAGATATTAAATTTAATCCTTATAACTTGACCCTTCAGGTATATGATAAGAGTTAGTAGAAGCCACTTTGGAGGATTAAACTCAGAGCCTAGTTTGATAACCTCATATCTAACTCCGAGTTCATGGTGGTTTGACAAGATACAACCTTAAACATAATTTTGGGAAGGTCATGGTTCTATAAACATGTAAATGTACCATTATTATACCATAACCACCTCAAATTCTCCATCAATGGATAAATCAGGGTGTTTCATGGTGATAATGCCTCATTTGAGTCTTATGATGCCTAATATATAGACGTATGGTTTTATAAAAAGGGAGGAAAGTAACCAATGGTAGATAATTAAATCCAAATAAATTCTCCCAATGATTTAAAGGATGGACCTATTATCCCATTAAGTTAACTCAGTAAAGAATACGTGTTTCCCATTAATCAAATTGATTCAAAAAATCCTAATACGAGATGTTATTTTGTCATATGAGTTCTATTTGACAATAAGTTGAAGCATTCAACCTCTTTCCTTTCATATGATTTCCAAGAAAATATCCATATGGAGAAACCACCACCAAAAAAATAAAGTAATTATTTGTAATCCATTCATGTCAACTTGGCTCTAGAGAATCTGTACCATCGTACAGGTTTACCTAATCTTCATTGCTAGTCAATGCATCTAAGGCTCTTCGACCAAGTGGATATGAATTTCTAGAGATAAAGGAAATTATGGGGCCTAAGCATGTTTCCCATCATTATCATGATATCTATTTCACCATTTGAGCATGACCATGTGGAAGGATTATGTGATCCTAGAAAAGTTAATAATTACCTAGATAATTATATCCCCACATAATCTCTAGGATCTCAATATATCAACACATCATCTACCCCTGATGAAGTGAGGAGGAAGGGTAGAATATCCAGGATAACCTCGCACCATCTTCAGGACTTAATGATTCCCCTATATCATCCATCAGATCCCAAAATTCCCCTTAATATTTCAATTTAGATAAAGGTAATATAGAAAAAAAATATTTCATGGATGCCCCTATATCATTCGAGGAAGGAATTTTAACAACTATTTATGAGATTCAACATGTGGATCTAGTTTTAGAGGAGGGTCCATGACCCATGTTGATTAGCATAACCCTATCCCCTGATTAACATGATACATATATCTCCTTATTCATGTATTACCAAGATGAATTTTTATGAAACTGCATAGAGATGCCCGAATTAGACCCTGATGTGGCTACATATCATTTAGTCTCACTAGAAAACCACCAAGGATTTAAATAGGAAGCTAGGAGGATGCATCCAAATAATACTACCATGGTAGAATCCAAATTTGATAATATTTTCAAGGTCAAATTAATCCAGGAAGTTCAATAACTAAAATGGATTTACATTTTTGTTCCCATTAATAATATTAATAAGAAAATCCAAGTATGCATTCAATTAAAGGATATCAACTAGCACTGACTAAATTATGACTTCCTAGTCCTGATCACAAAATTATTAATTGATGTAAAATCTAGTTTCTAGTCCCTCTACTTTATAGATATGTATTTAGGATATAACTAGATCTAAATGGACCCTAATGACGAGGTGAACAGTGCCTTCAGGCCCCCCTAGGAGGTATATTGATATCACTTAATGTCATTTTTCTTTAGAAATTATAGTACTACATAACAACATACATTGAAATGTATCTTCAAGACCCTTATAAGGAAAACTTTAGAGTACTATGTTGATGATTTAGTGGTCAAGTATTGGTGGTTCTATGATCATCTTACTGATATTGAGGTAGTTTTCAATAGACCATACAAAAATATCTTGAAAATAAACCCCTTGAAATGTGATTTTGGGTTAACAACAGGAAAATTTCTTGGTGTCATTATACACCATCATTTAATCAATGTTGATACTAATAATAATAAGGAAATACTTGATATTCCACCTTCTCAGAATATCAAATAACTTAGGGCCCTCCAAATTTGTTTAGAATATATTTGACACTTCATTTATAATATCACCAAAAAATTATTACTATTCAAAAAATTTATGAAGAATGAATTCACCTATTAATGAGATAAATAATGATATAATTATTTTGACAATATCAAGTAGTATCACCTATGATCGATGTTGATGATTCCTCTAGTGGAGTATAAGACTCTATTACTTTATGTGGAAACCTTAGAGTGATTACTCAAAAAACTATTTTCATAGAAAAATAATGAATTCAATTAGAAAAACCTATATTATCTTAGTATAACCATGACAGATTATGAGACAAGATAATCTAATATATAGAAAAAATACATGGCATTGGTTTCTAGAGTACAAAAGTTGAGTCCTTAAAGCATCATAAGATCTATATTTTCTCATTTATAGACCCAATAGCATATATCCTTGACCGTATTATTTTAATTGAGAATTTGGAATAATGAGATACCATTATTCGTCAGTCTTCATCCAGTTCATGCCTCAAAAGGAAACTAAAGGGCATATGTTGGCTGATTTTCTCACTGTACACCCTATCCTAAAGAAGTCACTAATAAATCCAAAGCTCCCTAATGAAGAGATATTCTTCATCCATGACACTCCCCAGACATGGGATGTGTACTTTTATAGTGATTCTAGAATCAAAATAGAAAGAAATATTGAATACCTGAATAATAATAGGGTTGTACTGGGGATTGTACTCATCTCCCTAGCCAAAGTAGTTTTTCCCTAATCCTTCCTTCTATCATAAGGGTGTACCAAATATTAGTCTGAATAAAAAACCCTCATTGTAGGATTATAGCTAGATCTATATATATTGGTGGTTCACTTTAACATCAAGGGTGACTCGGAGTGGGTAATCAAGTAGATCAATGATGAATATTCCATTATGAAGGAGGAATTAATCCCCAAGTTCGATTTTATGTGAGGTATGATGGTTTAATTCCCCTTAGAGTTGACATCATCTCACATCCCATGTTAATTGAATGCTCAATTTTATGCATCAGACATTTAATCCATAATCCCAGTAGATCCATACAAGGATGAGATAATTATTCACATTTCACATCACTGTTTGGTTGTAATGACTTAGGTTTTTCCCTATAAGAAATTGTAATATTTATACTTATATTTTCAAATCCAAGAATTTAGTCGTTGTGGAATTATGGGGCCTAAGAAAAGTTGGTGTGGTGATATTAAAAATATTAAATATATTTTATCCTGAACATGTAGTTTCTTTGAAAACATGGTTTAAATATTGAGTGGAGTCTCATATTGGAATTCCAAGACCTCAATTAAGTTCAGAACATGGCAATTTCCCTAGGAGTGATATAAAATTTGTTAGCACTAGGTTCCGTGTCGGGGTGCATGTTGGCAGGGTGTTAAATGTAGGATATTGATTTAATAAAAATTAAACCAATAACCCCCCTCATGAGAACATGACATAGGATAGGTGAAATCATCTCCCCCTTGGAAGTGATGGATTAAATGAAAAAAAACTAAGGAGAAGAGGTGCCACTAATCTCCAATATTGATGGTGATTGATCCCGGATTGCGGTGTAATGGATTTGGAGCATAGATCTACACCCAAATATTCAGTGTTTCTCCATAAGGTAGGAATATTTGAGTTTTATGTTTCGATCCCATTATTTATGTGTTATTTTAAGGTTTTAGAGCTTTATTATGACAGTTAGAGATCCTATGGGGGATGATTTGTATGTTTTGTGGGAAACTGGGGTGATTTAAGAGACTCACAGGGAATTCCTATTTAGAATTCCTGATGATATGATGTGTAGTGAAGGGTTACACTCAGTATGTTCTATCCATTCATGGAATATGGACTTATGGTGAATACACACCATTTAATGGAGTTACACATCATATAGTGAGCCTAGGTCATGTGGCCAAGGGACCGGGCCAGGGTAGCTGTGTCAAAGGTCATAACTGTGTAAAAGCACACGACCAGAAACATGGACATGGGGTGCCAAACATGTTAATGGGAAAGAGGCACAACCAAGTTTCTGGGTATTTTAGACACAGTAAGTACTAGGGGTACACATAATGTGTGGAGACATGGATAGCCAAGCCATGTGGAGAAGACATGGCCGGGGGCCCGGGTGAAGAGAGAAATGCCGTGTGCACCATGTACACACCATGCAATCTCACATGGACAATGAATACATATATAAGAGAAAATAAATAGGTATTCAGGTGTTTCCACACATCATGTATACCCCAATACATGTCATGTACTTTTCTTGGATAATTTCTCTTAACATATCTCGTTCTTCAGGGCTCAGATTCAGGTCTATAAGTTGACTATCCTAAGAATTTTTCTATGTAGAACACAACGATTTCCATGGTTTGGGACATTTATATGTGATAAAAGGTGATACTTTGGTTCTCTTCTATTAGTGAAATTTGAAAAAACAATGGTTGAGTGAGTCCCTTGGTCTATTCCTATGAGGGTACAATGTGATATTACATCCCCAATACATGATTGTGACCCCTTGATAGGATGAGCTTGGATAAAGTTGTATCATCCCTCTTGGGAGGCCAGGGAGAGATACTTTATCATATTTTTCCCCTAGACTAATTTTGTGGTATCTTCATGACCAACAATAAATGGGTCATGATCCCCTATATAATAGGGTAACCCGATAGGATTTGTGGCATCATCGGTTATATGATCCCCTACCTAGAGGGTGATAACATTAAGATTTGTGGAATCGTTTAGTATACAATCCCTACTCAGAAGATAATTTCTGTAGGGTTTGTATTATCATATGAAGTAAGATACCCCACTTCATGAGTTTTACTAGGTTGGGTTTGTGGAATTATCAGGACCAACACTACACAGGTTGTGTTTCCCTATCTAAGATATAATATCTCTGGGATGCCAGATTGGGTTTGTGGTGTCCTCCAACAGTATTGTGTGTGATCCCCTTTCTGATAGATCTTTGAGTTACCAGATTGGGTTCGTAGTGTCCCTCGATAGTCTTGGGAGTGATCCACTATTTGAGGATATGAACAATTCATTTTTCCATATTGGTTTCATAGTATTCCCAACTAGTCCTGGGAGTGACCCCCTCTCTCAGTGACGAGACCTTTCATGGTTCTGGTAGGGTTAATAGTGACCCCCATCACAAATGAGTGAGATACCCTATTTTAGTATCGAGATATGCTAGGTTCAACATGAATTTATTTGTGGAAAGATCCTATGATGATGTTCTCTCAGATGTTCCATCAGGGATGGATTATTTTTTTCCAATGGAGTGTTTCTCCTGGATGAGTGACATCTAGGATGGTAGGGCTCTTGGAGTGAGTTATCCTAGCTGAGTGTTACCTTTGATACTCAAGTATAATCCTGTAGCTGGATAGGAGGTTAGTACCTTATGAGACTTGGAGTATGAGATGAGTATATCTGGGTGATTATGGGAGTCCTTGAAGTGTTGTCACATGTCATGGTTGAAACCCCTTGTAGACTGAGCAGACTAGCTATGTATAGCTGAGGATGTTCAAGATGGAGTTTCTCTCTCATTTGCATTACTATTTCTTTTCAATTGATGTCTTTTATTTTTGGGTATTTGGGTTTCCTACTCTATATTATTATAGTCATAACCACATGGGATTTTCCTTCACATGTCATGTCTTGTGGATATGACAGGCCTTTCGTTGGAGTCCCAGGAGGACCCAGAGCAGACAAAGCTTAGTGGACCTGATAGACTGAGGTGTTTGTCAGGGCTTGACCGATGAGATTTTTGACAGTTTCATTTGATATTCATCCCCTCCATATGATCAGGTTGGATATTTTTATAGTTTTTATGGGAATATATTTTTCACTTTTATGATTTCAGTACTTCTTCTATAATATGGTTATGGGATAGATATATGAATGCATTTCTTTTTCACCTTTTTTTATCTCTACACTGTTTCATGGAGATTTTTGTGGGTGATTATTTATATGTACTATATTCTAAAGACTCACATTTGGGTGATATGCCTAATCAACGCTAGAATACAACCCCTGGACTATTTTAGGTGGGCTTGGTGAGTCACAGATTGGGCCCTATTGGGATGGGTCATGATATAATGGTATTAGAGGAGGTCCTTCCTTAGGACTGGTGTTTGTGAGCATGGTTTTGGTTGCATAGATATATAGTTAAAGTGTTTTGAGTTTGGATTCTAGGCTAGGGACTCGAGTGTTAGTATATTAGCTGATGTAACCATTCACTATGACTCTAATAACCATAATATTGATCATCACTTTAGGTAATTGGTCATAGGGAAATGTTGGTACATGAACCATATATGACTGGGTTGTGGGTTCCATGTCCATCTTGAGTTATCCACCTAGAAATACTCTTTTAACATGGTGAATCTTGATTCTATTTTAGGATTACACCATGGTGATTTCCAAATAGGGTTCCATGGTAGGATTATGATGATTATCTTCCTAGAGATGAGACTTTAGTGTAGGGAACTAGTTCTAAGGAAGTACCTCCAAGTGGTCTTCTAGTTGAGCCACTAACCATTAAGAATTAGGTTGTGCTAGTAGTTTAGGTCGAGGATGCGTGAAAGCTAAGTGTGTTTCATGAGTTCTAGAGGCAGACATCTTTGAGTTATAGGGGTGATCCAGGCCCCTAGGAAGTTGATGACTGGCTTCAGGCAGTCACACACATTTTTCTTCCTGTGAGGACTCCTCCCAATTAGATGGTGGTCCTAGCATCGAGTCTTCTCTAGGTTTTGGATGGGTGATGGTGGAGTCGGGTGATACCGACCTATGACAAGGAGATGCTCACTTAGGAAGATTTTGAGTGGATCTTTAGGTAAGAGTTATATCCATACATGTTGATATCGATGTGTATCTAGGAGATTCTACATCTTTAGTAGGATAATATGGCTGTGGTAGAATATTCAGTGAGGTTTATAGACCAATCTCGATACTCCTTGGATATGTTTCAAGATATATATTTTTCAGAGAACATAACTTCAATAAGGGATTATACTAGGAGATCATGGCATTAGTGGTATCTATGTGCATTCCCTCCTATGCTAGAGTGCTTGAGTAGACCTTGGTGGTAGGAGATTTCTGGATGAGTAGACACCGACTATTAGTACTGGGAACACAGGAGATGAGACCTCAACATTTAGTAGATGAAGATAGGATCAGGGATTTGGGAATATGATATGCTTCATGAGGTGATCCTAATATAGAGGTCCTAAGGCTCAGGGCTTCTAGGCTAGATCTGGTCAGCCACAGGAGAGGCAGTGTCATGCTTGTGATGGATGGAGACATTGTCTGACCTGTCATGCTGCCGAGGGAGAGCTGGTTTATAGACTTTACTAGAAAAGACAAATTCTATATAACAGAGATCTTAATGATAGTGGAAATAGTATAAGAGTGGGGATATTAGTAGTGGGTGGAAGATGTTATGAGTTGTTTCCACCACCACCCCCATGTGGTCCACGCCAAACTCCAGGAGCTAGAGGACAAGGGAGAGGATAGATGCAGGCTGTAGAGGCCTATGACCCCGAGTCTCCTAGGGTGATTATAGGTACTCTATATGTACTTTCTACTTTTTTTATTAGTATTAGTAGACACTACTATGAGGTACTCTTTTCTTATCTCTTATTGATCAAGGTTTGTCCAGGGTGACGCATGGCATCGGGAGAACCCTGTGTTGGGGTTATTTGATATAGCTTTAGATGCATGAGGAAGAAGGATTTCTCCCTTAAAGATGCATTTTTTATGTGAGTAAAACCATTTGGGTGAATAATTTGCACTAAAAGTGGATAATATTGAGGTGTAGTGGATGAGTTCCTTTGAATTGTGTGTTCGAGGTGGGGTTGTGAGTTGGAGGTTTTCTCGGATGGCCTAGTAAGACCCAGTGTGTACACCTAGGAAACCCTTTATCATTCATTGGTAGAGTTGTGTTCTCAGTATCATAATTTTACATGAGAAACTTGAGAATTCCATGCTGCAGTTCATCTAGGGGTGGATGAGAACTACTGGTTTTCGTCAATATCTACATCAGGTTAGCAAGATGTTGTATCTCTAGACCCTATGATTGCAGATGGACTAGGTTCCTTGTGTTTTCCACCTATAACTGCTGATAAGACATGTTACCTCTTGGTTTCATAATTTCAACCTAGTTTTAGTTGAACGTTGGGTGTGGTTTGGCCTTGTGGTTTTGCGAAGTGTGTGTTTGTAGGCAGTATAGGAACCCTTGGAGGGATCTTTGGCATGGGAGTCCCAATGGAAAGCTTATTTTTTCTCCTTCTACCTTGGATTTTTCTTATTATGTATGAATATAATTAAATTGGGGAGGATGTAGTGACTTGATTTTTTCCTAGTAATACTTTTTAATATTTCTATGAATATTTCTGAAGGCAAGTACCAAGTCGACAAGAAATTATAGAGATCGAGAATCCTCGGTGCGCTGATATAAAAAATATAAAAAATATTTTATCATGTGTATGTAGTTTATCTTGAAAAAATTATTTAGCTTCTAAGTGGAGTCTTGGATTGGAATTATGAGACTACGGTTGAGTTCAGAACATGCCATTTTTTCTAGGCATGACATAAATTTTTTCAGTACTGGGTACTGGGCTAGGGCACGTGTTAGTGGGGTGTCAAATGGA
Organism: Viscum album; assembly: GCA_963277665.1. Lineage (NCBI taxonomy): Eukaryota > Viridiplantae > Streptophyta > Magnoliopsida > Santalales > Viscaceae > Viscum > Viscum album. The sequence continues at coordinate 540,185,723 of OY728142.1, read as the reverse complement.
GGATATTGATTTAATAAAAATTAAACCAATAAACCCTCCCCTTTTTTTACGCATGGAATAAGAGAGGGAAAACCCTACACCCCTTTGGATTAGTGGACAGACTGAGGTGAAACCAAGGATAAAAGGTTCCACTAATCTCTAATCTTGATGGTGATCACTCCAAGACCATGGTGCAGTAGCTTTAGAGCATGGATATACACCCAAAGCTTCGATGTTTCTCTAAGAGGTAGGAATATTTTAGTTTTAAGTACCAATACACTTTGTTATTATTTTTTTTAAGGTTTTATAGACTTATTATGAATTCTAAAGATCCCATGGTGGATGATCTATAGGTTTTGGGGGAAATTGGGGTGATTCAGGTGGCCCTTAAGGAATTCCTGTTGGGAATTCCTAATCACATGATGTGTAGATTAGGGTCACATTCTATTTTTTCTTCCCATTTTGGGAATATGTATTTCTAGGGACTAAATGCCATGTACTAGATTTACACATTGTGTAGTGATCCCAAGTCATGTGGCCAAGGGACCAATCCAGGGTAGTTGTGTCAAAGGACATGGCCATGTGAAAGCACACAATCAAAGACATAGACACATGGTCTCAAATACAAGCATGAGAAAGAGGCATGACCAAGTGGTTAGGTAGTCAAGATATGTTGTGTACTATGGGTACACACAATGTGTGGAGACATGGATGGCCAAGGTGTGTGGGGAAGACATACCCCGGGGGGGGGGGGGGGGGCGATTGAGGTGAGACATACTGTTTACACCATGTACATGCCATGTAAGATCACATGTCCATAAAAGACATAAAGTAGAGGATATTTCTGAGTGTTCATGTAGGGTCTCATGCCATGTAGACCCTATTATAGTCCATATACTTTTCTTGGAGACTTCCTCTTAGCATATATTCTTCTATGGGGCTCTGGTTTAGGCCTATGAGTAGCCTATCCTGAGTAGCTTTCCATGTTTAATGTGATGGTGTCCATGGTTTTTCCCTTTGAGATATGATACAAGGTGATGTTGTGGGTTGGTTCAATTAGAAATGTTTAGACCAGTAGTAGTTGAGAGAGTCCCTTGGTCTATTCCTATGAGGGTACAATGTAGCATTATGTCATCATTATAGGATTGTGATCCCCATAATAAGATGATATTAGATAGAGTTGTAGCATCCCTCTGTGGAGGCCAAGACGAGATCATCTATCATATTGTTTTCCCTATATTGGGTCTGTGGTATTTTCATGATCAAAAATACATGGTAGATGATCAATTATCTAGTAGGATGGCCCAATAGGGTTTGTGTCATCTTCATTTATATGATACCCTATGTAGAGGGTGACATCAATAGGGTTTGTGGAATCATCAGGTATATGATCACCCACTCAGTAGATGGTTTAAGTAGGTTTTTTGGTATAATCAAGAGTATGATCCCCTACTTTTCAAGTTGTACCAGGTGGGGTTTTTGGAATCTTTGTGACCAACACTATATGGGAAACAATCCCCTCTATAAGAGATAAGATCATTGGGATGTCAAATTGGGATTGTGGTGTCCCCCAATGGTACTGGGTGCGATCCCATTTCCAAGAGGCCTTTGAGTGACCATATTTTTTTTGTGGTGTCACCTAGTGGTCTTGGGAGTGATAATATACTCATGTATATGTGGTATTAAGTGTTCTAGATTAGGTTTGTAGTGCCCCAAATGGTTCTACGATTGATCCTCTGTCTGCGTGATGAGACCTTTTGTGTTTCTAGTAGGGTTATAAATGTCTCCCATCAGGGATGGGTGAGATTCCTTGTCTGAGTATCGATATACATTGGGTTCCAGTGTGACATTATTCATGGAAATATTCAATTATTGAGTTCCCGATGATGTTCCATCAATGGAAGAGTTATTCCTAATGGAGTGTATATCTCAGAAAAATTCCATCTAGGATGGTTGGGATCAAGGAGTTAGTTATCTTGGGCATGTGTTACCTTTTATCCTTGAGTATAATTTTTTAGCAGCTATGAGTTCGGTACCTCATGATACTTGGGACCTGAGATGAGTATATCTTGGTTATTCTAGGAGTCCTTATGGTGTTTTCACATGTCATGGTTGACACCCATTATGGACTGAGCTAACTAGTTGTTTATAGTTGAGGATGTTCAAGATGGAGTTTCTCTCTCATTTGGGTTTCCTCTGTCTAGGCCAAGCAGACTTTTGCCTTTTAGTTTATCCCTTTTCTTTTGGGTATTTGGGGTTCCTAATTAGTATTGTTATAATCACCCCTACATGGTTTTTTACTACACATATTGAATATTGTGCAGAATACATGCCTTTCGATGGAGTGCCAGGAGATCCCAAAGAAGGCATAGCTTAGTGGACTAAATAGACCAAGGCATTTATTGAGGATTGACCATGGATATTTCCGGCAGGTGCATTTAATAGTCATCCACTTCATCTGATCTGGTTGTATATTTTTATAATTTTGGATGGGATTGTATTTTTCCCATTTAGACTTCTAATACTTCTGATATACTCTAGTTGTGGGATAGATGTATGCATGAATTTCTTTTTCAGTTTATTTTTATCTCTATATTGTTTCATGAAGATGTTTTTTGGGTTCATGAGCATAGGTACCATAGGATAAGGACTCCCATTTGTGTGATATGACTACTCGGTGCTAGACACTATCCCTTGGCCTATTGGAGGTGGTCTTGGGGAGTCACAGATTGAATTCTATTGGTATGGGTCGTGACAGTGGGCTCACTATTAATCACTAAAGATATGGAGAACATAAATAAAACCAACACCACCCTTGATCAATGTAATTCAATATTTTCACCAAAAAATATTTTAATTGGATGGATGTATCCTATAGTAGTCTACCTCCAAAGTTGAATTCTACCATAAGATCGATTCAAGAGAAAATAATTCTGATAGTGGGATGTAAATTTCATCATTTAAGATGAACCAAATTCCTAGAAATTCCTCTATAAATGAGGCTTTAAATTAGTCCTTCTTAAGTGCATTGAAAGATTAGAAACTCTTTATGGTATGTAGGAATTATATGCTAGTGCCTGTGGGGCTCACTAATTAGGAGACATGATATTCCATCAAATTAAGAGATCTGGATATTTTTGACCAATAATAATTAAAGACTACATATAATTTGAAAATAAATTTATTCCCTACAAGTTACATGCCAATTTTATAAATCAATGCCCAAAACCACTGTAAAAAACCATATATTCTTATCCATTTCTTATATAAGGAATCAATGTCATGGGGTCAAATCCCATATCTACATCCAAGTAATTTAATTACATCCTTATTTTCATTGATTTATTCTCCTTGTGGGATAAGGCTATATCCCTCAGGGATGTTGGTATAATGGATATCATAAACTTCTTGAAGACTAATATTATTACTATATTTAGTGTCCCTCACACAATATTGATGTATGATGACACTAATGTATGTTATTCTATGTTAAAAATGTTGTACCATGAATAAAGCATTAATTACAACCATTACTACCACTTCTATGAAACAAATAATGGATAAATAGAGTCTTTTAACAAAACTCTATATAATATACTCTGTAAGATGGTGGATAATTATAAGAAGTATTTCCTAGATAAACTCCTGAATTTTTGGTAGTCTTATCACAATACAACCCATAATTACACATTATAGAATCCACATTCACTTGTATATAGGATAATGGTAGTATTTCCCATTGAGGTTCAACTACTCTCACTTTTATTTTTCATCTATAATCAATTTCTTGAATATGAGCAGTCTCAAACTCAGCTGGATGAGTTGGAGGGACTTAATGAGAAAATATTATGAATAATAATTAACCTTAAAATCCATAAAAAGTGAGTCACATGATAATTAAATAAAAATGTTCTTCTTTTATCATTTCTACAAGATGAATTGGTATTGGTTCTAAGAACTCCAATGATACCATGGAAGAAACCCCTGAAACTAAAGCCAAAATGAGAGGGACCTTACACTACACATAATATCTACTCCAATAATTCCTACCCCTGATCACGATGGATAGAGATCATATCACACCGACAACCAATACTAGGTTTCTCAAGAAATACATTGGATAATTTTATGGTGGTTTCATGATGTCCAGATTGCATGACATAAAATCACATGACAGCATCCTGGTCGCATGATGTAAAATTGCAAGATAATGTCATAGTAGTATGTTGTTAAATTGAATGTCTACATTTAAAACTAAAAACCCCAAAACTTATATTATATTTGATGTTAATAAACTTTTTACTGGTCCTCACCACATGAAATTAAACCAAAAAACACCTGACTCCTATTCACATGATGTTAAACTACATGACATAAGGTCCACTGTCCCCTAAAACTATTTGGGGTGGTTTGTTTATATTAGAACCTAGGTGTTTTAGTATGGTGTTTTATGTTGATGTTTCATTTATTTAAAATCCATTTCTAGATCCATCAAAATATTTTGAAGACCTGTAAAGATGGTTTACAGAAAATATAAGTCTGAAGGAGGAATTGAAGAAGTTTTTTCAATGGATTTTTTTTCTTGTGTTTGCAAATTTTTTGGGCATGAAAATACAGATCTCTTAAAGTTTTAATGTATATTTAATGGTTATGGAAGTTAATTCACATAAAAATTATTTATTTAATATTTTAAATTATGTGGAATGTGTTCAGAGTTCATGGTAGGGGTTCCTACATAGTTAGTACGTGACTTGCATGGTGGGTTCAAAAATCATGGTGAAAGCACATGACCAAGGGGTATTCAAGCGGGGGGCTAGTGGATTACATGGTTAGAAGACATATATTTTTGGTTACTCATGAAGTTAGTAAATGATAAGAAGGTTTATATTTTTCATTGACCACAAATGAAATACATGGTTCACTTGGTGGTCTGCAAAGGACAATATATAAAGGAGGTTCACAGTGGGTACACCTCAAAGGGAGTATGCGATGGGTATTTTTTAAATGTTTGAATAGTAATTTTGGTTCTTAAAATTTTTGAAGGAGGAATCTTACTATATATACCCCACTAATATATTAATTAAGTATAGATATTTTTTTTAGTAAATATCCATAGAGTAATCATAAGATCAGTGAAGACTAGAATCATCTGAAAAGTTAAATTAGCATAGTGAGTATATGGGGATCAGTTATAGAAATTAGAGTATGAAGAGGAGTCCATGAATTTGGTTTACATGGAATAATACATGAGGTTAGTTTATGGGGATCATTATAATAATTTCATTTGTGAAATGTGTTACCATGAAAGGAGTTCACAAGGGAGGTTCATGATGGATGAGTTTGTGAGGTTAGTTTGTGAAGGAGGAAGGAAGATCTTGATAGAGCTCAAAAAACACTATGCATGGTACATGAAATAAGTATGCAATACATGATTTTGATTATGTTATGAACTAGTTTATGCATTAAAACTTTATATAAGGTCTATTTGGGTATGAATTTTTACCTAAATATCATAGGTTGGTATATTTAGAGACCATAGAGTTCATTGGAGCATCAAATTCAGGCTGTCATGATGAAAATAAAATAATAATTTCTTGGAAATGTGGAAGATAATATTATGTTGTCAAACTAATGAATAATTCATCCAACATAATTATTGTGTAGGTGCCAACATAAATGATACAAGGGAATTAGTGCTCCATAAATGAACACATTATAAATGTAGTGTGACTAGAATAGAGTGTCCATGATTAAAAAATTATAATCCACCAAATATAGTGAATATTAGTTGATTATAGTATGATTGAAACATCATCAGGGTATTATACATGGAATATCCCTTAGTGGTGAACCTAATAAAGTCTATGTGTTCTTTTTGTTCCAAATTTGTGTGTTTAGTGAATATGAATTTCTATCAAGAAGTTTTAATGAGTTTCTATAAATGCGGGGAAAAGATCAATTTTTAATCAAAAGAAAAACTTAACACCATTATTTAACCCCCCCCTCTCATGTAATCTTATGATCAAACATGTGGTTTCAGATCATAGGTTCTATACTTTAAATTTATTATCATGAATTATTTGTGAAAGAGAACTCAGTAAATTCTAAAGGAGTTCTTATTTTTGATAAAATAAATTACTATATTTGGAAGAAAAAAATGATATCAAATATTCTATAACTCAACTTGGAATATCTCTTTATTATATTTCATTGGATTAGATCCAATGATTCAATAAGATGGTCTATGAATGAAGTTGATAGAAAATGGGTAGATGATGATGCCAAAGCTCCGAATGCTTTATCTAGAGCTATGTCATATTAGATATATATGAATTTGATGAGATTTAAAAGTGATAAGGAAATGTATAGAAATTTTACTTCATATATAAAGGTTATAATAAGGTTAAATAGGTCAAGCTATAGGTCATCCATAACATATTTGATTATTTGAAAATATTCTAGATGAGAATGTTGATAGATTATTCAGCCAAATCACTGAAGTCATTGGTGCTATTCAAGGACTTGGGGAATTAATAAAGGATATATATATATATATAAAATAATATTTTTCAACGGTTTACACCTCTATACAATCTAAAAGTTTCAGCTATAGAAGAGAGGGGTTTTTCCAAGATCTCTCTTAATGATCTATTAAGTAGTTTGGTATCTTATAAAAGGAGAGTTAAGATAGAAGGGTTATTAAGTCATAAAAGTAAATAGATGTAATTAAAATAAATGGGGAATATTTACATCTCTAATGGTTTAAATGGTTAATAGAATGTGGATGATAAAATTATCTCACTGGTAGCTAGAAAATTTAAGCGTGGAAAGTGTAAATTCAAAGGAAAGTTTCCCTTGGATTGTTTTTGGTGTGTCAAAGTTTGGTATATTGTGGAAAGGTTCCCAAGAAGATTTTATAGTAAAGAAAATTAATCAAAAGTTAACCATAATCCATGAAGAAACTTCCCTCAAATAAGAGACTCCAAAACAAAGAGTTTATATGGAAGGAACTTTTAGAAGAAGTGATTTGTGAGAAAATAATAAAATGATAATGAATAATATATTGAGGACGTTGAAAAAAATTTAAAATATGATATTAAAGATGATATGATGGATATTATTAATTAATAATAACTTGGAATATAAAATATTAATGGACTTTAAGGAGTAGTTTATATCAATATGGAAATTAAGGGAGCGCTCGAAGAGATTTATATTCTAAGAAATAAAAACAGAATGATTAATAAACTTCTAAAATAATTATTTGAATATGTGGTTAAAATTGAAGAAGATAATGATTAGGTATAAGAATAGTTACATAACAATCTATCTAGTAATGTGAATTCAAAAGAGGTTTTGAGTTTCAAGCTGAAGATTAAATAATAGACTAAGGTGATCGATGACCTTAATACAAGCCTATAGGGTAAAGATAAGAAGATTGAGTCCCTTGAAGAAGAGGTTGTTTAATTGAAAATGAAACTTGAATCAATAGTTAAATAAAGTGATTCACATAAGCAACTACACTTTAATAGGTTCACAAATAGATAATTGATAAAAAGGGTCAAGCGAGGATGTAAAGGTGTTAATAGCATTATGAATAAATAGAGAACCATATTTATGGGTAAAATTGGGATCCACTATGATGGTGAGACATCAAAAGTAATAATATTGATTTATTTGAACAAGAGATAGTAGACGAATGGTGATTATGTTACCAAACCTAAGTTACCAGAGGTTTGAAAAAAGTTTACTTTGAACAAAGGAAATCAGAGGACCAAAAATATCTATGACCCTCATATAAATTTTATTAACCAAGGAAATATAAAAAAGATATAGACAAGTGAAAGAGTGAAGGGGATAAGATTTTTTCTCTTATTAAGTGTCAATTATATGGATACCTTGTCCAAACTATATTATACTATGAAGAGGCAAGAAAATATTTAAATGGGAATGCTTCTAACAATTAATAAAGAATATTGTGGACATATACTGCATAAAAAGAAGAAATAATTTATATGAATATTATTTTACTTGTTCTAATTTTAAGTATAAAGTAGTTTATCACAAGAAAATAAGAAGTGGGAATAGTAACTATATATCTTAGAGATAAATTAATAAGGTTCATCCAAGAAAATTCATTCTAAAAAATTTCCACTCTCCATTGGAAAAAAAGAAGGGTATGCTTTCACCATGCATGATGAGGATATATCTGAGATTTCATATTATGAATACTCTACTAGAAATCTCATTGAAGAAAATAAGATTGATAAGGCCAATCTGGTAGAAATTTCTCTCAAAGAAATATAGAACAACAACACCTACATTTTTAATAGTGGGTGTTCATCACACATGTCTATAAATGTATATCTATTGGAAATGTGAAAGGAAGAGTTTATAGAACTATTTATTTTGAAGTGATTGATCCATGAAGATAAAATTCAGTAGAAATACATTCATAGTAAGAGATTATTTAAATAATACATAAGTGTTTTATGTAGATACCTTATGACAGAGCCTATTGAGTGTAAGAAAACTCTATGACTATGGACTTTTGGTTTCATTTAATCAGAAGGGATGTGTTATCAAAGGAAAGATATGGAATTCACTTATTAATGTTTGAAAGACAAATGTCAATTTATATTTGGTGTATATAAAGTAGAAAACTTGTCTTAAAATAGTTTATGAGGACAATAAATTGTGGAATTAGAGGCTTGGATGCATTAACCAACATATCATAGAGATTGAAGGCTTTTGTAGAAATTCCAAATCTAAAATGAGATCACAAAAAGACTTGTGATGATGTATATTGGGAAGTATGGTTTGAAATAAATACCAAAATAATAATAAAATGGTATCCAATCTCATTAACTTTGTGCATATTGATGTTTGTGGCCTAATGAATATATTTGGAACCTATTGGGAAAGGTATTTCATTTTTATTTTTAATGATTAAATTGGAATATACTATGTTATGCTTAAGATAACAAGATGAAAATTATGGACCGCTTAAAGTATAGATGAATAGTTGAGAATGAAACTAACCATACAATTAAGTTATTATGATCCTATAATAGAACATTGTACACAATAATTATATTAAATTATTATAAGAAAAAAGATGAAATAAAACATGAATTTTCCCCATTATGAACTACTAAAAAAATATTTTTTGAAAAATGAAATTGAAAGGTGAATAATATAGCTAAAATAATGATCATTGAGAGTGGAATCTCTTAACATTAATAGAAGGAATCTATATAGGTTTTAGTGTACACTTTGAACTAAGTAGTGTCATGCCTCGAGGAAGAAAGATCTCCTTGTGAAATGTGGTATAGAAGGAGGCCCACACTAAAAAATTTTTAGTTATTCAGAATCATATTCTATATTTATAATAAAGAAGGAAATCAAGTAAATTATGGAGATACTATTGATGAAGATGTAATTTTATTCTATTTAAAAAAGATCAAGGCTTTAAAATGATTCAACAAAATATAGAATAAAATTATGGAGAGTAATGATGTCAAAGTCATTAAAGAAAGCACTAAAAATATCACTCAAAGTTTTAACTAGGTTGATTTTTCAGAAGAATAGGTTGAAGCTGAAACCACTCCAATGGTTACATAAATATCATATAATGATGAAGGTTATGTGGCTAAATCAGAAGAAGAGATTATTTTTAATAAATTTATCCTATGCCTTTGAGAAGAAAAAGGAGAACTGAAGTTGATCCATATAACATTATCTAAGTTATAATTTCTCCCAATTAGACACAAATAATGAGGAATATTGAGCATTATTCTCTTCTATCAATGGTAAAACCGAAATCATTTTAATAAGTAGTAAAGGATGAGTCATGGGTTAGGTCGTTGAATTAATTACTAGATAAAATTGATAAAACTAAAACATGGAAAATGTTAAAGAATCTTAGAAAACATAATGTGATCAGAACAAAGTGGATATTAATTAATAAATTTGATGAGCATGGAACCTGATCCAAAATATGGTATTCTTTGTTTGTAAGTACTATGAATAGATTGAAGAGGTTAAATTCAAATAATTTTTTTTTCTGGTTGATCAACATGAGTCAATATATCTCTTTTGGGAAATGTCTATTCAAAGAGGTTTCATGATTCATCATACAGATGTTAAAACATCATTCTTGAATAGTGTTCTTCATGAAGAGGTTTATATTGAATAGCCAGTGGGATTTATGATTAGTAATGATGAAACTAAAATGTGCAGGTTGAATAAGGTCCTATACAGTCTAAATCAGGCACAATGATCATGGTATGCATGCATTAACTCATATTTGAAAAAAATTTAATTCAAAAGAGGTGGTTTTGATCACATTATTTATGTAAATAAATCCAAGGAATAATAATTCATGGTTCTGATCAATTTTTATGACATCATATGTGGTATAAGTTGATAAAAATCCTTGGAATAATTTTATAAAAAGACGAGATAATATTTCTAAATGTATATGATAGGTGAATTCACTTATTTTCTTAGGTTGTAAGTGGTCAAGAAAATTAGATATACATTTTTTTCTCATACTATGTACGTGAGAGATCCATTTAGAAAATTTAAAATGCATGATTCTAAACTAATGTAGACTTTGATTTCATTTGGAACCAATACTAGAAAGTATGAATAAGAAAATTTTGTGAATCCCACCTTATATAATATAATTATTAAAATCTTAAAATACTTGAGGGAAAATTAGATAGATAATGTTTTTTCTACACACTCAGTAGCTCATTTCCATAGTAACCAAAAACAAGAATATCTCAAAAATGTTAAATGAATCATGAGGTACATTCAAGGCATAATCAACTTTGGAGTTTCCTTTAATACAAGAAAATATCATGAATTATCTACATTTTTTTGATATGGATTGGTCTTGAGATGTGGTAGACTAAAAATATAAAAGTGGTGGTGCATTATTTATTGATAGTAAATATGTTATATTTTTGAGTAAGAAGTAATAAATTAGTTCACTGAGTGCAATAGAAGTATAATATATCTCAACAAATATGAACTATTCTCATATCTTGTAGATGAAGAAACATTTAGAAGATATTGGTGAATATTTTAAGTATCATATGGTGATATATTGTGAATAAAAGAGTGTTATTGAGCTCACAAAGAATATCATTCAACACTCTCATACAAAACATATCAAAATATGGTATCAATTTATTAAATAAAAGTTAAAACAATGATGGAACAACATATAATATGTTGAAACAACTACACAAGGTGAATATATCAACACTAAAAAATTGATCATTCCTGTGTTTATAAAGCATCAGTTGAGCCTCATTGTTAAACAACCTCCCTTAGCTTGATGTGGTTCACAAGTAACCCTATCTCCATGCATTTAATTATTTCAAACTATTTGTGAAATGTCTAAGATTATGGGGGATATATGATCTATGGGGTGTGTTGTGATGAAAATAGATCATATGAATCTTTCCCCTTAATTTTATTATCAAAGTGGGAGAATCTATAGTGACATTTAGTGGAAACATGTAAATGGGAGATGTTTTTTGTTTTTCAACAAGTGTCATTGGGTCCTATATTCAATAATTAATGGGGAGTACATGGTATGAAGATAGAGGGAATTTTGGTTTGACAAGAGGCATGCTATACTCTCCTAAACTCTTTTTTATACACTAAGATTAACTCACATATACTTATAGTTATGGATAGGTTATTCTAGTTCCTTTTGATGGTTGTGTTATATTGAATTTTAATTTGGATTTCAAAAAAACCCAAAGGGGGAGAATGTTAGAACCTAGGTATTCTAAGATGGTATTTGATATTGTTTTTTTAGTTTTTGAAAAATCCATTTCTAGGTTTATCAAAGGAGTTTAAATACCAAGGAATATGGTTTAGAAAAAATGGCATCCCAATGGAGGAATTGAAGAATTTTTTTTAATGGCATTATTTTTATAGTGTTTTCCAAATTATTGGGAATGAGAATATAAAGGTAATAGAGTTTTTTTGTGTATGTTTGATAGTGAAGGATATCTGCTCGCATATGTAAATATATAGTTCACATATTCAATCATGTGACATACATAAGGAGTTTACATAAGGGGTTATTACATAGTTAGTATATAGCCTCTACAATAGGTGAACAATTCATGGTGATAGAATGCGACCGTGAGTTATTAAAGTAGAGGTCCAGTGGAGTATGTGGTCAAAAGGTAGATATTTTTGGTCATTAATAGTATGTGGTTGAAAGGTATATATTTTTCATTGACCATGAAAGAAGTATGTGGTTTTCTTGGGTGGTCCATAAAGGATATTATGCAAAGGAGGTTCACAATGGGTACATCATGAAGGGAGTACACAAATAGTATTTGCAGGTTTGAATAATACTTTTTGTGATTAAAAATTTTGATATAGGAATTTTCATATAAATAACCCAATAATCCATTCATTTAGGATTGATGATTTTTGTAATAAAAATCCAAAGAGTAATAGAAAGATCAAAGAAATCTAGAATCATCCACAAATTTGGATACTTGTAGTCAGTATATAGGGATTTATTCACAAATTTAGTGTATAAAGAGGTTTTTGTGAAGTCAATTTTCAAGGTTTTATTTGTGGGAGAAGTTCGAAGTGATTGTTCTATGAAGTTTTTTTACATAACAGATTTTTATAAAGGATTTAACATGGGAGGTTTGTGGTGGAGGAGTTCTCAAGGTCAACCTATGAAAGAGGAAGTAAACTCATAAGGGAGATCTATGAAGTGATATCTATAGTTCATAAATGAATTACATGGTATGTGATATATATTATTAGGTGAAATGGGTTTTATATGGTTACTTCACATAAATAGTATTCAAGTATGAATTTTCACATGAATATCACAAGAAGGTATTTTTTTGAGACCGTATAGTTTATTAGAGCATCAAATTCAGGTTGTCATAATGAAAAAAAAATCATAATTTCTTGAAAATGTGGAATAATCTTTAATGTCATTAAAATTTTGAATACTTCATCCAATATAGTGAGAAATGAGAACTCAACTAAGGTAATATGAGGGTGGTAGTGTGCTCTCCATGAACATGTTGTAATGGTAATTCACCTACAACATATTAACCATAACAAAAAAAATTATAATCCACAAAATATAATGAATATTAGTGGATTATTGTATGAACAACACATATTTGGTCTATGATCATTGAATTATACCTTAGTTGTGAACCAATTAAACTCGATGTGTTATTTTTTGTTATGTTTTTTTTTGTGTTTAGTGAATTTACATTACTAATATACTAGTTTAATGAGTTCTTACAAACATGGGGACAAGATACTTTTTTAATCCAAATAAAAAGTGGGAACCTAGATTCACCCCTCCCCCTGAGGGATCCCTTGTGTAAAAAAGTTTTTGAGATTTGTTATCTTTACAAAATATCCAGATCTGTGTAGTTTTCCTTAGAGAATTTTCCCTTCCTTCATTTATCGATCTATACTAAGATAAAATTCCCTCACATATATCATAACTACATATAGAATGATTCCCATAATTTGGGATATATAGAGATGGATAGATCACTTTTCCTAGTCCCAACTCAAATTTCTAATCAACCACCCATCATGATGTTTATTCCCTGCATTTCATGTCCTGTTTTCCTTTATGGGTCAAATACTAATAAACATCCACTTCAACTTTATGCATGATCCATATATGTACAAATCCACTAATATGAAGGTCATATTTGTACATATTTAAATAATAGGATACCAAAGTTTAGTATATATAACTCTAAACCACTTAGAATAGGTACTCACTATATGAAAATAAAATGTATGATGATTAAGTCAAGTCTTTATGAATCTAAACTACTCATAATAGGTCCTCATCATACGAACATAAATTACAATACACTTGTTCTACCATGTACAAACATAAACTTCTTAGAGATAACTATCCTCTATGGAATAATTTATTTACATGATATACAGATATGTTTAAGGTACCTATATGTTTTTATATTCTATTGGTATCCTATGATGGAATAAAGATTCCCTTACTGCCTAACTTCCCCAGGTATGATTTGGTTTTCCTATCATTGATCGATATTAAGACAAAATCATTTTACCCCTATGTATGAGATAGATCTATGTGGGAGTCTCCAACATGTATATCTTTTCCCATTAACCCATGATGAGAATTAATACACCAAATGTAAGAGCTTAACCCATTTCAAAACTCCCCTTGTTCATAGAAACCCTAGCCATGGTCACCTGTGACCATAATAATTCCCTTATATAATTTAAACTATGTGTGGAATGATTACCATGACTTGAGATACATAGTGATGCCTAGATATCTTATCCTAGGATTAACCATAAGTTCTACCAACTTCCTATTCATCCTAGTATGGGTATCCTCAATTAATTTGGGTTTGCACTAATGAAACCTATACTAAGACATTAATAATAAATATTCATTACTTGATTCCTATTATTTTAGGATATGTAGTGATACATGGATCCTCTAGTATAATAATATTTTCAAAACCTTTGATCTTAATTATAGTGTAAATGTTCTTTTTAACTCACATGGGGTTCAAACATTTTCACTGCATGACGTTGAACTACCTAACATATTCCTTAACAAACATGAAAACCTAAATTATTTTATACAATCTATCAGTGAGACCTGCCTTCATTACATGAGAGTTAGAGCTGTGTAAAAGTCCCCATGAGAACAAAAATTCCCCTCATATAAGATCCTGATCTACATGAGGGTTTTCTTTCCTTTTGGATATAAGTGTTAGGGTTATAATAGCTAACCTTGGAATCACGGTTTATCGATCCTATGAACAAAATTTTTCCCTTCTCAAAACTAAACATGGATTTATTCTTATTAAGCTAGGATACACAATAATGTCATGATATCTTATCCTAGAACCAATCATAAATTCTATTAACTTTAGCCCTATATCCATCATAGTAACTGGGACCCCCTCATTCATGTTGGATTTTCATCACGGGTCTGACACTAATATGGATTCATATCATTTTTGGCATCTGAGATAGATTAGTGTAGAACTCTAATATATAAAGGTCCTCATCATATGATCTTAAAATATATAACATCTAAGTCCTGGTCACATGATGTTAAATTTCATGGCATAGGGTCCATCCTATAATACCTCAAACTGATTAATCCAACTTCATATGACCTTATTTACTTTATTTATAATCTATATTTATGTAATATCAACCAAATTATTCCCCTTATCCAGGGACTTATGTAGAGATAAAATTTACCCTCTATGAAAGAGCCTAATCTACATAGAGTTATTTTATCAAAACTAATTATGGATTAATTCCCATACCTTAGGATACATAGAAATTCATAAATATTATATTCCAATCCTAACAATTTTTTTACTAATATCCAACTACCTCCTAATGTATAGTATTCCAATTTATATCAAGTTTTCCTATATCAATCTCTACACTAGGATGAAACATATTTTTTAAAATAACTATGTATTAATTGATTCCTATTAACTTAGTATATGTTGTGACATCAAAACCACATATGTTGGACCCATCAAAAAATCAATATCCATTATCCTTCATCATCTCTAGAAAACCTAATTGTAACACCCCCAATTTGAGGTAAGTTAATTTTTCTCTTGGTGTTTTAAGCCTATTTTTGGGTGTTATTTAAGTTTATAGGGATAGGGTGAGGTTCTTGGAGAGTTTTGGACATTTTTGGATCCACCATGAGAAGAAACATGCCATTGTGGGGGGTGATTTGTGCTGGTAGTGTCCTTATGTTACATGGGAAAACCAAAATTCTCATTTTCTGGGTGTGATTGAGGTCATGGGACCCTGGGTATCTCACTATGGACCACGACCAATGAGGCCTCACAATACCAATTTACAAGAAATGGTGAGCCTAAAATAATGAGGGGTTGGGTACCAGGTCATGTTGACTAGCTATGTCATGCCATATTTTTATCCTCCATTTGAAGGGACCATGGACATTTTAGTTCCACCAAGTCATAGAGATGGTCAAACCCCTTTTAAAATAGTTTATTCACATTCCTATATTAGAGGAAACTTATGGTAACCATGTGCAATGTTCATGAAATGGGTATAAAGATATTTTTGAGAAGAAATAACCTCTTATAACTCGTGGCATTCCTCTTTGTCTTAGTGTTTCAGATCTAGAATTTTGGGGTGGGATTTGGGAGACTTACCACTTGTAGATTAGAGATATTTGGGAGATTGATTATTAGTGTTTTAATGCTTTATTTACTATTGGTTTTTTATATGGTGAAATCAAACATAAGTGGCAGATGGATTCTTTATCACTATATTTATTGTGGAATTGGAAGGCTTATATTTTTAAGTAGCCTTACTTTGATTTTCAAGAGAAAACTAATACTATAAGTTTGTTTAAAATTCCATAGATTTCAGAAATTCTTACCACTTATTTATTAAATGTTTTGTAACTCAAATTAATTTTATTGAACCTTATTAAATCCTTGTTTTTAGTGGTTTTTGAATGAAATTAGTATTTTAATGCTTTTTTTTAAAATTAATAAAATAATTTATTTTGATAAAAAGAATTATGGATTATAATATTGGAATTCATGGTGTAGTGTGTTCATATTGAATTGTATGAGGCTGTATTAGTATAGAATTATTTATTGGTGCCAACAAGAAAGTCACATGGGATTTATCTCCTTGTGATGATGTTGTGAAGTATGGATCTCCACTTGTGAGTATTGGGATTTTCATTCTACATGCATGTATGTTTGAGAGACAAAGAAGGAATGGGTATTCCAAGTGGAGATAAAGAATAAAAAAAGTGATTTAGTTATATTATTATTTATTAAACTTTTTTAATTAAAATATTTTATTAGGGTATACAATTTTTTATTCTCAAACTTAATTTATATAAAATGTGAGATAAATTTTCTCTAGTCCTAGTGGTATGTGTTGGGAAGTCTCTTAGGGAAAGCCTACTGGTCATGATTACTCACCCCCTATATATACACTTTGGTGTGTATATAGATTTCATTCTTCATGGAATAGGTAAATTAAATTTCTCATACTTATCTAGTAGGTTATATTTATTCTAGTTACTCGGAATGGAGTTGGATCTTGGAGTTTCCCTTTTGGAGTTATTGGAGTGATTCCCCATTGTTGTTGCTATGTTGAGGTGCTCCTTTGGGTTTATTGAGCCTTGTGTTATAATTTTTCATTGATAATACGATATTGTTGTTATTTTGGTTTCCATTTTAGTGGAAATATTTATAATCATGCACCATATGGTTTATTTGTTAATTTATATTTTTTCTTGATAGGTTGTGTTGTTTTAAAATGGAAAATCATTCCCCAATAAATAACTAATACCTTGTAATTTATTGCCACACTTTTATTTCTTGGGGATGTCAACTAAGGTTAGTATCACCTATGACCAAGCCCAATCCAATGGTTTTGTCTTGGATGTTACACTAATCATGTTTAGTTCAAGACCTAAACATTCCCATAATATTTTGGATTTTATTTTTCTAATAAGTAACAGTTCTTGACTCAAGTATTTTGAATACCCATAGTCCTTTCATGGCTATCAACAATGAGTATATTTGGATCTAAGAGACATTTTTTTTGGATTTATAGACACACCCTCAACTTGGATTTTTATACATGTCCCTGATATGGCCTTCCAACCAGAGTCATGTCTTTTTCATAAGGATATGGTCTTCTAATACTCATATTCCTTTGACAACATTACAGTTTAACCCATCATTCGAATGTGGTCAATAACCATCATCCATAAATTTTTTCCATATCATTTTCTTAATTCAAATACCTCATTTCTTGATTTAGACTATCACCATCCCCCATTCAAATGTTTTAAGAAACACTTAGATCTTGATACTCATATGGGTTGTCCTATCACATCCCTTAAAATGATAGTTTGAGTAGCACACCCTTAAATTGTATTCCATTCTTTACAAGGTGGTATATAATAGTGTTTTTATCTTTATTCACATTAGGTTTTAACTTTAAATTTATATATATATTACCTTACCTTTTGGTAAAATATATGTGACCTTAAATTCCAACAATTTTTTGGTCTAAGCAATATGATCATTTTTTAATTTTACCTCCCTCGGGGTAATCTACCTTAGTGGTGTTTGACTTCAATTCATGTTGGGTCAACATTTCACCTATCATTAGAAATACTTCCTCATTTTTGGTTAAATATGTATAACCTAAAAATATTGATATTATTTTTCATAGGTGTATGAACTTAATAATTTATCCCTCAATGGTCCCAATTCTATGAACTTTACACTGAAAATGAAAGTGACATAAAACATGTCAGTCTAGATAATAGTAAATAGCAGCTTGATTAGAATTCAAGTTTCTACTTTCTAAGTCATCAATTTTAATAACTTATAGAAAAGTTAAATCAAAATAATTAAAGAGACCAAAATATTGTGGGGAAAACCATACAGTCCCAGCAAAAGTCAATATACACTTTCTAGATCCACTATTCCATGAAATAGTAAGATTAGACCCTATCATTTTTCTATATAAACAGAAACTCATGAAGTTTCTCATCATGTACCATTACTATAAGAATGTATTGAATACATGATGGTGTAACCCTCAAGGTATTTTCACCCTTCTTGAGTATCCCTTTCTCCATAATACCACTTCACTCCTTCAGTTTTTGAATCCTCGCAAACCTTTCATGGCTATTGGTAATGAGTGTACTTATCTTTGAGGGAAACCTCTATCTAGATATGCATACATTACCTTAAAATGGATTTTCATAAGTTCCCCTAATATGTACTACTGATCAGTGGCATATGATCATCCTAAGGATATGGGCCTCAAATTTTTACATCCCCACATAACATTACAGTGGAACCTAATCTTCAACTCTGGTCAACAATCAATCTCAACACTCTTATCCCATTCCTTAATTTCATGATTCAAATGTCATAATTTATGATTTACACAATACACAACCTATATATTAGAGGGTATCTAAATACCCTTTATGTTAAACATTCATTCATCATTAACATCTTCAATAAAATAATTTGACATCCTAATATTGAGCCTCTAGTGGTCATCTTCACATGACACTAAATCACTTAACATGATGGTTTGAGCACTATGAACTTAATCTTTGTGCCCCATATATAATATGGTTTATAATAGTTGTGGGACCTTTTTTATGTAGAGTTATTTTTTTTACCTTAACACGTCAGCTATATTTCCTTTTTGTTAAATTTTTTATGTCCTTAAACACCTTAAAAATTGTTCTGATGTGAACAACCATAAAATACCTAAGTAAAATCCATAAAAATTATTAGGTTAAAAACTTGTAAAGGCTGCCCTGATAAAAATCTAAGTACCTGCCCACTAGACCTCCCCCATCCAAGGTTTTTGAAAAAGTTATAGATAAAAAGAAATATATTCAATGTTTTTGGGGATAAATATATAAACTTGGAAAAATTAAATCTATACTATCTAGGTATCTTGACCTAATAAAAAATTAGAGTGCTTTTTTTTCATCATTTATATTGGTTTAGATCACCCATAAAAAATCATGAGGGTGAAGTTTCAAGGTGCTCGATCCCTCTTGAACATTGGAATCATAATTCAAAAAACCTCCTTAGTAATCTCTATTATGTTGATTCAATTATATTATATATCCAAATGGACCACTTTGGTGTATGGTGATAGTACATATGCCAATATATTTTTCCAAACTATACCCATCCTATAGAAAACATCCAAGAGGAAAACAAATCTCATATTCGAGTGAGATAACCTTAGTTTAAAATGGTGGGGAAGATACCACCATACATGGACTACCTATATCTATCTATGTGAACACACTCAGGAGGATACCAAATCAAAAAACCCTTTATATCTCAAGACACACCTCGATGTACGATGATGGAACATATTCCTCTATATTTGGAAAATCAATACCTGTAAAAAGGAATGTTTATAGGGGATAATGGATTTATTTATATTCCATGATTTGACTAAAGAATTTTTAAATCATGATTTACATGGTTTATTATCATACAATGTTCTAGCGAACTCATTTATCATGTTTTCCCTCCTTTTTAGTGTTAAAATTTTTATAGACTGGTGATCAGGATGTTTAAAGAGATTGAAAACTATTTGGAAAAGGTATATTCATTTATTAATAAAAAAGGTGAGAGAGGAGAACCCATATTCTAAGGTCTCTCTCATCGTGCATAGAAATAGGTTAGAAATTGAGCATTATTACACGACATGCTCAACAAACTCTCAAAGATTGGTTATTGCTTCCTCCAAGTCATTTCCTACTCAAATGTAGTTCAACTAGAAATGAAACCTCAATCTCTGAGTTAGGGAATGATGTTCCTTCACAATGAAATCCATATATACATTTTTTTCCTAAACTAGATTTTGATGCCCCTCAATTTCCTTCTTGATGGTAGTGTTTTGTTAAGGAAGTTAGCCTACATCTTGTTGAAGCCGATCTGCTGAGGGATACCCTTCCACAATGTGGTATTTCCATGTTTCTTCTATCATCTCATATTGAGAAACCTATTACAGTAAAACAATCCTAAGGATTATAGAGTACATGGATACTTCCACCATATAGTGGGTCTATCTTGATGTTTACTTACACTCCCATTATTAAGGGATATATTTCATGAAAGTATGGATAAATCAGTAGTAAAATCCAACACATACTAAAATTTTAAACATGATAATGATTATATATATATATTTTCTATAAACCCCCTGAGGGAGTTAAAAAAATAAACCTCTATATGAACCATCATATATATTATCGAGTGGTGAACCTGATGTTGATGGCCTATGGGTCTGAATTAGAGTTTCTCCAAAAAATAAAAATGTATTCATGAACCAATTCACTTAGAAGGATCAATCATGTTTCATCATTTATGATTTTAGGTTACAAATAAACTCTACCCTATGAGTTCTTAGGTAGTTGGACCATGGGTATGAAAACCTCTTCAGTTGATATCTCTTCCTGTGGTACTAGTGCTGAAGGAAACATAGAAACACATGTGTTAATCAGTGGGTTTCAAAGTCAGTATAGGGCACTATGAATACAAAACTATTTCCATTGGAGAACTATCCCTTCATATTATTTCCAACTCCTCTAGATGATCCATGTTAGTATCTCATACAACAGGTGATTACTCATATGTTATGATAGAGATTTTATTCATTGTTGTTGTCTCATCCCTTGAAACTATGGTAGTATTCTCATCACCCACTATATAGTGACCAGTCTACAGGTTCTGAATCCCTTCCATAATAATAGCCTCATCAGTTCATTAGATGGTATTTTCCTGGTGGGGTGAACCTGCAGGTGGATAAGATAGATTCTCCCTTTCCAATTGTTGAGTTATTGACTGTTCAACATGAATAGGCAGTATGGTTATAATATCTCAATACAAATCAACTTAAATATGTAATATATATACAGAGTGGTATAAGATGAATGTTTAAAAATAATATGTCATTTAGGATGATTATTGGATAAATTAGTGAGGAATTATCCCTGTATAACTTCTTATTGAATTATATAAACTTGACCAAGGGGAAGTGTGAATCTACTACCAAAAAAATGTATTCCATTGTGGTTGTAGCTTTAAAAAATGTGTTGATCCCCAAATTATATAATATATTTAAAAAGGTGATATAGAATATAATAATTTTCACTTATAGGTTATATATGATTTTTCCACACCTCACTTGGTGAGAAAGGTTAGGGTAGTCATTTCTGATGTCTTTTATCATGGAATATATCCTTAAATATTAAAGGGTGGGAGAATGTCTTAAGTCTCCCTATCATCACCCTCTAGTTTTTTATAATAAGGGACCCTCTTAGAGAAGAAATATTCTTACCAAAGAATCATGATATCCACATTTTAACATATACAAGGACATAGATGAATTTGAATTCTAACACCACATGCCAGTCTGGATATACTTGTCTAAAATTTTAGTGGTTCATCAGCATTGGATCAGGTGAGGAGGGGTATCTGGTCTTTCTCAGGGAGGATAATTATCCATAAGTGAGAAGAGAGAAAGTGGGTTCTATTTCTATACTACCTTCATTTCCATTTCATTAGAGTATATCTCATAATCCTTAGGGTTTATTAATTTTGTGACACCTATCAGGGAGCTTCCCATAGTGTACTGTGGAGATGACATGGGTAAACCTATTTTCCTTATTCTCTTCAAAAAAGAGTCAAGTGAAGGTTTTAAAAAGAGGCATGAAATTCAAGGAAGATCTTCTTAAAAATAAACCATAGACTCACATCCTCATGTTTGAATAATTAATCCCACTCTTCATCCTTGAAAAATTCCTCAATGTTACCTAAGTTCCCAATATGTTGTACTCATTTTAGGCTAGGAACCTCTTTTTCAATATAAAATACTAACATCTATAGCTCTGTGATATGTTGTAACTGCAATGGGGTTGATATCAAGGTTGAAATCTGAAAAATTCATTCATATTTCCAATATGGATAAGAAATACACCACCTTGAATGGTGGACCATAAGTCCATATAATTCATAGCTGTATACAAATTTGACCAGAAGTTGGAAGCCTCACTAGATAAAAAGTATAAGGGAAAATTAGCTGGACCCTTCTTAGTTCTTCAGAAAGACTTAAGTCACTTTAGATTCAACTAATTTCTTGGCCTTTACTCATATGTTAGAGCACTACTCTGTTATTGATTACTCAACCACTTTAGCTCAGACTCTCCTTATATCGGTTCTCTAATATATAGTTTCTAAGGAGCCCATGGTAGGGGTTGATTCGAGCGACTAAATTACTTTTTAGTTTCCCCTTCTTGTGTGGCTTCTTGGTTTCCCTCCTCCCTCTCTTAGGGATTGAGGATGCAGTAACCACAAGAATAATGGTTTCCACTATCCCATTGGGCTATAAAGATGTCCAGGATTTACTATATACCATGGTTTTCTGAATGAAGGAATCCATGGAATATAGGATAATCTTATATCAAGTGTTTTAGTGGGACATCATGATCCCTAGTTTCATTACCACCATTCTGTTATATTCTTCCCCAATATCCATCAGTGAAAAAACTACTTTTTTCCAGATGCATCAGAATTGAAGCAAAAATTGGCACATAGAATATAATTTAAAAATAATGTAATGTTCAATCAGATCTACTTGAAAAAAATAATTCAAGGACATAAAATAAGATTGTACACCATACACACTATTTTATTTATCGATGACCATTCTCGGGGTAGGGACATTGTTGGTAAAGAATTTGAACTCTAAATATACACTCATTAGTTTTGAGAGTTTCCAACACTCTAGTGACATGGTCCTAATACCAGAAATAGTTTGAATGAATGGACTAAATCTTCACTCTAGGATCCATGTCATTCTAAGGAGATCATATTCATTTAAGTGTGTGTCTATTCAAACCCATAATACTTGGAATAGTCCTGATATGAAAAGGGATCCTTCCCTTTATAAATTTAAATTAGGTATTGATGAAACCTTTCAAACATTATCAATTCAATACATACAGGATTTCCCATTGTAGTTGGGTTGACACCACAAAGTTAAATTATTGTACTCCATTATATGAGTCATGAACTAGGACCAGGTATTTTCTTAGCCACATCACTAGGAACTCAACCAACTGGGTATGGGGTGATATGTTGGGATTGATTTCAAAAATCCATTCTTTATAATGAACCCTATCTATATCTAGAAAATACATAACTAAGGATACCCTTTTCCACAAAGAAGGAAACCCCATTGGGTAATTTTACCTTGATTAATTCCCACTTTAAATCAGGAATATCCTTATTTTGTTTTCAAAACTCATATCCTTCCATGGGCAAGGATCCATCCCTATTGCATAGGTTCCCTCTCTTAAAAAGGTCTGAACAATCAAGGTAATTTTTTGGATTTCCCCCCAAGATCCCTCCATGGGAAAAAACTCATCATTAAATACCCCAATTATAGGTGCTTCAGATACCTTTTATATATCACAAAAACTAATTCTGACCTCTCTGTGGATGAGGTGGAATGTATATGTCAGTGGATTCAAATGACTGAGAAATTTTGGAATTATATTGGGATTCTTATAGATGTAAGTATGGAAAATACAATCATTCTCATATATTTACACACCCTTTATAAGATATTTAAGCACAATACATTTTTTGTTTGAATCAGTATGTCCACATCTATTATGGATTAGCACCGCCTCTAGGGCATAAGACTTAGTCCTGGACTCATACTCTATGTTGATTTATAGTTTAATGATAAAATAACGAGGAATAATAGTGTGTATCAGGATCATATATGTAGGCATGAATATTTATGAAGGATTTATTTTGGTGAAGTATATATATAGGGGTGACACCCCATTATTGATGTATACCCCCTTGAGGATATGTTTTCACCCCTCAGATTGGTGTACTCTATAACCCAAAATTTTGGGAGATTAACATCATATCTAAGGACATGCACATCTATTAAGAGTTTGTGACTATATATTGGAAGTGAATTTGAGGCAATGTACTGATAATACTTTTTCATGACTTTCACCAGGGTTGATATATGTGGTGTGCACTAAAGGGAATATTCATACCCTATATCCTCTTTCATATTCTTCAAACATGTAGTTCCTCCAACTTTTAAAATGATTCTCATAGTATGGAGCATCTAAATACTATAAGGATAAATCCAAATAATGTAAATAAAATATAGAAAAAATAAAAAGGAATAATATATGATGAAGTGATACCAACATGAATGTAATTGGGTGGAAAATTCATCAAAGGACAAAAATTCACCTAGGTGCTTCACCCAAGCGGTTTTCCCTAGTGCATTACTCAAGTGATCCACCTAGTGTGTTTCATGTAAGTGGGATCACATGAATGATTTTTCTAGGTTAGTTTTTCCCAGGTGAAGTTTTATGCTATGTGTTCTTAGCCAAACTTGCTAATATTTGAGAAAAGTAAAGTCAATTATCACCTTGATTAGCGTGGAAAACAAGAGTAAAGAGAGGGAGTGAATCAACAATCTTTTTCCAAGTGTGATTAGTACATGAAAAATTCCAATATAAATATTTTATAAGTAATATGAATCACGTGACCAGTTTTTTAAATGTCATACACCTAGGTTTGAGTGAGTTGTGTAGTCAAGAACTAGTATAAAACATGTGGTAACTCCCAAACTAAGTACAAACCCCTTTTGTAACACCTACGATGGTGCTAGAATCACTTATACCTCATAATTTAATATCCATTATTCTAATTGGATCCAATTATGGGGGATGATATTTATTAAAGATATTTTTTCATGTAAGAATTTGTTCTAAACATGAAAAATGTATCACATTACCAAGTGAATTTGACCAAATCATGCACCCTATTGACTAGCATGAGCTAGACCAGTGCAACCACAATGTTTGGATAAATAACCTACATGAACCACCATATTAACCTACCTTCATGCACCTAGGTACCCATATTTTATTATAAATAGACCTCATTGGAAACCATTTAGAGGATCTTGGAACCCCTTGGAAGATGAAGAGATACTGAATATTTTTGTGAACCCTAGTCTCTAGACCCTCTTTAAGTAGTTTAATAAATCCTAAAACCTAATGGAATTAACTAAAAAATAGGGTAAATAAATTTATATGAAGTTTAAATATATTAAAATCCTCATATAACACCACTTTGTTCCTACTTCTCTAAAAATAGGATGAAATAACCCACACTAGATGACACACTAGGGTGCCACTCACCTAGGTCATGCCTGAAGGCCTCTTCACTAGGGTGAACCATCACCCAAGTATCCTCAATTATGACTCACTTAACCCTAGCAATATTCTAGGTAAGCATTTCATCCAATAATTTTAACTAGGAGACACCTCTCATGATATTATAGTTAGGGTCATCCCTCACCTGAGTCTCCTAAATAGAGTAAACCATTATGAGGACCCATCACGTTAGGTTGACCACTTAACCCTAGATTCACAATAGAGTGACGAATTTTCCCTATCTTCACACAAGGGAAGCCACTTATCCCTAGTCTCACAAAAGGGTAATCACTTCACCCTATCGTCACATAAGGGAAACCACTTTTCCCTAGCCTCATACTTGGGTGACCACTTCACCTTTGTCTTATACTTGGGTGGACCATTTCCCCAGAATTATACATGGGGGAAAATTTACCAATACCTATAATATAGTTCCATTACATAGTTTACTATTCCAAAACAATATAAAATCCTCATGGTAACCACATTTTTTGAGGTTTCTCAAATGGGTTAATCGGATTGCACTAAATTTCTTGAAGGCACTCATTGGCCCAAACCAACTCACAATTGGGTAGAATCCTACCAGGAATCCTATACAGCCTCTAGAGATACATTATCAGACTATATAAATCAACATTAACTCTATAAATCATGTATTACTTTTATTAAAGTACACTCTTAGGTTTTTTGAAAATATTGATAGAACCACGAGGATAGTAAAAATCATGTAATACCTTTATAATGAGGGTGTTTTTCATGAAGATACTAGTGAAGCTTGTCCTAGATCAGAATAATTATCTTGGTTTCCAAAATGTCGAGTTATTCAACCTTGTCCACTAAATTATACATGCATAAATGGTCCTCCTCCTCAGTTATAATCCACAACCATATTCCCATTGATTATTCCATTACTATGAATCGTCAATGATCCCAAAACATCCATATAAGGGACACCCATCCATAATACCCACACACTTTCTCCAGAGACCATATCCCTAATGCATCTACTCATTATTATATTTATAGTTACTAGAAAGTAAGAAGTGTATTTATTGGAAACTCACACATAATCTTAACCTCTTCATCATGGAGAGATATTCCCTATGATTCCATCCATCCTTCCTAGTCTTGTTACTAGTATACATGAATTGAATTTCAATACACATGGTTCTCCTATTGTTAGGTTTAAGTCCTAACTCATTCCCCAAAGGGGCCACCTTCCTTGTGAGTCACTTCTTTAAAAGGGCTATATTCCCTACAAAACATGTATATACAGGATACCCCTATGTATAATCACTATTCAATCATTTTAATTCTCCCATTTAATCACAAAAAGTCCTAATATATGAACATGAAGGTTTATTCTACAAAATAAACTAATACTTTTCTTATATAGCCTTTTCTATTACACTTTGTGCTTCATTTCAAAGTGAAAAAAATTAAAAGTGAAAAAACATGAATTGAAAAAATACAATCATCAACCCAAGGAAACTTTAATATCATAACTTGTAATATTAAGTGATGGAGTACATTTGGAATAAAAAACACATCCAAATGGGGAAATTGAGTTCCCTTGGGTTGATGATTGTATTTTTTTTTTCACTTTTTCTTTTTCTCATTGTTAGAAAAGTCTATAAAAAAGTGATAATAATTTAATTAGATAAAGAAATTTTGGATAATATTTAAAGTATCTATAAAGGAAATTTGAAATTCAAGGAGGATAAATTTAAAATCAATATATGTAAGTTTAAATACATCAATATTACTGAGTAAGTGAACATAAATGGCTATTTAACTTAGTTAAATAAATATTTTAGTAATATCTAGGGGTTGGGTAAAAAATAAGAAGAATTTATAATTGTTAATAATATTATGATGAATATTTCTAACAGGTTTGATCCTTAAATCACTACTCTAGAAGATATATAAGATCTTTTCTTGGATAAATTACATAATAATATCATATCTTATGAAATGAGAAAAATTATAGCCTTGAAGAAAAAGGTAAAAGTTGAAATGGATTTTTAATCCATGATAAAGTTGAATGTTGAAGAACATGTTGACAATACATATTTTAGTGACATAGAAAATTAATTTTATAATAAGGACATCAATAAACACTTGAATATTTATTGTGTGAAGCCATAGAACCTATGTGACTCAAGATGTATAGGGAGATCACCATGTGACTCAGAAAATACGGTGTGAAGACATTGAAGAAGTCTAATGTGAATGTATCAAGAGATGTCTGTTGAGAGGTAGGGAAGTGGTTAGTGTAACTCTGGCCATGATAAGATTAGTGTGACTCTGATATTGTTCACTCATAATTGATGACATTGATTATAACTGATTGGGGTTCATAACCAATCAAGTTAAGGATTAAGAATTAATACCACGTCATGTGAGAATAATTTTGTTCTTATTCCTTTATTTATTACATTATACAGGTAATGTTGTGATCCATAATAAGGAGTGGATAGAGGTTGAATAATTATGGGATGATGAATTAAAAATGAATAATTCATAAAAACTTAAGTGATCAGTAATTCACCCCTCACCTATCAGTGTTCCATCGGTCCTCTAAGAACCTCAGGTGGTATCTGTGTGAACCCAAGTTCACTTTTAAAAATATCCAAATGATGTGAAGATTTTTGATTTTTTAAATTGAATATATACAGATGGAGAATTTATTTTCCATCCCCATAAAACCAGATACGGAAGTATTTTCCATGACTCTAAGAAACAAGATAGAGAATAAGGCTAAGAAAGTGAAGAACTCAAAGGAAATGGATGATCAACCACTAGATTAATGTATTAAAAGTTCTTTTCATTCTATTAAACTTTGTGAGAGAGATTTATTAGATGGATTTAGTTAATGATTTTCTAAATCTTAAAATCTTTCAAGTGTTAAACTAATGCATGTTTTTTATTTTAAATTCAAAGGTTATTTAAATAAAGTTCCTGATGAATTTTTTTCATACATATTATCTCATATCAAGGGAAAAAATAATGAAAAATCATAGATATAAGAAGAACTTGATGCCATGGAGAATGCATTGTCTAAAACTTTTAGAATATGAATCACCTTCACAAAGCTAGTAAGATAAAAGGATAAAACTACATCACTTTAAAATGATAGATATTCCCAATAAGTTGAATATTTTTAAAGAATATTTTTTGAGAAGGATGTGTTTGAGGTTACTCTTACTAAAGTATTCCATGCATTAGAGAAGTTATATAAAATTTCAATGAATATAAAATATGAACAAATAGATATAATAGAAAAATAATTAAATCGATTGATATTTCAATACAAAAACTTCCCAAGATTGATGAGGATCAATATTATAAGTTGTAAAGTTATTGGGATGTAAGGATAATATCTTTATTGGATGAAAAGTACACCCTCAACATGAGGTAATTTTAACTAGAATTCTAGATGAAAAATATAGAAGAGGAAAAATCATAAACTTCGTAATTAGTTGAGAAAATATATACTTATTAAAATATTTTTAAAGTTATTTCTTAAAAGGAGTCACACATTGGTGTTTCAAAGGTATTGATATTATCTGGAGAAGACTCCACCTTTATCTCTTAGAAAAATGAAACCCAATGTGTCAATAAAGTGACTTTCACTAAATCTAGAATTTCTGAAAGTGTAGGAAAAAATAAAATTCTATAAAAACGTGTAAGAGAATAAATATTTGGAAAACTACCAATATATAAAAGAAGTAAGTGGGTATTTACTAGAGTAACCATTACCTAAAATGATCCCAATAGATTGGGATTCCATCCCAAAAACAACAGGAATGTCATACATGACATTATACACCTGAAATGAAAAGAACAAGATGAATTAAAAGGTGTTGGTGATTATTGATGTTTGGAAATAGATCCATAAATTTATATCATAATAAGATAATGTGTAAAAGTTTTAAATTTCCTAAACATAGGGGGTGTAAGTATGTTTAATGTAAGAAACCTGATGAAAAAATTCAGACCTCATAGAATGGTAAAAATATGTCTCTGAAGAAAATATTTGAAAGATTGAAGAATTTCTATTATATTTTAAATATAATTGGTCACAACAATGATAGATGATGGTAAAATACTTTCAACCACTACAGATTTACTAAGGAGTAAAGATAACCACCTCATTCTGAGAAGTAGGCAATCAAAGTTACCGAATCATCATTGGGAGGAAAATCTATGAAGAGGAAAGGAAAATCATATAGTCCTTAGAAGAAAGATAAAATAAATGAGAATGAGGTCAAACCTATTCGAAAGAGTTATATAATATACATGAATTTCAAATAAAATTGGAGAAATTTGAAAGTGGAAAAATTATCCATCTAAAAGAGATTTTAATATTGGATTAGTGGTTGACACACCTTGTGAAGAAGGAGGGAGGTTTCCCAAGAAGGGTAAAGCTAAAGCTAATATAGAGGAGTGTGGATGGTGTAAGAAGGTAGTATATAGTTGTGTTGTATAAATGATATATATTCCTAAAAATGAATAACTATTAAATAATAAGGGTAAAGAACCCATGATATTATGTTCTAAACCTTCTACTAAAAAGAAGGCATACACACCCAAGAACAAAGATGCATTTGTGACTAAAGTTTGTCTAACCATATTGCCAAATCAGTTGGAATTTTATAGAAAGATAGAGAATGATGAAGAGAAATAAATTACTCTATTTTATAAGGTTGAGAAGCTAATTCCATATAGAAATGAATATGGTAAATAAAATAAAACCATGCTACCCAAAGGTGAACATACCTATAAATATAAGGGTGGAATCATGAAGAGAACTAAAGCTAAATTACATGGGTTAGGAAACCTTTCTCAACAATCCTGATCAGGCCGAGTATATATTAATAGATCCACATTTTTATCTAGTCAATATAAAGGTTCTATAATGTTAATGGATTGAAGGTTAAGGTGTATGGGAATAATTACTTGAATTAGGAGCTAGAAAAAGAATATAATCTCTTAGAGTTGTATATATTTATGTTAAATACTTAATTCAAGATAGATTTGATGAAAATTAAAAATCATGTATGATTTTTATTATACCACTTTTTTTAACATTTATATATTATGATTATCAAGGGGGAGTATTTTTCAAGAAATAGGGAAGAAATACCTTGCACTTGATTTTTTTGATGTGTGCATTAACATGAGTGAAAGCCCTAAAATATTATTGAAAATATGCTAAAAAATCCCCTATTTAGAAAAATAGTTTAGTTATCATCACATATTAAGTAGGTCTAGATAAATTTGTTTTTTTTAAATAATCACTCTTGTTTTCCACACTAGGTTAGCCCACATGAAATTTGAGTTAGTTGATTTATGGAACATTGCTATGAAACATGTAATGCTAAAAAATTGTGATGATGCTTATGCTGAAATTTATTTTTAATAGTCACTTACAATTGGTTATCAGTGATAAAAGATTAATTCCTTCTCTCATGTAATTGATGGAGATTTTTGAAAACTGAGGAAGGGAATACGATCCTTTTTCAAGGTTTCTTTATTCATATATGGATAATGATTTAAAAAAATTGAATTGGTATATGTTAATACCACCATTTTATCAATTGGAACATTATAGGAGTCATCAGAAGACATAATGTTATATTTTAAGTGGATATGGGAGAACCCTTAAATTAATCTGGATATGAATTTTCCCTATCTTTTCATTCATTGTGAGTTAGAGGGAGAAAAATGACAGTGATTAGTGGGGTAAATATTGAATTGATAATAAATCCAAAGGGGGAGATTAAAGTTTCCTTGGGTTTATGATTGTATTTATTGTCACTTTATCTTTTTTTCATTATCAATGTCATTATGAAAACGTTATGATCAAACCATATAGTTTTTTAAATGATAACTAAAAGTTGTATTCAACTATTTTTTCACAATAATAATAAATTTGGAAATGGTTAAGGATTTGAAGATGATAGGAATGCAAGTTGAGAAGCCATCCATGTGTGTATTTTTGATAAAAATAAGAAGAATACCTACACATGGTAGGGAAATTAAATTAGGTAAAATTTCATTATTACTTGAAAGTTTTTTAGGTTTACTTATTATTTTGGATATATTTTTATAAGGCATGCTATGTTTTTGAGTGTACCAAAAATATGGGTTGGGATAGCTTGAACTGGCTGACCAAGTATCCCCAGACAAGCCTAGGCTAAGATTAATGGAATACACTTATTTTTAACCTAATAATATAGCCCCATGAAGGAGAATAGGTAAGGTATAATAGATTCACTTTTCAAACATGGTTCCAAAAGAGTGTGCTGGTCACACACAGGAGGCACGGTGCACATAGGGAAGTGCAAACCTTGGGAAGGTTTGTGTGAGTGTATCTGGAATCCAACCCCTATTCCATGGATGAGATACATATGAGGGGATTAGTATTATTAAACACCATGATATTGGTGTAAAAGTTAATATGGAATTGAGTAATGTAGAGAACTGTTCATCCATAATTTAAAACACTAGACACAATTCTATCTCTCATGGTCAATCCAAAATACTTGTGCAGTTGATCAAGTGACCACATATGTTATGATAAAGCTACCACATGACTAAATGTAAAGATAACATATAAGTAACTCATTTAGTAAAAACTATCCATGATACTATATGATGTGTTATGAAGTTACCACATTACCAAATTCCAGTAACCTTCTCAACCCATTACATGAAAAATTTGAAGCTATAATATAATAAATTCCAAGATTATGAAAAAAAGTGGATTAGTGAAAATGAATAATTCTAGGATGGTATGAAAATTATATACTCAAATTAAAGGAATTTAATTCAAATAAAACTTTTTTTTCGATATCAAGGCTTTCAATAATTAGTATGTTTTTAGTTGTGGCTACACAAAAAAACAACAAAGTGTGTCAAATGGATGTGAAATTAGCATGTTTAAATAGTGAACTAGAGGAAGAAGTATTTATTGAATAACCATATGATTTTATTTTTGATAATAATTTCAACATGGTGTGAAAAGTAAGAAATGAATTATATGGATTGAATAAAGCTCAAAGATATTGGTACTCAAAACATAATGGGTTATTTAAGGAAATGGGTTTCACTAAAGGTAGTGTTGATTGAAATTTTTATATAAGAGAGATATAAATAGTTAAAACTGAAATAAATATTATATAATGATGATATAATTTTTTATAGTGACTAATAATAAAATTCCAAGGAAGTTTATAAAAAATGAAAGAGAAATTTGAGATGTATATACCAGAAAATCTAAATTATTTTCTAGGATTATAGATTGAGCATAAACAATTTTTTATATTTTTTTCAAAATAAAAATATTCCAAAGATTTGTTAGAATTGTTTGGAATGGAATAATCAATAGAAGTTTCAACAAAAATTTTAGTTGGAACCAAATTGTATAAATATTAAAATAGTATAAAAGTTGACAAAAAAGAATTTAGAATACTCATTGTTAGTTTTTTATATTTTATATCTTTAATAATAGAAACATCATTTGCTATTACACTTTGTGATTAATTTCAAAGTGACCCAAGGGAGTCACACATGCTTATAAAAAATAAGATACTGAGATATGTGAAAGTATCATATTTGATCCATGATTTTGGGAAATATTGAGGCCCATGGTATTCCAAATTGTATAGGGAACATAAGAAATCAAATGTCTTCAAGCCATCTTTGAGTCTCATTTAGATAATACTTTTTAAAAGGATTATATAGTACATTTCTTCATTGTTAAACAAGTATCCTTCAACTAAAATCGAAAATTTATAGTGAAAACCTTATCCTCATGTTTAGGATATCTTTATCTTTTAAATACTCATTTCTAGATAAGACAACCATAATATCTATATAGAGTTGTAACTATAAAACTTTATCTAATTAATCTTATGAAAAAAACCTTGCAATCCAAAGGTGGAGATTGAAGTTACCTTAGGTTGATGATTTTATTTATTTTCATTTTATCTTATTGTCTCTTTTTGATATATTTTTTTTACAATTAAAACTAGACAAATTGATAAAAAATACAATAATTAACCGAATAATACTTTAATATCCCCCTTTATATTGGTTAAAAATTCAAAATTTACACCAATACTCAATGTCACAAGCTATTTTACTACCT
Organism: Viscum album; assembly: GCA_963277665.1. Classification (NCBI taxonomy): domain Eukaryota; kingdom Viridiplantae; phylum Streptophyta; class Magnoliopsida; order Santalales; family Viscaceae; genus Viscum; species Viscum album. Next base: position 540,151,707 of record OY728142.1, on the reverse strand, counting down.
AAGATATGAAGATGAGGTTAACTTCCATATATAAATCCCAAATAATTTAAGTAAAAAGGTTTAATAATAAAATATCATTCCCTAGAAGAGTTTATAAAATAATCATGTTCATATAAACATTATATTTCAATAAATCCATTATAAACCTCAGAATATAGAGATAAAGAAAAAGGGAGAGATATATGTTCTTAGTTTAAGAGCTCTAAAACTCTTCCCAAGCTCTATTAATGATATGGTGCCCATTAAACATTATCCATAACTTCGGATATCAAGCCCCAATTTGAAATATATTTGTAATAATATTTCTCCCATTTTTTTAACATAATCAAAATCCCATGTGGGGGATTAAATACACTTTTATTCAAGTGAGAGGAGAGGTATGGATAGGGAGTTTCATCTTTAATACAGAAAACCTCTATCTTGGAATAGATTTTTGGAAGATATCTATAATTTTATTCTGATTAGAAATTCATTAAAGCTTGATATCTCCATTTCTCAATCTTTATCTAATGAAATGATACATGATATCCATATTTTTAGATATATAGTGTTGTGAAAGGTTATTTAATAGATTTATTTCACTTTTATTTCTAAACAAAATCCTCAATAGATTCCCAATTTCAACTTTCAAGTCTACTAAATATGCACCCATCCATAGTACATGTGTTTATTCATGAGTGGATATGATGTGATTATTCTCATGTATCTTGTGAAAGTGTGAACATATTTGAGTTTTTATTTTAATATTTGATAGATATTTCTAAAAAATCTAAAAGGGGGAGATTTAAGTACCTTTGATTTTGTTTATAAAGTGAATTTTCATATTCATTTATTGTCAACTTGTTTAAAGTGTTGTATAAGGGTGATGATTGTTTATGATATGATTCTAGGAGGTTCAATATTTTTCTAAATTATTTATATGATTAATATAGTCTTTCTATAATTTTTATTGATTTTAGCTAGCAGATCAATCAATTGGTCATGCAGTCGATCAGATTGTCATGTGTTCAAGTGAAGTGTGAGTATAATTTCTTGAAATATTCATGAAGTCAATTTGATTTAACATATGGTTAGTCAATTATAACATTTTTTCAATAGTTCCTTTATAAATTAAATTGGTTATATAGTGAAATCAATAGGATCACCATGTATTCACTTAGTTACAATGTGAGGTTGATACACATGGACAATTCTAACATGCAGTAGATTCACATAGTTGATCTATCTCATGGTCGATTATGTACTTAGTAAATTTTCAAGTGATTTTCTAGGTGAATATGAGAGATTCCATACATCATGTTTTCTAATGAAACAAAACTTAATGATTCTAAATCTATTATTCAATGACTAAAACATCATTTCTAAAATGTGATCCAAGCATTTTCATATGATATTTTGAAAATTTTGTTTATTTCTTATCTATTTTATATTCTAAGAAGACTTATCTGATAAACTACTTGTGTGGGTTGAAGTTGAATATGTTTATGAATAATCACTTGATGTTAGATCTTTAATATTAACTATGATGATTATGTGCTTTTTTCATATCAAATAATCATAATAATTAGATTATGTAGTAATAATTGCTGAGAATAAATGTTTATGTTATTGAGTTATTATGTGTTTTAATGAGATACATTTCTTTTGATCATGATCTGTATGAATAAGAAAGAGTCTAATTCTAATTCTATGAGGAAGAAGAAATGGGTATTTATCAAATTCAAAAATTCAATATTTGTGAATTATTCTTGATATTAATCGAGGATGGAGGAGACTCTATATTTTTTTTAAGTGGGAGAAAAACAAGAAGGGTATAAGTGATGTTTAGATATATACACATAATTATTAAAGGTGAATAATATTTGGGAGATTGCGGTGTATATCTGTGAGCCTAACCAAATGAGGGAATAAAAGGAGTTTTGTGCTATATGATTCCATTGAGATATTTATATAATGTTGAGTGAGAAATTATTTTACTAGAATTAAATTATTTCCAACAATTTTTAGTTAACCTAATATTTGGAGTTTATAAAGAAAGAAGATAAATATTCCTGCATACTAAAGAAGAAGAGAAAAAAGATAGAGTGAGAAAAAATAGAGAATCTAAAGCTAAAGCTCTATGATTATCATCCTTATTTAATGAAACTTGAGTTTTACATAGTATTGATTAAGTGTGATAATTATTTTTACATTATATCTAAATAAATTGATAAGTTATTCTTGAATATTCTTGAAGGATAATCAAGAAATATCTACTTCTAAAGTTTCTTAAGTAACTAAGATTTTTATAAGATCTATCTCATCCAGGTTACATATTCTGTATGAAGGAAGTGTGAATTTTTTTCCAGTGTGACTCTGGGTAGACATAATATGACGTTATATTATCACTATATGATTTTAATCAGTTCTTCTTAACCCAAGAATCTATGGTTGGGGGGAGTAACCAACCACAACAAGGATTAGGTTACCCATGAAGGGGATAAACCTTATAAAAATAATCATGCTCATTATATCTTAATTTTTTTATATAAATGAGTGAGTTTGAGACTCTATAATTGAGTGAATCGAATCTTAACAGGTTCTAGGGATTGATTTAATTAAGAATAAATTTTAAAAACTAGTCTACATTGATTCATCTCCCCTTTTTAGTTGAGTAATATGATCCTATTATATTCAATTAGTATTAGAGAAAAGGTCCCTCTATTTTTTGCAAGAATGTGTGCTTACCTCAGGTAACATTGAAATTAACCACAAAATGTAACAACAAAGGCTATGTATAGAAAATAATTGTTATATTTTTTTATAAAATTATTTTATCTTTCTAGAATTTTTCTTGAGTTTAGTCATGTAGTAGATCAGTTAGCCATGTGGTCCATTAGATGGTCATGAAGTTGGTTGAAGTATGAGTACGATCACTTCATCCACCATGAGGACATCCCTTTATTTAGTAAGTGATGATTCTTTATGTGGTTGATACATCAATCATGGATTCAAACTTTATACTATCACTTCATCAATCATATCTTTACACTTTAATTGACTGAATGGCCATTTGATTATCCACATGAACAACTCATATAACACAAAACTAAACTCAATAAACATTATAGAAATTAAAATTAAGCACAAAAATTCTTCAAAACCATCTTGAACCTCCTTGAATCATCATAAAAAATTCATCCACCTCAAACACCTCTTCAAGAAAGTTGATAATAAATGAAAAACAAAAACTACTTCATCAACAACTCTAAAGGTACTTTAGTTTTCACGCCTTTCATGACACCAAAATACTATTTTCATGATCTAAAATTGCATGAAAATTTATTTACCACATGATATTAAATGTCATAGTATTTTCCTTTCACCTGACCTTAAGTTGTGTTAATAAACCTACATGGTCTTTAATTCCTGTTAATCATGATACATAGGATGCCTCTTTGAGGTTAAAACCCAACATTCTAGAACATATTTTAAATGGACTATATTCCCTGTAAGAACCTCATCCTTACATAGCTATATTACCTATAAGAACTATATCCTCATTAATCCATATTACCAATGATCCATATAATCTATTATCTCTAGGACATATTACCTGTGAACACTCCATTATCCATAGACCATATTACCCACGATACATTTTCACTGGGCTCCACACTACCCCATGAGCCTATCATACCTTTTCCCCCATCTAGTTACTGATAAATAGTGTAATCCAAAAAGGTCATTTCATGCGTGATCACCACATGAACCATTATTTGGAACCTTTTCCTCATTAGTCCACTTTATATAAATTTAAAATACTTATAATATTTCATGGTTTCATGATATTAAAAGGCATAATGATAGTCCTTCTCACATAACCTTAAAAGGTAGGATGTTTCCCATTAAGTGGAACTAAACTACGTGGGTTATAATTTACCTTATAGGGACACATAAAAATCCTCTCTCAAGGTCCCAATCCCCACTTCACTATATATACTACCTCCATATATAAAGATAAATTCCATAGTTCCCTACTCTATAACTTTAACATATAGCATAACCAATTAACAAGGGAAATATAGAGAGCCTCTAATAAACATAGATGTTCTTGTTGATTCATAAAGATGATCGATCACTGGTATAGTGGTAACCAGTCCTACATTGGGTCTTTGTAAAGATTCATAAACAGGTCTTAAATCTCCGAGAGAGTCTTGAAGTATGCGATTATTCCCCCATAAATAGTGAAATGACCCATCCTCCCATCCTCTAGACCAATGTGAAACATGAAGAATCACTGGTAATGTTCCATTGACCATCTACATTTAGAAATAAGGTTTTTAAAACTAAAAATAAATGCATTAATATTTCATGTAATAAATAGATTGGATAATATAGAATCATTTTACCATAAATGGATGAGTGATATCAAACATTAGGTATGAAATTCCCAACGATATTACTACACACTTCCACTTGGGACACATGTCAAAAAAAATTGTATATACACCTATAAAATCACATTTTCCATGATATTAATATACCACTAGACATGGAACAAATCAATCTAGTATATGATTTATCATCTATTATTGATTATCCAAAATAGATTAACCATGAAAATGAATACAAAATATGTCATTAATCTAGTTAATGAACACATCACATATCCCTTATCCAAGTAGAGAAAAACACAATACATGACTCAACTAATAATGTCCATGAATTTCCTCAGTATAATTCAGTCAAGGGAATGAATTTATTTTCTCATCATATGAGTGGTAAAATATCATCTTGGTTAAGATTAAAATAATTTAATGATAAGAAAAATACTCAACCACCCCTTATTATCTAATCCTTAAGGATCATATAATAAATTTATTAAATCATAAAGGTTACCATGATAGGTATCTTTTAAACATCAAGTAAAAAGGATTGATAATAATAATACATCCCTAAGTATATCAATGATTATTTTAAATTCCATATGCTATACTTTGGAAAGTAAATCCGAGTAATAAATATTGATATATTACCTCATGATTCTATTATTCATATCTTGAATAAAACTCTTCTATCTAGTACACAATTCCACTCATGCTAATCTTAACATATACTCATAACCCACAGTACTCTGTGGTTAACATTGATTAGGGACAACTACAAGTTATACTTTGAAGGGATAATGTCATTATAATGGTCATGTAAAATAAATTTCAAAAAACATGATTTAATAATAAATGAAGATACCCTTTTGTTAAAAAATCATGATACATTTAAAACCGTTACATTCAATTTTTTAAGTATTATATACCAAGATATTTACCATGACCTTGATTCTATTGTTATGATAATGGATTCATCAATGGATCTGCTACATTTTTCTATTTACCCACCCAATATATCCTAATATATCCTCTCTCAATGATATCTCATGTGAGATAGTATTTGAGAAGGATGTATTTGGTCCTTTAGTGAGATTGAGGTTCTTTATCCCGAGAAATGGATTTATTACTATCATAGTAAATATTTATTTCTCCATTGATGCTAGGAATAACTTCATGTTTAGAAATTAACTTCATAATAAAAACATTACTTCAAAACATAAACTTTAATGATGTGCTCCTCCCCTATTATTGAGTCTCCCATGGTTCCTTATTTGGAACCCTACCAAGATCCACTATTCAGACAATACATGAAACCATATTGAGATATCATGTCATATCTATCTTATTTGAAAATTGCATTAGTGTAACCCTTTATAAAAAGAGATTTTTATTCTCCAATGAACAAGAATATATCCTTAATCCTTCTCACATACTTTATTATATTATTTATAACAATTTATTGAATCTCACCAAGGATGGATTGGTATCTACTGGTTATACTAAGAACATAGGTGGCATCAGGTTGAGTACACAAAATTTCATATATGATATATCCTCTAGTGTGATCATAGGTAAATTTATCTATCATTTATAACTCCTTATAAGTATCTTGAATTTCCCAATGATTCATGTCATGCAACACTGGTAGAGACCCCCTTTTAGTGTTCTCCATGTTAAATGAATTTAGAAATTTACTAGTGTATGTGTACTGATTAAGTCCAAACAACCTTTTAGATCAATATCTATAAATATTCATACCCAGTATGTAGGTTTATTCACCATGTATTTCATAGATAATCCATTTCCCAACCATATATTTACAAAATGTAATGCTGGGAGATCATTTATGATAAATAGTATGTTATCCATATACAATATCAGTAACGCTATCACATTACCACAAGACCTATTTTATACAAATGAGTTATCTATATTCTTGGTGAAACAAAAATATTTTATTTCATCATAAAATCAGATATTCTAATTCTGATAGGATTTCTTCAATCCATAAATAGACCATTGAAACTTTCATACCTTAATAGACTCATTTGTTCCTTTAAAACCTTCGGGTTGTACTATATACATGTCCTAAATTAAATTATATTTTTTGAATGAAGTTTTGATATAAATTAGATACATCTCATAATAAAAATGATATGCTATGGAAATAAATATTTTAATGGACTTGATCATTGCAGTAGGTGAAAAGGTTTCTTTATAATCAATACCATGAATTTACTTATAACCCATTTACACTAGATGATATTTATAGGTAGAAACTCTTTCATCCATGCCTGTTTTTTTAAAGAAAAATAATTTTACACCCTATATGTGTCACCCATTCAAGTTAATCTACCGGGTTCCAAACTTGGAAAACATATATGGAGTCCATTTCAGATTCCATGGATTTTAACTATTTATTGGAATCAGATCAATTGATGGAAACTTTGTTGAAAATATGTTCATCTCCTATAAAAATTAATTAATTATCATTTTCCATAAGAAATAAATATATATTTTTCTTTTGAATAATCCCACCGAACCTTTTAGGTTCTTGTTTAACTTGATTTGGTTCTTCTTCTATAAATTTTGGTGAAACCAATGTAACTTCCATCTCAAGAATGATTCCTATTTATTGGTCTATAACTTCTCCAAGTTATAATTTTATCCCACTAAATCCATGATCAATGTGTTTTTTCTCAAGGAAAACACAAAATTGATATATAAATACTTTTTTTATTAGGATTATATAAATAATATCCCATATTTTCCTTGATATAACCAATAAATAAGAACTTTTATGATTTAAGGCTAATGGTATGAGAAGTAAATCATCATATGAGTGATTCACAGTCCAAAACTCCATAAAATAGATTATTTGATGTTTCTATATGTATATCTCATATAGATTCTTTATGAATTGTTAAGATGGAATATAGTTAAGTTGGAATTTAGCAGTCTCCAGTGGATAACCCCATAATATAATCAGATTCTTACATCAGATCATCATTGATTTAACCATGTTCAATATGGTATGATTCCTCCTCCCACACATAACATTCCTTTTTAGTGTTATAAGAGGATTGAGTTGTTAAGTAATTCCATAACCTCTTAGATGATCAGTGAATTATCAACTCAAGTATCAACCACTCCAATTCAATCGAATAATCATAATACTTTTTTCTTGTTGATTCTATAATTAATTTTGAAACCCTTTAATATTTTCAAAGGTTTCATACTTGTGTTTCATTAAAAACACATAACTATAATGATTGAAATCATAAATAAAAGTAAATAAGTACCCAAAACCACCAATTTATTGTGCACTCATTGGTCCACATACATAACTATGTATGAGATCAAAGAAACAAATTGACTTTTTAGAATTTACACTAAAATGTTCTTTGGTCATCTTTTATAACAAATAAAATCCATAAGTTTCAAGCAATTTATAATCAAATGAATATAATAATCCTTCTCTATGGAGTATTTAGACTTGTTTATCATTTATATATAAAAATTTACAATATCAAATATAAGTGGGATTAGAATCAACCATGACCCTATTATTATGAATATTATAGGTAATATTATCCATATCTAGAATGTATAAACCGTTTACCATATTCCCAATTATATAAAAAAATTTATTTCTACATATATAATATCTCATGTACTTAATAATGAATGAAAATCCCATCTTTTCAAAAAAGGTACATAACTCAAATTTCATTAACGGTGGGAACATAATAATAATTATTTAATTATAAAACTAATCTACTAGGTCGACTTATATTATAAGTACCAAATTTTAATGTAGAAAATATTTCTCCATTGCTGACATAAAGATAAACTTCTCCATTTTTAAATTCCCTCTTATATCTAATTATGTGTTTATAAGTAAAAATGTGTTATGAAAACCCAGTAACTGATACCCATGAGTTAGATTCATAGAAATTGATCACTATAACATTTATATTTATATGATTATAATTCTTATTCTTGAGAACAATTCTCAATATTAAATTCCAATTTTGAACTATATTATAGGCCATACCTATAAGAGATCTAAATATGGTTAACATGATATATGTTAAAATATACAACAAAGACTTATCTATTGGTGAGTATCATGTTTTATATCTTTTCATCAAGGTTTTTTAATAAAATTAATCCAATTAAAAATGATGAACACATACATAATATTCATTTAATGATCCAAGATTCATATTTCACTAATCTTTGAGTACACTTTAGTTTTCATCGCATCACCCAAATTTTTAAGTAGGAAAACTTTCCAATCATAATAGTTATGGATCATAAATAGTTGAATATAAAACTATTTTCCAAAATCCTTCATATGGATATAAACTAAGTTGTATTCCAACATGACTAAAAAATACACAGGCACCCAATTTTTAGCATGAAACTAAGAATTTGGATGATCAAGGTCTAGACATTTTTTTTATTTGGAAGGAATATCACACTTAGTATTTGAGGGTTTTTTAAAAGTCTCACCAAATTATTATAAATCATATTAATATTAAATTAATAACTATTTCATCACATGAAGTCTTTATTATATCATGTTTTATTACTTTGTATATGCAAGATTCTAAAAATTTTGTTTTAGAATCCCTATTCTATCCACAAAATTAATATGTTCACATCATATTGATGTTTAACTCTTTAAAAAACCCAAATTCTACATCACTCATAAAAAATATAGAAGCTAAAAATATTCATACATATCTATATGCATCCTATGCATAAGGTACATGAACTCTTAATATATATGTATAGAATTATATGGGATAGAAAATCCTCACATGAGTAATCCTATAGCCATAGGTAACCCACCCCTACCTTTCTTGAACAAGGTATAAACCTCCAAGATAGTGAAAGTATGACCCAAAGTCCCTCTGCTTGGGGATGTATTACTCAATATAGAATCCAATTCATGATACCTTAAAACTAAATATGTACAAAATATGTCTAAAAAATAAATTTAGTCTAATTAAATAATCATGTCAAGGTATATTATAACTAAATCTTATATTGTCATATCTATACAGGTAATACATTGAATAATAATCTATTAGAATAAATTTATCAAATAAATTAAGAATACAAAAATATTTATATTCCATAAAAATTTATAAACATGAATATTATAAAGGAATTAACAAATAAATAAACACATTATTTATTTTCCAAAGCTTGAGATACAAATATTACATTTTTATGCTTAATTTAGGAATAAAAAATATCATTTTACTTGGAAGAGCATTTATCATTAATAAAAATTTTATAAACCATAATAAAAATGAGAAAAATATTAAAATTTTAACATTTTATAATAATTTACTACAGATAATAGGACTACAAGTCATAATATATGATTGATATATAAAGGTAACCATATGTATCAATTGTATTTTATGATATTATCCAATCATAATATGTAGTTGAATCACCTATTATTATTGATGATATTATAAGGATCTAATCATATTTAATGATTTGATTGATATCATAAATATATTTTGATGATATATTTTTATGAAATTGAGGAACTGATAATATTTTATGATATCATATATCATATCCTATGATATAGTTCAAATAATCATGATTCCATTATATCATAAAGTATTATATAATGTTTTTATATTCTTTGACTAAATAAAACATAGGAATTTGAACATATTGTATTTTAGGATATGGATTCAAACACCATATGAGTGAAATGTTATTTGAAAGGAAGATATAAGAATACATTGATTCGTTAAATATTAAGTATTTAATACCATAGTTTTGTGTGTTCATCATATGAACATTGGAAGTAGAAAAAAACCCATAAAATGCCTGATCCATCTTTAACTAAACCAAAATACAAGAACATAAAGAACATAAAATTTAGTGCACCTCAAGTATAGTAACCTCCATATCATTTCCTTGAAGTAGTATGCTTGATGGGGATCTCCTTTTGTGATAGTCATATAAATCTTATATACGGGGGGGGGGGTATACACTAGCCTTTGGATCCCCATTCATAATAAGAGGATTCCAAACCATCAAATGGGTTCTAGAACCTTCTCCGTGAGACAAATGAGGATTCATAAGGAAGAGAATTTCAAATTATGGATTAAATGAAGCTAAGGTGTAATATATGGAAAAAATATGATCTGTTTTATATACTCTCTTCATTTAATGATGATTTTTGAATCATATGGAGTGTTGGTTTCCATATCATGGAAGATAATGTCTAATTGACCATTTGAGTTTCCATTCATTAAAAAATTCAATGAATGTTTGAAAAAACATTAATAAATTAATCACATTGATTTATAACTAAATATACTATGCAGTATGATTTCATAGGTTCCATGCACATTAATCCATAATCCCATCATACAATAATACAACATAATGTCAAGATATGCATCTCATTAATTTGACATTATGTTGGTGGAAACATATGATTAAGATATTTCTTGAGGCCAAATTTAGAGAATATGTATCCTCAACCCTGATTTTTATCATATACATATTAAAAGATATGATATTTAGGGGTAGTATACAATATGATAACCATTTTTTGTGAATATCCAACACTATATCATCTAGGTGAGTGATACATCAATACCACATATCTTGAAGTGACCAGGATATATTGACCATTAGGGGGTTTGAATTAGTGGTAATTTGTTTAATTTGTTATTATAAATAATCCTTTTTTGAATCTTAGATTTAGATCCACTAAAATTATATACCTCACCTTTTCTCTAATGGAATTGAAATTTAAATCAACACATGGTGCATAATATTTTTATAGGGTTCACCCCTAGTGTGGGTGACTATGTCCTTTCCATGTTTCGATCATGTTCAAGAAATATAATTTTCCAGTAAAATAAAAAAATATATAAATGTATCAAAAATGTATCAACCTTAACCTAGTATTATTTCCCAATACTTTTGTCTCCTGATAGTGATTATACATGTTCCCACCACTTGATAGCTAAAATCCTCCAACATAGTGAATATGATCTTCAAACGAACAACAAGATGTCATGACATAACCATATGATATATTCTTATTCAACTTAAAGGAATTAAACTTATATATTAATATCAGATACAATACATTCATATTTACTTTATTATCAACTTGAAATACATGGTTATCTAGAAATAGTAGGTACTGGTATATTTACCTCTCTTTCTCCTTATTATTATTATTATTATTATTATTATTCTTCTTCTACTACTAATTATTTTAAAAAATATATTTAATTTCTATCTCTTTGACATCATATATTTTTAATACAACGAAATATTATATCCTTTCATCCTTACTATTATCTCTATAAATACATATTCTTCTTCTTATTCTGCTAGCTTCGTTATAGATAATCAATAGAAGAAGAATATTTTCTAGTCTCTTGCACTTTCTCTGTCTTTGATACAACATATCATCCCAAGAACATTATCAAATTCTTATTTATTTATATCCTTTATTTAATAATTTTATTTAATAAACCATGTGAATATATTTTCAATAATTTTAATATATAAAATTCCTTGAAATGTGGTAGCATGATATTATCCTAAATTTTCATTTAATCCTTATTAAATGATATCACTATTTAATCCTCCATGAGGCTCAAAATAATATTTCTTCAAAACCTCCAAAAAATCCATGAGAATTTAAATTTACACATGTTTAAATATGTATTTCATCATGTTGTAACATATCACAACACAATGAAAATGAGGCTAATTATTTTTCATAGGGAATTCGTAATCCCAACATAGTCACTATTACAGTGTGGCTCTATCATCTCTATATAAAACATCCACCATAATATCTATTATGAAGTGTCCTTCTTAATATCTCTATTTAATAGAATCTAGGTCTTAATTTATCTTTTGTCTAAAATATCAATCATATTTTACTCTTAACATACCTTTATGATTTCTCTTATAGATTTGGACCTTCTTTACATGACATGGATGCATATCAATTCTAAAAACTAGCTTCAACTGGTATCTCATGCTCAAATTTATTTTTGGTGTGGTATTTATATTCATAATTTAAAGATCAAATTATTCATTATTCATATTTAATCACATATTAATCATTATATATTGACATTTCCTATTTAAATATTCTTACAACATCGAAAGAGTTTAAATCACTAAAAATCTAACATAATATGATATGAGGATATCATATCCTATGACTAGAATTTTATCAACTGAATACTTTTAGGTATGAGATTTTTTAGTCTTATATATTTTCATAAAGACCCTTACATACTCTAGTGAGGCTCAAAACATATCCAAATTTAAATAAAAACTCTCATATAGAAGTAAATGACTTTTACTTATTGATGTTGTTACTTTTATGTATTGAGAAAACTCTTAAAATTACTTATAAGTATTCCCATGTTTACTCTCACTCATTCAAAATTTTTATTCCACACCTTTTTATGACTATAAAATATGCATTAGACGACTTTTACACATGCTCATTCCATTGTCAATACACAAATCTTGAACTTCTATAACTTTTTCAAATAGACTCATAAATTCTTCAACTCATCTCAAGTCATTTATAATTACTCCAAATAATCTCTAAAATATTAAAAAATATCTCAATTACCTTCTCAATAGATTCTAATAATATTCACTCATTGTTTAAAATAAATACAACACTTCAATAATTCCATTGGGTTCTTCAATCTCCCACTTTGGATTTATTTTTAATTTTAACAAATCCCACCAAAACTCATTAGAACACATAAAATCATATAAATACTCAAATAGAAATATCCTAAAATTACAATACTAGAAAAATTAACAGTTTTGGGTGAATTTCATCACTCAGTGATAAGAAAACTTTGTCCATGTGATTGGGATGCTCCCCTATCAACCCATACATAAACTTCTCCATTTTTTTTCCAATAACAATAGCTTTGGATTCAAAATATAGAAACAATATTTTCATTTATTTACACCCTTTAAACACATAATTCAATGTAATGTGGGAAATTCCAATAATATCTCATGTGATAGGGGTAGGATGAACATTCACGTTCAACCTTAACACTTTAAATACATTCTTAAATATGAATTTTATGAAAATATGAACAATTTGATCCTTTATGAAAATATAATCTAGTTTTACATATCCATTAAAATATTATCCTTGATAAAGTGAACTCTGATATCAATATCATTAGATCTTGAGAGTTGTACATGATTCTTAGGTAGATCAATTTCACTTTGATTATCATATGCAATTCTCAAATGCTTGTCAAATTTCACCTTCAAATCACATGGCCGCTCTTTCATCCAGATAATCTAGATATAAGAATTTATAGAAAACATATATTCTTTATATATAGTGATATAAGTCACTAAGTTTATATTTTTTTAATTACATCTCACACAACATTCTCTAAAAAATAATATACCACCTAATATTTATTTTTTATCATCAGAATCTCCCACCAAATTGACATCAATGTACTAAAAAAACCCAACTTATTACTCATTATATAAAGTAGACCAAAGTTAAAAGTTCCTTTGATATATCTTATAAATATATTTTAATTTAATATGTATGATTCCTTTAGATCTCTATGATATCTAGCATATAGAGTTAATGTATAAACAAATTTAGGCTTGGATGCAGTAAGACAAAATAGGCTTCCAATTATTGTTTTGAAGTCTTTTTGATTCACACTTACCTTGAGTTTTATATTAAAACTTTATTCAATAACTTATTTGAATATTTTAATTGGGATATGAATATGAAAAATTATTTCAATATAACTTATAATCCTGTGAAGAAAATAATTTCTACCAGCATTATTATTTCTAAACGCATCTTTATTTTTCTTGAAAATTATTCACTATAACTCTACCAATAACCTATAAAAAATTACTTCATCAATATATATAATAAAAAATAGAGTACCCATGCTTATATAATTCACATGTAAGTTGTTTTAAACCTTTACTTTTATTAAAAATAAACAATTTTAGGAAACTATAAAGTTTATAGTACCTAGATCTTGGGGGACACTTTTACCCATATAAGTATTTCTTCAATATACACACCTTGGTTCCATCACTTTCAGGAATTTATACCTATGGTTCCTTAATAAAAATTTCTTCTTAAATATCTCCATTTAAGAAGTAATACTTACATACATTTGATAAATTTGTAACGCCTATGAGTTAAATATCTAGAAATATTCTAATATCTTCAAGTCTTGTAATAAATTATTTTTTTTCAAAAATAAAATATACCTTCCACCTAATAATAACATTCATAAACTAATTTTTATGTGTTTCTAGAAACATCACCCTTATCATTGAGTTTATTTCAAAATAAAAACTCACTTCCTATGATATTTTTACCTTCCATTCTTGAATAACCATCACATAATAATAGTAAAAAATCTTGTAAAACCTTTTGTTCCAACACTTATAACCTCTTCCATTGGATAAATACCTAATGAACACACATTACTCATCTTTTTAATCAAAATTTCCAAGATTTTATAGTTTGATCTTTTTTAAAATTGAGTTTCCAAAAAATCCAATGTAGTTCAGAGTAGGTTTACTTATGTACCAAATTTTATAATAAATCATCTTTGATTCAGGTCTTAGTAAGAATCTATTCTAAATATTACAGCTTTTCATATCACATCCCTCTAGAATAATTTTGAATGTTTATGCTCAGCAAGAAAAGTTCTTCCCATTTCAACCAGGCTTCTATTCTATCTTTACTAAAACCCATTTTCCATAGGATTATAAAGATCACTATAAAAAATTTTAATCTGATTCTTTTTAAGATAGGGTTCAAAATAATTATAAGTGAGAACCCTTCCATTATCAATTCATAAATTCTTGATATATAATCTCATCTCTTCCTCAACCTCTCTTCTAAAAAATTTGAAAATATCTATTAGATTTGTCTTCTGATTTATGAACATTAAATATTTAATTAGGTGAAATCATCAATTAATGGAATAAATTAAAGATCAAATCTTGTGTATTTATATCTCATAAAACCACATAAAATAGAATGAATCAATTTAAGTGGCCTAGTGAACTAAATTTACACAATTGTTTACGTTCTCTGAACCTTAATTTCCTTTTGATATATTTTACATATAACATATCTTTCTATATTAATCTGGGTAAAATATCAAAAAATATTTATTTGATATTTTATTCAATATTCTTTGACCAATACAGATAAGTCTCTGATGACATAACTAGTTTTCATCCTTGTATATTATATAATAATAGTTTATTGAATACAATTTTATAATAGGTTATTACTTGTTCTTTCTCCCTTGATGATAAATATTCCATATTTTAATCACTTAATGATGGGTGAATTTTTATTGAAGATAAATTCATCAACATCATCACATAGCTTCCTTACACCCAATAATTTGTGTTTAATCACATAAAAAAAACAAAACATCTTTGGATTTCACTTTCCGAGCTTCAATTTCACTCATACCAACTCCTCAAATTTATAAGTGATATCATTTAAAAATGTTACTACACCTCTATAATATTTCTAAATGTTCTCAAATTTCTTTATATCACCTATAATTTGAGATTTAAAGTGAATATATTGTTTAAATTGTTTACCTTTATTATTATATTTCAAGGAAACTTTAATAATAAGTGAATTTTATTCCTTCCTTTTCTAAATGACATTTCTATTTTTAGTGTATGTAGGATTCCATGAAAAATTGGTTATAAAATCTTCATCATAATGAAATTATTGTTAATATCTTCAAAATATTTTATTAGGACACTCAAATATATTTTTAGTATCCATAATTAAAGAAATTCAATTCACAAATTTCTTATGTCTCAAATTCTCAGTGTTGCTTTTTTTTTATTAGTGTTGTTCCCACTTGATTCATGTGTACTCCATGGTAGTGAAATACTATACCGATATGAATAAGATTTGTTACCAAAGATTCCAAATCACCAGTAATAACATTTGAATCATGATATTTAATATTAATAAAGGTTTTATCTAGAAAACTATTTTTGTTGTCCTGCCATATATTGTAATTTTTTATGTCTTGAAGAGATCCCCTCTATAGATGTCTCCAATTTCGCTTGATATAGGTGTGATCATGTAATTTTTTTCTCCATCCAATATTTCATATATTTTCCTTTATAAAATATTAGTTGAAACTGATTTAGTAATCTTTTAATAAATAGGTTCAGTTTTTACCTTTTTTCTCTAGGATAACATGCTCAATGGTTTGAGATGATTCATCTTTAACTTCCATATCTTTCTATAAATATTCACTCATTCTTCGCAAAAAAATTCTACATAAAGACACATTGATTGTGTCTTACAAAACTATTCTTATTTTATAGTAAGTTATTCATAAAAAAATTTCAATGTTTTGTTTTTTATGCAATATTAAACTCAAGTTTTAAAATTTATTCAATGTGGCCATCTCCCTGTTTGAAAATCACCTCCTTTCCTTTATTATATTTTTATTTTTTTCTTCAATATCCTGATTTAATTACTTAATTTTTTGGTTTACTAAATAAAATATTCATGTTTATACTTTTAAATATGCTCTATATATCTATATTCACCTTTTTCTCCATCACTACTTAAGGTTCCTTTATGTTTTTAAACATGAGACATTAAGGTACTAATTTTTTTAGTAGTTTCTCATTCTGATTAACCACTTGAGGTAGAGTATCCTTCCTATTATTTACTCAACATAATTCTTCTTTTACTTAATGTAAATTTTTTCTTTCTCTCAATAGGTTTTATGACTTCATCTGAATTTACTCCATTTATTTATTTACATACTTTCATCTTACTCATCATATTTATACTGACCACCATTATTCCTTGGAAAATTAATATCAAAATACCCAATTCCACCACACTTAAAAAATTTAAATAGTACTTTTCTTTTATACCTATATTTTTTCCTTTTATAGATTTCTTTGAGATATGATCCATAATCATCATATGATCTTTATCATTTTATTATTCATCTTCTTATTCTATAGAGCTATCATATCCCCCTTCCTTGATTTTTAATTTTCGTATGGATTCAAATGATACATCCTCCTTCACCATCCTCTAAAAAATTGGTGATTTCCTCATATATTAAGAAAAAGTATACTATTCAATTAATAAATAGAAACATATTCTTTATTTTCTAGTGAAAAAACATTAACATTAAACTTATTTGAAAATATTATCATCAATTTATTGAAAATTATAGAGTCTTCCAGTAAATCCATAAAACCTTTTATGTTACTGAATAATTAATTTACCATTACTAATTAATCATAAATAGTTTATTTATCATATATACTCAAATATTCAAAATTAACCCTCCATATTTATAAATTTTCTTCCCTCACCTTCACATTCCCTTAAAAAACGTTTTCAAGTTAGTCTAAAATCTTATTGGTAGTTTGAATCCCTATAATATATGTATAAACTTTAATATATAAAGATAAAAGAATAAAATTTCTTATCTTTAAATCAATTTACAAGTTCCTATTATTATAAAAATACATGGGTGAATATTTCTACCTCAATGAAAAGCCCATAGTAACAACATCAAAAAATTCCAGGCCATGTGAGAGAAGATAAGGAATCATTTTATTCTTCTATAAATAAAAATTCATACCATCAAATGTTGGAATATATCTACTATTAAAAGAATTAAAATTCTATATCAATAACAAAATGTTCATTTTTTAGAGGTAAACTAGATTTCTCTTATACAAAATTAATTTCCCAAGGTATATTATATCATTGGGAAGGGTGGTTGAATTAGTGGTATTTTTTACAATTTATTTTTAGAAATAAACCATTGTAACATGTTATAGTTTAATCCACTCAGATAATATATCCCAATTTTACCTGAATGAAATAGAAATGTAAATAAACATAAGTCACACAAGATTTTTATAAGTTTAACCCTCAAAGTAGTTGAATACATTCTTAATTTGTTCGGTTCAAGACCAAGACACATACTTTTCAACTAAAATCAATTGAGTTTACAAGTGGAATGGGAAGGTATCATTCTTAACCCAATTATATTTCCCAATATTTTTGTCTCTAGATATTATTTATAATAGTTCCTAGTAGTTGATAATATAAATCCTCTAACATAGTAAAAAAAATATTCAGATGAACTTTAGGATGTCACAACATCACCATATGATATATTTTTCTTAAACTTCAATGAATTAAACTAACTAATTAAGATCAAATGCACTGTATGCATGATAATTTTTTTCTCAACTTGGTATAGATAATAATTTAATAATAAAAGGTATTATTTTATTTACACCCATTTCTTATTCTCTTTCTTATTCAAGTAAATATCTTTAGTTTAGCTCTCTTTGATTCCGTAGATGTTCAACCTACTATAGTATCAGATCTCCACCCCTTACTATTCTCTATACAAATACATATTCCTCTTCTTGTTATAATTTAATTAATTTTTATAATAAATAGAAGTAAAATGGTAATTGGTATATTCCTATTTATCTATCTTTGATAAAATATATTTATAAGGCCCCAATGTTTGTTGTGGTTCATTTTCATTTTAAACTTTCACTAAAATCATTATAAATGGATTAATTTAAGGCTCCCAATTATCATGGAATGTATCAAGAGTATACTAGGGATTTGGAGCATAAAAATGTGGGAAAATAGGCCAATTTTTTCTAAGATCATGGTTGGTGCATTGTTATTAGTAACCGTGCCCCAAAACCATGTGGCCTATAAAAGGGGGTGCAGAGTTAGGAAAACCATGCAGGGTGGCCCAGGAGACCGTGTGACACAAGATCCCCTTGGAAAGTGGCAATCACATGGCCACCATATGATTAGGAAAACTATGAAAGTGGTTAAGAAACCCATGCAGCTCGGTGTCCTCTTAGATAAAGGGAACCACACAGTTAGAGCATGGTTTGGAAAACCACATGGCCAAACTGTGCACCTCGAAAAAGTGGAATTTTACCATTTTTATCTCCCAACCTTAAATATATTTCCATTTAATTTCTCCCCCATTAAATCCATAAAAATCTAGGGTATGACCCAGAATCTTTCCCCTCCATGGATGTTTCTCCCTCGATTCTTGGGAATTTGGAGTGTCATTGGTTTCAAATCAAAGCTCTAGGTAATTCATCAACTCCATTTCATTCAATTTTCTAGAATATGTTTTTTGCTTATATCCTCTATTTTTAGAGCTTATGAACTCTTTTTCTAAGGTGATATTTTCATGGTGATTGAGGCTATTTTAGTTCAAATCATTGGCGATTTTTGGATGAGTATTTGTCTATGAGAATGAGGTAGGTTTTCTATAAGATTTTTCCCATAGTCTTGATGTTTTATATGTGTATATGGTTTTTAAAATTTTATTCCTTACTTCATTTTCATTTCCTTGAACAAAAAAAGTAAATAGGGACCTAAATTGATTTGTGTGACCCTTTAAGGATCCATCGGGTCCATTGCTGATTTGAGACCATACCTAGAGCTATCCATGGGGCACACTTATCCATTAAAAGTGATGAAATGAAAATTTAACCCATGAAATGGAGAGATTATGAGGGTTAACGTGTTGTAATTGTAATTGATATATAATATAGGTAAAAAGGGATAATTGGAATAATATGGGAAGAAGTGTTATGACATGAACAAGTTACATTAAAATGTTTTATTTTCTAAGATTTTGTGATATGACAAATATTTTTTTAAATGGTTAAATAGTGTGTTTTGGATCTTGATCTAGTTATGATTTTCAATGAATGGAAATTTTATTTTAAAGTGGATTGTGTTTAAAAATGAGGTGATAACAACAAGGTTTTTTTTAAAAGAGTCTTTCAAATAGGATTCAAATGTTGATTTGAAATGGGTGTGTGTGGTCAACACTTTTAGTGAAAATTTATTGATATCTATTTTCATGGTTTTTATGTAAATGAAGGTCTTAGGCCTTATTTTGATTTATGAAAGGGAATACCCATGTTTTAAGGTGTGGATTCCAAATGTTTAATGTGAATATTTGGTTTTGGGTATTTTATGACATGTAAAAAGGGTTGGGATTTATTAAAACATGTTTCATTTTTAAATGTCTATTAGGACCCTAGTGAATGATGATATGATTAAAGGTTTTGAATATTGATAAATTATGGGATAAATATAAAATGATTGATAACATAATGGTTTAGGATATTGGACATGGAGTTACTCAACCATGGATTAAGTGAAGGACTGATGCTCTAGGAACCACTGATATAATATATGGTTTGTGGGATATTTTACCAATGCTTCTCTCCCCTGGGTGGTCTAGAATGATTCTACATGTGCCCTAGTGCACTGTAGTTTCATAGGATGGACTTCTTCTCCTGAATATAAAGTTATAGACATGGAATTCCATATCGTGGTTTTAGATGATGGACAGGGAATTCCACATCATGTTTGGGATGGTCGGACTTAGTGTTCCAAATCTTGATTGGATACATGGACTATTTATCCTTGTATGTCAACCCGTGACCCCTTTGGTATATTTTTTAGATGACCAACATGAGATGAAATAAGTTTAATTGGAAAGTGTATCATTTGGCATCCAAGGGACAATGAGGTTAATTAAATATTGCCAATTATGAAAAGCAAGGTAACGTTTTTTGTTTATTCATTTATTTATGGACCTTCTAGATAAAATATTTATAGACTGGTTATTTATTTAGAAACTATTAGTGGTGGTCTACTATGTTGTACTCACACCTTGCTCGGGCTGCCATGTCACTTGGGTACATAAGAATATTCTACTTGTTTTAGGTATAAGTTTAGGATAGGAACCTATATGTTGGTTTATGCATGGGATAATGGGTTGGAACATGGTATGTCAGTACCAATTTTGGACTCAAAACCACATTTGGGGGTTTTCATAGTTTAGTATTTGAGGTTTTACAATATGATTTCCTGACATGTAGAGTATAAATTTCATTGTGGTATCATGTTTTACTTGGGTTATTATTAGAACTTTCTACATGTTATTCCAGTTTCTATTTATAGTGGTTTGAATTTGATTAGTATTATTTTATACTATTTTATTACTATGATAATTAGGTAAAGTATTTCCATTTTATCTCTTTAGACTTTCACTACTAGTTGGTAGCCTCTATCATCCCAGGAGACACACCAGAGATCATGTGGTGATCCAGATTGGGGAACTGGTTATAGTATAACATGTTCTAGGATGTTAAAAAGTGGTATAAATGGATGTTTCCTTTTGTATTACTATTTGTTTCATGGTAGAAAAAAGACTAGGATCTTATTTGGGCTTGGTAATGGGCTTGTTCCTAGGTTCCTGCAACCCTATGAATGAGGAAAAAACCAAGTTTCTAGCACTGGGAAATTGACGTTCTTCCTTTCCACATTTATCATTGACTGATTTTACACCTCTACTGGTTCAATTGGATGCGATGTTACTGATTTATATGGTTTTTATTGATTAAACCTATATGGAAAGAGAGGGTTTGAGTTCATGCATCATTTTAGGCACATAGGATTGATAGGCCATCTGTATATTGGTTGTGGTTAATAGTTTTCTGGGGTTCATTATGCTTGTAGTGTAATTTTAATGTCTATGGTTTGTGTCTACTTTTCATTCATTTATACTTATGGTTGTAAATTATTTAGAGGGGTTGGTTTTTAAATTGACCAGAACCATTTATATGGGATATATAAAAGTATATGGTGGCACTTTACTTGACCAACTTCTTAGGTGACCTCTAAGTAATAGGCATGTATAAATGATTTGTAATAAATATAATAATTTTTAAAATGCTAAGTAATGGAAGGTTTTGAAATGTGAATCCTTGGATCATTAATTGGTAAATTATTTAAAAAAGGAAAGTGAAAAATAATTAAAACTTTTGGGACTCTGGTAATGAGTATCCCTTTTGTTATGTATCTGAACTTGTGTATGGGTGGTTTGGGTTGTGAGAGTACCCTTGTTTTGAGACCATTGGTTAGGGATTGTGAGGATTTTTTGGTTTTGGTTGTGTTGTATAGTATGTTGTGTTTTTGTTTTGTATTTAGTAGGGATGTGACCTTGGGGTTTTGAGATGTCATCAAGTAATGTGGACATGGCAACCCATGTGACTTGAGACCTTGCAAGTCATGTTTTGTACCCTAGATGAGTGTTTGGATTCTAGTGATGAAGTTTGTGGGTGTGTATCTTGGGTGTGGGATCTAGAGTAATTTTCTCTTTTATAAATTAGATAAAGTGTATTCTATAATGAGGGAAGGAGTTTCACCTATGATCAATGACTCGTGGGAGGTCTGATGTGTCTATCATAGTAGGAGAGCATAATAACCTTCTCGATATAACTCCAGTTCTTGCTGTTAGTTCCATATGACATTATAGAGTGACCTGTGAGAGGGGTCGATCATGTTGTGATATCCTTTAGGGGAATTATTGATAGGTGAGAGTTTTAAATTTTTGGCAGTGGCACTTGGAGAGTGTTGTCTAGTATGGGTTCGGCCTAGTTGGTTAGTTGTGAGGCTAGTGGTTTTGGGAATGCGATTCGGAATACAGTTATGAGTAGGTGAATTTGGGTAATCAAGGGTAACCTCAAGGGAGGTTAGACCAGGGTTGCAGGTGATTTGGAATGTGAAGCATGGGTAGATTCTTTCTAGGTGGAGTCTATGCACAATATATGCTATCAAATTTTTGTAAAAGGAATGGTTATGTCTTGGTTTATTTTCTAAGGGAAGCACCTTGAGTGCTTGTGGTTGGTTTTAAGGTTGGTTTCAAAGGGAAGGATAATTTAGATTCCTGAACCTCTTATATTAGTAATTTTTAAAATAATGATCAATATAGGATTTAGATGGATGTGACAAGGCCATGTTACACTACACTAAAACCAGTGTTTAACAGCAGGTTTTTAGCGGTGATTTACGAAACCACTGCTATTTTTTTAAATATCTTAGAGGAAGTTTATTAAAAACCACCGATAAAACTTATATTTTTTTTAAAAGCTCAAAAATTCTGCCTCAAACCCCCCACTCCCCCACTCCCCGACCCCTATAACCCTCTAACCCCCCCCCCCCCCCGAAGCCCTACCCTCATTTCCCCTCACCGGTGGTCCCAAGCCTCGCCGCCCCTCGCCGCCCCTCGCCGCGCCTCACTGAGCCTCTCCGCTAGTCCCGATCCTCGCCGCCAGTATATTATTGATGTTTCTTGATGGTTTGGTATTTTCTTGGATTTTGGAGTCATTCATTAGAAGTGTATTTTAAAATTAGGTATATTTATTAGTGTGATGGTTTTGGATGTTGAAGTGTTTGTATTTTTATTGATTTGGGTTAGATCTAGGAGCTATGACTTAGACATGGGATGGATGAATTGGGATATGGTTTGAGGTGTGTTTAAAATTATGTATAAGTTATATGATATTGGTTTAGTTTTTTGAGTTCTAGAGCTGGTTAGTTTTTAGGATTTGCGGTCAGTTTCAAAGATTATTATTATTGGTATATAGATTCCTCAATTTATTTATTTCCAATATAGAGGAAATAATTATTTAGATAGATGTTTCTTGAGGATTATCTATATTAAAAAGTGATATTTTTGGGAGGATATAATGTTTTTACCTAATTATCTTAATTATGGTGTCATTAAGGTCTTATGTTGGAAATTTGAATGGAAAAAAACATTCGATAGTTTCATTTTTTGATTCTGATTAAGCTGTATTTTTTTGATAATGGATTCAAAATTGATTTAGGTTATTGAGTTTACATTATAAGTTAGTTTTTAATGAGTTTTGTGGTTTGGTGTGTGAATTGGGAATTTAGGGTACCAAAAAATGGGTTTCCACATATATTTTAAAATTATAGGTGACACTGGGTACCTAGTCGGAGTTAAATAGTTAACGTTGGACTTATAAGAGTCCTGGGTATCCTAAGATTGAAACTAGAGACCCCATCTTGATCCTTTCCCCCTTTGTCCATTAATCCCACTCTTATCTAGCCACATAGAAGGCCCCTTTGAAATGTGGTATTGTGCATGCTGAAATATCATTTACATGTTTATGAGATTGATGCATTTTGTGTGCTTCATGTGGTCCCTATGAAGATTTTACCATTAGTGGCGGTAATTGGGTTTGAGTTAGAGTTTGTTGTTTAGTGAAAAAAAGGTTGGTTGGAATGAGATGTGACATTGGATGATGTGTGATATAGTTTTGTGATGATCATGGTTGTGGGGATGATGTGTGATGCAGGATCATGGAGTTGGTATGTGAATTATGTATGGGGTTTTGTATTGTATTGGTTGTTTTCTAGTAGTTATAGATTGATTGAAAAGTATCATTCTCAAATTAAATTTACTTCACATATATTAAGTTTATTGGGGATGAAAATAAGTGGATAATAGAATAAATTATATTGTACATGATGAAGGTGCATTATGTTTTCCTCTGGAGAATGTTTATTTTTTTTGATATGAATAAATTATAATAATATATTGTTTTGATATTAAACATGTAAAATCATTTAATATAGGGAATCTTTATTATTTTTATATTAAGCATTTCCATGGTTATGATGTAGAGTATGTTTAGTGTGTAAATATGGAACACTTTGTGTTTCTCTATCATTAGTTGATTTCATTGTGATTAACTTGGGGTTTCCTTATTTTAAATTTCACATGTATAACTTTGATTTTGTTATGAATATTATATGAAACATTTGGGAATTATCTTATAGGTTTCGTCTTGAAACTTGTCTATTAGAATCCATGTTGGGTTTTCAGGTGCTAACCAAGTTACCCCAACACTTAACCTCACCTGCTTCGATCAATTCTAGTGATACATCTATTGTAGCCACAAGTCATTATAGTTACATCAAAGAATGGAATTTCAATATCTAGTACTAACCATAATAAAAATCATAAGGGAATGTCACCACAATAGCCAGTTCTAATCATATAGAAAATCCATCACATATAACATCATATTTAAGGATATAATCTCAATATCCAAACTCTCTCACAAGTTGGATTTTTTTAATTATATGTTCTGAATTTAATTTAATTTTATTAAATGATAGTAATTCCAAGGGGGAATCATTATACTATTCCATCAACCACATTGATAGATGATGATCCATCCATCTCCCTTTCTATAGCATCTGAGACACCATCTGTTTCCCCCTACACCATCTCTCACACCCTCTGTGAGCATCCCATCAGTAGCTCAGTTGATGTCTTCCCATTCAGTAGCCTCAGTAGTGACGGAGCAGGGTGCCACTCATAGTTCTTTGTGGGGATACTGAAGAGTTACTATTATAGGTACAAATTTTAATATGAATAAATTTATTTCACTTTTTTATACTAACTATTTTGCTCATAAAATATGGAAATAATGCCACTATGGAGAAAAATATGAAAATTTAATATGTATGGAATCTGAATGGACTAAATATAGTTCTCACATTTGCTTCCTATGGGGTCCCTACGGATGACACTACATGATTACTTGGCCAAATTCTAGGTCAGTTGGCCACGGAGCTGGTTTCCCTTCTGATTACATATGATGATTGGAGGCATATGCCTTCATATTGGAAGAATGAAGTTTTTAATTCACAAATAAAGGTAATTTTAATACATTATGGTGTAATTGAATGTTTTTATGTTATTAAATTATAATATTTTGGAAATGAATTTCTGTGTACATATGTTTTTCCACTTTATGGTTGCTGATGTGCTAGCACAAAAGTGGATATTGAAAAATCTGGGCAAGAAATGGAAAGAATTTAAATGGAGATTATGGGGTGATGTCAACGATACTTCGTTTAGCACCCAACAAATGTATGAAAAGGTACCCAATGGGGTACCTAGAGAGAAATGTAATTTTTTATTGATAGACATCGTGATGAGAAGCACATGGTATTTAAATATATATTGTTATATTAATCTCATTTTACATTAATACATGTATATGAAAAAGATATGACATTGCATACATTACTATAAAATTACATTTTATTTATTTCTGGATCTTTCAAGGAAGAATTCATCGGGTCGAACTAAGAAAATCATCCCTCACATTGTGGGGTTAAAGAGTTTTTCTATTATCTGATCGAATCTAGTAATCCTTTCATTAGTTTAAATATTTATAAGACAAAATTATCTATTTAATATATTAATTTTTTATTTATCTTAATTTAATGTAGTCACATATTTTAGGGCACCAAAAAACCTGAGCAGAAGTGTGGTTGGAAGTTCATAAAAAATGTGATGGGATTTTTGTTAATGATCCTACCAAAGAAGTTGGGGTATGAATTCATTTTTCATTGTAATAACTTATTATCAGTTGTAACTATGTTAATATATATTGATTCAAATATTACTGATATTTTATTTATTGGTAAAAATTAAAGAACTATGGGATGCTTATCCCGCACAGTCCTACTCAGTCTCCCAGGATAACCCAGTTGGTAAAGTGCGTGGGAAGGAGCATCCTCGTCGAGTGTGCAGAATGGGTTTGGGACCCTTACCATTTGAGGTATTTAGCAGGCCATCGGGAATTGAAGATGCATATACTCTTGGTTGTAGTCAAGATTCTCAGAGAGATTTTATTTCTATGAAAAACACAATTCAGTAATAAGGGGTTCAGATATCCGCTTTTTAGAAAGTGTTGTTCGATTTATATCAGAAGACGACCAGATCTGTCCCTAGTGATATTGCATTGATGAAGGGCGGTGAGATGGTAAATCAAACAACTTCAAAATCATTTAGTTTGTAAACATTTATTAGTTTTAAGTTTAAATATAAATATAAAACTTTATTTAATTTTCAATATAACTTTCTTACAGGTGCTAGTAGTAGGAAGTAGAGATGGAGGTGGAGAGGGTGACAAGAAGTGTTCATCATCAGACAATGATTAGTGGTCTTGTTGATATGTTGGAAAAATATGGAAATAGAGGTTTTGTTCATGTATCATGTATCATGTGTGGCATAGAGTAGTCACCTAACATTTTCATGAACTAACATTTTCATGATTCCCCATGTTTGATAAAGGCAATGGAATTTGATATGGTTTGATGATTTAGTAAGGTTGTGATTCTAGAATTGGTGAAGTATGAAGTTGGTGGAGTATGAAGTAATCTATGTTCCATATAGAAGATAACAATATTTAATAGTTTCATTTGAGTTATGTTAGGATGTGTATATTATTATTTTGGACTAACTACTATGTTGTTTATTTGATTCATTTTATTTATGTTGGAGACACATGCCCCACAACCGTGTCATTCAAGGATGGGGACCACTTATGTTGGGTCGGACATTGACCAAATTCGAAACATGAGAGTGATCACTTCTCATAGTATATCTTTTGAGGTTTTTGCTCTAGATAGTAAGATAGCCTATTTTGGCCACGCACCTTCACTATAGGGGAGAATAATACTTTGGAGGATGGTGATGATCCAACTTGGGAGCTACACTACTACGAACTTGAGCACATTGAGTTAGCCTATATATAAGAGATATGATCATGTAATCATCCTATTATCAACTAGTATATAGATATGTCCATAATAAATTTTAATTTTTATCGGTCAATTCTGATTTGTGGTACTCCCACTATCAAAATTTCCTATTTATGAAAGACCTCATTGTCCTAACATTGCCCTTAACACATTTAATATGTTACTTAGGAGGATATTACCTCTGGTCCTCAATTTGTTTTAAATGTTTGAAATCTATTTGACCAAGCTCATACTGTTCTCACTATATTTTCCTTTAGAAGCTCTTCAAAACCATTAAAATTCACCTGTCTCAACCCACTATGTGCCTGAAGTGGTTCCTCACAAAACTCATTATAATTTTAGAAATTACTCATATTGAACTGCTTTTGGTTGAGTATCTTTTCAGAATAGTCAACTTTAATAGTTGAAATCTCTAAATCCATATTCTAACACCTTTTATCCAAGGTACCCCAATATCAATTTGATCATGCTCACCACTTCTTGTGACCAACTTCTGGTGACGTCTCTTGATCTTACCAAATCTTACTTGTTTATGTCACCATTAAAAAAACATTATAGTTCATTCCTGATCTAACACACCTAGATAATTAAAAGGTATCCCAAGCCTAATGCATAGACTCAAGTTTCTCCCAAGTATGTATTTGAACCAGTACTTGGAATTCACCATGGAATACAATAGTACCTAGTTCTAATTATCAAGAAACTCATAAACTAAAACAACCATCCAATGACCGGTCCAACACTCACATTAGTGTTACCCTCCAAAATTTGACATTTATAATCCATATCTTAAGGCTTTATATAAATCAATTTTTGTGTAAACATCCCATGGATTCCTTCCATCCAAACAAATAGGCATTGGTTTTAATTATTTATCTTGGCATATAGATGCTCTCCCAACATACTTAGGATGGTTTCAATATATTGGGAATGACTAAATCTAGAATAGAAGTACACAAAGTTGCTAAACATTACTCATTCATGGTCTAAAAACAAAAACATCCTGACATTTTTGAAAAGTTATATTGATAGTCCTGTTTAGATCTTTTGATACACGGTCCATCAAAACATGTTATACTTGCCTTGAACCAAACCTTGATGCCACGTCTCTCGATGATGTGTGTCTAGTTCCAAAAATGGTTCAACTACCTCATTGCACCATAAAACCCTCATTATACTTATATGGTATATCTTTAAAGGGTTACACCCCAAAAATTTCACATCATATTTAATATGATGCATTAATGGAAGAATCAACTCCCCTTAATAATTTGATCACTGAAGAATCAATCAATCCAGTCCGAACATACTTGTTTAAGAGATTCCCATATTAACAGAGGGTGTTTTAATTAAGGTATTGATCACACAACCTTATATCCCAATGATACCATGTTATTTCATGCATAACCAAAAAATTACAATAATAAATCTCATCATTAATCAATGGTTTTTTAATAAAACAACCACCTTTCCATCGTGTTTCCATGAATTAATAGACACACTACCAACTGGTAAAACTCAAGTATTTCTTATTTATCTCAAGCATGAATCTATCATCCAGAATTAGTTTAAACTCAAAACTATGTTTTAAAATTCATATTCATTTTTGAGATATAAAATATTGAATATAAAAACTCATCGGCTTCAAGAAGTCATTCTGAAAATTTCCAATTGGTCCATGATAGTTGTGTCCATCTACATGAAAGGACACAATTTCAATAATACTCATCATTCTACCCACCTTAGAAATTTCCTAGGAAACATTTTATTGAAATAAAAAAATTTCCATGGCACATGATTTATCCACTACCGAATATAGTTCCAAAACCAGGATAACAGGATTATATTAATAATCAACCTGAATTGAAAAAACACTATCTTATTACAAGTTTTATAGTATATGTTTTCTCATAGACACATGTGTGATGCTCTTACCAAGTCATGTTTAATAACTTCATCTGTATCAAACATAAATTCCAATCTAAAACAATTAAGTAGTGTTTTTAGACCCAATTATTTCTACAATGTTGTCCCGAGAGCTGGGATAAATCATCCTTATTAGGATGGCTCAGGGATACATCTTATAAGTTCATGATTTTTAGATTGAAGGCTTAAGGCTCAGACGTTGGTTTTATGTAGTTTAAAGTCATAGATTTAGATCTATGAAACATTGTTAGATGGTTGAGATGCTATGGTTTAGATTATTCTATTATATGTTATCTGTATATGGTTTTTATTAAACATTTTTAGATTGTTGACTATTGAACATTTTTAAATGGTTTAGATTATTATATTATATGTTCTCTTCACATGGTTTTTTTCTAGTGTACTTGTACTGGGGCTATAGAATCTACTGAATTTTTTTATTTGTAAATATATATTTAGCAGCAGTTTAAACCACCGCTAACGAAATAGACCATATTTCACGGCGATTTAACCTGCTGCTATAGTTTGATATTATTTTATCAGTGGAAGTTAAAACCATTGATAAATAAATGGGCATTATTTTTTAGTGGTAGTTATGGTGGTTTAGTAGTGGTTTTAATGTAAAAAATGAAAAAAATTAGTGGTCGTTTAAACCACCACTAAATACACCATTTTTTACATGAAACCTCCACTAAAACCGCCAAAACCACCGCTAAATGTGTTTAATACAAAACTTCCCAAAAACCGCCACTGAATTAAAGAAACCATTGTGTGTTGGATTCCGAAACCCAATTTACCATTGGTTTTATGAAACCTTCATAGAATCATATAGTGGTGGTTTAAACCACCACCATATTAAAAAAACTATCTCTATGAGGTGATTTTCTTATAGTGTTAACTAGAGCATGGATAGACACTTTATATATGGTAATGAAACCTAATGTGAAATGTGTTCATGTGGCTAGACCTTATTTGTGAAAAGGTCAAGTTATTGGATGGGAACATCAAGGATTCATTAAATCCAATGAGGTTGATAGATTATGAGGAATGGTTGGTTGTATGAATGATAATTTGGACCTATCACTAGTGATGCAAGAATCATGGGATCTTGAGTCAAGTTCAGTGAAGGGTCCTAAGAAAGAACATGAACTTAGGTTTCTAGTTAGGTTAGGATAGTAGTCACATGCTGGAGATGTATAATGTCATTTGGGGTAGGTGGACAGGTAACTCAGGAGAAAGCGCCTATCATTTTCTTTGAAATTAAGGTGATGAGAACTAGTTATGAATAAGGCTGTTTGGTTTTTGATTAGTGAGAGAGAATTTTTGTTTCCATAGAAATTGTTCAAGTCATGGTGGAGGACCATGAGTCGGTGGTGGTAGTTCCCCAGAGAATGTTAAGTTCATGACTACTTCATAGAGAATCATGATGCAGTGGTGAGTTTTGGTTAATGAATCCCTCTTGAATTGTGGTGGATGATAGTTTATGAGATTCTTGTGGGAAGTGAGACCCAACTATTTTTAATGCGCTTTATGTTTCCTTGCAGTGAGAAGTGAAATTTAAAAGGGATCAATCGTGGTGGTATTAATCGACAAAATCTTAGTGTACTATCAGATTAAAGATGATCATGACCAAAATCATGAAACCATTTTGAGTACATTGAGATATAATTAGATATATGCCAGGGTAAGGAAATATTTTCTTCTAGTTAAGTGAAGGTAATTCTTGAACATTGTGTCCTTGGAGAAAGGTAAGTGAATCCATGTAGTGGGAGGTGTTCCATTTACTATCTCCGAGTGAGGTTCATGTCATGGTTTTAATGTCAAATAATTATAAAGGTGCTGTTATTGGAATCCAGGAACATGAGATATTTAACATTTAGGTTTATCTCTCAAGTGAGGGTAAGGTGTTCATGTCTAGTTATTGGGCTCTGTAGTGTCGGGATAATGATCCTTGGTGGTTGGAATTTCTTGGGTGAGGTGTTAAAAATGACACTCCTAATGTGTGTGTGTGTGGGGGGGGGGGGCGTTATGTCTGTTTCATATGTGTGGAGAAGATCATGGATTTAATGAAGTGAAATTAGGATTCTAATAAAGAAACTATAAGTTATATGTTTATATTCCCCAGGGAATGGAAAGTGAGCCTTGGATGTGGTGGTTGATTGATCCATGCATTAGATCCAAGCTCAGGGAAGTTTTAAAAGAAATCAGAGGTGTTTTTGTTAGATATGTTTTAGTGGGTATAGTAGATCACAATAATGGTTTGGGGAGTAATGGATGATTTTATGGTGGAATTTCACTAGAAGTTGGGGATATACTTTGGTAGGTTCATTCATATGGTGGTGGTATGCCTTAAGTGATAAGACTTTGTGGCTAGGTAAGGTGGTAACATTCCAATAGTGAGAGTTGAGAATTTTCACAATGAGTTGGCTGGGGATGGCCTAACTTAGGTTAATGAATAGAGCAGTTGTGTCCAGTTGCAAACCACATCTAGCTTGATGTTTTAGAAATAGAGGATGCATTTTGGGAATTGAAATGGGCACTTAAGTAAAATCTGGATTGTTCTTAGTTTGTGGATGGATGAAGGGTATGCGTCTATTTATGTTAGATTTTGATGGTAATGATGGATGCTTATGTTGGATGGTGTTCTATTAGATGTTTGGGTGGAGTGAGTTAGGGGACATTCCAGGTATATTTTGGAGGTTTGAGTTCGATGTTCTAGTGGTATTTTATGATGGTAGAGGTGGAAAACATCATATGTTTCTGGTTTTGAGGTCAAGTGCATGGTGAGGATCACTATATTAGGTGGGTTATTGGTTGATGTTATGATTAGAGTTTTGGGTTGGATGGGCTTTGGTGAGTGCCATCTTGGTGTTTCAATTTTGAAAACAGGCATTAGCTCAGTTTTTCACTAGTTGAGTTCTTGAGATAAATGTTGTTTTTTGGTTGTGTTTCATATGTTTGGATATGGAATGAGGTTTTTGAAACATGAGTTATGTACCTACATAGGTACTAAAACATGTTTGGATAATTGTATGTTCTTTTGTATAACATTAGGTGTTCTTGGTTGTTTGATATTATGGAGAGAATCAAACCATAGGTGTATTGATTGTATATACTAGGGGTATGTATGTATTTTATTGATTCTATCATTGCGTGGAAGTTTCAGTTGTGTTACCTATATTTTTATCATGTGTTTTATGTTGGTAATGATGAACTTTAGGCTGATTCATCCTTTTAGGAGGATTGAATTGTGTTGTGAATCACAGTGATAGGGTTTATAGTGTAAGAACATGATTTTTATATTAAGGATGTGATATAATATCTATGTTCAAGAGTCAAATTAGGAGTGTTAAGTGGGTATATAGGCCCTATAGACCAACAATTTTTTTCTTTAAGGTTTAGTGAAATTTGAATGCACTTCTCAAGGATAAGTTATTATATGAATGGGAGTTTGTAAGGTACCGGTTTTTGATGTTTTTTTTTCATTTTAAAATTTGGATTAAATCACCCTAAATGGGTTAATAGAAAATTTTCCATGAGTATTAAAAGTTTTGAGGGTGTAATGGGGGTTTGAATCATCGAAAATAGGGAAAATAAGCCAATCTATATTGAGAGAATGGTTGGAACACTGCTAGTAGAAACTGTGTTCCATAAACATGAGGCCTTCAGAAAGGGGTGCATAGTTAGGAAAACTATAAAAGGTGGTATATGAGACCATGCATCTCGATCTTACATAGGAAAATGGTCAGCATTCGACCACCACACAGTTAATAAAACCATGTGTGTGGCTAGGAAAATGGTGCAACTTGGTTTCCTCTTGGATAGAGGGAACTGCACAATTGGTGCACAGTTTGGAAAAGAATGTGTGAAAATCATGAACCTCATTAAAAGTGGTATTTTACTATTTTACCTCCCTAAATTAATTTTTTCCCTTTAATTTATCCCCCATTCAACCCTCCATGGATTAGAGTGAGAAACAAGAGCTCTCCCCTCCCCCTGGATGTTTCTCCCTCAATTATTAGGAATTTAGAGTTCCATTGGTTTTGAATTGAAGATATAGGTAAGTCTTAAACACCATTTCAATCCATTTGATAGAAGATAATTTTTTGGTTGTATCCTCTCTTTATGAATCTGATGAACCCTTTTTCTTGGGTGTTCTTATTCATGTTGTTTGATTCCATTTTGATTTGAATCAAGGGTTGTGTTTGGATGAGTGTTTGCCTACGATCATGAGGTAGGTGCTCTATAAGTTCTTTCACAGAGTCTGGATGTCTTATATCTGTATTTGGTTGTTCAAATTCTCATCCTTGTAATATTTTTGTGTCCTTGTACATGAAAAGTAAGTGGGGGTCTAAATTGATGTGTGAGACCCTTTCATAGACCTGTCGGGTCTGATGATGAATTGATACCCAGCCTAGGGCTACCCATGGGGTATGAAAATCCATTGAAAGTAATGAAATTTAATTATAAACCATTTAATAGAGAGATCATGAGGATGAAAAGGTTTTAATTGTAATTTATTTGTAGTATGGGTAAAAATGGGCAAATTGGAATAGTATGGGAAGAATTCTTATGACATGAAGAGGCTAAATTGAAATGTTTTATTTTCTAATATTTTTTGATATAAAAAATATTTTTTGAAATGGTTTAAATTATTTTTTTTGTATCTTGATCTGGTTGTGATTTTAAATAAATTTAAGTGATTTTTTAAAGTGGGGTTTTCTTTAAAATGAGGTGATGACCTCATGGTGTTTTTAAAGTGGGATTTCAAATGGGTTTAAAATGTTTATTTTAAATGGGTGTGTGTGGTCACCCCTTTTTGGTGAAAATGCCTTGATTAATATTTTCATGTTTTTTATGGAAATGAGGGCCCTGGGGATTAGTAGGTTTTACGAAAGGGAAGACCCATGTTTTAATGGGTGGCATATAAATTTTTAATGTGAACGTTTGGTTTTCAGAATTTTATGAGATGTAAAATTCTTTTAAGATTTATTAAGACATGTTTTGGTTTTAAAGGTAAATTGGGACCATAGTGAATGATGATAGTTTTAATGGTTTTGAATATTGATAAATAATGGTTTATATATAGAATAATTTGATAATGTAATGGTTTATGATGTTGGATATGGTGTTTTTAATCCATGGATTAGGTGAAGGACTGATGATATTGGAATTAATGATATAATATATTATTGGTGAGATGTTGGACTGATGATCCTCTCCCATAGGTAGGCCAGACTAATGCTCCAAGTGCCTTGATGCACCATAGTTTTAGAGGATAGATTGATCCTCCCGACTCAAAGGGTATGAACATGGCATTCCATATCATGTTTTGAGATGATGGACATGGAGTTCCACATAATTTGTGGGATGGTCAAACATGGAATTCCAAATCCTGGTCAGATACTTGGAATGATGCTCCTTGTATGTCAACCTCTGACCCCTTTAGTATATTGTTCAGATGAATATTATAGGATGAACCAGGTTTGATTGGTTTGTGTGTCATTTAGAACCCAAGGATAATGAGGTTAATTAAATAATGTATACTATTAAATACTTGGTTATGTTGATTATTTATTATTTTTCTTATGTATCATCTACATTCAATATTGATAGACTAGTTGTTGCTTTAGACACCGTTGGTGGTGACCTACTGAGATGTACTCACACCCTACTCAAGATTTCATGGCACTTTGGCACTTGAGAATACACTACTTGTTTCAAGTATTGATTTAGGATATGGACCTGGCTCTTGGTTTATGCAAGGGATAATGGATTAGAGCATGGGATGTTAGGACCAGGTTTGAACATGGGACTACATTTGGGTTTTTTCATGGTTTAATATTTTTGGTTTTACTATTTAACTTCCTCAAATGTAGAGTATACATTTCATTGTGGTTTCATGTTTCACTTGGGTTGTTGTTGGAACTTGATGTATGCTATCCCTGTTGTTATTTATACTGGTTTGTATTTTTTTTGGATTACATTCCACTATTGTATCACTATAATAATATGGTATATTATTCATATTATTCCTCATTATACCTACATTTCTAGTTAGAATCCTTTGGTGTTCGAGGAGGTTTATCTTAGGTCCTATGTGGATCCAGCTTGAGGCATCAATTATAGTGGCACTTGTGCTGGGGCATTACAAGATCAACCAGGTAAAATACCAACTTCTTTACTTTTTTATATTATTTCCTTAATTATTTTATTTAACAAACCATATTAATATAATTTACATATTTTTAATATGGAAAACTCATTAAAATGTGAAAATATGTTCTTCTCCTGAAGTCTTATTTAATCCCTAGTTAATTATATCACCATTTAATCTTCTATGAGTCTTGAAATAATCCTTCCTAAAAACCTCTATGAAATCTATGGGAATTTCAATTTTCATGTTTTCATAAAGGTACATAACAATGTTGTGAAATCTCATACCATATAAAAAACGAGTTCAAGTATTTCTTATAGGGTATTTTTAATCCCAACATGGCCCCTACTATGATGTGGCCCTCATCATCTTCATGTTTTATAACCATCATGGTCTTAACTACAACATGACCTTATTAATCTCCTCATTTCATAGACTCCAAGTCTTCTATGATCATATGGATTAAATATCAATCACATTTTATGATTGATAAACCTTTATGATTTCTCTTTTTAATGTGGACATTCTTTATATGTTATGGATATATCTTAATTCTAAAAACATTCTCAGAATGGTATCTCATGCTCAAAATTCTTTACAATGTAGTATTCATCTCCACTCTATGAAGATCAAATTCTCCATTCATTTTCTTGAATCAAATATTAATCACTATCTAGTGATATTTGAAACTTGAATTATTTCATAACATTATCAGAGTTTAAATTATCAGAAATATAACATAATAAAAAATAAGGATATCTTAACATATGATTGGAAATTTCCCAACTAGTGAATTTTATGTATGAGATTTTTTACTCTTATTTATTTTAATTAATACCCTTATGTACTCTAGTGAGGCTTAAGGATTATTCTAATTAGAATAACTAACCTCACACAAGAGTATACGACCTTTATATATTGAGGAAGTTAGTTATGTTTCAAGAAAACTCATGAAATTACTTTAATGTGTTCCCATGTTTACTCTGACATCCCATGTTTACTATTATGAATCATCAATTTTCAAAATAACCTTTTTTATATCTCTTAAATTTACGTTATATGACTTTTATGTATGTTCATTCCATTCTTAATACCCAAAATTTGTAACATATTGAACTTTTTCAAGTAGATTATAAAATTCGTCAACTTTTCTCAAATCATCTCCAACCACATGAAATAATATACTAAACATAAAAAACATCTCATAGACCTTCTCAATAGGTTAAAATGATCCTAAATTATAGTTTAAAATAAATAAAAAACATAAAAAATTCCATTGGGTTCTTCATACACCATTGGTGAATGACACATCACCACCATATATCCCCAAGAAGAACAACATATCATTGTAACACTTACTCTAGGTGCATGAAATATCACTATCACAAATCCTATTAGTGGGATACATATCACCATCAAACCTACTCTAGGTCAATTATATATCACCATCACATCTCATATAGTTGGAAGGAATATAACTATCACACCTCCTCTGAGTGGATGATATAATTCCATCATATCACATCTCTTCTAAGGGTGGAAAAGTTACAACCAAAGTAAAAATTAAAAGGGTTTAAAAATATACCAGTATTATATAACTTTTAGTGAATTATGCATTATCCAACATGTAAAAATTTAGTGAATAAGTAATCACCCTATTTCTAGGACACTATTGAATACCATTAGGTTATACCCTAGAGGGCATATTGATAGAAATCACTTCATATATATACTCTATCCCGAACCATATATTTCAAACAAATTATATAGATATATGAGAGTGAGACACACTGGTATCAAATAAAGTTGATGTAATGGTGGATGACACTAAATTATACCTCAAACTGTCAGTGGTCCCTCACCATGATCGGTTTGAGTTTGGTCAAAAGTCTAAATATGATATATGTCCTAACCCTAATCTCTTATTTACTAACTCTCCTAATGGTAATTTCTTTACTATAAATACTTTACATACCCAATGGACCATATCCTAATCTCTGGATTGAATGAATAGAGGAACCTAAACAAACATATCGTTGTGGTACTCTTAACCTACTATTGACCCCTGATTCTATCATGAAACACACTAACTAGTTGATTGTGGTTAAATACTACAAAATTGATGTAAGTTTCCTAACTCTCTGTAAGAATTAAACTCCTTTGTTAATATGTCACATTCATGTCATATGTGTCATGGATTCCTAAACTGGTAACACTCAACATAATCTCTCCCTCTTAGAGGAAGAGACAAACCCATAGCCTTAATAACCTATCAGTCGTTTCCTTGGAGAGAATCATCAAACCTCTACTTCATAGTGCCCAATGAAGCCTTTTAAACCCTATAATAAGTACCATTACACCCTTATTACCTACCCTAGATTAGGTTCCTCTTAATCACGAGGGTTTAATTAATGACCTCATAAATGATGTTCGGTGAAAAATATTTACCTGTGATTGAATAGCATGCCTAAGAGAATCTTAAAAATGTCTAAAACTAGTAATCTAATAACCCCAAACATGGGAACTAAAAAAAACATATCAGTAAAATTAGTGCATGGTTTATAATTGATAAACCTTCCTGAATAAGATATATTTACTCTCTAGCCTTATATTCCCTTAGAGTCTTAAGGAAAAAATTATCAAATAAATGAGCGTGGAAATTATTCAAAGTCCAGAAAATATACTAATAATCTTGAATATGAATATACTACGGGCACTTAACTGGACTATGAATCATATAGGTAGTGGATTTTATCCTCTTTTATAAGGGTGTCTCGATCTATTAAAAAATTATTTACATAGACTCAATCCAGAACATAGTGGCTTGTAGTCCACCCTCTTCCATAGAAAGTGATGGATGTTGTAGTTAAAAATCATTGGACCGGTCTAACATGGATGAACCATCTCTCAACACCCCATTTCCCATAGACTGTAAAACCTAAATTATTCTCCATCGGATTCACAAATCAATAGAGGGTATAAATACAATAGGAGGCTCCAACACCACTACTGATAGGTCATTCTCATCTCCAGCCTCTAAGAACTATGTGGGTGGAAATCATGGTGGAATTTTTATATAACAACAAATTAACAATTCAGAATATGGCTATCATAGATCTTAATATCACACTTTAGGGAAAATTGTAATACGAAGCATGTTGTATAACTCTATTAATACAAAACCAATGATATAAGGGTTTTGTAATCATGGTTAGAGTCTTGCTTAACCTACCCAATATTATGTTAGGTATAATCACCCATAGGTTTACATGACTAATAATTATGTGTTAGAAGTAAATCCCAGTAAACATGGGTTAAAAAAGTAGAGGGTTACCAATAAGTTATATAAGAAATCTCCATATAAGTTATTATTAGAACTTTAAATAACTATACACTATATCATAATTATAATTTCAATCACATATGATCATACAAATTTCTTGTGAGTATTATGTTCAAAATATGATGCATGAACACATTTTTTCTTCCACATCGATCAAAATTAAAAAAAATATTCTATAAATCACACACATTATTCCTTGAAAATAAAAAATCTACAAAAATATAAAACCAAAGATTAATTCCATCCTTGGTAACTTGAAATTCATCTATACACGAGTTTGATACTCTAATATATAAGGTCCATCCCAAGTTCAAAAAACATTCTACCTCTATCCACTATGCCTAAATAGTAATACAAATCAAAACAAGACTCTTATACCACTTTGTAATGTCTCAACCTTGACTGCCCAAAAAGTAACCAGACTAGAGGAACACATGACCACAACTATACCTCCTTGAACATCAGAGGGGGTAATCTAGTAGCGAGGGTTAATGCACATCATGTGGGGAGGAAATATAATTAGGTTCAGATGACCATAAGCAACAGAAAAAAATAAATAACAATAAAAAATCCACATGATACAATTTCATAATATGGATATTGTATCTATAAGACAACTATATAGAAATGAAGATTTCATACTATAAAAAAATTCACCATATTATAATGTCACTTGATAATACATAAAATTTAATATCATATATAGTTGAATCATATGTGAGTTGTCCAAAAATAACAAAAAATATAGAGACTATTTAAAAAATTAGAATAAGTCCCTACCCGGTCTCATCTCTCACTCTAGCCACCCATCTCATCCATTAATCTGGGGTCCCTAACCTTACCATTTCTATAAACCATAAAGCTTTTACATACACTAATATTCCTATAAAATGTGTGAATACAACCCTATTGGACACCACCAATGGTGTCCCTAAAAAATATAGAATATATAAGTTCATGAACAACTTGAAATTAAGATAAAAGAAGAATAATATCTACCTATAATATTATGGACTACTCAAAAGCTAGGTCCATGAATGAAAATAATTTCTTCAGACATTATAGGAATGGGATGATACATACATAGTCTAAACACACCCTCAAAAGTGGATAATCCATCATTCCTCAGCTTATAATCAAGGTGAAAGAGTTATAACCAATCAATAACCCAATAGTGATCAATGCACCACAACATACATCCTCAAGGTGAGCGATACCTCTCTATTATATATCTCCCAGTAAAATGATACATCATTTCCATATATATCATAGTTGAATGAAACATCACCACCATATATCACCCAGGTTATGACATATCACTATCAAACCACCTCCAAATAGATGACATATCAATGACACACCTCCCATAGGATAATGTAATATCAATATCACACCTCCTCTCTCTCTCTCTCTATATATATATATATATATATGAAATATCACCATCACACATCCTTTGGATAGATGAAATAAAAACATCACATTACATATCTTTTGTGGGTGGACGAGTCACCACCAAAACATAATGTCTAAGGTTGGATAAAATACTAATATCACATAACTCCTAGTGAATAATTCATCACAATGTGTAACACCCTATGATTTTAATAAGTGTTTTCCTTTTATAATATTATGAATATTGTGTATCACACAAAACACCAAACTAAAATGAACAACAATATATTAAAAAATTATTAGTATTAAGTATGACTATTATAATGTCATTTTTAACTCCATTAAAAATCTATTTAGAAAGGAGAAGAAATGTAATTGAGCAGGATGATTCTTACTTTTGAGGATCATTTTTTGAGCTTGTAGAGGATGTAGTATCACTAGGATTTTCTCTAGACCAAACCCAAGTCGAGCTTTAATAAGAAAAAATTGAGAGAAATAACCTACAGGAGAATTTAAAGATCATATAAATCACTATGAGATCAATGCTATATGAATCACCACCCATTATGAACGCTATTTATTATATTACCCTTATATTCTATATAAATTACTTATGGGTTTTTTTTAGTAGAAGTTCAAATAATATAAAAATATAATTATTAATATAATATTTGTTATCATTATTTAGATTTTTTGTAAAATTTCAATTTAAAATAAATTTAAATGATTTAATTTAATACAAATATGTTGATTAATTAGTAGGAAATAATTAATCAATTTAAAAAATAAGAAGTAAAATCATTTGAAGTTTAAAAGATCTATTTTTCAAAGAAGTGCATTTTTCTATATATTATGTATTTTTATCTTAAAAAAATAAATTAAACACTTTTGATTATTTAATTTAATGAAATGTGTTTATATTATATATATACAAAATTAATAATCATTTAAATATTGTTAATTTTCTAGAAATAAGAAAAAATTCACTTAATTCTTAAGAAAATATTTTTTTTCAAAAAATTATTTTTCCCCATTATGCTTTATTATATTAAAATTATTTTTATCAATTCTAAAAATTGAATAATGTAAAATGGATTTAATATTTGTAATAATCATGTTGAAATTATTTAATATGTTCAATTTATTTTTTGTCCATAAAAATAAGTTACCAAGGTAAAAATTAGTTACCATAGTAACAGTTAAAATGAGGTAAAAATGATAAATCAAGAGGTAAGTCTCAAAATATCACCAAAAATTATCTCCAAATGGGTGTATGAGAGAATTTATATAACCTAAATTATATTTTACCCAATAATTATAAATTTTGGTTCTACCTTCCTTGAATATGACATCTCTTTTAATATTAAGAAATTAAAATTTACAAAAATGCTACCCCTCTTACCTATAAAAGGACGTTATCCTCCAACAACCTGAAGGCCTTCAATTTTTTTATTATAAAGATGATAAACCCCCTTTTTAGGGAATAAAATGGGAACCCAAACTTCAAGGACATTGGACATTACATGACCTGACGGTCGAAGAGAGAAAAAATAAAACAAAAACCTCCCTAGACATATCTTGATAAAAATAAACCAAAAAAACTCCCTAGACATATTTTACATGTCCTAAAGGTTCTATAATCACGAAAATAACAGTATAATAAGGCTTAAGGAGTGGTCTAAAGAAAGTTACAAAATAAAGGGGTAATTGTTTTAATTGAGTTTTTTCAAGTTTATTTCTTATTCCACCTCATAAAAATATATCATAATCACAATAATATAATTAAATAAGTATCATTAATATAATAAAATGTTATTATATTAATTAAATAACCATCATCTACCTGATTAAAATTCATTTAAAAATGAAAACATCACTTGTGTTATAGTCATATTACTACCTCAATGAACGAAATATTTCATTTTCCATAA
Organism: Viscum album; assembly: GCA_963277665.1. NCBI lineage: Eukaryota > Viridiplantae > Streptophyta > Magnoliopsida > Santalales > Viscaceae > Viscum > Viscum album. Next base: position 540,108,992 of record OY728142.1, on the reverse strand, counting down.
ACACCTTACGTGAATAGATATAAAATTGGATTTAATTAATGAATATGTTATTTATAAAATTATTAATATTTTGTAAATATAAAATTGGAATTATATTAAAAATATTAATAATAAATGGTTATTGTAATTAATAACCACCTAAAACGAGAAAAACAAGAAACTTTGAATCTAGTTTTGATATACCACTGAACTGCATACATTTTGTTCCACTATAATGATAAATAACATATATATACACAATTTTATAGACTATAAAACTTTTATATAACTCCTTTAACTATTTTTAATGTACCAATTTAGTTTTTGAAGAATTTACCAAACAAAACCAAGTGGTCGATGATAGAGAAAACTATACATAAATGAATGGCATATGATTATAAATGGACATTAACAAATGAAATATAAATTAAAATTATTCTTAATAAAGTATTAAATAATTTTAATTTGGTTATTTAGGTGGTTACACACACACACCAACTGATTCAGGACTTGAGGTAAGATTTATTTATCTCAATTTCAATTTCAATTCCTTACATTCTTATTATTAGAAATAAATTTAATATTATATGGTGTAAATACTTCACTATTAAATTCTTATATAAAAAATAATTTTTTTATTATTATGAATTTTAATTTTATTAATTTTTTTATCTATTTCTTTTCCTTTGATATATTACCTAATTAATAATGGTTTTTTTAACTTAATTTACTTTCATTGATTTATAAATTTATTCTTGAACTTCATCCTGCTATGTTTAGTTTCTTCCACCCTATGATTATATTATATTTTATTCCCTATTTATTTTATGGAGTTTAAAATTATTCTTAATGATTCACCTCTATTTGGTTCAGAATTTAAACAAATGGTTTATTATATATGGACTCATCCTTATATCTTATTTATAGTTAGGAATATTTTTCATCAATATTTATATTTTTTATATTGTTACAAGAATGCTATTCTCTCAACATCAATGATTTATAAAGTCAATTTTTGTATCCTATAAATTTATTTACCACGGTTATAAAATATTTTTTTAACATTTTAAAAAATGGTGAATTTTTATTTTCTTTATAAAAGTGTGAAAAGAATATCATTATTAACATTAACTTTATGAGTGCCTTTTCCTGCTTTTATAACTATTCATCCTAATGAGGCTTCATATCCATGTTTTCATGGGTTTAAGAAATAATTTCTATTAATTTTTTTTAAAAATAAAATCTAATGTTTTATAGGATAAATAAAGTGATTTCATTCCACTAATATATATTTTTATCTTCCACACTATGTTTCATATTTTAAAATTTTCGTAAACTATTCTATGGAACCACTTATCTAGGAACTTAAAATGGATTGTGACAATGCATGAGCAACATTATCGATCTTGAAAAACTTGTGAAAAATTATAATGGAATCAATGTGAACATTATGGGAAAAATTTATCACAATAAACAAGAAGGTACATGAAACTTACACCCAAAATTATGACATGAACACTACACAAATCAGAGATTCATTCATAGTAAAAGTAAGATGATATTGAAATTATAACCAATAAAAAAACATAACTAGAATACATATCCATAACTAGATAAAAATAAATACACAACTATAATGAAAAAGAGATAATAACTAGAATACAGTAGGGTATATATGGTTAATACAAACATGATACAAAATTAAAACAAAAAATAACTATCACGATCTCTATGTGACCATATGTCTCTATCCATCATCAAAACCTGCTCTCTCTACAATAAATCCAATAATTGAACCTGAACCTATAAACCAAACATGGGTCTATTGATTATAATGGACATAGGTAGGGTGTGAGCATAACAACCTAGTAATAAATCACCATAGATTCCTTAAGTTTAATTTTTCAAAACAAACCATAAATACTAGTTTTAAATACATGTAGAAAAATTTATGTTATTATTTTAGAAAATAACCATGATATTTCCCCAAAACCATTTTTAAAACTCAAAAAATGATTTAAAATAACATTTAAAACATTTTATAAATAATAATTTTTTAAAAAAACCTTCTAAAATCCTTTATTAAAATAAACACCCAAATCCACACTGAAGGAAACCAAAATTTAAAAAGGAAACATCAACTGAATATATGATTTGAATCAATAAGAAACAAAATTTCAACAATAATATAGGTCTAATTCTAGTAAAACAATGAAATAAAAGAAGTATAATTAAATGGTTTAGGAATGATATAAATATAATATAAAAGTGGAACTAGTAGAACATATCATTAGAGAATTGTAAAAGAACTAAGTGTAGTAAAAATGAAATAGTAAAGGCCAAGAAACCATGGGAAATTTCTAGATATCCTATGAAACTATCATATATGTACTCGAGTAGAACAATTTTATGACCTATTTATGAATTACAAATCTGTAACCTCCTGACTGCTCTAGCCCAGCCTGCCTGATGGAACTCCCCCATGGCCTATTTACATCTACACTATGGAGATATAGTCTCTTTCATCGGGACTAGATTGTAATAATATCTCAACCGATCACTAAGACATATAGGACCCACTTAATTATATTACAACATGTAGTATAATGTTTATAATAAATTTACCCTCATACCACCTCCTGACGGTAGTCCTTCACTATCCTTTAGCAGCGACGATAATCCTTTAATTTCATCCCCTAAGTCCCCTTCCTCTATGTAACACCCGAGATTTTTTATGAGTAATATTTTGTTTTTATATATCATCAAAGGAATCTTTCACTACACACTTGCTTGGCTTACTTTACACGCAATCGCGACCTTCCTCGATAGCTTGTGTTGTACGCAATACCGAGTTTTACTAAACAACGATATATTATTATAATATTGTTATGAACTAGCCGTTATGAATAGTGTTAACTAAATTTTGAATTTTATAACATTATTATTCATCTTACACATTTCTAGAACATGTTATAAGAACAAAATAATTTTTTCGGGTAAAATAGGTATTTTTCAAAAAATGCAGTTTTGCCGCCTTTTGATGGCGCACCCACATTAAATCTAGTTTTTGACATGTTTATATGTTCAATTTGACAAAATAAAATTCTTCATTTGAATTAGTATATAAAAATTTACATTAGATAAAGTTTTGATATTTTTCCGATAACTTTCATATTTTAATGAATAGTAAAAACACGCTATATTTTAATTAAAAACAACTTTTTTCATCATAATATATTATGTGGTTAAATTATAATATTGAATGGTTTTAAAGTATAAATAGAATATATTTTTACCATTTAATATAATGTATGTCATTAGCATTGATTTTACCTTGAATTCGTAGGTTAAATCAATTCAATCTTTTGCAATGTTTTAAAGAAAAACCCGTTTTCTTTCGACAACGGGATTAATTTTAATTTAATTTATGCACCTTTTGTGTATTGAATTTGGAAAAATGGATTACATATTTGGAATCAGTGGGTCCAAATTATGTTAATAAGCAACTTTTTATTTGTTGGGAATTATGAATAGTAATTATGGTAAATTTTATTTACCATAGTTAAAGGTAAATCGGGTAATTAAGGGTAAATATAATATTTTAAAATTACCCTAAAAAATGTCAAAATCCTATTGGATGACTAAAAGTCGACCCATATCACCTAAGGGTCATATTAGATTCATTTAATTAAATTTTGTCAATGAAAATAATTTAATTATTATTAAAACCAAAGAATGTGACAACATGTCACTTTCTTAAATTATATAAGTATAATAATTTTAATCTAGTGATAAACTTCATGAAACTTAGAACATGAAGAGTCTCCAGAAAGCTAATACAATTATCTAAATCATAGGAATTTATTTAGAATTTTTATGGATTAAATAATTATCATTTATTATGATACAAAGATGATGCAGTAATTATCTTATTAATGAAATATTGACATAATTGATGTTATAAATACCCAAATAAATGTAATTTGAGACTTTTTATGAATTCCACTAATTTTCTAGGTTACTATGATATATTAGTGTTGCTTTAATCAACTTGGTTTGAACATATAATTCTGTTATGACTTTCACAAAAATCATATATCAAATAGTGTCAAAATTGACACAAAATAGTTTTTAAATAAAATATTATATTACTAATTGTTATTTTATTCCTAAAAATCTAAGGTTTGGCCAAATGACTTATATAAGGATATATATATTAATAATAAACAATTTGGGGTTCTTTTGGCATGTTATAGTAAGTGTATTAAACATATAGTGAAAGAAAACAAAAAGACATGGTAAAAGTTAAATTATTTAACTTAGAGTTAAATCTAATTGATAAGGTTAAAATAATACCCTAAACTTGTCTAAATCTTATTGGTTGATAGGATTTCGACCCATCCCCACTTTACCTTCGAAATAAGACCCTTTGGAACCATTATAAACCGATTTTGACTTTAATATAAAATAATATTTTGAGGTATTCCTAAGGTGCCCCTCTCCTCCCTTATAAAAGGGCACCTCCTCCCCCTCCTCCTCACACCAATTTGAGCACTCAAGCTCGGCCAACCCCTGAAATTTTCTCCTCTCCACTTCCCTAGAATAATCCTAGAGGTCCTGGTCTTCTTCAAAGACCAATCTTAGTTCCCTAAGTGGAGGATTCAAAGAGGCGTTCCAAAGAAGAGGTAATATCCATTACCGATCTTTTCAATTTCTTTCTTCTTCAACTTCTTCTTCTTTAGTTGTTTCATGATAAAGTAATAACATCAGTATTAATTACATACTGATATGTTATTATAAATATTAAACAACCCTAATTCACCTTCTATCCATCCTACGGAAAAATGAAATCACCGCCCGTGCGTACGTACGGAATACCGTCTCCACGCCGTGGTGTAATCTATTTTCCACCATCACTTTACAAGGATGAGTATAATGGTGTAATGAGTAACTATTTATGATTATTATAAAGTAATATTGATACTGAAATAATATATATATACTCCAATACAGTTCCACGATCATAGGAACGATATCATCACTCGTGCGTACGTACGGAATACCGTCTCCACGATGTAATGCGACTCGTTCTACATGATCATCATTACATAGTAATTATATAAATTGAATTAATAAATATGATATATGTTACACTAATACCATTCTGGATATAAGGTATCTATAACCTTAAAAGAAGAATAAGAATGTATTCGGCAAAACACGCATAAGAACAAAAGGCAATAAAGACCCGAGTAACAAGTAACAATGAAATATTACTATCAAGAAGCTAATAATATGACCATATATGATATCATATCAATATGTATGATTCTGGAATAAGTCAATAACATTATTTAAACCATTATACAGGAGCTTCGGACACGTACAAAGCAAATTGGACCTAAGGTAAGGGAAATATCACAATCTCATTTTTATCCGAGATTGTTTATTCATAAGTATTTACTGGGGTGTATTTTATCATCCACATCCATGTTCCGTCAATATGTAATATTGTTTCCATCCACTTACAATAGTTTAAATCCAATTTTACCCTTCGTTGAGTTTTTAGTAAAGAATATGAAAGGAATCTTTTGTCGTTTTTTTTATACGAGGTACTTTTTGACTTTTCCGACAAAAGTACGAAGAATGTTTTTTTTTAACTTATACGGCATGAATGGATTTTTAAAACATTATTTCCAAGAAGCTTCCTTTACAAGTTTTCAAGTTTATTTTTAATCAACTTCTTTTAGTTTATAATTGTATGACATATTAAGAAAAGAAAAGTGTTTTTGAAGAAGAAAGGATATTTTCCTCAAGAATGGTGTTCAAGTGTTTTATCAAAATTATTTTACATCTAAGATAATAAAGGGTTCTGTTTTTATCCCTTTAATTACATTGATTTGATTATGTTGTGAGGGAATTATTTTTATGAAGTCATTTGCCTTATAAGATTTGTTTTATGATGTCATGATGTTTCAAGAATCCCATTTTTGTTACATGTGTTATGCGATGATGTATGATTTATGATTATGTGGAACACATAAGAAAGGATTCATTATAAGATGGGTGGGACCTATATCTCCCTCCAATGCATTGGGTAAAGATTTTATATCTCATGAGATAGACATGGCTGGAACGGTAGGTTATACCGGTTCAGTGAAACAGGACTGGAACGAGGGTGACTCGGTTCAGAAAGGGACTTTGTCCACTAAGATAGTCTTGGAAATGAGTCATGACTAACAAGAAATGATTTTCCATGATTATGTGTGCATGTTATGATTATGGGGATCTCATTTTCACTTCTATGATTTATTCCATGTTAATATATTATGATCTCTTTTGCAGGTTTTGATTTTCAAAATGATATGATATGATTTTTATTTCCTTTATTTTCCCTTGCTGAGCATTTGAGCTCACCCTTTCATGTTTTCTTTTCCCCAGGTCAGGAAGATGGATATTAAGTAGAATATGCTAAAAGGGACCCTAGATATGATGAAATAAATGGGAGACACTGTAGAAGATTTATGAACCAGTTGTTTATGTTTCCCAGTTTCTAAAGACACTATACCTATACGGTCCTTTGTGGTTTTGTCATATGTTGTAATAAGTGTGCTTCAATTTTGAAGTATTAACAATGTATGTAAAGTATGGGTCGTTATAGTTGGTATCAAAGGAAAGGTATAGTCAACCTTTGGAAACTAGGATGTGAAAGCCTTAGTAAGAAGCCTAAGAATAAGTCTAAGCATAGAACACAATCTTAGTGTTTTAGAAATGACCATGAATAACCTAGGATAAGACCTTAAGCATGAAAATTTATTCTTGAATTATGTGGTTTTCCTATTATAATTAGTGTTGCTCACACTATTCTTCTTGGTTTTAGTCAATGGCTGGAACCCGAAGGAACCGTGTTAATGCGGAATGCGATGGGCAATGCAATGATTGTCCCCCTGAGCAACCAAACGATATGGGAGCTGGAATGAAAAATCTTGTAGCCATGCTCACACAACTTTATCAAGCTATGAATCATGCAGGACTTCCAAACAAGCAAAGGAAGGAGCAACATTCTGTTGAATCCTTCATGAGGCAGCGTCCACCTTCTTTCAGTGGGTCTACTGATCCATTAGTTGCTGAACAATGGCTTAGTACTACTGAAAAGATATTTTCAGTTCTTCAATGTTCTGAACATTATAAAGTCATCCTAGCAGTGTATCGTTTGGAAGGAGATGCTGATCAATGGTGGAATCTTATTAAGAATACGAGGCAAAGGGATGAAATTGAGTCTATGGAATGGGATGAGTTCAAGAACTTATTTTTCAATAAGTACTTCCCTCGTATTCTCCGAACAAAGATGGAGAAAGAGTTTCTTGAACTGAAGCAAAGGGATGATGAATCTGTTGGTACCTATGAAGCAAATTTTACAAGACTTGCAAGGTACACTTCTGGTATTATTATCCAACCTGAGAGTAAGATCGATCGATTCTTTAGTGGATTAAAACCAAGTCTTCGAAGGGTGTTAGCCATAAGGGACTTCAATAGCTACGAGGAAATCGTTCGATGTTCTCTCAAAGTCGAGATGGAGATTGGAGTAACCCATCAGTCACATGAGTTTGATAAGAAGAGGAAGATGGAATTCAAAGGAAAATCTAAAGAGCACACTGAAAAGAAGATGAGCTTTCCCTTATGCTCAAAGTGTGGAAAGAAACATGGAGGGAGTTGTCTTAAAGGGACAAGTAAATGTTTCAAATGTGGAAAGGAAGGTCATCGGGCATTTGAATGCCGCGATAATGGGAAGAAGATGTCTAATGATGCAAACAAAGGAAGGGATACACAGAATGAACCTACTACACTTCAATGTTTCAAGTGCAAGGAGATGGGGCATTATGCCAATCAATGCCCAAATCCAAGGGTTGATGATGATGGTCGACGTCAAAAAAATCTTAAGGCTAAAGAAAAAGGAAAGTCACATGCAATTTCTATCAGCGATGCGGAGTACGATAACGAAGTGGTGAAAGGTACACTTACCATCCACTCTAAAATAGCAAATGTTTTATTTGATTCTGGATCCACCCACTCTTTTATTTCTGAAAAATTTTCTAAGGGTATCACCGTACTACCTCAACAATTAGATGTTGAGTTAGCTGTGACAACACCTAATGGCACAACAGTCGCATCAAAAGTTTATAATTGTTCTCCGATCGAAGTTTGTGGGAAAGTGCTTCCTGCAAATCTTGTGATCCTTCCTTTAGTGGAATTTGATGTGATTCTTGGCATGGATTGGCTTTCTCTACATGGAGCTCATATCAATTGCCAAAGAAGGGAAGTCACATTTCATATTCCAGATCAATCTATGATCGTCTATCAATGCAAGGATGAACATAACCTTCCAGTGGAAATTTCTTCCATCTTATGGGTATTGATTTCACTAAATGAAGGTTATTTATCTCAAATGTTTGGTGAGAAACTCATGATTAAGAATATGCCCATTGTACGGGAGTTTGATGATGTATTTCCGGAGGAATTACCGGGTCTTCCACCAAATCGTGAAGTTGAGTTTTCAATAGAACTCGTACCAGGTGCTTTGCCTATTTCAAAGACACCATATAGAATAGCCCCAATTGAGTTGCAGGAATTGAAGAAGAAACTCCAAGAGAATCTTGATAAGGGATTCATACGTCCTAGTGCGTCACCTTGGGGAGCACCTGTTCTATTTGTTAAGAAGAAAGATGGATCAATGAGACTCTGCATTGATTATCGAGAACTTAACAAGATCACTATCAAGAACAAATATCCTCTCCCATGCATTGATGACTTATTTGACCAACTACGCGGAGCTCAATACTTTTCCAAGATTGATCTTCGTTCAGGGTATCATCAATTAAGGGTCAAAAGGGAGGATATACCAAAGACGGCTTTCCGTACAAGGTATGGACACTATGAATTTATAGTGATGCCATTTGGTCTTACTAATGCCCCTGCTATCTACATGGATCTAATGAATAGAGTCTTTAGAGACTATCTTGATCAATTTGTGGTAGTCTTTATAGATGATATTCTTGTCTATTCAAAGAGCAAGGAAGAGCATGAAGATCACTTGAGAATTATATTGAAGACCCTGAGAAAGGAGAAGCTTTATGCCAAATTTACCAAGTGTGAATTTTGGCTTCAAAAAGTTGCATTTTTGGGTCACATAATCTCAAAAGAGGGGATATCTGTGGATCCAGCAAAAACAGAGGTTATCGAAAGATGGTCGAGACCAAAAACAGTAACTGAGATCCGAAGTTTTCTTGGTTTGGCTGGATATTATCGACGTTTTGTAAAGGATTTTTCACGATTATCTAATCCACTCACCAAGTTGACTCGGAAAGGAGTTAAGTTTGTTTGGACAGAGGAATGTGAAGAGAATTTCAAGGAGTTGAAAAGAAGGTTATCCAGTGCACCTGTGCTCACACTACCTTGTAGTGGAGAAAGGTTTGTGATCTACAGTGATGAATCCAAGAAGGGATTGGGGTGTGTTCTTATGCAAAATGATATGGTGATAGCTTATGCCTCACGACAGTTGAAAATCCATGAGCAAAATTACCCAACACATGATTTGGAGTTGGCTGCGGTAATCTTTGCATTAAATATTTGGAGGCATTACCTTTATGGTGAAAGGTGTGATATTTATACTGATCATAAAAGTTTAAAGTATATTTTCACACAAAAGGAGTTGAATATGCGTCAAATAAGATGGTTGGAGCTGATTAAGGATTATGACTGCTCAATCCATTACCACCCTGGGAAAGCAAACAAGGTGGCAGATGCATTAAGTCGACAAGACCATGCTAGTTTATCCATGATGAGGATCACAAAAGATCCAATATTTATGGATTTACAAAGGATGGATCTTGGAATTATAATGGAAGGGGAAAAATCTTATCTTTCTCAAATGAATGTTCAACCATCTATACATGTGAAGATTAAAGAGGCACAGAAAGAAGATGTCGAGTTACAAAAGAAGGTGAGAAATGTTCCTGAATTCAACCTTGATTGTGATGGGATAATAAAGTTCAGGAATCGGGTTTGTGTTCCTTCCATCCCCGAATTAAAGAAGGAGCTGCTGGATGAGGCTCATATTTCTTCATTCTCTATTCATCCTGGAAGCACGAAGATGTATAGGGACCTGAAAGAGTACTTCTGGTGGGATGGCATGAAAAGAGATGTTGCTGAATATGTCTCTCGATGCTTGGTTTGTCAACAAGTTAAAGCTGAGAGACAAAAGTCTAAGGGGATGTTACAACCATTACCCATACCCGAATGGAAATGGGAAAACATCACTATGGACTTTGTCACAGGACTTCCTAAAACATCCAAAGGCAATAATGCTATTTGGGTCATAATTGATCGTCTTACAAAGTCTGCACACTTCATTGCTATTAGAGAGGATTTCTCTCTAGTTCAGCTTGCCAGGATATATGTAAAGGAAGTGGTAAGATTGCATGGAGTACCACTTTCTATTATATCTGATCGGGATCCGAGATTTACCTCGAAGTTCTGGCGAAGTCTTCAGCATACTCTGGATACATAGTTGAGTTTCAGCACTGCTTATCATCCTCAGACAGACGGTCAGTCTGAAAGAACAATTCAAACCCTAGAAGATATGTTGAGAGCTTGCTCTATGGATTCCAAAGGAGGTTGGGATCAACACCTACCTTTGGTGGAATTTTCTTATAATAATAGCTTTCACTCCAGTATTCAGATGGCTCCTTATGAAGCTCTCTATGGAAAGAAATGCAGGACTCCAACTTTCTGGGATGAAGTTGGGGAAAGAAAGCTATTAGGACCTGATCTCGTTGATGAAATGGTAGAAAAGGTCAGATCTATTCAACAACACATAAGAGCAGCTCAGAGTCGACTGAAAAGTTATGCCGACAACCGAAGAAAAGACCTAGAGTTTGAAGTGGGCGATAAAGTGTTCTTACGAATATCTCCTTGGAAGAGGGTTATGAGATTTGGAAAGAAGGGGAAGTTGAGCCCTAGATATATCGGTCCTTTCGAAATACTGGATCATGTTGGAAAGGTAGCTTACCGATTGGCGCTTCCACCGAATCTCTCTCAAGTTCACGATGTGTTCCATGTATCTCTCCTGAGAAATTACATACCAGATCCTTCACATGTCTCAGCTCAGAAGTTGTACCGCTGAAGCAAGATCTTTCTTATGAAGAACAACCGATAGAGATTCTGGATCGTAGCGAAAAAGTCATACGAAACAAGACCACTCGCTTGGTGAAAGTTTTATGGAGGAACCACCAATTAGAAGAAGCTACATGGGAGCTTGAGGATATGATGAGGGAGAAGTATCCTCATCTGTTTGTTACAAAGTGACGAATTTCGAGGGCGAAATTCTTTTTAAGGGGGGTAGAATGTAACACCCAAGATTTTTTATGAGTAATATTTTGTTTTTATATATCATCAAAGGAATCTTTCACTACACACTTGCTTGGCTTACTTTACACGCAATCGCGACCTTCCTCGATAGCTTGTGTTGTACGCAATACCGAGTTTTACTAAACAACGATATATTATTATAATATTGTTATGAACTAGCCGTTATGAATAGTGTTAACTAAATTTTGAATTTTATAACATTATTATTCATCTTACACATTTCTAGAACATGTTATAAGAACAAAATAATTTTTTCGGGTAAAATAGATATTTTTCAAAAAATGCAGTTTTACCGCCTTTTGATGGCGCACCCACATTAAATCTAGTTTTTGACATGTTTATATGTTCAATTTGACAAAATAAAATTCTTCATTTGAATCAGGATATAAAAATTTACATTAGATAAAGTTTTGATATTTTTCCGATAACTTTCATATTTTAATGAATAGTAAAAACACGCTATATTTTAATTAAAAACAACTTTTTTCATCATAATATCTTATGTGGTTAAATTATAATATTTAATGGTTTTAAAGTATAAATAGAATATATTTTTACCATTTAATATAATGTATGTCATTAGCATTGATTTTACCTTGAATTCGTAGGTTAAATCAATTCAATCTTTTGCAATGTTTTAAAGAAAAACCCGTTTTCTTTCGACAACGGGATTAATTTTAATTTAATTTCTGCACCTTTTGTGTATTGAATTTGGAAAAATGGATTACATATTTGGAATCAGTGGGTCCAAATTATGTTAATAATCTACTTTTTATTTGTTGGGAATTATGAATAGTAATTATGGTAAATTTTATTTACTATAGTTAAAGGTAAATCGGGTAATTAAGGGTAAATATAATATTTTAAAATTACCCTAACAAATGTCAAAATCCTATTGGATGACTAAAAGTCGACCCATATCACCTAAGGGTCGGATTAGATTCATTTAATTAAATTTTGTCAATGAAAATAATTTAATTATTATTAAAACCAAAGAATGTGACAACATGTCACTTTCTTAAATTATATAAGTATAATAATTTTAATCTAGTGATAAACTTCATGAAACTTCTAACATGAATAGTCTCCAGAAAGCTAATACAATTATCTAAATCATAGGAATTTATTTAGAATTTTTAGGGATTAAATAATTATCATTTATTATGATACAAAGATGATGCAGTAATTATCTTATTAATGAAATATTGACATAATTGATGTTATAAATACCCAAATAAATGTAATTTGAGACTTTTTATGAATTCCACAAATTTTCTAGGTTACTATGATATATTATTGTTTCTTTAATAAACTTGGTTCGAACATATAATTCTGTTATGACTTTCACAAAAATCATATATCAAATAGTGTCAAAATTGACACAAAATAGTTTTTAAATAAAATATTATATTACTAATTGTTATTTTATTCCTAAAAATCTAAGGTTCGGCCAAATGACTTAGATAAGGATATATATATTAATAATAAACAATTTGGGGTTCGTTTGGCATGTTATAGTAAGTGTATTAACCATATAGTGAAAGAAAACAAAAAGACACGGTAAAAGTTAAATTATTTAACTTAGAGTTAAATCTAATTGATAAGGTTAAAATAATACCCTAAACTTGTCTAAATCTTATTGGTTGATAGGATTTCGACCCATCCCCAATTTACCTTCGAAATAAGACCCTTTGGAACCATTATAAACCGATTTTGACTTTAATATAAAATAATATTTCGAGGTATTCCTAAGGTGCCCCTCTCCTCCCTTATAAAAGGGAACCTCCTCCCCCTCCTCCTCACACCAATTTGAGCACTCAAGCTCGGCCAACCCCTGACATTTTCTCCTCTCCACTTCCCTAGAATAATCCTAGAGGTCCTGGTATTCTTCAAAGACCAATCTTAGTTCCCTAAGTGGAGGATTCAAAGAGGCGTTCCAAAGAAGAGGTAATATCCATTACCGATCTTTTCAATTTCTTTCTTCTTCAACTTCTTCTTCTTTAGTTGTTTCATGATAAAGTAATAACATAAGTATTACTTACATACTGATATGTTATTATAAATATGAAACAACCCTAATTCACCTTCTATCCATCCTACGGAAAAATGAAATCACCGCGCGTGCGTACGTACGGAATACCGTCTCCACGCCGTGGTGTAATCTATTTTCCACCATCACTTTACAAGGATGGGTATAATGGTGTAATTAGTAACTATTTATGATTATTATAAAGTAATATTGATACTGAAATAATATATATATACTCCAATACAGTTCCACGATCATAGGAACGATATCATCACTCGTGCGTACGTACGGAATACCGTCTCCACGATGTAATGCGACTCGTTCTACATGATCATCATTACATAGTAATTATATAAATTGAATGAATAAATATGATATATGTTACACTAATACCATTCTGGATATAAGGTATCTATAACCTTAAAAGAAGAATAAGAATGTATTCGGCAAAACACGCATAAGAACAAAAGGCAATAAAGACCCGAGTAACAAGTAACAATGAAATATTACTATCAAGAAGCTAAGAATATGACCATATATGATATCATATCAATATGTATGATTCTGGAATAAGTCAATAACATTATTTAAACCATTATACAGGATCTTCGGACACGTACAAAGCAAATTGGACCTAAGGTAAGGGAAATATCACAATCTCATTTTTATCCGAGATTGTTTATTCGTAAGTATTTACTGGGGTGTATTTTATCATCCACATCCATGTTCCCTCAATATGTAATATTGTTTCCATCCACTTACAATAGTTTAAATCCAATTTTACCCTTCGGTGAGTTTTTAGTAAAGAATATGAAAGGAATCTTTTGTCGTTTTTTTTATACGAGGTACTTTTTGACTTTTCCGACAAAAGTACGAAGAATGTTTTTTTTAACTTATACGGTATGAATGGATTTTTAAAACATTATTTCCAAGAAGCTTCCTTTACAAGTTTTCAAGTTTATTTTTAATCATCTTCTTTTAGTTTATAATTGTATGACATATTAAGAAAAGAAAAGTGTTTTTGAAGAAGAAAGGATATTTTCCTCAAGAATGGTGTTCAAGTGTTTTATCAAAATTATTTTCCATCTAAGATAATAAAGGGTTCTGTTTTTATCCCTTTAATTACATTGATTTGATTATGTTGTGAGGGAATTATTTTTATGAAGTCATTTGCCTTATAAGATTTGTTTTATGATGTCATGATGTTTCAAGAATCCCATTTTTGTTACATGTGTTATGCGATGATGTATGATTTATGATTATGTGGCACACATAAGAAAGGATTCATTATAAGATGGGTGGGACCTATATCTCCCTCCAATGCATTGGGTAAAGATTTTATATCTCATGAGATAGACATGGCTGGAACGGTAGGTTATACCGGTTCAGTGAAACAGGACTGGAACGAGGGTGACTCGGTTCAGAAAGGGACTTTGTCCACTAAGATAGTCTTGGCAATGAGTCATGACTAACAAGAAATGATTTTCCATGATTATGTGTGCATGTTATGATTATGGGGATCTCATTTTCACTTCTATGATTTATTCCATGTTAAGATATTATGATATCTTTTGCAGGTTTTGATTTTCAAAAAGATATGATATGATTTTTATTTCCTTTATTTTCCCTTGCTGAGCATTTGAGCTCACCCTTTCATGTTTTCTTTTCCCCAGGTCAGGAAGATGGATATTAAGTAGAATATGCTAAAAGGGACCCTAGATATGATGAAATAAATGGGAGACACTGTAGAAGATTTATGAACCAGTTGTTTATGTTTCCCAGTTTCTAAAGACACTATACCTATACGGTCCTTTGTGGTTTTGTCATATGTTGTAATAAGTGTGCTTCAATTTTGAAGTATTAACAATGTATGTAAAGTATGGGTCGTTATACTCTATGTATCCCTCCCCAGCTTTGGGTGATAACATTGTCCACATTTCCACTTATCTATCTTCATAACTCATCACACAAGACCCCATTTTTGGTCAAGTGCAATAGATATTTTCGGTGGTGTGGGACTGTGTTGGAGATAGAAATTGGTGTCATTTTATCCTTGTTTCTCTGGGGTTTGTGTAACGTACTTGTTCCGAAAGACACCCAGAGGCACCCCATACCCGGTTGGTCACATGGCCTCAAGTAAATTTCCCCGAAATGCCAGAGGCTATGGACTAGCAGTGAGGGCCTTGGGTGTGATAGTGGGGAAACTATTCCCTCATTCTCATAGTAACACTGCGGAAGAGAAACAAATATACAATAGCAGAAGCAGTAATAAAACCACACAATATTAACAATGGAATACTGATAAAGAAATAACTAGAGTATATATATATATATGAATGATGTATGATACATACATGTCGAGGAAAGCAGTCAAAGAAGTCACAATGCTGAATAAAACCAGTACTAAACATGAGTACAAAAGAAACAGATAAACAGATACTCAGCATCGCAAGCCTAAGCTTGGTCGCATGCTCTCCAGCTCTACAACAAATCAGGTACCTGATGTAAAAGGGAGATTTCCCTTGTATATACCTGCAACAATATAATCTATTTGGGCCCAAAATCATGGCCCAAATAGGGTGTGAGACGAATCCCAGTAGGCAACCACCACAAGATATATGCCTAACAGTCAATGAATATATGGCAGGTAAAAGTATAGAAAGCAGTAAACAAGAATTACTCAGCAGAAAAATACAATCTACAGTTTCAATATCAAGAAGGAACTAAGAAAGTATCTAAAAACAATAGGTAACCCTCTGGGCAGTACTCACAGCCTAATCCCTCTAGTTCAACCCAACAAGTACAAGCAACCCTCTGGGAAGCACACACAGTCTCACCCCTCTTGTTCAGCTAAAGTATAGACTCTTTGGGGAAGCACTCACCATCAATTCCCCCTATAGTCTCGTATCATACTAAAGGTGCTCTAGGGAAGCACTCAACGTCAATTCCCCCTGTGGCCCTTGTTGAGGAACTACAAACACTCTGGGGAAGCACTCAACGTCAATTCCCCCTGTGGTCTCACATCGTATAATTATAAGGACACTTTGGAGAAGCCATCAATGTCAATTCTCCCTATGGTCTATACACCAGGTTCTCACGGCCCTGTGTAAGTCAATCAAGTGTAGCAGCACGTAACGGCCAAGGTAAAACTCATGAACTAATTGGCTAGAATTATACAGCACAACAACATAACAGAACAACAGTCACACCATCCTACAATACTAGGCACGAGAAAGTAAACAGTATCCTAACAGGCAAACAAGACCCAAAGGTAAAAACAGGAAAACATGCATGGAAATATATCCAAAGCACAACAATTCACCCTATTCACAATCAGTAATCATCTACTCAGGCATACCAGCATAATAGAGAAACAATAGGGCTAAAACGGTAAATGCGTAATACCCCTTTCATGGGTATTGGGTGAATTTTCACATAAAACTCAAAGTCTTTCAACATAAAGGCATAGACTACATACCTCTTAGGTTTTGGTGAAATTGACCTCTTCTCCCAAACACACTCCAAACCGGGTGAACGCCTCCTCAAAACCACCTCAAAAACTCTTCCCTGACATCAATAAGGTCAAACTTTAACACACAAAGGAAATACAACCCAAGATCTACATGCAACCCTTGTAGATATAGGAAACTAAGAGAGAAAGAGGGCTAACCATAACCAAAACCTCAAAGAACCAAAATATGGACTTACCCAAGGAGAACCGCCTTCAACCGCCAAGAAACTCCTTCTATTTTCCTCCAAAACGAGCCAAGAAGCTCCCCCAACCTATGAAAATTGCAACTCCCATGTGATCCATGAGTGAGAGGAAGAATAGTGGAGGAATGGGAAATCCTGAGTGGCCTGGGACTTAAAAACCTAAACATTAAGTGGCCGTACGGTTACCCCGCACGGTTAGGAAAACCATGCGCCAACCGTGCGGTTTCTACTGTCTCACCCAGGGACTTCACACGGCTTGCCCATAGGGTTTGATAAACCGTGCACAACCCGTGCGAAGCTCATTGTCAAGGGTGCATAGTTTCCTGGGCTGGCCGCATGGTTTGTTCAGACCATGCGCTAACCGTGCGCCCTTGCACAACCTCCCGAAAAACCTCTTTTTCTCAAAAATAACCAGAAAAGGAAAACATACCTGAAAAGAAGGTTCAGGTTCTTTCAAACTTCCCCCCTTAAAGAAATTCATCCCTGAATTTCTCTAGCACAATGTAGAAGAAAAAACCCCGAACAGCTCCAGACACTGAGCGCGTACATTGGCCTCCCTCTCCCATGTCTCATCCTGTACTTGCCCTTGCTGCCATAGCACTCGTACCAGAGAAACATACATTCCATAGAGAACCTTTTTACCATGATCAACAATCCGGATAGGATTCTCCTCTAATGGCACATCCACTTCGAGATCAACCTTCTCAGGTTGAAAGACATGAGATAGGTATGAAAATTAACACCGAAGCTGAGAAACGTGAAAGGCATCATGCATATCCCGGTACCTATGAGGTAACTATAACTGATAGGAAACTGTCCCAACTCTTTCCAACACCTCAAACGGCCCGACATACCTTGGCGAAAGCTTAGCCTGTCTCCTGATCCTCTTGTGTCCCAACCTCGGTATGACACGTAGGAAAACCTGATCCCCAACCTCGAACTCTAGAGGTTATCTCCGATGATCAACATAAGACTTCTGACAAGACTATGCAGTATCCATCCTCTTCCAAATCAACTCTATCAGCTCTGTGGTCTCCTGAACAAGATGAGGTCCCAACACAGTTGCTTCTCTTGCCTCTATCCAACATAAAGGTGATCAGCATGGCCTACCGTAAAAAGCCTCATAAGGTTCCATCTGAATAGTTTCTTGAAAACTATTGTTGTAAGAAAACTCCACAAGAGGTATGTGCTACTACCAAGAACCTCCAAAATCTAGAATGCATGCTCTGAGCATGTACTCAAGAACCTAAATCGTATGCTCAGACTGACCATCTGTCTGGGGATGGTAAGCCGTACTCAGAAGTACCTGTGTACCTAAAGCCTTCTAAAGCCCCTGCCAGACCTGAGAAGTAAAATAGGCATCCCTGTCTGAAACAATGGAATGCAGAACTCCATGTAGACGTACAATCTCTCATATGTACAACCACCCCAGCTCATCAATACTGAAGGTCTCCTTGATCAGCAAGAAGTGAGAAACCTTCGTAATCCTGTCAATGATGACCCAAACTACATCATTCCCTCAGGGGGACCTCGACAAACCAGTCAAAAAATCCATCGAGGCGTCATTCCACTTCCACTCAGGAATGGGTAACTTATGCAAAAGCTCTACTGGTCTCTGATGCTCCATCTTCACCTTTTGATAAGTGGAACACCTCATAACAAAACTAGCAACATCCCTCTTTATACCTGGCCACCAATACTGATGGTGTAGATTATAATACATCTTGGTGACACCAGGATGAACTGACCAAACTGAGGAATGAAAAACCCGCATCAGCTCCTCACGTATATCTACCGGCACCCATATGCGTACCTGGAAACACAAGATCTCATCCTCTCCTATGGTCTATTCAGGAATAGGGTCCTCTCTTGACACACTTTCCCATAGGACTAGGCCTTCAGAATCTGATAGCTGCCTCATTCATACTCTATCAAGAAAGGTAGAGGTAACAGATACAGAAGATATAAAAGTCCTCCCTTGTCTTTCATGCACCACGAAATGCATATTAGAGAACAAATCCATAAGATGCCACTCACTACTGTCCTCCTAAACTGCCTGTATCTGAGTCCTCCTACTCAACGTATTAGTCACTACGTTGCCCTTCCCAAGTGTATAAAAAAGCTCAAAGTCAAAGTACTATAGGTACTCAACCCACCTTCATTGTCTCAAATTCAGATCGTGCTGAGTGAAGATGTACTTGAGACTTTTGTGGTTGGTGAAAACCACAAAATGCTCTCCCAGAAGATAATGTCTCCAACAGCGTAAGGCATGAACAACTGCCGCTAGCTCGAGATCACGTGTCGGGTAATTCCTCTCATGTGGCCTCAACTGTGGAGACCCATACACAACGACCTCATATCCCTGCATAAGCACAACTCCTAGAACGATACCTAATGCATCACAGTAAACAATATAGCTCTTGCCCGGCTCTGGAAAGACTAGTATCGGTACTGAAGTCAACCTCTCTTTCAGCTCCTGAAAGGATGAATCAGAAGAATCTGACCATAAGAACTTTGCACCCTTCTTAGTCAAACCCGTGAGTGGTGATGCTAATCATGAAAAGCCCTGTATGAAACGTCTGTAGTATCTAGAAAACCCTAGGAAACTCCGCACCACAAAGAAATTCTTTGGATGCTCCCAGGAAACTATAACTCTCACTTTCTCTGGGTCTACTGATACTCCTGACTCTAAGATAACATGACCCAAGAAGTGAATCTGGTCCATCCAAAAGTGGAATTTTGAGAGCTTAGAATATAACTGATTCTCTCTCAATGTAATAAAAATGATCTCAAGATGGGTAGCATGGTCGTGTCAAGTGTGAGAGTACACAAAGATATCATCTATGAAGACCACCTCAAAGGAATCCAAGTATGGATGGAATAATCGGTTCATCAGTGCCATGAAAACTGCTGGCACATTCATGAGACTGAACGACATGACCATATACTCGTATAGACCATACCGGCTCTGAAAGGCTGTAAAAGGTATATCAGATGTTCTAACGTGCAACTGATGATAACCAGATCTCAAGTCAATCTTTGAGAACACCTGGGCTCCTCGAAGCTGATCAAATAGATTATCAATCCTAGGCAAGGGATATTGGTTCTTGACCATCAACTGGTTCAACTTATGATTATCCACATAAATCATGAGGGTACCATCCACCTTCTTCGAAAACATGACCAGTGAACCCCAAGGAGAAGTACTGGGTTAGATGAAACCATTTGCCTAAAACTCCTCTAGCTGCTTCTTGAGCTCTTTTAACTCAGGTGTAGCTATCCTATGAAGAGGAATGGACATCGGTGCTGCCCCTGGAACAAGATCAATAGAAAATTCTACCTCACACTCTGGAGGAAAACCTGAAAAGTCCTCTGAAAAGACATCTCTGAAATGATCCACCACGAGAGGAAAGTCTAACTCTGAAGTCCCCTGATCATCTAGATATAGACTAGTAATATGGGCTATAACTGCTCCCAACCCATGATGCTCTGGACCCGCTCTGCTCTCCTGGACATCCCACTCTCCCTTATGAAGAAAAGATCCACCCTTTGTTGATATGAAACTCACCCTTCGGCGGTAACAGTCGACAACTACTTGGAAGGGAACTAGCCAGTCCATTCTGAGAATGACATCATATATTTTCATCTCTAGGACGTATAGATCCCAAAGGATGTGACACCCACCAACCTCAAGAGGGCACTCCTTGCACTGACGTACACAAGATGTTCTTGTCCCCAACGGAGTGTTTAGTGTCAAAACATCATCATAAGAAATGATATAGATCCCAAGGCTCTCCACAACAGAAAAATATATAAAGCTATGCATGGAACCAGTATTGAAAAGAGTTAAAGATAAAACCGAGGAAACTAGGATCGTACCTCGAACTGTAGAGGGGTCGGGATCCTGCTCCTGATTGGTCTACTCCACTATAAAAGTCTAGCCATCTCCACGACCCTATGACCCTGCCTGACTACTCTGACCTAATCCACCCTACTGTCGCGGGTAGCCTGGTGACTGACCACCTGGCTGTGACCTCATCCTCGGCCTAAACGACCAAAATATCTCTAATTCCCGGACTAGTGAGAAACTGGTGGTGCTGCTCCTGAATGAGGAGTCATAGAAGAACTCCTATCACCAGCTGCTGGTGATAAGAACTGACAAAAGAGCTAAAATTAACCCATCTTGAAAGGTCAAGCACACACCTTAGATCAAGATTAACAGGGACTGAATCAAGGAAGTGTAAGAAGAGAACAGGAGAAATAAAACATTCAAGTTTTACAAAACATGACTAAACGGCGTGTACAATTCCTACTCGGCATGTTTCCTTAATTCATTTATAGGGGTGTGTGCTCCCACATAAACTGGTTGTGTAAGACCCCAAACACACGATGTGTACTTGAATCCTCTTCTCCTGCTCGATTACTTCTACACGGTTAAGCCAAATGGATCTCTTAAGACAAGACTACATGGTGTGTACATAGCGTACACAAGACGTACTTAAGAAAAACTGTTTCTTCCCTAATCGAAGAACACATGTAGTGTAGTCAAAACTACACGGCATGTATTCTGGGTTTTTACAGATAGTAAACCTTAGAAACTACTCCAGGACCCAGAAAAACATTGAAACAAACATTGAAAGTGTCAAATTATGATCCATGAGGGCCCATACTCCCCATGAATCAAATATTGGCATCTTACACAAGTTATAAACAAGAAAAGACAAGGTGATGATCCACCATGTTCCGGTCCACGAGGGCCCATAACACCTCAGGAACCAAAATTTGGCGTTCATCCTAAACAAAACCTTACTCAAACAATACCCTATCAAACAACAAGTATTTTTATCAAGGCATATATCACAACAGCATGCATATTATACACAACATCTATCACAACAACATGTAATTTCTAATGCATCCAAGATGGCATGACAAGAATACATGAAATGTGATTTCTAAAAAGTGCCTCTAGGATGCATGAGATGACAGACCCTCATCTCATCAGGTTGTGACAGAAATAGAACCTCAATAACATCAAT
This sequence comes from Viscum album, assembly GCA_963277665.1. Taxonomy (NCBI): domain Eukaryota; kingdom Viridiplantae; phylum Streptophyta; class Magnoliopsida; order Santalales; family Viscaceae; genus Viscum; species Viscum album. The sequence goes on along the minus strand of OY728142.1, from coordinate 540,086,804 downwards.
GATAATAGCACAAAACATGTGAATCACCCAATGGTGAAATCAAATCAACTGTAAAATTTCAAACTAGAAAAAATTGCAATAAATGAGGTAGATTGGCTTTTCCCTATACATGGGTTAGATACTCCTAAGAAAAAATTATTACCAAGTACCTATTCCTTCCTATCCCTAGCTAAAGGATCCAAACAATAATTCAAGAAGAAAATAATTCCTCTAATACCACTTTGTAACATCCCGGTTCTGGAAGCCACCCAAAGGCGCCCCGTACCTAGTTGGTCACATGGCCTCAAGCGCATTTCCCTAAATGCTAGAGACTGCCAACTAGTAGTGAGGGACTTGGGTGTGATAGTGGGGAAACTATGCCCTCATTGGAAGACTAACACTGTGGAAGAGAAACAAATATATAATAGCGGAAGTAGTAATAAAACCACACAACAGTAACACCGGAAGGCTGATAAAGAAAAAAGTGGAGTATATATATATATATGAATGATGAATGATACATACATGTCTAGGAAAGCAGTCAAAAAAGTCACAATGCTGAATAAAACTAGTACTAAACATGAGTACAAAATAAACAGATAAACAGATCCTCATCATCGCAAGCCTAAGCTTCGTCCCATGATCTCCAGCTCCACAACAAATCAAGTACCTGAAGTAGAAGGGTGCTTGCCCTAGTCTATACCTACAACAATATAATCTGTTTGGGCCTAAAAACATGGCCTAAATAGGGTGTGAGATGAATCCCATTAGGTAACCACCACAAGATCTGTGCCTAACAGTCAGTGAATATATGGTAGGTAAAAGTACATAAAGTAGTAAACAGGAAGTACTCAGTAGAAAAATACAATCCACAGTTTCAATATTAAGCAGTAGCTAAGAATGTAGCTAAACACAAGAGGTAACCCTCTGGGCAGTACTCACAGCCTAACCCCTCTGGTTCAACCCAACAAGTACAAGCATCCCTCTAGGAAGCACACATATTATCACCCCTCTGGTTCATCTAAAGTATAGAATCTCTGGGAAAGCAATCACTGTCAATTCCCCCTATATCCTCCTATCATACTAAAGGTGCTCTGGGGAAGCACTCAATTTCAATTCCCCCTGTGGCCCATGTCAAGGAACTACAAACACTCTAGGAAAGCACTCAATGTCAATTCCCCCTATGGTCTTGCATCGTATAATTATAAAGACACTCTGGAGAAGCCCTCAACATCAATTCTCCCTATGGTCTATACACCAGGTTCTCACGGCCCTGTGTAAGTCAAGAAAGTGTAGCAGCACATAACGATCAAGGTAAACTTCATGAACTACTTGGCTATCATTCTACAACACAATAACATAATAGAACAACAGTCACACCATCCTACAATACTAGGCATGGGAAAGTAAACAGTAGCCTAACAGGCAAACAAGACCCAAAGATAAAAACATGAAAACATGCCTGACAATACATCCAAAGCACAACAATTCAACCTATTCAAAAATCAATAATCATCTACTTAGGTATACCAGCATAGCAGAGAAACAATAGGGCTAAAACGGTAAACGCGCAATACCCCATTCATGGGTATTGTGCGAATTTGCACATAAAAATCAAATACTTTCAACAGAAAGGCACAAAACACCTACCTCTTAGGGTTTGGTGAAATTGACCTCTTCTCCCAAACTCGCTCCAAACTGGTTGAACGTGTAAGAACCCGTGTTTTTTCGGATGGTTGTTTTGAGAAGAAATTTGAATTTTTGCTGTTGGATGCTCGTGAGGGGTAAAATGGTCATTTTAACCTACTAGTTGATCTCGTATAATTTTTTTGACCACTCTGATGGTCTTGGAATAGGTTGTTTACCCTAGAACAGGAGTTTGGTGGAAATCTGAGCTGTTTGAATTTTGGCGAAATATTTAATATTTAATATTATTAAATTAAATATTAAATTATTTGCACAGGTTCGTTTGGAAATAACATTTAAACAGAGCATCAGATTGTGATTATGTCTGCACCGTTGAGTCCGGAATGGAGAGTTTATCCTAGATAAGGCATAAACTCATGTCGGGCGCCGGGGCCGGCCCGGGACCCTTTTTCTTCCTTTTCTTTTCTTTTCTCTCTTTTCCTTCCTCATCCTCCTTGCGCACGCTACATGTGTGATCTTACTTGGACGTGTCCCATTGGGGGAATTGGTATATTGAGAAATAGTGAGATTTGGGTGGCAAGAGGGGTACCGAATCGAAGCCCTCGACGCGCTGAGTCGGCGTGCGACATTCATGGACTGTGAAATCAGCCGAGGCTTCGGCGGTTTCCACCCAAAGGTAGGGCCATTTATGTTTTATCCATATATACCCTTTAAACAAGTTGTTTTATGTTTTTAAATCCTTATACTACTTTCTTGTATGCCCATGGGGCTCGATCTATTGTTTCGGGGGCGAAAACGGGCGAATCAGGCGTTTTTAGGGATTTCCCGTCGGAAAACCCAGTATACACGACGTGTGTTCTAGGGGAATATGATAACGTTGCTCATGTGTACCACAGACTACCACCTCACGAAGTGATGTGATTCATTTTTCACTTACAATTTACATGGAAGGTAATAAAGATAAATTTAATTAATATATGTGATATATATGACATCATAATTAATATTTAAAGGATAAATATTATTTACCTTACTTTTATTATATCCTTTAAGAAAATGGAAACAACATTCATGCATATGTATGACCAAATGTCTCAATGAACAATGCAATTCATTTTCTATATATACATTTATGGATTATTATAAATACATATATAATGAATATATATATGATATTTATATAATATTTATCATTATATATATTATTTAATCATGTTCAAAGTACAAGGACCAAAATTACTGAACTGAAACATACATAAATGATGAAGTAGTTACCACCCAAAATAGTGATTTTAATAAATAATAGTTAATAAAAGGGTGATAAAAGGTTATAACTAAATCATATGTGGTAATATAAAATGATTATTATCCTGAAATAGATTTATAATAAACCCATAATTATTATACATATGGTTTGAATGTGTAAAAAGTAAGTCAATACTTTAGATAAGGTGTTTTCTTTCTCACTTTTAATTTTGAAAGACATATTCCATACTCACAACTTGTTTCTATTTTGTGGTGTTTATACTAACACTTTGACTTGTTATATCATGAATATAATTATTTTAATGATATTTAAAGTTTTAATTGATTTAATTCCTTCATAGGGATCATGATTCAATGGTTACTAAAGTGGTAAGGGTTTCATGTTACAAACTCTTTGTTTATCAGGATTGTTTATGATTATGATTTCAATGATGAAATATTATGACCTATATCTAATGAAAATAATGATTTTTTTTCTTATATGATAATTTCATATTTTTTTTAAATTTTATTTTCCTCCCTTTATACACTAATGATTCCAAAAGAATTTTAATAAGGAAAACTCACTATATTTCTCTCTTCGATCAAAAATCATTTTAATTAAATGTCCATTTTTTCTAAAAATATTTGTTTATAAGGGTTTTAATATTATCCAAATATTATATAAATAAATTTTTACTCATTTTTGACTTATTAAAAAATTATTTTGAAGGTATCTTCTTGTCCTTTTTTGAATGAGGTACTTTTTGACTTTTACAGAAAATGTAGGAGGAATATTTGTTTTTATATGTATGACAAGAAAAATATTTCAACAATTATGACTACTAGATATTTTAAAGATTAATATACAAGTGTAAAATATTATTTTCAAATAAAATTATTTTCAAAAAGTTTTTTGAACTTTTAGTTTTAAAATGTTGATTTTTAAATTAAAAAGGTTATTTTCCACAAGAAATGTCCCAAGGGATCTTTCAAAATCGCTTTCCATCTAAGATTACATCCTTTGATGTTACTTAATATTTAGTGGTGATATAATCCAAGGATACCATCATCATTATTTGTTTGTATGGTATATGTTTATGATGACAAGATGTTTATGAAACCCTTTCCTTTTTTCCTGGTTTATGTTATGATGAAATGATGAAATATTTATTAAACCTGTTTCTTTTACACAAGTTATGGTATGATTAATTTTTTATGAAACCAATTTATTTTCATTGGTTATGATATGATGAATGTTTTATGATCCTATGTAACACCTATTTGTGGTTTTCAATATATGATAGTGGTTTCAGTATAAACATGGATAGTGGTTATGTTTTAAGTAAGGACGGTGGTCACATTATAACCAAGGATGGGTGGAACCTATGTCTTCCCCTAATGAATTTGTTAATGATTCATAAATCATGAGATAAATATATTATTTGTGAACCTGATTTCATTTTCATAAGTTTATATGTGGACCTGGTTTGCTTGTCCATAAGGTTTGTCAATGACCTAATTTCATGTCCTTAACTTAATGATTGAACCTGTTTCTATTTATACATGTTCACAATGTTATAAGAATATTTGTATGCCAAAAATATATGACTTATGAAAATATTATGTTCTTATGGATCATCTTCATTGATTTATTTATGATTCATGTTTTATGAACTACTAATATTTCTTCCATGACTTAGGTTTATAAACTATGATATGAAGGGTATGGTTTTCAAATGTTATTCTCATGTTCTCAAACCCTTATGCTCATGTTATTTTTCTATATCCCATGTTTACCCTTACTGATCATATGATCTCACCATTTCTTATGTTTAATTTCCACAGGTTATGAATAATGGTCTTATGTAGGGTATATCTATGAAGTGTACAATACAGGACAATATTTATGAGAGATACTAAAGATGTTACATGAAATAAGAATATTGTGTAGATAGTCTCAAAATGCACTAAAACTTTATGGTCCTAAAGTGTGTGTTTGTAAAATGCAATGAATATTAATCTAAAAAGATATAATATTTTCTTTTGAAAATATCAGGTCATTAAATTTGGTATTAGATCAATGTTTTAGTCAACCTTTGGAAACCAGTATGAGAAAACTTAAGTGAGATCCCTAAGGATATATCTAGGGACATGTTTGAGGATATGTCTTAGGATATATTTATGCATAAGTATAAGTATAGAAAAATATCTTGGAATTTTGGTTAAGGATATATTGAGTGGTTTCCATGAAATTAAATCATTGTCTAGATAATATAAGTGGATGTGGATCTATCACATTTGTTCCTAAGGGTAATAACTCTAGAAAGAGCACATTTGGATTTGAAGCTATCATCAACTGGTCTATAAAAACGAGCATTACAAAACACCTAGTTTGAAACTGCCAATAGATATTATTTGGAAATTCAAAAACTATTTATGAACCACAATGAAGGATTCAAATATATTATGACAATGAATTTCCTAAGTTAATCCGAAGGTTTCATAGATAAAAAAGGTGTTATGATTTTTAAATCCTATTAATATTTTTTCATGATTATGTGGTTTTACAATGTTAATATTTTTTATTACACCAAGATTTTTGGTTTTATTAAATGGAAGGAATTGGAAGTGAACTATATTAATATTGAATTTGATAGAAAATGTGTTAACGAGAAATCGAATGGAATAATGACTAGAGTGAAGGATACTATGATTATTCCAAATCAGTTATAACAATATATAGTTAAAAATTTGAACCTTAACCAAATACTAGACTCACCAAATAAGATGAGGATATAGATTTTTGATAGCTCAGGTGGTTGAGACCATAATGGAAATAGGATTTAGTTTTAGATATGTTAAGAATGTGGGAAAAATCACTCTAGGGGGTGTCTCAAATAAATGGGACGATACTCTATGTGTTGAGAATAAGGACACAAAGTATGTGATTTATAAGTAAAAATGAGAATTTTTGTTAAAAAAATGGATGATAATAATATTTTACCTAAGGAATCATCAATGGTTGAATATTTTAAATGTAGAAAGTATGGGCATTATGGAAATCAATGTCCTAAGGGGAAGTCTCAAGAAGAGAATTAGCATGGTTGTACGAGTAAATTTTTTTCTATTTATGATGAAGATATTACTAATGAAATATGAAAGGAAGTATGTGTTAAGGGATAAGTATATGAAGCATAGGTAATGGTTTAAGAATTAAGTGGAATGATTGAAGTGTTTATGTTTTGGAACTCATGAATTATGTTATATGAATCATGAAATATATAAGGATTGTTCTGTAGAAATTTTATATTAATAATTTGAAAGAATATGTTGAATGGTAATTTAATGGAAAGGTGAAATTTTATAAAAAAATTTATTATGGTAAAGATAAACATTAATATGTTCCTGATGTAGAGATAATGGTTTTTATTTTGAATAAAGATATTATTGATAAGGATAATGTAAATTGGATAATATATATGACCTTGAAAATGATTAACAATTTTATGAAAAGTAGTTTATGTTATCATTGATGGAGTTTAAAATATTTTTTAATTTAAATAATATATTCAATAATCTATAGTTTTACTTAAGGAATGGGGAAGCATGTATATTTTCATTGAGGTTTTATGGTAATTCTATTTATTACCATATTTCAGAAGAATATATGACCAAGGTATTCACACATTTGTTTTGTGACAATTAAGAGATACCTATTGATATTTGATAGATTAATGTTAAGTTGAATTTATAAATTTAGTGAAATTATTTATAGTTTTTTAAATTTTTGAATGGTATTAAGGTTAACCATTTATGGAATGGTTTAAGTTGTAATTTGGATGAGGTTTTAGTGATTAATATATTATTTCATCATTTGAATATTTCTCCATATTGGACAACTTATGCTAACCATTTTATTTTTGATGATAAATAGAGATATAAGGAATAAATTATCCTTATTTTATGGATATTATGATGAATTATAATTTAATTTTATTTCTTCATTCATAAAAAATGATTCATCTTCATTTCCTAGTGTAAGAGATGAAGTGGAAATTGATCAAAGCACAACCAAAGGATGAGATTATGCTTATGAAATGTAGTGAAATCAAGTAAGTATATATTATCATTAAAATTATTCGTATTTTGGAAATATATATTGAAATAAAAAATTATTACAACTACATTCATTTATGATGAATGAATGAAAATTTTACACATCATAGATTTATGGCTTTGTGTTTGTTAACTTTCTCCCCACCAAGTTTTATATCACTCTATATTAGTAATTGGGAATTAGTTTTCTCTTTCATTTACATACTTTCACTTAACACCAATGATTGACTACATAGAATCCTAGTTATTTGACCTTCTTATATCCCTTTACCTCTTTTAAAAGGAAGATTTATCAACCATTTTACAATGTTTGTTTTTTGCACAAGAATTTTCAAATTTCAAACCCTTGATTATCGAGATCAAGTTTGAATTTCCAGGGCATAATTTATTTAAGTGGTATAATGTATCACTTATATATTTTATGAATTTTTTTCAATTAAATTTAATTTTTTGATATCTTGTGTTATATGCAACATCGAGTTCAAAAGAACCATGATATACTTTTAATATATTATTATATAATACAATATTTATTGAACATCTGTTGGATTAGTGGGTATAAATATGAATAGATAAAAAATGAAAAATATATATTTTACACATGTATAAAATAAATTCATTGGCTATTAATCAATTATAAAAAAATATTTTTTTTGAAAATAAAGAATCATTTTTCTAAAAAACCATTTTTATGTGTGCGAAGTGTTTTTAACTTATCAAATTAAATTAATCACTATTAGAGAATGATGTTAATTAATTTTAATTATTATATATGTAATAAAATGTTTTATCATGAATCTAGTATTTTTATTGTAATGAGATAATAATAAATCAAATTTTATCCTTAAAAAAATATTTTTTGTAGAAAGCGATTTCATTGATTTTTGTGCACTTTTTTTTAAATTAAAATTTTAAACTTTTATAAAATATATTTTAAAAAAATAAATTAAATTTTAGATTAAAAATTTAAAAATTATATTAGGTTGAATTTTTGATAATTTTCTAAAAATATTAATTTTTGGATGAATACTAAAAAATAATGATTTTATTGAAAAAAACCTTTACATTTAAAGTATTAACAAAGTTAAATATTGTTTTAAATTGTTTAAAAGTAAAATGATTTAATTTTTTTATTAACCAAATTTAGTTCATTTTAATAAATTTCATATTGAAATTTTATATAAAAACTTTTGTACTTTTGAGAGTGTTTTTCTTGGAAAACCGTTTTTTCGTGACACAGACGGGTTAAATTTTAAATTAAATTCTTCCACTTAAGTGAATTGATTTTTTTAAAAAGAATTATATATTTTTAATGTGAATAATTAATATTTTTTAATAAGTTTAATTTATAATTTATTCATAATTAATAGTAAAAACAATAAAAATCAATTACCATGTTTAAGGTTAAAATAGAGTTTTGTGCGTAACATGCACTTGTGTTAAAATTAATATTACACACACATGAGATTTTTATTTAATAAATTGGATTCAAAATTTAAAATTATTTTTTCCAAATTATATAAAAATACCATGTTTTTTAGTATTAAGGCATAAATCACCAAGGTAAAATAATAAAAAACTAGTTACCGTGTTGGAAACTAAAATTTTAAAATTATTTAAAATTAAATGATAAGGAATAACATGTTTAAAACATGTGTTTTTTGTTTTTTAGGTGTATATTGACCATATATTACCTAAAATATTTTAATTATAAATTTTGGATGCACTTGGGGTGAGAGTGACTTCCCTTTATTGAATAGTTTTGGGTATTTAAAAAAATGTCACTCCTCAATTATAAAAGGAAACTTAATACCCTAAATTATTCACACCCATTAAGACCATTGGAATGATAAAAACATGAAAAAATATCTATAATAAATCTTATACATGTTTTAGAGCTACGTATCATCGTAAAAGACCTACCCTTGGGTCCTTAATAAGAGATCCAAAGGTGGTTGTTCTAAGAAAAGGTAATTATTTTCACTAAACTCTTTCTTCTTTACATATTCTATTAACACCTTCATTAATAACTTAATAATTAAAATATAATAAAACCAATATCTAAAATATAATTAGATTTTATTATGTTTATGGAATAACCTATATCCATCTCCTCTTCCATAAAATGAGAAACAAAACTGCCGATCGTGTTTATGGTGGACTACCACCTCACAAACCGATGTAATTAATTTCCCATAACCACCTCTAAAAGATGGATATAATGATGGATTTGACATATTTATATTAAATTTATGACATAACTATACTTCTTGAATTATAATATCACATATAACTTATTAATTTACATTCCATGGAAATTTGATAACGTCACTCGTGTGTATAACGAACGCCCACCTCAGAAAGTGTTGTGATTCATTTTTCTCTTACACTTTACATTAAATGTAATAAGTTTAATGAATAAATTTGATATATATGAAATAATCATGACTCTATAAAGGTTATATATTATTTAACATTATTTAATTTCATCCATCAATAAAACTGAAACATTATTCATACATATGTATGGCTTACCGTCTCCATGAACCATATAATTCATTTTCTGTCTCTAAATTTTATGGATTAATATATGTAAATATATAATTAAGATATATGATATTAATATCATGATTAAAATTATGGATGTTATGGAACCATGACCAAATTACAAGGACCAACACTACCAAACCAAAATATATATAAAATACTAATAAGTTATCACCCGAAACAACGATTTTAACAAAGAATGGTAAATAAAAAGGTGATAAAAGGCTATAATTAAATGATATATGTTATGATATATATGATTATGGTTCTCTAATATATATACAATTATATAGTATTTATTATATATGATTTTAAAACATATACAAAGTAAGTGAATACTTAAGTTAATGGATTTTCAGTCTCTCTTTTAAATATGGGAGATATATGATATATTCACCACTTGTTTTCTTTGTGTGTTGTATATGCTACCCTTTTGAAATTTTATATCATGAATCTATTTATTTTCATGATATTTATATTTTAAATTGATCTTATTTTTTCATGGTTTTTATGATTCAAAGGTTACCTAAGTGGTATGGGTTTTATGTTACAATCTCTTCATTTATCAATATTATTTATGAATATGATTATAATGTTAAAATATTATGATATATATATCAAGAAACTCATGAATTTAATTATAATTTGTTTATTTAATGAAAATAAAATTTTCACTTCCATTTTCATCCCTTTTTGTACTCAATATTCCAAAATAATGTTTTTAAGGAAAACCGACTTTATTTATCCCTTCAGACTACTTTTTTTTCCTTCCATGCCTGTAATTTCTAAAAATGTTTCAAATAATGTTATTAATATTCTAAAAATATATTTTAAAATAATTTTTACCCATGTTCGACTTATTATAATACTTTTTTAACAGAATCTTTTTGTCATTTTCTAAACGATGTACTTTTTACCTTTACTGAAAATGTGAAAGGAATGTTTATTTTAACTTATTCGACAGGAACAAAATTTTCTTCCATAATGACCAATAAATGATATAAAGATTAATTTATAAGTTTAAAATATTTTTTTCAAATTTTTTTGTGAACTTTTATTTTTAAAAATTTGATTTTTAAAGTGAAAATGTTATTTCATCATGAAATGTCCCAAGTGATCTTTCAAATTCATTTTTTCATCTAAGATGAAATTCTTTTATGTTACTTAATATTTAATGGGGATATGATCCAAGGATATAATCCTTATTTTTTCTCTAGATGTTTTATATTTATTATCAAAAGATATTTATTAAACCGGTTCATTTTTCCATGGGTTATATGAAGATAAAATGATGCAATGTTTAGGAAACCTATTTCATTTCCATGGGTTATGGTATGATGAAGTATTTATGAACCCCATTTATTTTCATATGTTATAATATGATGAATGATTTCTAATATTGTGGAAAACCTATTTATGGGTTTCATTATTTAATGGTGGTTATATTATAACTAAGGATGGTGGTGACATTATGAACAATGACGATGGTTATGTTATAACCAAGGACGATGATCATGTCATAACAAAGGATGGGTGGGATAAATATCTCCCTAAAATTCACTGGGTAATTATTGATAACTCATTAGATAAATATTTTATGTGTGAACCAGATTTCATGTTCAAAAGTTTATGCATGGACCTGGCTTACATGTTCATAAGGTTATGAGAGGACCTGATTTCATGTTCTTAACTTAATGAGTGATATTGTTTCTATTTATACATGTCCACAATGTTATAAGATTATGTGGATTCCAAAAATCTATGTATTATTACAATTTTATGTTTTTATGGATTATATTCATTGATTCCCTTATGATTATGTCTTATAAACATCCAAGATTTATGTCATGACTCAGTTTTATGATATATGATATATAGGGTACAGTTTCTAAATATTTTTATCATTTTATCATACCATTATGATATATATATATATATCATATTTACCCATATGATCATCCGAGTTCACCCTTTCTTATGTTTCATTTCCCCAGGTTATGAAGAAAGGTATTAAACAGGGCATGCATATAATGTGTAATATGTTAGAAGATCTTTATGGGAGATGTTAAAGATCATTAATGGAATAATAATTTTTTGTATATATTCTTTAAATACACTAAACCATTATGGTCCTTGGGAATGTTATTGTAAAATATATTAAATATTTATCTAAAAATATGTAATATTTTTGTATGAAAATCCTTTGTCATTACAAATCCTCGATTTAGTGGGTAAAATGCCTATTTTATAATAATGATATGAGTTTTATTAGTTAAATTCTCTTAAAATTTCTTAGGTTTGTAAGTGACTCAATATTATTTGTTGATATTATAAATATGGATGATTTTTTAACTTTAGTTGGTTTTAAATCAAATATGAAAAGGATATGTTTTTAGCACTTGATCCAAGAGTGTGGGTTAGGGACATCATAGTTTGTATTAAAAAAGGGTTTAGATAACTATAGAGGATAGGAATTTATTAGTTTAGGACAATTTAAGAGTTTAAGATACCATCATGGGTTAATATGTTAAAGGTTGATTATTAGTTTAAATGTATAAACACCCCATTTTGAGGTCTTATGTTATTATATTTTGTGGTTATTAATGGTATTTTGTAGATTTTTATTGAATTTTTGGGAAGAATACATGATTAAGTTACATGTATCCCTTTGGTTTGGTATTTAATATGATTTCAAAAAATACCGTGTATTTTGGAAAATTATTAATATAATTTTCAGAGTATAAATGATTTTATGTATATATTGTTTGGTATGATATTAATATTATTTGGGGATACAAATTATGATATAATTATAGGAGCATAAATTTACTATAATTTTATGTTTAGAATATAGTAATAAATACCAAGAATTAATTATTATTTGAAAATAGGAATAGAATGCATTAATGGAAACCCTAAGTATTAATCTAAATATAAGAAAACATTCTAAAATTTTATTGAATTATGGAGTGTGTGAATTCCTATAAATAACATGGCTATATAAATACTAAAATTGGTTTCAGGATTTAACTTTTATTCAACTAAGGGTAATAAACTTGAAAAAGGTTGGTGGAGTATTAACTCAATCATCACTTAGTGCTAGAAAAAAGGGCCTAACTACGCACTGGGTTTACCACTCCCAAGGGATATAATTTAGATGATTAAAAATCACATTTAAAACCATTATGAATGATTTTAATACATTTTTATATCAAGAGTCATGACCTTATTGTGAAAACCATCATCTATTTTCATTAGTGATAGAAATTAAAATTATAAGGATGGAATTTATTTAATTGGGGTAGGATGTAATACCCTAATATTTTAGTAAGTGTTTTCCCATAATACTATGTTGAATATCTCTTATTAAACACAAAACTGAATTAAAATGAACTGAGATATATTAAAAAAATTATAAGTACTAAATATGACAATTATAATATAGATACTTAATTATAGGGTATAAAGATAAGTAACCACATTAGGAAATATTTATAGAAAGAATATGAAACGGAATAAAGTAGTAGGATTATTCCTAACGAGGCTTATATTTTGAGAATGGAAAGGAAGTATAATCCCAAGAAATTTCCCTAGACCCAACCCAATATGAGGTTTAATAATTATGACTTGAGGAAAATCGTCCATGGGAGAAGTTCAAGCTCATGGAAATCACTAAAAAATTCATGATAGCTGAATCAACACCATCAATCTATTCTATTTCTTATATTAAATTTATATCCTATGTATTGGTCTTAATCTTTTTATGTAGACGTTTGGATAATATAAACATATAATTATTAATATATTAAATGTTCTCATTATTTTAAATTTTATAAAATTTAATTTTAAAATAAATTTTAAAGACTTTATTTAATAAAAATGTGTTGATTAATTCATATAACATAAGCAATCAATTTTAAAAACTACAATAAAATTATTTGATGTTTAAAAGGCCTATTTTTCTAAAAATTGTTTTTTTCTATATATTATGAATTTTTTATTTTAATAAACAAAATTAGTCACTTTTTAATAATTAATTTAATTAAATATATGTATAATATATATGAAAAAAAAATTAACAATCACTGATTTTTTTTAATTGGTAAGGAATAAAAATAAATTTACTTTATGCTTAAAAAATACATTTTTATAATTGTTTTCCTACATTATTTGTTATTGTATTAAAACTAAATTGATCACTTTTAGAAATTGAATCAATTAAAATAGATTTGTTATTTTGAATTATAATTTTAAAATTAGGTAATAATTTTAATTTCATTTTTGGCCTTAAAAAAATTCACGAAGGTTAAAAATTAGTCACCACAATAAAGGTTAAAATGAGGAAAAAATGTAAAAACAAGAGGTAAAGTCTCAAAATATCCCAAAACCACATCTTTAAATGGGTGAATGAGGGATTTATAAAATTTAATATTTATTTTACCCTCTAATTATAAATTTTGGATCCACTTTCCTTGAACATGACATCCCTTTCAAAGTTAAGAAATTAATATTTACCAAAATATAATCTCTCTCACCTATAAAAGGACTCCTTCACCACCCCACTTCTCCTCACACCTCAAAAATATTAGCTAGAAAAAATATAAAAAACCCCTCTCCAAGGCTATTAAACACATACTATATTTTTTTTCTCACCAAAAGACAAATCTAAGAAGGCTTATGGAGTGGTTTAAGGGAGGATATCAAAGGATGAGGTAATTATTTTGACCACATTATTTTAAATTTATTTCTTCTTACTATAACCACAATAATATAATAAATTAAATATCATTATTACACTTAAGTTTTTTAATGTTGATGTAATAAGAACTGTCTACCTTCCTTCCATAGATTAGAAAATTAAAACATCACTCGTGTTATGGTCAGATTACCGCCTTCATGATTGGCATATTTCATTTTTCATCTCCACCTTAAATAGATGGTTCTAAAAGTAAATTTAACTAATAAATATTATATTTATGTCATGATTAATATTTTGTAAAGATAATTTAATAATTATTTTAATAATATTAATGATAAATGATCATTGTAAATATTAGCCTCCTAAAACGACAACCAAGATTCTTTAATTAATTTGATTATAGTTTTGATAACCTATTAAAATATACAATTTTTTTTCTAATAGTATGATAAATAAAATATATATCTATAATTTTAGAGATTATGAAACCATTTTATAACACCTATGACCATGATCAATGTATCAAAGTAGTTTTGGGGAAATCGAACGAATAACCCCAAGTGTTCGATAGGAGAAAGAAATATAAAATAAAGGAATGAAATTGGTTAATAAATGGATGTTAAAATATGAAAGACAAATTAAAAAGGTTTTTTATCATATAGTTAATAAACTTTATTTGGTTATCTATGGGGTTAGACCCACAAACACGAAGTGAGCCAGGACTTGAGGTGAGGTTTCTTTGTCTCAATTTCAATTCCTCAAGACATGTTTTTTATTATTCACCAATTTAATTTTATATAGTATAAATAATAATCTATAGAATTATGATATATTAAATAACTATATTATTGGGATTTTAAATTACATTTAAGATCTTCATTTTACCATTCCTTTGATTCATTACCTATGTCATAATGTTTTTGTTAACTTAATTTACTTTCATTGAGTTATAATATTTATTATTAAACTTTATAATTCTATATATGGTTTCTTCTACCCTATAATTATACTATGTTTTATTCCCTATTTTGTTTTTGGAATTTTAAGTCTTATTAATAATTAAACCCCCCATTGTTCATAATTTTACCAAACAGAACCTATCTCTTCTTTACAGTTGAGAATATTTTTCCTCCATGTACTTATTCTTTATATAGTTTCATGAATAATATGTTTTTTAATTAGATGATTTCTTAAGATAATTTTATATTAAATTAAATTTTATTTATGAATGTTTTAATTTATTACATTTTCCACATGAGTCATTTTTGACTTTATTTACAAAAGTTTGAAAAAAGCTCATTTTAGTGCTTCCTACAAGAGTTCCTTTTCCTAATTTTATAAATATTTTACCATATGAGGCTTCTCCTTAATATATTCATTGTTTTCCAATGTAATTTAAATTCATATTTTGGTGTATTTTTATATTAAAAATAAATGTTAATGTTTTAGAAGAATAAATAAATTAATTTCATTCCACTTATTTATATTTTTATCTTCCAATCCAAATTTCCTTTTCTAAATTTATTTATTTTCAAGGTTTTCATATTTTGAATTATTATTAAATTAAGGTTTTCAATTTTCTATTTTAACCCCTTGAAATAGATTTATAAAAGTGCCTTAGAAGTTTTCCTTTACAAAAATGTTACAAAAACTTTTTGATAATTATATTTATAATTTACCTTTAATTTTTCTATAAAACTCTAATATATATATATATATACACTTTGGGTTTTATTTCATGTATTACCCTCTAAATGATTTTATGAATTTATAGTTTACAACCCACATTATCCATAAGGGTTATATTCCCCAACACTCTTTATTTATCTTAGTTGATTTTATTTTTCTCTTTCATGTCCATAGTCTTTAATCACATGGATCTATTATATATCACTTTCACTCTTTTTTATGCTATGTTTTCAAGTATTTACTAAACCGTATATCCATTAGTATCTATGGTGTCAGTTTTAAGGGTTATTACTAAGAAATTTATTTCATTTATTAATTGAGGTAATATTAAAAATTCATATAATTTTTAATTCAAGATGAATGTTTATTGATTATTAATGAATATAGGAAATTTATTATGGTGTTCATTATTTCATTTATACAATGAATAAATTTGATTTAGTTAGTGATGGGAGGTTCCTATAAGTATATAGCCCCTCGATGCATCAACAGGTCTTATGAGACAAACTAGCTTGTTGGTTTTGTGTAAACCATACTTATTTATGTATTGTGTCTTTTCATAAGGCCTGATGATATGTATATGATGTCTAGAATTATGCATCCCATTACTATAAAATCATTTATTATCATCCATGTGATTATTTACATTTTCATTTTATTTATGAGTATATCTTACATATTATTCTTACCTTTTTTATTCTATGATATCTTCTATTGTATGTTAACCCTTACTGATCATTTGAAATCAAATTTCATATGTTTTCATTTCCTATGGTTATAAAGACTAATTATATATATGAAATGTATATATGGGTGTAATGTATGGAGAATTCAGTGGGATATTTTTGAGACTTGTTGTCATAACCCCCTTTCTCTAAAGGTACCCCTCCTAGGCCAACAAAGGATAAAGGGAGATAATGACCCCCCTACGACCTTCCTCCAGTAGGCCCCTGGTTGGTGACTAGAATTGAGGGTATAATGAAGGTCACACATATGAGAGGTATTACCCTCAAAACAAGAAAAGTAAGATCATGATATAGGATATCAACCACTAAACAAATTCATAACATCAAAAAGGTAAAATCCAAAATATATTATCATGTATATAATTTCATATTAATACAATAAGACTATCCAAGTAAAAAATCAAATAAAATCCTATGAACTCAACTCAACAACACCTCCAACTCCTAAGCTAATAATGTCCATTTTAGTCCCCGAATTCCTCCTAGAAACCTTAAAAATGGTTTATTTACAAGTAGTGTGAGAAAAACATGTATAGTCAGTAGGATCATACCCAAGGACTGTCATGAAAATGTGAGAAGAGTATACTAATACCCCAGTGAAAAAATAAAAAAATAAAAAAGAACCTATTAGGTCAATTATTTCCTGACCTCACAAAGGCACACTCACTAAATAATGCATCCAAGTATAGTAAAATAATATGAAGAATATCGATAAAATGGGTACCCTGCACCACTTTTCCAATAGTGTTCCACTCTCCCATCCCAAAATCATACATCCTAGAGATCCCATATCTTCTTTATAATAATCCAACCCAAATAAACCTAGGTTATCATATCACATCTCACCTGAAGACACATGGGCCATAACATAACATCTCAACTAAAGATACCTAGGCCATGACCTCACATCTAACCTAGAGACACCTAGGAAATCACATCACATCTCGCTCAAAGATGTTTGGGCCATAAAATCACATCTTAGCCACAACCATAATTAGAGTAGTATGGTATCATGAACATGATGGGATCAACCCCATTCCCTCCTCTTACCATGATCAAACCCCACTATGAACCACCTTATCATCTCATTAAACATCACCAATAGTTCACTTTTTACCTCTAGATACTACTTCCCATGCATATAAAACTCAAATGGAAGAGAGAGTGGGTAAGAGGGGTTATCCAACCAACCATCCACACCATTTAGATATTGAAAAAAATATGCCCAAATATTTTTATGTTGGCACATGGTACTGGATATGGGTGGGGTGAGAATAGAAATCAAAATGAAAATAAAATATATAATAGTTACACACAATCCTAGCCTATGGGTTCACATGACCAAAAACTCCCAAACTCCACAACGTCAACACCACCATTATACCATGTCAACATCAACTTAAAAACTAATGCATCATACCACACAACCACTAGACACAAGATACACAACCCACATTCAATTTTTATTTTCTACTATTTCAATAATTATTGAGTTTTCATAATATCCATTTCACTAATCAATTACATTTCATATTAACAAAACCCATTCTTTTATATTTCAATTAAATTAAGCCAAAACCACATATCAATCCCATAGTTCTCATTTATCCATTTCAATTACTAATCATTTTCATATCCATTATCATCTTTTTATATTCAAAGTAAACATCATCATCTCATTTACCATCCATTATTTCTAACCCCAAACCATTTATCCCAACCCTTGTTAATTCATTTCTAACTTTCCACTTTTAAATAATTCTATATTTACTAGGAAACTACCAAGACAACACACAAATCCATCAACTATTCTCATATCAACACCATGTTTTTGCACCTCACAACACCACCATATTTAAGTGATTTATCATTTTTCATGTGATGTTCACAATTATATTTAAAAAAATAACAACATATTCACTGAAAAAAGTTCTTTTTATAATAAACAACACCTGTCACACAATTATGGAGAGAAATATCATGAAAAAATAACTAAATCATAGGTGATATGTCCCATTCCCCATCAATTTCATTAAGTACAACTAATTATCTTCATTATGAAAAATCTTACCATCCACCCAAAAAGAAACAAAAGTATGTCAATATAACATATCCATAAAAAATAATAGAGAAATTTGATCCCATTCAAGGTATTTTATTTCTATTTTAAATCTCTGCACCTATAAGGTCATATGAGAGAGGAATGGGGTAGGAGTTTGGGAAATATAATAGTAGCCTAAAATGTTTTTTTATAAGTCTTATATATTTCATAAGGTGAGTTTTAGACCCCAAAAGTATATAGAAATGAATAGAGACTAAAATGAGGGGGAAAATCTAATTTTTATATTTATAGATACCCCTCCATGGATAATTCAGAAACTCTATCAAATTTGTATATTTTATATACCATTTAATTCACACTTAATTCAAATATTAATTTTGATACATTTAAAGAATTGAAAAACATTTGATAAAATTTAAATGAGTCAAAAGAAATAAAACCTTGATTTTTGGATTTTAAGTAATTGAAAACATATTTTATTGGTTGAAGAAAAATAAATTCTGAAAAATAGAAAAAATCATTACCCATACAAAGGTATATTGAACTGTGTAAAGGTAAGGTGTCTTATATTTATGTAGAACTGAATTAGGGTTACCCAGATGTGATGGTATCATGGTGTATACGGGTAAGCCTACTTACCTTCTCAAAACTATGAAAAACCATAGCCTACTCTTATATGAGCTTTAGAAAGGCCATGGTACCCTAATGTGAGCTTTAGGATCTGTAGATTACCATTACACAAGGTTTTAATTACACTTTTGTGGGTATAAGAAAATCCGATATAACATTATGCAGTGCATAGAGATGACCCTTACGTGAGATGGTACCCTTATTCAAGCCATGATCCACCTTTACATAAAATACTTTACCCTTACACTGTAGTGAACTAACCTTACATAACCCTAAGAAATTTAGGGTTACCCTTACGTATGCTTTATGAAAACAACCTTACCCTTAAGTATCCTACTTAAAATCTTGGTTACCCTTATGAAAACCTTTTAAAAAATGATTAACTTTACACAAGCTATTAAAAACAAAAATTACCACTATGCAATTTCAATTTCATTCTTAATGGTAAATATTTCAATAAATATATTTACATTTCAAATAAAATTAAATATAAATAATTATGAGAAAGATTTATTGTCCCTTTAAAATCCAAAAAAAATTCTAAAACTATAGAATCACTTTAAAATCAAATTCAAAAAAACTTTTAAAACATTGTAATTACTCCTATAATTTGTAAAGCATTTTATTTTTTTATAAATTAGAAAATCATTTTCAAAAAACATTTAATTTAATGAAATTTCTTCTGAACCACTGAACACCTTAGAATAGAAAATTAATGATAGAAAATATTATATACCTTTACATATGATAACTCTCAACCATTTTTTATACTCAATAATTAAAACAAAGCCAGGAAGATAAGGAAAACGTTGGGGGAGATAATCTAACCACCCCTTGAGATACCTCTCAAAGATCGTGCTATATTTGGGACACATCAACCAATATAAAAACAATCTCCCAATGGAGATACTTATAAAATGGTAAGAATCTCACATATATGTCTATAAAAAACTTAGAAAGTAGTGCATAACTATTAGAAAATTATAATAAATCAACACAAAAGAAGGGTAAAATTGTATAAAAAATTACTTCACATTGATTTAAATAGAAGGAATAAATCATCATATAGTAGAAAACCTTATTATATCTTAAACTTCAATAGCTCCACTTTGGCATGCCATAAATTAAAATTTGTACATGCTTTATCCTTACTTATCATGATTTTTTTTAAATTCATAACATTAAAAAATTATCTTTCTTAAAATGTCATGATCAAAGAAGATTAACATACTTGAAAAACAATTTATTAACAAACTTAAATATTATATTTACAACATTTCATTAAGTCATTCTGGTTAAAGAGATCAAATTATGCTTTTAAAAAGACTACTACATAATATAATCATATCACAATATTTCATATTGAAACATGTTAACTTCAAAAACATGTTAATAAAAAAATTTCATTAAGACACTTGTGAAAACACTTCCAAAATATTTTCCAAAACTACTTTTAAAATAAATGAAATCCTTATGAAAATATATAATTATTTATTTAATAAAACATGTTAATATAAAAATTAATTTTTCTAAAAAACATTTTAATACTAATCAAAAAAATCAAAAAAATCAACAAATTATTCAATTCAATTTCTTTACAATAAATAATTTTAATTTATCCACCCACCATTGAAATTTTAACCAATGGATAACCATGATAAATTTAAATTATTTTTTCATTAAATTATTTTTATTCACCTAACACAAATCTAACATGATATTTAGAAAAATAAAAATAAAATTCTTACACCTAACTTCCATTTTTACATGAGGAATTCATTACAAAAAAAGTGAGGTTTAAACAATCCAATTTATCCAGATTTACATTTTTTCCATGTTAAAAAAATATTTATTCACTAGGGGAACACTCATGCAAAATATATAAATGATATAATTTCCCATTTACCATAGGTGCAAGTAATTACTTTCAAGAGTTTCCAAATTAACATCACATAAAATTTCCCAATAATCACATGCAATAAGATCAATAAAGCTCCCATAAGAATACAAATCAAAGGAAACCATTCACAATAACATGATATTATCCTATTTTTTACAATACTAGTTAAAAAACATAGTTTTAAAACTTGTTTCAATATAACTTTCCATGATATTTTAAGTATACCCTCTCTTAGTATGCTCAATATGAGAACATATATAAAAAATAAGATAGAAACACCTACTAGGGGTATAAGCACACAAGGCCAAAACCATTAAACAAGAATATTCATTGTCAAGAAAGAATCATGAAGTTCAGTACAAAAACAATGGTAAATCCCATCCTCATCCTTTTCCATCAGTCCCCATTCCATCCCTAACACCAATTAACATAAAACACATCTAAAATCCCCTGCCAATATCATTATTATAACCGACACCCCATGACACCACCATATCCTTGGGAACCCCCATCCATATCTCATCATACAGTAGCCATCCATGCCCACATCATGTCATATTGAAAAGATCACATCCAGATGAAACATAAATGGAAACAAAAAAATCGATTTAATAGATAATCTAGGCTCTAAAATAAGGCAACCGGGCTTAACAAGAAAATAGGTATGCTCAGTCCCAAAAATTTACATTTATCAAATAAATGATTTTATTACCATCTTGGATTAACTGATTCATTATCATAGGACACCACCATAGGTAACCTAAGTCATCAGCTCTATAAAATTGTAAATTTTTTAAACTTGATCGCAAGTAAAACTTCTATTTTAATATACCTTAAGAAATAACATTAACATTAACACACCAATTCATTATCTCCAACAACAAGTATTTCCATCCCCATGTTTTTATCCAATAACATTAACATATGGAATAAAAAAATTAATTAAACATGCATAAAACATCAATTTATTTCCATTAAATTATAATAATCAATAGATTCAATAAACATAAGTTTTTTATTTCATTAAATAAATAAATTAACCAACTTTAATTGATTAACCCTTTTTATGGAAGGTTGGTTATTCCATAAATAAAACCACAACAAAACACAACATAACAGTGATACATATCCTAAAAAATAAGAGACATCATCTCAAAGATCACATGTTTTAAGGGATATAATGGCTCCATGGATTAGGCTTCATTAAGGAACACCTTATTCTTAAAAAACATTTAAAACATTATCTTATGATTCAGAAACATGATTTTAGCAAGGCTTATCAAAAATTCAATTAAGAAATCAATAAAAAATGAAACAAAAAATAACACCCAACATTTACAAGTCATTTCAAAGGAAGCATCACACCTTTTATTTAAATATCTCTAACATGTGTTCCAATTAAATACAAAAACTATACAGGTGTTATCACATGACTGAATGAATTTTTTATTATTATCAGAACACTTTTAAGGAAAAGTGAGAAACCAATGGATCCAGATTAAAAACAATTGAAACCATAAAACACATAACGAAACTATAGGGACCACCCCTCCCCAACCACAACATTGATATAGTAAACTATACATGTGTTATCACATGAATCATGCATAAAATGTATAAAAAACATTCAAGGATCATATTTTTTCTGAGGAAAAACACTTCCAAATTCATGTGAAAATTAGTAAATGATATGTTCTTGTTCTCAATTCAAATTCCCCATTATATATACAACATTATATCACAATTCTCAAAATAAAACATAATTTCAGTTCAGAAAATTAAAATTGAACATTTTTTATTAATGTGTGTTGTTCTTATCATTCTCAAACTAAATAATATTTAATTTTTTTTAATTTCTCAGGAAACCATGCTTATACACTGCAATAAGTGTAACATGATTTTACTTCTACATTTAAATACAACCTGCTCAATACATAACATAATATCATATCCTAAATAAAAAATATTAAACAAGCTACATTCTCAATATTAACATACTAGAAATTTTAAATCCACTTCAATTTTTTTTCAAATTTAGACATACTTCCCATGAAAAACTACACCCCGATTAACATGCAAGGAACAATTATTAAAATAAAAAATGGTTTTATCATTCTTAAAAAGAATAAATCCAATCATTTAAAAGGTTTCGAGTCTCAATAGGTTATAAGAATTCATGATTATAATTTTTAAATAATTTTAAAACAGTTATCAAAAACTATCGTTGCAATAAATTCCCAACACATGCTCAGGATAAATTAAAAATGGAAAGAAATGCATGGAATATTAACTCGCAAGGAAACTAGAATGATCTTAAGCATGTTTTTTTAAAAACAATGAGTATTAAAATATGAAATCTACTAAAGTTAACATTCTTTATAATAGATTTCAAAATTCAATAGATATTAAAAAAATACACTAAGAACTATTTAGTAATAATTGTAAACATTAAGAAAATAAGTTATCATGTTATGCATTTTAAAAATTGGAATAAATTTAATTCATGAAGAATCATGTTATAATAGGCATGGAAAAAACACATCCAAGTCTCATTAAGGTTTAAAAAAATGGATAAGAATATTTAATTACCAATTATCTATTACCTTTTAGGTTATATAACTAATTAATTAAACAATTATAGTTCATTATCAACCACATCATCGACACAGTTTTAGAAACACACATAAAATTTCATGATTTATTTAATTAAATTACTTAACTTCACAAACTCCTCATTTAATCACAATAACAATCATTAATGATGAATATACCTCTATTAGGTCTCTATTGTGAAAAAGAACCACAACATTTGGTCATTAGGTAGGCTTAGAGTCCTTTCATCAAATCACAGGGGCCCTAAAATCCCATTTCTTAGCTGGTCTCCCTGGCCTATATCATGCACCAAGGCTAACTAGAACTATTTCCCAACCAGACCATGCAATCCCCACAATACATCACTCCAAAATTCATCATATCTCTCAAAATAAACCTATGATACCACTTTTTCATAATCCCCTCCATCCAAAGGTACCCTCCAAGGATAGAAAAGGAGAAAGGGAGATAATAACCCCCCAAGTCCCACCTCCAATAGTCCCGAGATCAGAAGATAGAGCCAAGGGTATAAATAATATCGCACATATGTGAGGAATTACCCTTTATAGAAATAAAAGTAGGATCAAATATAGGATATCAACAACCAAACAACTCTATAATTTAAAATCCACAATATCTCATCATTTATGTTTTTTTATATGAATACTATGAGTGTCTTCAAGTAAAACATCAAATAAAATACTACAACAACAAATCAATAATAAATCCAATTCCCAAGAAATTAATATCTATATTAGTCCCTAAATACCTTCTAGAAACTTGAGAAGTAGTTTATATATATGTATGGTGAGCATACCATGTATACTCAATAGGATCAAACCCAAAGAATTGCATGAAAATGTGAGAAGAGAATACTATTATCTTAGTGAAAAAATAAAAATAAATCAACAAGCATCTATCTGGTCAACTAGTTCCCATATTTACATATTCTTTCTCACAAAAAAAAACATCAAATTATAGTAACAAAATATGAATCATATCAATAAAAAGGGCACTATGAACCACTTTACCATTGGTGTGCTTCTCTCACACCCCAACATCATACATATTGGTTCTACTCTATTTTTTGTATAGTAATCCTACTTGAAGGCACCTAGTATATTACATCAGATCTCATCCAAAGACACTAGGTCCATCACATCACATCTCACCCAAAGATACTGGGGATATCACATAAATTTTTTCCAGAATACACCTAGGCCATCACATCAAATCTCACTCTAGAATACCTAGTGTCACGACCTATCCCCCGGGGCCCGTGCTGTGACTACCCCAAGATTGACTTCCATAGGCCAGGGGTTAGAAACAAGCACCGAAAAGGCATATCCCTAAACTGGGAAGGAATTTCCTCAAAAACCTGTACACACACAGACTAGGCACACTACACACAAGTAAACACAATGGAAGAAGAAAGGTACAACCACAAATAAAAACCACCACTGAGTGTAAAAGTGAGTACTAAAAGTAAAGGGTCCAAAATACAAGACCAAATGGAATGTAAGTACAGAAAAAATGGAAAAAATCTCTTGAGATCATCTTCCAAGGTTTCTACCTGAAGGGTAGGTCCAGATCATCACCGTAGCTCTCCACGTCTACCGGTCAACTCCGTACACCGTCTTACAATCACCTCCAAGCACCTTCAAGCCCTAAATCTTCAAGACTCAATCTGGCTATCCATCTTCTGCACAAGACACAACAAGGTGTGGGAAACCCCCATGATTGGGTGAGTATAAAGATACCCAGTAGGGACCCCAAGACCCCTGATGGTCTCCCATAATTCCACAAAGTAAAATACATAAATCATGATCTCAATCACAAAGCAGAAATCAAAAGAAAACTCACACTAGGTATAAAACCTAGAGACCAGGAATAAAAATTATTAGTCTTAATCTATATCATTTTATTCCATTAGGAAGTTCCACAATTGAACCATGAAGAATTAGTTCCATTTTCAATCCACATAGGGTCATATGTTTCTGATCCACAATGGGATGCTCTAAGGCTGGTCCTCGTCAGGTCGCGCACTACTGATCCACATAGGGTCATTAGGATGCTAATCCACACAGAGTTGCTATGATTCTGATCCACACAGGGTCCCTATGATGATGATCCACACAGGGTCTCTATGATTCTGATACACACAGGGTCACTATGATGCTGATCCACACAGGTTTGCTATGATGTTGATCCACACAGGGTTGCTATGATGCTGATCCACATAGGGTCACTCTTCAATTGACAGCCAGCCACAGGATTCCCCGCACTTGGTGTGCTTGAGTTCCATAGAATCTTCTCCTCAAGATATCAGTTGTGCCTCAAATTCCATGAAGTTACACAAAGGTGTAACCCAAAGGACCACCACGTCATAAGGGCCTTAATACAATAGACTTCACATCAACTCAACACCCGATTTGTAAGTTATATGCATCGTAGTACCGAGGGTCCGGTTGGATTCAGGTACGATCCAACCCGAAAAAACTCCAACTTTATTTGGAACTCACATGGAGTATCTCAAAAGAACTGCCTCATCCTAAGGGTTCTAGCACCGTAGACAGTTCGTCAAACAGACGTCTAGTTTAGGAGATATACCCATTTAAGCGTAACTAGGCCAAAAGGGGTCTGATTCCGGTCTGACCTGGTCAGACCAACCCGACCTGGCTTGCTGGGCCTAGCTCGAAGGGGCTAGGCTCATCCTGGTTTGTCTGGTTATGGTCAGGTTCACTGGTCGTGGGCTCGGCCCACTAGGCCACGTGTTCGTCCCAGCCCACCTGACTGGGCGCCCCCCTGCTGGGTCACGGAATCGCTCCGCCTGCTGGCCGAGTGTGGGGGGTCTTCTCCCCTACCAAATGGCCAAAGCCATTCGGGACTTCAAGGTAGAATCAACGGTTGGCACCGCCTCTCCCGGTCGGTCCCGCTAGAACGGTCATGCGCGGGACCTACAGACTGCAAGTTCGCCCTCCACCACGGCTCGATGTCGCGGCCTTCCCCCACAGCACGCCGTCGCAGCGCGCTACTCCACTTCAATGTGGCTGGCGAAGGCCAGCCTCCCCCTTGTCTATTGTGGCACCTTTGGGTGCCACCGTTCCATCGCGACCGACAGTTTCAAGCCGCCGGCTTCCTCGGTCGCCAGTGCCGCTGTGCCTGCAAAGCCTCCACGAGCCAACGGTGATGTTTTGGTGGTCCTCTTATATTCTCATCCGCACCTACATCCCTCCCAAGGTGGTGAATGCAATGCACGACCCTTGGTTCTACCTTTCCACTAAATCATCTGGTTGTCCACTAAGAATGCCACCACAACCGAGTGTGGTGGAGGGCCCGAGCCTTGTTCGTTTGGCCCTTGTCCTCTACATTAGCATAACAAAATGGGAAGTATATTTTAAATATGAAATCTCCCATAATGAATACCCCACAATATCCTCCCTCATTAAAGAAAAAACACGAATCAACATATAGGACAGTTGTTCTGTACACTTCATAATATTCAAGAACATGGTAAAGGGACGAAATCAAGCATATAACCCCGTACATTGAGTTTGTTGGAAGGTGTTTCAGAAGAAAAAGAAGTGTCCACATCCAAAGGTGTTCTTCGGCGTTCGTCGTCACCCTTCATTTCCCCCAACGACTGTTGCTCGATCACATTCTTCATCGGAGCAGAAAGTCACTGGTGCTTCGTTAGAGCTTCCGCTCGTAGATCCTCTAAAACCCAAGCCCAAGCTTAGATTAAATAGAGGGGATGGTGGAGATTAACACATCTCATAATTAATGAGGTTCATTAATGAGTTTAATTAATGAACCTCTTAACTCTCTCAATGGTGCGGTTACACAAACCATTATTTCTTCCAGCGGTGGGGTTACACAACTTAATATTCAAGCTATTAAATGGTTTGACATTGTGCTGTAGTCCCACCATCATTTGTCCAACAGTTGAAAAAATAAAAATAAAACAAAGTTTAGTTATTTTTTTTATAGTCCAAGAAATTGAAATTTTTGTCTGACCCTTTTTGGTCAAAGTTAAACTTTCCTTAAGTGAATCCCAGCACTACAAATTCAATTGTTCCCTCAGATTTTTAATCCGAGCACCGGTTCAAAAGATAGAATTCACCGCTCGCACATTTACTGAACATACCTTAAAAAAAGTTCAAAAATTATTAACAGTCACCCTCGACCCATGCTCATCGAGGTTAGGGTCTGACTAAGGGAAACACACCCTCAAAATCTCAATGTTACTCTATAATTTTCAATATGATTTACCGTTTATGAGTTAAAGAATTTAACAATAAAACAATTTTTACTTAATTATTTTATTTACAGCCAAAAACTAACTTCCACTGTTGGCCCATGCTAGCCAAGCTTAGGATATTCTTAAGGAAAGAATACACTCATGAGTTCAGGAGTGGTCTCATATTTTTAATCTGAGTCACGTTTTGTGAGTTATAAGTATTCAAAAAATAAAATAATTTTTTTTAAAATTTTATTTATGGTTATTCCATTTTTGGGTTTTCTCACTAAAGGCTAGCACCAACTAAACTTAAGTTGCGCCTAGGGTAAACCCGCCATCTTGAACGCAACAATACCCTCATATTTTTGATCTGGTAACCCATTTAAGAGTTATTCTACTTTTTTAGGAGAAACACTAACACACACTATTTAAATCTTAACATTTTTCGACAGATCAGTCCGGGCACTCGGGGCCTCAGAATCACATGCCATCAAATTTTGCGGTCTCGAAATAATCCCATATAATTAAATAAATTATATGGAAATTCCAAGACATTATATTCTCCCCACCTTAGGGATTTATTACCCCAAAATTCAAAACAAAGAAGAATTAGAAAAATGAGGGTACTGAGCACGAATCTAAGCCTTTCGCTCCTATGTGCTCCCCTAGGGGTTCCCATGCTGCCACCTAACTCTCACCAGAGGGATCGAACATCCAAAAAGGACTCTCTCCTATTGATCCTCTATCTACACTGGAAACTTTGTAAAAGTCACCCCATCGTCAAATTCCAACTCTCCCTAGTTGATAACGTGCGATGGATCATGCATGCATCTCCTCAACTTCGACACATGGAGAAAATTATGCACTCAGTGCACCTATGGGGGAAGAGCTTGGTAGTACTCCACCTTGAAAACTTTGCTGAGAATATAGAAAGGTCTGATGATCCTCAGAGATAGATTGTCGCCCTGGCCAAATCTCTGTAATCCTCATTGGGGTGAGACCTGTAAGAAGAAATGGTCTCCCTCCTTGAACTCCATGGGTCTCCATCTCCTGTTGGAATAAGACTTCATCCTACTATGTGCAATATTCATCCTATCCTGGATGATCTAAACCTTCTTAGTGCTAACCCATACCAACTCTGGACCCATATGTACTGCCTCCCCTGGGTTTGTCCAGCATAGAGGTGATCTGCATAGTCACCCGTACAAGGCGTCAAATAGTTCCATGCTGATGGTATAGTGATAACTGTTGTTGTATACAAACTCCACCAAGGGAAAGTGATCTACCCAACTGTGACCAAAATCTAGGACACAAGCATGAAGCATGTCCTCTAAGTTCTCTATGGTCCACTCCGTCTGACCATCAGTCTAGTGTTAAAAGTTGTGCTCAAGCGTGATGGAACTTGATGCTCAGCTTTCACTTGCTGACAAGTGAGGCATCGTGATACAAAATAACCCACTTCTTTATTCATCTCTGGCTACTAGTACTGATACTGGAGGTCCTGGTACATCTTTTTCTATATCAGGATGTACTGCTAAAGGGGA
Source organism: Viscum album (assembly GCA_963277665.1). Classification (NCBI taxonomy): domain Eukaryota; kingdom Viridiplantae; phylum Streptophyta; class Magnoliopsida; order Santalales; family Viscaceae; genus Viscum; species Viscum album. The sequence goes on along the minus strand of OY728142.1, from coordinate 540,057,165 downwards.
TGTGTAGAACTCCCTCGACACATCCTCTCGTAGCGTCACAGGTACCATTGTGCGTCTTCTAAAAAGGATGAAGTTATCTACACATTCAGAAAATTCTTTAGGAGCATGTCCTAAGGATATCTGATCATTGTCGGGTCTCGCAGTCTGTGTCCCCAATTTGTGCCTCCCGAACTTGCTGAAGGAGTGGGGGAGTGACATTCATAGACTGGAGTTAAGATGCTCCATCACTATCCACGAAGGACATATGAAACACAACTATCTACTCAGTCGCCTCACTTAGTAACCACAAACCAGACCTCCTACTGAGCATGTATGCCCCTATGTCCCCCTTCCATAGAGTATAGACTATCTCGAAGTCATAGTCATGGTGGAACTCCAACCATTGCCGTTGTCTCAACTACTGAAAAGCCTAAGGGTACCTTTACATCCATGTGAAAGGCTACCCCTTTGTCACAACCCTTTGGTAGTGGGTACTCATTTTCCACAACCACTTGGTCAAAGTGCTGATAATCCACACATAACCTCAAAAAATGGGTCTTACTAAGCCCTTTCTTTGTAAGTCTCCCAACTATACTCTCAGCTTCTAGAGCTATGTGAGAGCCATTCGATATGTAGTTGTAGATATCAGTTTCTTCCCTGGGAACAATACAATGAATAAGTCCCTCTCCCTCTGGGGAGGTAATCCTGGGAACATATTTAGAAAGGATGTTCCTGCACTCTTCCACTACTATTGGGAACTGAAAACTGAAAACTCCTGCTGCCACGTAGGTAATGCTGGCCAAATCAAGAGTGATCAGTTGTACCCTCCTATGCATGAGTTTATCCTGTGATGCTTGGGTTTCCTTTTTCACCGATCAAGGAAACATTTATTCCAATGTCGTAGATATACCACATCCTTTTTCCTAAAATAGTCAATCTGAGCATGAACTGTGGATGGCCAGTCCATACCAAAACTAACAACGTAATGCCCCGATGCTGCCACCAAGAGGTTCCAACCGAAAATCTCACCTCAAGGGTCAGTTCACACCATCGGCATAAGTGTGATTTATTGAGTCTCATCCCATAGGTATCTCTAGATGTAAGGGTCAAGTCAATGGTTTAACCAGAAACTCTAGGTATTGAAAAAGATTCATAAAGAGAAGGAATGATTAGTACCTATGTCTATTAATATGATAGCTAAAAGTAGGCAAAAACCATACCTTGAATCATTCCTGGAGACCTTGGGTCACACTCTTTGACCGCATGTAGCTACTCTCTTCCCCTATCCTCTAGCTCCTAGATCCTAATGGGGACCACATTGGGGTGGTGGTTGTAACATGTTGAAATGTATACCACCTCCTACTACTCTCCTAGCTCCTCTTCCACGTTTTCTACCCTTAAGATTCATCTATCCCTATCACTTCCTCTTCCCAAAACATTTTACACGCCCAAGTCTCTATGACTGTCATCAATTTTCTACTTTCCCACTGTTAACATTCACTGGCTGTATCTACTTATCCAAAGAACATTCAACCACAAAAGTTTTCTATATCACCCTAACATAAGTAGGAATTCAAAGAGGGATAATGAAAACTCGGATGTACCTAAACACATATCACTCAGAGGTTTGAGCCCTAAAGAACTATTCATATCATATTCATCAAGTACCTGGAATGGTCCGTACGCCTCGATGAATACTTAGCTACCGACATGTCGTCCTATCGAAGCTATAGAAGCTCTTGAGAATACATACCCCTTAGATTTTTTTTGGCAAGATACCTCTTCTATGAGAAAGGTTCTCAAGCTCTGTACATGGAAAAATCACCTCATCATAAGATAGGGGTAATATAATCCATGCCATCGCTCTACTGAGCCACATAGAATGCCCACTTCCAGGACCACCATCTGATCTAATGGTTCCCTGGCTAGATGGAAACTTGGTCACCACCTCAAGCTAGTCCTTAGCCACTTGTGAGTTGGTCTTACCTCGAAACCTGAGGGGTATCTGTCACTAAAACTCATGTAAGGCACTGAGCCTACATGTGTTCTCTACCAGTAGTAACAGTAGTAACTACTGACCAAAGGGCAGTGGTATCACTGGGACACTGCCTGAAGGTACCATCTTGGGACACAATCCTTGTACTAAAGCCTCATCACTCTGTAGACCATCCTAATGGTAACAATTGGAATCTTGGATGTCTGTCTGTGTGGAATCATCTTGGAAGAGAATAAAGATGAACCACGATCATTAATTTATACCTGGTGAGCTGACTCAAAAGGGATCAAGAGAAAAACATTTTCAAAACACATGAAACTAGTGTTTTTGTGTACTGAGTTGGAAAATAGAATTCAGGGTCTTGGTGTATGGATACGTTGGCTGTCTCACCAACACTGGACTCCCTTGACTGAAATTTAAACTCCAGACACTTAACACTATTGCCCCCATTGAAAACACATACTCTTAGTTCTTTTGGTAGAACGAACCACCCTCTGATAAAAATTTGTCATGACCCATCCCCTGGGGCCCATGCCATGACTACCCCAAGCCCAACTTCCATAGGCTAGGGGTTATCGACTAGAACCAGAAAGACATATCCATAAAATGGGAAGACATTTCCTCAAAAACCTATACACACATATATAGGGTTCACTGCACACAAGTAAACACAACAGAAGAAGAAAGTTACAACAACAACTAAAAACCACCACTGAGTGTAAAAGTGAGTATTGAAAGTAAATGGTCCAAAATACAATCCCAACTAAAATGGAAGTACAACTCCTCTTCCAAGGTTCCTACCTGAAGGGTAGTTATAGCTTGTCACTACAGCTCTCCAAGTCTATCAGTCAACTCCGTACATAGTGTGTCAATCACCTCCAAGCACTGTCAAGCCCTAACTCCTCAAGACTCAGTCTAGATATCTATCATCTACAAAAGACACACTAAAGTGTGGGCAAAGTCTATTCAGGGGTGAGTATAACAATACCCATTAGGGACCCCGATACCCCAAATGGTCTCCCATAATTCCACAAAGGAAAATACACAGAGCATGATCTCAATCAAAAATAAAAAATAAAATGACATATCACACTAGCTATACAAATCAGAGATCAGAAATAAATATTATTAGTCTTAAGCTATATCATTTTATTCCATTAGGAAGTTACACAACCGAACCACGAACAATTTGTTCCATTGTCGATCCATACAAGGTCGTATGTCACTGATCCATGACAGGCTTTGATAAAACACTATTTTGTTGAATATTTTATTGATAATAAATGATATAATTTCCCCACATTGTGCTAAATATGTTTATTTATAAAATATTTTGGATTTGATCATTCATTTGAAAATTTGGTGAAAATTCCAGTTTTACCCTTAATAGTGCACTGTAGTATTTCAAAGATAAATATTTTTATATTTAATATTTGAATTTGAAATTTTGTAACAGTGTTCCTAACTTAATGTGATACAACTTTAATTCAGGACACTAGAGCTAAAGAGTGCATTTGGATGGAGTAAATGGGTTATTCATCCAATGGTGGGCTGGACTCGGCAGAATGGACATGAGTTCTGTATTTGGGCCATATCTTCTACATCCGGGCTTGGATTGAGCCCAAATTTTGAGGAAAGCTCGGGTACATGATTTGACACAAATCATCCTTATGGAAGGATGGTCAATTCACGAGTTTTAGAGGTCAACTATACGGTGAAACTTGGAATAAAATATTTGGCCGAGTTTTTCATTTCACACTTAAAAAGTTATGTATACCTAGCCCTCAAAAACTCTATTTAAAGGGGGTTTTAACTCTTTGAGAGGGCTGGTAGAGGCTTTGGGAAGGTGTGGCCGAAAGGGTGTCTCTTGGGAGCCCCTTAAAACTCTTGGAATAAGTAATCATTTGTGAAAACCTCTCTTCCAAAAAGGCTCTCCTCTCCCACCTCTTCTTTGTATTTCTTTTCTTTCATGTTTGTTTATTGAATTTTTCTTCAAATAATCTTCTGTGTTCATCCATATTCTTCTTCTCTTAATCTTATTAATTGGATTGGAATCAAGAGTGGAGACAAGATTGGGTTCTACCCTTTCAATCATTTTCTTATGCAAAACGTCTCCACGATGACTACACCACCCATGAAAGAGTAGTTCTTTTTAGTAATCGATCGACCTCTATCCTTCTTCATTGATTTATTTTGAATCAATGAGATAATTTAATTCACATATTATGATCTATTAATTGAGTTTTTAATTTAAATGAAACTAATCAAGCAATTGAATAGTTAACACAAAACACGCGAGGTCGGGAATTGTGTGAACTGTGAGAGCGCAACCTTAACTGGTAATTCAAAACCACACGAGATCAATTTGTAGAGTTCAAATATAATCCATAAACTCAATTAATCCTCATTTACAGAGTGGTTATGTGCCTTAATTTACCACTGACCATAATCTAATTTTAGAACATCAATCAAATCAGGATGTTGCGATTGCATGTTCCGAAGTTAGCCTAAGGTTAAATTCACTTCAATCTTCGTGGTAAAGTTAATTCTCGTAGGGTTCGGGATTTAACAAATTAAGGGATCATAATTAAGTGAATATTAATTTAAATGATAATTATTAATAAATGATTGAAGAGGTAGAGTTAGATCGATTACATCTTTTAAATATTGTCTAAACAAACATCTTTTTGTTGTGTCATTTTAATCAAACTTCATTTCAAAACTAAAAACAAAAAAAATACAATCTTCTTCCAGCAAACTTATTCTAGATTCATAAACTATAAACAACCACCCCCATACTTTCAAGTAGTGTTTTTATTCCCTTTTATTTTGTTTTTAGAATACCTCTGAAAAGTTGTTTTAATTCACTTCCTCCTTTGAGAGACAACCTTGGTCAGCCACTCTGCTGCACCTAAGTACCCCAAAATCACTCTAATAATTTGAGGGCTCCCACGACAGCGCTCTTTCAAATTGGCGCCATTGCCGGGGAGGAAAGTAATTATTTCAACCAATTAGAGGTATTTATTTTATTTTACATTTTTTTTCTCTTCCTCTCTTCTTTCTTCCTTCTTTACCCAATCTGATTTTTCTTCTTCTTCTTTTATTTTCTTCTACTTCTTTTTGGACCATCAACTCAAAATTATCATTTTTATTTTACTATGGTCCACTTTCTTTCTTTTCATTTTTATTTGATCTATGACACGAACTAATCCTGAAGATCTCTTAGATCTTGACCCTGATATTGAACGCAGCCTTAGGGCATGAATCAGACACTCTCAGTCTACGGGAAGTTTCTATATTCAACCAATTGGTGAATTCCTCTCTTTTGGAAACATTGAAATTGGAAGCAATTAAAATTCAAACATAAAAGAGGAACCAATGGCTGGAAATAATGGAAATGAACTTAATAGAACCATTCGAGAATTGGCTACACCTGATATTAACTATCAACCAAATTGTATTGCATACCCAAATCTTGAATCGGACTTTGAACTGAAATCTGGGTTAATTCACTTACTTCAAAAGTTTCATGGACTCTCTGGTGAGGATCCTAATAAACATTTGAAAGAATTTAATGTGGTTTGCTCAACCTTGAAACCAAGAAATGTATCTGAAGACCAAATCAAATTAAGAGCATTCCCATTCTCACTTGATGGAGCTGCGAAAGATTGAATGTATTATTTACAACCTGAAGATGTAACTTGTTGGAACGATTTGAAACGTCTTTTCTTGCAGAGATTTTTTCCAGCATCAAGGACCACTTCCATTCGTAAGGAGATCTCGGGGATCAAGCAAGCACAAGGGGAGTCAATGTATGAGTATTGGGAGAGATTCAAGAAGTTATGCGCAAGCTGGCCGCATCACCAAATCAGTGAGAAACTCCTCATCCAATACTTCTATGAAGGACTCACACCCATGGAGAGGAGCATGGTTGATGCTGCAGCTGGAGGAGCATTGGTGGACAAGACACCAGCAGCCGCACATGCATTGATTGACAAGATGGCCCAAAACTCCCAACAATTTGGTGATCGAGGTACACCACATATCAGGGGAGTACATCAGGTAAGTCCTTCTTCTCTTGAGAGTCATTTGATTGATACCAAGTTAGAAGAACTGAAAACTATGGTGAGGAAAATTGCTTTGGCACAAAAGACATATCTACCCCCTCCTTCAAGGCCTTTTGGCATTTGCACTGAGATAAGCCACCCAACTGACTGTTGCCCACAACTACAAGAGACAGAGGATTGCGCAGCAGTATTCCCTGGGAGACCATTTCAGCAGCAACAACAACCATATCCCCAAAAGAAGTTTTATTCATTTGCTTCAACATACAACCAAGGGTGGAAAGATTAAACGGACATGAGGTATGTCTCTGGACAACAACAAAGGCCACCCTTTCAACAAAACTTCCAGCAGCCTCCGCCTTACCAGCAGGGTTTCCAACAACCCCAAAGGAGATTTGAAGCCCAAGCATCAACAAGCAAACAACAAGGGAATACCCCACCAAAGTTAGATTCTAATACTGATGATCTTTTGAAGAAAATTGTTCTTAATCAAAATAATGAGCTGAAGAGTCAAATTTCGGAGCTGAGGGAGTTAAAGACTCAAATGAGCCAGATTTCCACCGCCCTCCATGAACTTTTAAGTAAGAATTCTGGAAATCTACCTTTGGTGGGGGATTCCCTACCCACTCCAAATCAAAGGGGAATGTTAGTGCCATCGCATTGAGAAGTGGGAAGCAAATGAGCGATACATCTGTACCTACCATTCCACCGGGATTCACCTCAACTCTAGAGAAGCCGCATTCCATACCAACTGATGAACAATCCAAGGAGAAAGATAAAGGTAAGAAAAAGATTAATGATGTTCCTCCTAAACCCCTTCATTTTCCAAACAGGGTTGTTCAAACCAAGAAGATGGCTGAAGAAGCAATGAAAAAGGAGGTTTTGGACACATTCAAGCGTGTGGAGATCAACATTCCTCTACTTGAAGCCATTAATAAAAATCCAAGGTATGCGAAATTCTTAAAAGAACTTTGTACCAATCGAAGAGAGATCAAGGGAAATGAGATGATCAACCTTGGAAGGAATGTCTCAGCACTCATTACACCAACTCTAGCAATGCCAACAAAGTGCAAGGATCCTGGGACATTCACCATCCCATGTACCATAGGGGAGTTTCACTTCTCTGATGCTCTTTGTGATTTAGGAGCTTCAATAAATGCGATGCCTCACTCTGTATTCTCTTCCTTGCAGGTTGGTGAGTTGAAGCCAACAAGAGTAGTGGTGAAATTGGCGAATAGAGCTATGGTATATCCAGTGGGAGTCCTTGAGGATGTACTTGTCCGGGTAAGAGACATGATCTTTCTAGAAGACTTCTATGTGCTTAACATGGAGGATGATCAGGTAAGTTCTCATGCCCCCATTATCTTAGGTAGGCCCTTCCTCAAAACTGCAAAAACTATCATAAATGTCAATGAGGGTACACTTTCCATGGAATTTGGAGATGAAGTTGTGATATTTAATGTTATGGATTCTTTGAAGTACCCCTCAGAGGACCATTCTGCTTTTGTTATCTCCCATTTTGAACCACCAAGTAAAAAACCCATGGAATTGGATTGTCCTATGCTTAGGGAGATTATGAGTATTGGTTCTAGTTTGATGTCTAAGAGTACTTCTACACCCATTTTTAAGGAATAAGACTCTCTAAGATTTGATTTTGAAATGGAATCATATTCTGATTTTGATCATGTGAACTCTGATTATGACATGGCTGTTGAGTATGCTGCTGTATTTGATGCTTTATTCTCTGATTTTGATGACGTCTATTCTGATACTGATGCTCTTTGTGCACATATTTCAGTTCCTTTAATGTCTCCATCCATACTACACCCTCCTTCATTAGAACTCAAGCCATTGCCACCAAATTTGAAATACTCATACTTGTTGAGTGGTGAGATATTAACTTTTATCATTGCTAACAATCTCCCTTTTGAACATGAAGAAAAGCTTTTGAATATTTTGAGGGAGAACATCATGGCGATTGGGTGGACCTTGGATGACATATCAGGTATTAGCCCCTCCATTTGCATGCATAGGATTATCTTGGAGGATGGGGATAAACCGGTGAGACAACCACAAAGGAGACTCAATCCCACCCTCCTGGAAGTTGTTAAAAAAGAATTTGAGAAATTGCTCGAGGCAGGTATAATCTTTCCCATTTCAGATTCTCAGTGGGTAAGTCCTATTCAGGTTGTGCCTAAGAAAAGTGGTGTTACTGTTGTTAAAAACGAGAAAGATGAGTTAGTTCCAATGAGGGTGCAAAACAGTTGGCTTGTGTGTATTGATTATAGGAAACTAAATCAGTCCACTCGCAAAGACCATTTCCCCCTCCCATTTATTGATCAGATGCTTGAGAGACGAGCTGGGAAGACACACTATTGTTTCTTGGATGGATTTTATGGATATTTTCAGGTTCCTATAGCTCCAGAGGATCAGGAGAAGACTACATTCACCTGTCCCTTTGGCACATTTGGCTATCGGAGGATGCCATTTGGACTTTGAAACGCCCCGGGTACCTTCCAGAGATGCATGGTGAGTATTTTATCAGATTTCATTGGGACCTACATGGAGGTATTTATGGATGATTTTACAGTTTATGGATCCTCATTTGATGAATGTCTCTCTAGTTTGAGTGATGTGTTGCATCATTGTATTGAGAAGAATCTGGTCTTAAATTTTGAAAAATGTCATTTCATGGTCGAAAAGGGAATTGTCTTAGGTCATATAGTCTCACAACATGGCATTGAAGTTGATAAATTTAAGGTAGACATTATTTCATCCCTTTCATATCCTACATGTGTGCGTGATGTTCGATCATTCCTTGGACATGCTGGATTTTATCGACGCTTCATCGGAGATTTTAGTAAGATCACTCTACCCTTATCTCGATTGCTTCAAAAAGATATTGACTTCTATTTTGATGATTCATGCAGGGTATCATTTGATGAGCTAAAGAAGTGTCTGACCACTCCACCGATCATACATCCCCCATGGTGGGACCTTCCATTTGAGCTTATGTGTGACGCCTCCAACTTCACGGTCGGAGCTGTCTTATCTCAGAAGGTGGAGGGACGTTCACATGTGATCGCCTATGCATCGAGGACACTGGATTCAGCCCAATCAAATTACACAACTACGAAAAAGGAGTTTCTTGCTGTCATATTTGCTTTAGATAAATTCCGTTCATATTTATTGGGCTCTAAAGTAGTTTTTTTTTCTGACCATGCAGCTTTGAGGTACCTCCTAAAGAAGCCAAATGCAAAGCCATGACTTATCTGTTGGATTCTCCTTCTTCAAGAGTCTGACCTTGAGATAAAGGAAAAGAAGGGGTCAGAGAATTTGGTGTCGGACCACATGAGTAGGCTCACTCACACACTAGACGATGACAAGTTGGACCAGGTACCACTTCAGGACACTTTTCCCGATGATCATCTTTATTCCAACTCAGGTACGCATCCTTGGTATGCTGATTTAGTGAACTACATTGTTGCCTCTGAAATCCTTGAAAATTTAAAGAAATATCAAGTCCAAAAATTAAAAAGTGAGTCTAGGTATTATGTGTGGGATGATCCTTACCTCTGGCGCATGTGTAGTGACCAAGTCATTAGGAGGTGTGTTCCCGATCATGAGTTTGAGTCTGTTTCGCATTTCTGTCATACACTTGCTTGTGGTGGACACTTTGGACCCCAAAGGAAAGCTAGGAAGGTTTTGGACTCTGGATTATATTGGCCTAGCTTGTTCCATGATGCCCATGTGTTTTGTAAGTCATACTCTCGTTGCCAACACACTGGGAATATTTCTAGGAGACATGAGATGCCCTAACAACCCATACTATTTTATGAGATTTTTGATGTATGGGACATTGATTTTATGGGTCCTTTTCCTAGTTCATTTGGATTTTTGTATATTTTGGTTGCTGTTGATTTTGTGAGTAAATGGGTGGAGGCCAAGGCCACCAGGACTGACGATTCTCATGTTGTTGTGGACTTTGTTAAAGCACAGATTTTTTGCAGGTTTGGAGTACCAAAGGCCATCATCAGTGACCAAGGGACACACTTTTGCAATAGGATTTTTTCTTCCCTCCTTCGGAAGTATGGGGTGACACACAAAACATCAACACCATACCACCCCCAAACAAATGGCTAGGCTGAGGTTTCAAATCGTGAGCTAAAACAAATATTAGAGAAAATCGTGCAGCCAAATAGGAAGGATTGGAGCAAGCGCTTGGATGATGCATTGTGGGCTTATAGGACAGCATACAAGACACCCATTGGTATGTCCCCATTTAGGATTGTTTTTGGGAAAGCATTTCATCTCCCAGTGGAAGTCGAGCATCGGGCATATTGGGCTATAAAGAAATGCAACACGGATTTGGACCAAGCTGGAATTCAAAGGAAGTTGCAAATTCAAGAGCTTGTGGAGATTCGAATGTCATCATATGAGAACTCAAGGCTCTACAAGGAAAGATCAAAAGCAGATCATGAAAAAATGATCCAATAAAGGGAGTTTCATGTTGGAGAGAAAGTTCTTCTCTACAGTTCACGATTGAAGCTGATGCCTGGTAAATTGCATTCCAGATGGTTAGGTCCTTATATTGTGACTAATGTTTTTCCTTATGGTGCAGTGGAGATCACACAAGAGGACACTGGAAGGATCTTTACAGTCAATGGGAAATGTTTGAAGAGATACATTGAGGGACTTCCTACTGATGCAGTGGATTTTATCACACTGCATGACCCCATCATCACTTGATCACATCAGGCTGTTCCTAACCCTTTCACTTTTATATTATTTGTCCTATTTAAAAATTCTGCATTTCATGTGCATATATCATCTCATAGGCTCACATTGAGGACAATGCAATATTTTAAGTGTGGGGGAGGGAACCTTTTAGTTTAGTAATTTCAATTATTTTCCTATTTTAAACAAAAAACCAAAAAAAATTTGTGTGTTTTTCAAATTTTGTGTGTTTATTTTTTTCAATTTTCTTTGTGTTTTTGAAATTTTTGAGCTAAAATGATTCTCATCACAATTTTGAAATGCATATAAATGAGTGAAACAATTTATCCCATGAAACTGAGCTTAAATGAATGCTGAAATGACTTTGTTTCAAGTTCAAATATTTAGTAATTTCATGAAAAGTACACTGAATTTTGAATCCCATGCCACATCTCACTGTCTTTATATTTGAAATCACTTTCCTGTGAGGCTTCTGAACCATTATTTTCATATTCTTTACATTCACCTCACTTCTTGAGAGAACCAAACCATACTTGATTTAACCAGAATTTGATTTATTCCTGTCAAAACTTGAGGGTTTTAGGTACTTATATTTAAATGATTGAGGCATTTGTTTGGTATTAAAGCCCCTATTTCAAAGAATCCTTTTTTGTAATGGCCTAACTTGAATATTTAATCCTTGTAGCCCTTAGAAGCCATGCACATCCTGTTAGGTTAGCCACATTACAAGCCAATTTTCCCTATCCAACCAACTCTTGAAGTGAAATTGCATAATCTAGTTGAGCTTAAGTGTGGGGGAAGCTGTCTTGTGTTGTGCCACCACATTATGTGATAATTTGGGTGGAAAATTAAATTCTGAAGAGATGTGTTTTCTACTGAAGAAAGTCGTTATATTGAAAGTTGTGCCTTTTCTGGATCTTTCATGAAAAAGTGAAGCTGTGCCTTTTCTAGAGCTTCTAATTGAGGTGGAAAGTTGTGCCCATCTGGAGCTTTCAAGAAAATCTTGTTTGAGAAGATTAAATTTTTTGATGCTGGAATGATGAATGGTGTAAACCTTTCATGACTTTTCATGATGATGGAGCTGAATTGATACTATGGGGATTAAGGAGAAGACCATATTTAAGTGAAAATTAGATTAATGCAATTTTGCTTCAAAAAGAGTCAAGCCCTCCTCATTCAGCCTTAGAAATTTTCACATCTAAATCCTACCAACCGGAAGCCACAGAACAACCCTGAAAAGTCCTCATGATAAACATATGTCCTTGACTCACATCGGGTGGCAATGTAGGAATTTATCAAGCCTATTGTGGCCCTTGTATGAGTTTGGATGAGAAAGACATTGCAAAAAAAATAACATTTGTGTGATAAGAGAAAATTCAAGCGAGGTAAGTGTTTTGTGCATGGGAGGATAAATGAAGTGGAAATATATTGAATGGTATAAATGGAGAACTTTAAATAAGGTTTTTTATGAGGCATTATATCTTTTGATTCTTGGTGTGAATTTGATTGATCTCAAGGATATGTGTTTTAAAATTGGTTTTGATTTGATATTGATGATTACTTAATATGAGATTTTGCTCTGGAGTGCAAAAGGGTAAGTATGGGGGAGTTGATAAAACACTATTTTGTTGAATATTTTATTGATAATAAATGATATAATTTCCCCACATTGTGCTAAATATGTTTATTTATAAAATATTTGGGATTTGATCATTCATTTAAAAATTTGGTGAAAATTCCAGTTTTACCCTTAATAGTGCACTGTAGTATTTCAAAGATAAATATTTTTATATTTATTATTTGAATTTTAAATTTTGTAATAGTGTTACTAACTTAATTTTCTAGAACTTTTATTCAGGACACTAGAGTTAAAGAGTGCATTTGGATGGAGTAAATGGGACATTAATTCAATAGTGGGCTAGACTTGGCAGAATGGACATGAGTTCTGTATTTGGGCCATATATTCTACATTAGGGCTTGTATTGAGCCCATATTTTGAGAAAAACTCGGGTACATAATTTGGAACAAATCATCCTTCTGGAAGGCCGGTCAATTCACGCGTTTTGGAGGTCAACTAGGCGGTGAAACGTGGAATAAAATATTTGGCCGAGTCTTTCATTTCACACTTAAAAAGTTATGTATCCCTAGCCCACAAAAACTCTATTTAAAGGAGGTTTTAAATCTTTGAGAGGGCTGGTTGAGGCTTTGGGAAGGTGTGGCCGAAAGGGTGTCTCTTGAGAGCCCCTTACAACTCTTGGAAGAAGTAAGCATTTGTGCAAACCTCTCTTCCAAAAAGGCTCTCCTCTCCCACCTCTTCTTTGTATTTCTTTTCTTTCATGTTTGTTTATTGAATTTTTCTTCAAATAATATTCTGTGTTAATACTAATTCTTCTTCTCTTAATCTTCTTAATTGGGTTGGAATCAAGAGTGGAGACAAGATTGGGTTCTACCCTTTCAATCATTTGCTTATGCAAAACGTCTCCACGATGACTACACCACCCATGAAAGAGTAGTTCTTTTTAGTAATCGTTCGACCTCTATCCTTCTTCATTAATTTATTTTGAATCAATGAGCTACTGTAATTCACATATTATGATCTATTAATTGAGTTTTTAATTTAAATGAAACTAAGCAAGCAATTGAATAGTTAACACAAAACACGTGAGGTCGGGAATTGTGTGAACTGTGAGAGCGCAACCTTAACCGGTAATTCAAAACCACACGGGATCAATTTGTAGAGTTCAAATATAATCCCTAAACTCAATTAATCCTCATTTCCAGATTGGTTATGTGCCTTAATTTACCACTGACCATAAGATAATTTTAGAACATCAATCAAATCATGGTGTTGCGATTGCATGTTCCGAAGTTAGCCTAAGGTTAAATTCACTTCAATCTTCGCGGTAAAGTTAATTCTCATAGGGTTCGGGATTTAACAAATTAAGGGATCATAATTAAGTGAATATTAATTTAAATGATAATGATTAATAAATGATTGAAGAGGTAGAGTTAGATCGATTATGTCTTTTAAATATTTTCTAAACAAACATCTTTTTGTTGTGTCATTTTAATCAAACTTTATTTCAAAACTAAAAACAAAAAAAATACAATCTTCTTCCAGAAAACTTCTTCTAGATTCATAAACTATAAAAAACCACCCCCATCCTTTCAAGTAGTGTTTTTATTCCCTTTTATTTTGTTTTTAGAATACCTCTGAAAAGTTTTTTTAATTCACTTCCTCCTTTGAGAGACGACCTTGGTCAGCCACTCTGCTGCACCTAAATACCCCAAAATCACTCTAATCATTTGAGGGCGCCCACGACAGCGCTCTTTCAGGCTTCTCTAAGGCTGGTCCTCATCGAGTCGCGCACTGATGATCCACACAGGGTCGCTAGGATACTGTTCAATAGAGGGTATCTATGATTCTGATCCACACAAGGTTTCTATGATGCTGATCCACATAGGGTCGCTATGAAGCTGATCCAAACAGGGTTGCTATGATGTTGATCCACATAGGGTTGCTATGATACTGATCCACACATGGTATCTATGATGCTGATTCACCCTGGGTCACTATGATGTTGATCCACATAGGGTCTCTATGATTCTGATCCACACATGGTCTCTATAATGTTGATCCACATAGGGTCTCTCTTTAATTGACAGCCAGCCACATGATTCCTCGCACTTGGTGTGCTTGATTTCTAAAGAATCCACTCCTCAATATATCTGTCATGCCTCCAATTCCACGAATTTCCAAAAAGGAGTAACCCAAAGGACCACAACATCGTAAGGGTCCCAACGTGATAAATTACTTGTCAATCGGACGCCTGGTCTATAAGTTATAGGCATCTTAGTTCTGAGGGCCTGGTTAGATTCAGGTACGATCCAACCTGGTCAAACTCCAACTTTCTCTGAAACTCACGTTGAGTATCTCGAAAGTAATGCCCCATCCTAAGGATTCCAGCACCATAGACGGTTTGCCTAATGAATGTCTAGTTTAGGAGATATGCCCATTTAAGCGTAACTGGGGCAAAAGGGGTTCGGGTCCTATTTGACCCAGTCAGACCGACCCAACCCGGCTTGCTAGGCTCAGCCTAGTTTGGCTGGGTTTGGTCTAGCCTGCTTTCCGTGGGCTAGTCCCCCTAGGCCATGGGTTCGGCCCTGCCCACCCAACTGGGCACGGCCCTCTGGGCCATGGAATTGCTCGGACCGCTAGCTGATCATGGGGGGGAATGTTCCCCTCCAGAATGGATGAAGCTGTTCGGGCCTTCAAGATAGCGACACCTATTGGATCCACCTCTCCTGGATGATCCTTCTAGACCAGTCACACCTGGGACCTTCAGACCACGAGTCCGCCCTCCACCATCTCCTTCCTCTGCGGTGCGCTGCCACAATTCACCGCTTCGCTTCAATGCGGTCGATGAAGGACAATGACCCCCTTGTCCACCGCAGAGCCTTCTGGTGCTGTCGTTACTTCACAGACAGTAGTTGCTGGCCGCTGCCTTCCTCATTCACTGGTACCGCCACACTGGAAAAGCCTTTGCAGGCCACCGATGATGTTCTGATGGTCTGCTTTTATTCTTGTCCACACCTACTGTCCTCCTGGGGTGGTGCCTATGCTGTACGACCCTTGGTTCCAACTTACCGCAAAATCATCCAGTTTTCCACGAAGAATGCCCCCACAACCGAGTTCGGTGGAGGGTCCGTGCCTTTTTTTTGGCCCGCACCCTCTGCATTAGCATAACAACATGGGAAGTATATTTTAAATATGAAATCTCCCATAATGAATACCCAGCAATATCCTCCCACATTAAAGTATGAAACACGAATCAAACCATTGGAAAATTGTTCCATGTTCTTCATATTATTCAAGAACGTGGTAAAGGGAAGAAATCAAGCATATAACCCCCTACCTAGAGTTTGTTGGAAGGCGTTGTAGAAGAGCAAGGAGTATCCACGTCCGAAGGTGTTCGTCAGCGTTCACCATCACCCGTTGTTTCCCCTAATGACCGTCGCTCAGTTACGTTCTTCGTCGCAGCGGAAAGTCGTCAGCGCTTCGTCAGAGCTTCTACTCGTAGCTCCTCTAAAACCCAAGACAGTGATCAAATTAAATAGAGGGGATGGTGGAGATTAAATAATCCCACAATTAATGAGGTTCATTAATGAGTTTAATTAGTGAACCTCTTAACTCTCTCAATGGTGCAGTTACACAAACCATTATTTCTCCCAATGGTGTGGTTACACAACTTAATAGTCAAGCTATTAAATGGTTTGACGTTGCACTGCGGTCCCACCACCGTTTGTCCAATGGTTGAAAAAATAAAAATAAAATAACCTTTGGTTATTTTATTATTTTTTGTAATGTCCAAGAAATTAACATTTTTGTCTGACTCTTTCTGGTCAAAGTTAAGCTTCCCTTAAGCAAATTCCGGTTCTACAGATTCAATAGTGCTCTCCGATTTTTAATCCGAGCACCGGTTCAAAAGATAGAAATCACCACTCGCACGTTTACAAAACATACCTTAAAAAAATTTCAAAAGTTAGTAACAGTCACCCTCGACCCGCACCGGTCAATATTAGGCTCTACCTAAGGGAAACACACCCCCACAAGCTCAATGATACTCTTTAATTTCCAATCCGAGTTACTATTGAAGAGGTAAATAATTTAAAAATAAAATAATTGTTACTTAATTATTTTATTTACAGCCAAAAACTAACTTCTAATGTTGGCCTGCACTGGCCAAGGTTAGGATCTTCTTAAAGAAATCATACCCTCATGAGTTCAGTGGTGGTCTCAGTTTTTTAATCCAAGTCACCATTCGTGAGTTATAATCATTTGAAAAATTAAATAATTTTATTAAATAATTTTATTTAAGGTTATTCCATTTTTGGGTTTTCTCACCGAAGGCCAGTGCTAATTAAAATTAAGTCGCGCCTAGGGTAAACCCTCCATCCTGAACACAACAGTTCCCTTTGATTTCTGATTCAGGCACCCATTTAAGAGATATTAGACTTTTTCAGGAAAACTACTCACGCACGCTATTTAAATCTTAACATTTTTTGATGGATCATTTCGGGCACTCCAGACCTCGTAATCACGTTCCGTCGAATTTATCGGTCTCAAAATAATTCCATATAATTAAAAAAAATTATACAGAAATTTTGAGACATCACACCTAGGCCATCACATCAAATCTCAACCATATCCATAACCAGAATAGCAGGGTATCATGAACATGTTGGCTATCCACCTCATTCCCCCTCCCACTGTGCACAACCCCCACCACAAACCACCTCATAATATCATTAAAAATCCCTAGTAGTGAACTATTTTACTTATGGACATCACATCCCTTTCATATCAAACTTTTTTAGAAGAGAAAGCGGGGAAGAGGGGTTATCTATACATCCATCCTAACCCTTTGTATATTGGGGAAAATTCCTCCAAAATGTTTGGCTGTCAGCACCTGGTGCTCGATTTGGGTGGAGTGTATATAGAAATAATAATAATAATATAATATATAATAGTTAAAATAAACAGAACTAATGGGTTCAAACAAAAAAACCACCCCAACTACCAAAACCTCTACATCACCACTATCACATGTCAAAACCACTCCCATAACTAATGCATCACACCACACGACCACCACAAATAATCCACACAAGACCAATTTTAATTTCAAGTTTTTCCATTTCTAGAATTGTCAAGTTTTCATCAACTATAATTCTTTATTCCATTCCATTTCAGATTTGAACAACCAATTTATTTATCTTTTAATTCATTTAATCCAATACAACAAATCAGTTTCATAATTCTCATTTAACCATTTCAATTACCAGCAATTTTCACATACATTACCATCTTTCCATATTCAAATTAATCAGCATAATCTCATTTACCATTCATTATTTATATCCCCAAACCATTTATTCTAACCCAAATTCATTTAATTGGAACTCACCACATTTTATGAATTCTATAATTATCTGGAAACAACCAATACAACATACAAGGACATCAACCATTATCATATCCAGTCCATGTTTCTGCACAACATAACACCACAAAAACTCAATAAGTCAAACTTAAAATAAAATCACACTCATAATTAAAAAAATTATATATAATATGACATCAATCAAATCCACACACAAGGGGAAATATATTAATTCCTTATTTACACACATTTAGTTCAATTACCATCTCTATGATATTTAATATTTTCTATGTGAGGTGATTTCTATAATTATATTTTAGAAAAAAATAAGATATTCACATAAGAAAGTTTTTTTTATAATCAACAATATCAGACACAAAATCCTAGAGAATAAATATGTTGAAAAAGTAAGTAAAGAAGATGTGATATCTCCCCTTCCTCATAAATTTCATTACATTAAATTAATTATCTCCATTAAACCAACACTTACTATTCAAAAAAATAAATAAAAAAACATTATAATATCATATATTCACATAAAATAAGAGAGAACACAAATCCCTACCTAGTATTTATTTTCCATTGAAAATAACTGCACTTAGAAAGATAAAAGAGAGACAAATAGGGTAACATCCCAAGAAAAACAGGAGAATCCTCCAATGAATTTTAGTTGGATTGAAGATCCCGAAAGTTGAGGTTTGGACCACCCACAGTTAATAGGAATGAAGAGAGAATCAAATGAGAGTAAAAAACTAATTTTTATAATTATATATATATCCCTCCATAGATACTTAAAAAACTCCATAAACTTTCCATATTTTATTCCCAATATAATTCACACTTAAATAAAAACTTAATTTTAGTCTATTTAGAACATTTGAAAAAGTTAGATAAAATTTAAATGATTCAAAAGAAATAAAAACCATGATTTTAGGATTTTAAGTCTTTGAAAATGTGTTTTACAGGTTTAAAAAGAATAAATTCCAAAAAAATTAGTAATAATAATTACCAATACACTAGTATATAGTACTGCATAAAGGTATAACATTTTACCATTATATAGTTCCAAATTAGGGTTACCCTAATGCGACGGTAGCAAGTTTTGTGAGAGTAATCCTACTTACCTTCATGAAACTATAAAAATACAGAACCTACCCTTACATGAGCTTTAGAAAGGCTAGGGCACCCTTACGTGAACTATAGGATCGATGAATTACCTTTATACAAGGTTTGGATTACCCTTATGTGGGTCTAGGGAAACTTGGTATACCATTACACAACATATAGTGATAAGACTTATGCAGGAAAGTACCCTTACACAAGTGATGATCATCCCTTAAGTAAACTCCTTTACCCTTAAGCAGTAGTGTACTAACCTTATGTAACTCTTATAAATTTAGGATTACCCTTCATAAGCTTTCTAAAAACAACCTTACCCTTATGCATCCTCATTAAAATCTTGGTTACCCTTATTAATGTGTTATAAAAAGATTATTACCTTTTTTTAATCTATTAGAAACCCCCATTGACCTTAAAAATTTTCAATTTCATGTGTAAGGGAAAATATTTCATGGAAAATATTAACATTTTAATTAAAATTACTTATAAATAATTAAGAAAATAATGAATTATCAATTCCAAAATCCAAAAAACAATACTAAAACATTAGAATCACATTTAAATATTCCAAATTAAATACTAAATAAACCTTTAAAACTTTTAAATTACTCATATAATTTATAAAACCTTTTTAAAATAATTTTATAAATTAAAAATTCAATTTAAAACAACCTCTAAAATTTATGAAACAACTCCTGAACCATCAGAAACCCCATAACGAGAAAGAAATTCTTGATAATATTTAAAAACATTACACTTATTATTAAATCAGGATCCTTTGGTTTGGTGAAGAAATACCCATTTGATGGAAAAAATATTGATTTTGTTAGTAAATTTTCCGCTAACTCTCTAGAAATATAAACATAAAAGATCTTGGGTGTGTAGATGACTCACTATTTATTGTTGATATGGAAAATATAAAAGGTTAAGTTTGGTTTAGTTTAGTTGGTTTCAAAGAAATCATGTAATGGATATGTTTTTATCCCCATATATAGGAGTGCATGTAAGAACTTGAGTTTTTTTATGAGGTATAGATCCCTTATTTTTCAATTTAAATTCATGAATATGGAAAAATGTGAATAACCTTTTAGGTCATCAGTGTTTTTGGGGTGTCTGGGGATTATTCAGAGACTGGAATGCAAATTTATGGGTGAAATAAGTCTAGTGAATGGTTAGTGAAAACTGTGTGGGGAAGGCCACATAGTTTGATAAATCGTGCGAGTAATGAGAATAGAGCAGGTGGAGGATGGATGGTTAGGCCAAAACTTCTGAAATGAGGAGCCCAATCATGCCAAAAACTCCACAATTTTAACATATTTTTTTTCATATTTTTTTCACAGTTAGTCAAACCATGTGAGGAAACTATGAGGGTGCCCTTGGTCTACAACTAACTATGCACGGTTGGTGAATGGTTTCCCAAACTATGTGCTTAAACCACACAGACCCTATTTATTTGGGAAATTTTACAATTTTTAATTAAATTAAAAACCTTTTAAACCTAAGTTTCATTTTCATTGCACACCAAACAAACCTTTAATTTTTGAGATAATCCTTTGATGACTATTTCTTTATTTGATCTAGGTTCTTCATTTGATCTCTAATTCAGGAATGGAACATCTCATTAGATCTGCATCAGTGATTAATTGATTCCTTTTTAGATTTTATTCATTCTTGCAAATATTGGGGATGCTATCTAGGTGAATAATGATTTCCCCTAATTTTAGGTTATTTTTCTATTCTTCAATTTTATCCTAATCCAATTAAAATCAGGAGTTGATACTAGATGAACACTCTACTACTAAGATAAGGTAGCTGGTATATACATTTTCCTTGAATTTTGGTGCATTATTAGGATACCTCATATTTTTCTTCCCATAGGACCTTCTGGCGTAGCCCAAAAATTAAATTGGTTAATATAATTAGATGTAACCAGGTTTATTAGGGATTCCCTTAGGTTCCATTATGATAAGATAGTGGTCATTTCCCAAACCATGGATACCCATGGGTTATTCCTTAATAATTACCTTATTATAACTTGGTCTGACCACCCCAAGAGTTGAGTTATCATACTTTCCTAGATGTAATAATCCCATTTACAATTAAATGGAATTGAATTTCTTATTTAGAAGAGGCATTTTCCTTGTGCTATTTTGATATGCCATTCTTGAGTTGGTTAAATGGATTAAATGGATTTGTTTAAATGAGTGGGTATACTAATTTGGTTTCTTTTAAATTGATTTAATGGTTTAATTTTAAAATGTGTTATATGAGTGGTTATAATCATGAGATGAATTGAATGTGAAATGGTTATGTGAGTGGGTATGCTCATATGATTTGAAGTGATAAATTGTTTTAATGAGGAATGATTGTTTAGATACCTAGGATATTCTTCTTAGATCTTGACATGGTAGTGGATGCCTTGGATAGAGTATTCTTCTTGGGTCTTGATTTAATGATATGCCCTGGACCTTACTACCCCTTGGATCCGGCTTGTTTGTACTCTCATAATACATGTTTGGTTGACATGCTCCTAGGAATCCAATCAGTACTTGATCGAGTTTCCTTCGAGATGATCCCGGGGCTCGATGAGGATGCCTTGGTATTCTATAATTTGGATCTAGACCTTTGTGGTTTGAAACATTGATTATATGGAACAATTGTGGGTTATGTGATAAGCTTGGTTTTATGGTAAGTTCATGGTTGTTTGACACTTTAGGTTGTATGAAAATATTGTGGTTGGAATAGAATGTTTGGATGAATGATAATACCATGTTGGTTATTAATGCATTATTTATAGTTTCCTTGTTATAGTATCTTGAACATATTGTGCTAGGATCCTTGAGTGGGGATTCTGGTGTTATTGATTTAGCCGTTTACATCCCATGGGAATCTTTACTTTCATTTACTACTTATATGATTACCTACACCCTTTTTAGCTTGATATATTGGATAGGCTGAAAATGTATAGATCCTTGGGTGGTTAAATTCTGGGAATGTTTGTCACCCCCTGTTTGGGACATTGCTGGGTACTCAAACAAACATTATAAATACAGGTACATACAGGGGAAATGACCTACAATATGATGCTTCAGTTTGTTCCATGCTTAAAAGAAGGGGTGGGCAGGACTAAGCTGAGGCTCATGATGTGATTCAGAGATAACAATTTTTGGTCTTTTTGTTATTTTGGATACTTGTATTGCATTGCACTATAATATAGCTATATTTTCTTATTTCTTAGGCACATGACACATGTCATCATTTTTTGTATGATACACTTCTTGAATTGTTATATATATATATATATATATATATATATATATATTCCTATCTTGTTTTATTATTAGTTGTCTGGTTGTTCTATCTACTTCTGATATTATTCTATTATTTCTATTCCACTGTGATATTCTCTAGTGATGAGGGAATTGTATCCCTACAGACACACCCAAGGATCTCGTTGCTAGTCAACAATCTCTGGCATTTGGGGAGATGCTCTTGAGGCCATGTGGCCAACCAAGCTCAGGGCATTGTTGAATGGCATATGGGTTTGGGATGTTAAAATGTGGTATCATAGAATTATTTTCTATTTTCTTTACTTTTTGGTGACAATAGAAAGGGATAAGAATAGATTTGAATTTGGTAATGATTTGTGTCTGGGTATAGCTAACCCATGTATAGGAAAAAGAAATATTTCCTCAAATGAAATTTATATTTTCTAGATTTTGACTATTATAGTTGATTTGATTCCACCATTGGGTGAAACACTTGATTTATGCTATTATTATTGATGTGAATATGGGTTCTATTTTGTTTCAACCTGATGAGATGAGGGTATGAAATATCATGCATCATATTAGACACTTGTTAGAAATCACAAGCCATGCATTTTTCTATTCCATTTAGAATGTATTACTTTTTTGAATGCTATTGTGATAGATACTGTGATAGATGTACCTAATGTTGTGATAGATTTAGTACAGTGGGTAGAGAAAGTGATTCCATCTTTTAGTTCATAAGGAGTATGGGACCTTATGGACCAGATAGCGACACAACTTTTGTTTCAATTATTTAAATTTAATTTGACGTGGTATGGATTATATGGGAATTGTATTTTGGTTCATGAGGTATTATAGGAACTCATTGATTAGAACATGGTAAACCATTGGTTCAACCTTTTAAATTGAACTGTTATAATGAAATGTGTATGAACTAAAATGGAAACTTGAAATGATACACAGAGACTTGTCCTAGACCTATATTTTGAGTGGGAAAGAGGTAGTGCCTCAGTTTACTGTTTTCCTTTATAGTCCTAGAATTAGGAGAAGGTAATGTGGTGTGACCTGTTATTAGTTGGGTTTTGACATGTCCTATGCTTTTAAGATGTGAACTTGGATACATTTAATTTTTGAGGTTTGTGTTTGGAATTATAGAGGCTTTCCTCCATGATGACCTATAGTCGTACATCAAGAGGGAGGTGACGACCATTATTTAGAAGAGGTGGGCCATGGGATAATGGTGGATCATCCTTCAGTGCCATCTATAGTTGAAGTTTCTTTTCTAGACACATGTTCTGAGGTACAGTTCTGTGACAGATTCTATCACTTCATGCAGACTTTTCAGGGAGCAATGAAGCCCGCCTTGTCTATTGATGAGTTGCTGCATGTGTTTTAGTAGTAGCATCCAACCACATTTCTGGGGGATGGTATTCCATAAGATGTGTAGCTATGGCTAGATACTACGCTAAAGATCTTAGAGCATCTTGAGATTCCTTCTGAGAGGAGGGTGAATCTTGAAAAATATATTCTACATGGGGAAACAAAGAACATGTGGGATGTACTAAACTAGGCTAACACAATATGATAAATGGGTTGGACTGATTTCCAAACTCAGTTTTATGAATAATTTTACCTCTAGACTCTACAGGCATAAAGGGATCATGAATTCATGCGTCTAGAGCAGGGTGCTATGAGGGAGGAATTCTCCATCGATCTGGTGTTAGGAGATACACTAGTATCCATTCCTCCTTATAGGATGGCTATGATAGTGTTGCATGATCTCAAAAGGCATCTAGTGGATTTGGAGGAAAGGGGGTTTATTTGACCCAGTACTTCTCCATGGGGTTAGTTGGTCCTTTTTTCAAAAAATTCAAATGGAACTCTTAGGATATGTGTGGATTATCGGAAACTGAACTAGATGATGGTTAAGAACTGATATCACTTACCAAAGATAGGAAATATATTTTATCAACTTTGAGGATCTTAGGTGTTCTTGAAAATTGATTTGAGGTTCAAATATCACCAGGTACATGTTTGACCTAAAAACATACTTTTAAAAACATTAAATAGTAGGAATAGTCTATACGAGTATCTAGTTATGTCATTCAGTCTCACGAACATGCTGGTAGTTTTCATGGTGATGATGAATTGAGTCTTCAGTCCTTATCTGGATTTGTTTGTGGTGGTTTTCATGGATGATATCTTGGTTTATTCTCAAATTCAAGACAATCGTGCTAAACTTGTTGTGATTGTATTGGATATACTGATAGAGACTAAATTATATGCTATTCTCACAAAGTGACACTTCTGGATGGATTAGATTCACTTTTTGGGTCACATTATTTTAGAGACAAAAGTATTAGTGGAACCAGAGAAGGTGAGATATATAGTTTCTTAGGAGAATTCCAAGAATTTTAATAACGTATGGAGTTTGTTGAGGCCAACTGAATATTACATGAATTTCATACATGAATTCTCAAGCTTATCATCACCATTGATAGGATTGACTATGACGGGTGTGATTTTTGTATGGTTATATTCCTGTAAGATAGCCTTTCAGGAGATAAATGGGGTGTTGAATTCAACACTGATCCTGATACATCCAGAGTAGGGCATGAGTTACAGTATTTATTTCGACACATCAGGTATCAGTATTGGAGCAATGCTGATGTGGGTAGATAGAGTAATGGAATATGAGTCTCAACAGGTGAGGCCACATGAGAGGAACTACCCGACACATGATCTTGAGTTACCTGTAGTTGTCCATGCTTTACATTATTAGAGACACTATTTATTGGGAGATCTTTTTATGTTGTACACATACCAAAAAAGAATCAAGTATATATTTACACAGTGTGATATGAATATGAGGTAGTGAAGGTAGGTGTAGTACTTATAGTCATTAAACTTATAGCCTACCTACATGCCTGATGAAGGCAATGTCGTGGATGATGCACTAATCAGGAGGACTCAAGTACATACAGGTCAGTAGGAAAATAGCAAGTGGAAGCTTATGGATTTTCTCTATGAGGTGCACTTGAAGGTGAATGATAGACTGGGGTAGACTTATATATCATCATCAACAAGGAACTATACCCTACTAGATAGAGTGAGGATGAGACAACTATCATATTCAGAGGTCTTAGTCCTACGTGAGACTATGGCAGGTGAGGATTCACCACCTGGATGGAAAATAGGAAAGGATAAGATCCTGTGTATCCATGGTCACTTTTTGGGTTTTAGTGGACATATTTGAGAAGTTGATGTAGTATTTTCATGCCTCATAATGTGTATTGTACCCTGGTGTCACCAAGATGTACTGTGGCTTGCACTGTTAGTACTAGTTCCTTAGTATGAAAACAGAGGTAGCTAGTTTCATCACGGGATGTTCCACCTATAAACTAGTGAAGGTGAAATATCAGTGATTAGATAGAATATTACAATAGTCAACTATTCCCAAGTTGATATGGGATGATGTCACGATGGATTTTGTGACCATTTTACTATGGTCTCCTTGAGGTAATGATTTTGTGTGGTTGTTGTTGATAAGCTCACGAAGGATTATCATTTATTGATGATCAAGGAGACCTTCAATATTTATGATATTGATATGTTTTATATCCATGAGATATTATGACACCATGGGTTCCCACACACTATCATTTCCAATAGGGATGACGTCTTTATGTCTATTTTCTGGTTGAGTTTTTTTAGGGTGTTGGGTAAACAGGTGATTCTAAGCACAAAATACCACCCTTTGACGGATGACGAGTCTGATCATACAATATAGGTTCTTGAGGACATGCTTAGAGCATGCCTCCTAGATTTTGGGATCTCATGGGTGAATCATATACACCTGGTCAAGTTCACCTACAACAATATCTATTAGAAAACTATAAAAATGGAAACTTATGAGGTTTTGTATAGTAGGCCATGTTAATTTCCCCTATACTAGTTAGATTCAAAAGGGGTAGCTTTTCTGGGACTGCGTCTTTTACAAGACACTTCTAAGAAGGCCTAGTTGACTAAAAAGTGGATTCAAACTATACAATCTCAACAGAAGTAATATGCTGATTTCCATAGACTACCTTTAGAGTTCGATGATAGGGATCTGATTTTCTTATGTGTTTCACTAAGGTTGGGACACAAGAGGATCAGGAGACAAGGTAATATTTCACCATGATATATTGGGTCATTTGAGATTCTGGGTAGAGTTTGGGTAATAGCCTATCATTTTTAGTTAAATCAAAGGTATTTATCCATTCATGATGTCTTACATGCATCTTAACTAAGCCTCTATCATTCAGACCCATCTCATGCTTTTCATCTCAAGGAGGTTGAGTTACAGGTTCATTTTTCCTTTGAGGAGAATCTGATTCATATCATTGACAGGACCATAAAGATTCTTCATGGCTATTCAGTTCCTTTGGTATGGGTTCCATGGAAGCACAACTATTTATAGGATGAGACATAGGAGTGTGAGGTCAAAGTACATGCTCAATGGCTAGAGTTATTCTTAGGCAAATCTTGACCACACTTTAGAGGGAAATTTAGGAACAAATTACTTTAAGGGGGAATGTTGTAATAAATTGAGTTTTTGTATGAGGTATGGATCCATTATTTTTTAGTTTAAATGCTTGAATATGGAATAATGTTAATGCCCTTTGAATTCATAGGTTTTTTGGGAGGTGTCTGGGGCTTTTTTTGGATCCCAAAACCCAAGTCTTAGGGTGAAATGATCCAGGGATATAGTTATAAAAACTATGTGGGGAAAGCCACTCATTTTTATAAACCATGTGAGGCATGGGAAGAGAGCAGGAGGAGGCTGGATAGTTAAGAAAGACCATACAAAACCGGGGCACACAACTATATGAAAACCTCTAAAATTTTAATAGAGGTATTTTTCATGGTTTCCCTATGATTAGTGAAAATATTCAATGAAACCATACAAGGGACCTTGGTATACAAATAACCATGCACGGTTGGAACATGGTTTTCCAAACCATGAAATCAAATCATGTGGTCCCTATTAATTTGGGAAATATAATAATTTTTAATTAAATTAAATCTATTTTAAACCCTAGTTTCATTTTCATTACACACACAATAACCTTTTCATTTTTGAGACCATCCTTTGATGATTATTACTAGATTTGATCCCTATTATTTGTTTGATCTCCAATTCAAGAACATAACATCTTGTTGAATCTGCATCAGTGATTAATCAATTAATTTTTATCCATTTTTCATTCTTATAGATGTTGGATCCACTATTTAGGTGCAAGATAATTTCCCCTAATTTAAGGTTCTTCATCCATTATTTATTTTTCTCCTAATCCGAGTTGAATCATAAGTTGATATGGGACGATCACTTTACTACCAATCTAAGATAGGTGGTCTATACATTTTCCTTGTGTTTTGGTTCTTAATTAGGCTACCTTCCATTGTTCCACCTACCAAACCTTCTAGCATGACCCCAAAATTAAATTTGTTAATTGAATTAGATGTAACCAGACCTCTTAGGGACTCCCTTAGGTTTCATTATGATGAGATGGTGGTCGTTTCTAGAACTATGGCCACCCATGGGGCATGCCTTATTAATTACTTTGTAATGCCTTGGTCGAACCAACCAAGGGGTGAGTTATCATGCTTTACTATATGTAGGAATACCAATTATAATTAAAAGTATTTGAATTATTTTTTTAGGATATGTTTACCCCCTTTACTTGTGCTATTTTGATATTCCATGATTGAATTGGTTAAATGGATTAAATGGATTTGGTTGAATGAGTCAGTATACTCATTTGGTTTTTTTAAATTTCATGAAAGATTTAATTGGAAAATGCGTTATATGAGTGGATATACTCATGTTATTAATTGAATGTGAAATTGTTATGTGAGTGGGTATGCTCATATGATTTTAAATGATTAACTTTATGAAATGAGTAATGATTGTTTAGATGCTTGTGAAATTATCCTTGGATCTTGATGCGGCAGTGGAAACCTTTGATAGAGTATGATCCTTGGGTATTAATTCCTTAGGATTATATGGTCCTTTCTACCCCTTGGATATTTCTTGCTTTGACTTAGAAAGGACATATTCAGTTGAAATGATCTTAGGAATCCAACCAGTGCCTAACTGAGTTTTCATCGATATGCTCCTAGGACATTATGCAGATTATTTGGTCTTATACACCTTGTATTTGGACCAAAAGGGTTTGACACATTGATTATATGACAAAACCATGTGTTATGTGAAAATATTGGTTGTACGATAAGGTTGTGGTTTTCAGAAACTTTAGGTTGTATGAAAAGGTCGTGGTTGACATGACATGTCTGGATGAATGGAAAGGTTGTGTTGGTTATTTAAGAATTTTTGGTAGCTATATTGTTATAAAATCTTGACCATATTGTGAAAGTATCCTTGAGAGGCTATTCCAATTTTACTGCATTAGCTATTTACAATCCATGGGAATATTTACTTTCATTTACTAATTATTTGATTACATACACCCTTTTTTGCTTGTTATAATGCATAGTAAAAAAATGTATAGATCCATGGTTGGTTACCTACTGGGATTGTTTCTCACAATCTATTTGGGCCACCGTTGGGTACCCAAATATACTTTATGGATGCAGGTAGGGACCAAGGAAAGCACCCATAGTTTGATTCTTGAGTTTGTGCCATGATTAGGAGCAGGGGAGCATGAGGCCGAGTTGAGGCTCACGATCCAATTCAGAGATAACACTTTTTCGTATTTTGGGTATTTTGGATACTTCTATTTCATTGTACTATTATGTACCTATTTTTGATAATTTCTTAGAAACATGACATGTATCATCATTTTGTGTATGAGACACTTCTAGAATTGTTATATATATACATTCCTGTATGGTTTTCTTATCAGTTGTCTAGTTGTTCCATCATCTTCCACTATTGTTATATTATTTATATTATACTGTGATATACTCTTGTGATGATGGAATAATATCCCCACAAATTCAACCAAGGCCCTTACTTATAGTCAGTAGTCTTTGGAGATTGGGGAGATTCACTTGAGGCCATGTGGCCAACTGGGCTCAGATCGCTGTTTTGTGGAAACCAAGTTCGGGATGTTACAGGGCAAGTCTGGGGTGTGAAACCCTACACATAAAAATTTTGTGAATGAGTCATAACCCCATTTACAAGGCTAAAAATGGAACTTACAATTCACAACATTTAACTTCTAGTCAAGTTCATCACTATTTTAACTCACAGTGATGAATTACTTTATTGAATAATTGTCTATGGTACCCCATAAGGCTATTAAAATCATTTCTCATGCATATAAACCCTTATTGGGTTCCAAATCACACTTACCTAACCTCTTGAGTATGATTCATGTCAATCATAAACAAATGCATTAATACACATCTTATATAGGACAACTCACAACAGTGACTAATGTCACTCATACTATTAGAGACCAAGAAATGTTTTTAATTTTTTAGGACATTCACACATGGTCATCAATTCCTACATCTCACATGATTTATAAAAAAAATAAAATAAACTGATAGGGATTTTTAGACACAACTTACCATGATATACTAGAATCCTATTGATTCAAGATCATCAGAAAAATTGACTTCTATCAGGGTATTTATTGAAATATGAAAAACCTACAATCTAGGGTAGAACCAATGATGAATAATGAAACAATAATTGAAATGAAAAATTGATAAAGGAGGAATGATAGACTTATCCATAATGATATTATAGGATATATTAAATTCATATAAAATCCCATAAAAAGTATATCTTTCATCGGGAGGTGAAGAATGAATATAAAAAATAGGAGGGGTAAGTATGGCCTATAGAGAATGAATAAAAATAATTCATCATTTAAAAAAATTTAACCAATTAAATAATTAATAAAAAATAAAAAAATATGAAATGGGGACATTGGGTACCTAATAAACTATCAAAGGAAATCTATTACCCCATTGCGTACTCTCCCTAGGGTCATCAACCATCCATCAGCCCTATAGGGGATTCCCCATTTTTCTTGTTGCCACCGGGTACCTAGTCTGCCACACCGAGTACCCAGTTCCATATTTCCTTAAAAGGAGATACCCCACACATTAGGAAAATCCCTGAAATTGATCCCTAAACCTCAAATAATTCCTTTAAAATATTGAAACTATCAAAATAATTGGGTTTTGAAAAATATTTTAAAAAAATTCATGCATCATAAAAATATGTGTGTTACAACATTTACCAATAAGGGAATATAGTTTTTTATTTAGATAAATACATATATGTTATTTTGAGGTAGATGATGCATTATTATCTAATCCATATATTGATTTGATAATTTTTTTCATTAATAACATCCAACCCATATTAACCCCACCTGAGTTGATGAAAAAACTATGTGTGCCATCTCAATCCCACCTTCAATAGGTCAGGGGATGATGACTAGAAACAAGAAGATATATTTACATAATGTGATCCATTTTCCAAGTGAGTGACAAAAAATATATACATATATCTCTAAAACCATGACATAAATAATACACATCTTCCATATAAAGTAATGAGATATTCCATAAAGAGGGAATTCATGTATGTATGTAATATAAATAAAAAACAAATAGTGAAAAAAGTATAATATACCAATAAAATACATAAATGAATTCCATATTATAAAACCATAAAAATATATTACACCTAATTAAAAACAAATAACTCTTAGATTAAAATCTCAAGAAATACTTAGGATCTCCCCTACAAACCATCTCCTCCTACTCCCCAACCACTATGATCATCAATAAGATACAAGTCATCTATCATACCATAAGTATAATGTTATATAGTTTCCTCTATGGGGGTGAGTATACCAATACATAGTAGTAAATCCAAAGAACTAGAAGAAAAATCATCACAAACTCATTTATTAATATTAATAAGGTAATAAAATCATATAATAAAATTGTGAACATGCAGATTAATACCACCCTAGGGTGACAACTAGGTCAATCCATACAATAAAAGATTTACTATTTAAGGAACTTATATATATTATCACTACATGAATCAATCCATAAATAACAAGGTGCTGGAGGTTAAAAAAATAATAAAAATAGGTTTTTAAAGGCCACATCATTTTCATTGAATAAATCATGAATCAACATGGTGATAAAATTACCTAATATTGGTAATTGAGAAAATTTGGAGGACCTAAGACCTCTTAAGGGATAATATCCATGGGGGAGATACCTAACCAAACTAATGGGTGACCCATGTCTAACTAGGAAGATATAGTCTCCAAGGGGTATAATTAACCTAATCTAAAATATAGGTTACCCATAACTTGTTGAGAATGGAATTAGCCAATACAAAATTTAACCACAATCATGGTATAGAGAATCCACAAACCATGAACAAAGATCAAGAACCATAACTGTAACACACAAATAATTTAAAATATTTTCATTTTAGAATAAAATTAAATTTTTATCTGGTTTTATATGCTGTGTTAGCTTACGTTACATGCAAGACCATGTTTTACCACTTTTAAATGGCGTACCTATTTTAAAACTAAAATTTAACACTTTTATATTTTTATTTTTCAAAATATATGTAATTTTTTAATTATAAATGTAAAAATTATCTTAGGTTGGATTTTTTGTATTTTTATGAGAAATTTCATTTTTTGATGAATAATGAAAAATAATGTATTTTAGTTGAAAACTACATTTTCATTTAAATAATTATTAATGTTAAATTAAATTTTAACTTGGTTTAAAAGTCAAAAAGATCAATTATACATATATTAATACAATTTAGGAAATTATAATCATTTTTATATTGAATTTAGATATAAAATATTACTGCACTTTTGAACATTTTCACTTTAAAAACCCGCTTTTTCGCCACTTCTTCGGGATTAACATTAAATTTATTTTTTCCACTTCTGTGAATTGAATATGAAAAAATGGATATAAATATTCGGAATAACTATAATATTTATAGTATAATAAAATAAAAATGATTTTTTACCAAAAATATTAGTGAAAGTAATTTAAATTAATTACAATGATTAAGGTAAACGTTAGTTTACTTAGTAGTGAAACTTTAATCTTAAGGAGAAAATGACCTAGTCACTTGTCCAAAATCCATTTTATACCCATATTTTGACTATATTCCTATTGGTTCTAATTTTATGACTTAGTGAGATACTATTCCATGAAATTGACCTATATAATAAGTTAGGTAGGGAAAAATAAAAAAAGAACCTTCCTTACCTTTACCATTTATAAAGCCTTAAGATATAAAAAAACATTATATTTTTAGTTATAAATATTATTTTGGAATATAAATGAGTTATTTTTTCCATGATTATTTATAATTAAATTTTATATGTGAATTAGTTACTTAAAATTCTTA
Organism: Viscum album; assembly: GCA_963277665.1. NCBI lineage: Eukaryota > Viridiplantae > Streptophyta > Magnoliopsida > Santalales > Viscaceae > Viscum > Viscum album. Next base: position 540,024,622 of record OY728142.1, on the reverse strand, counting down.
ATAAACATCAATGCTATGATTATTTAGTTAATAATAAAATAAAATAAACGATACTAAAAATATAAAAAGTGCATAAAATTTAATGAATTATTGTGTTAACATATTTTTTATACTAATAGGTCATGTTAAATATCTTTAAAATTAATATATTTTTATTCCATCATTATATTTATATTTTAGTATTTCAATTAAGTAAATAATTTCAAAATTGTCATTAATGTTATTTTACAATAAGAGATATTTTATTAAAATAAATAAAATTACTAAAAAATCATATATTATGAAAATGGATTTTTAAATTTTATAAAATATAAAATATGGTATATTTATGGACCAATTTATCTTTTGTAATGAACATATTGACCCTTAAATAGTGAAAACATTTTTTGCATGGCTCGGGTTAAAGAAGTGTTTTTGCGCATCACATGCACTTCTATTAAAATTAATTTCCAAAACAGATGATATTTTTATTTTTTATATTATATATAATATTTATAATTTTTTGGGTATATTTTTTATATTAAATATTACTTTAATTTAGTATTAATGGTTAAATTTATTAGGTTTGAAAACTTGACACCTTAATAAAAAACAAAAAAGGTAAAAGTGGGGAAACTTAGAAGTTAAGAAAAAAAAATTATAAAAATGAAATTATTTTGTTTGGTGGAAGATTTTATAGATCATAATTTCAAATTACTCCATTATTTATCAATTTTGGAGGCACATGAGGTAATTGAGACATACCAATAGTGTTTACCTTTTTATATTTACAAGAATGCCACTCCCCCTCCACTATAAAATGGAACTCACACCTCCCACTTCATCACAAATATATTGAAATTTAGATCATAAAAAACCTTCACAAATAATATCACAACATACCTCCCATAATCCTAGAAGTCTCACTTTGGGAAAAAAGAAATCCATGGAATATTTTTGGTGAAAACTAAAAAGAGTTACCCAAAAAAGAGGTAACATTCTTCAACAATCGCTTTTGTTTTATTTCTTTCTAAACCTATTAAAATATTATTATTAAATTATTATATAATATAATAATTATCCTAAATATACTTATTTTTTTCAATGTTAAGGGTTTGACCTACACTTATAAACAGTTCCATCAAATGGGTAAGAAAATTATTGTTCGTGTGTACAACAGACTACCACCTTTCGAAACGACATCATTTGTTTTTCCTTTACAACCACTCATGATTGGGAATTATGTTGAACAGACTATTTTTATATAATATATATGATATTTATTTTTTATCCATACTTATTTGATTTTTATATAACAAATTCTGTCTTTGTTTTCATTTTATGTAAATACGATAACTTCATTTGTGGACGTGTGGACTACCACCTCCTCAAAGCGATGTGAAACATTCACACAATACATGTAATGTATTAAGGATGAGTTTAATTAAACATATGAGACATAAAATAAATATATACAATACTCATGAAATAATTACTCTTCTATAAATATAATATATCATTTTATTTATTACCCTTTTCACACACTAAAAAAAGTGATAATGTCATTCATGGATGTTTGGACTACCGCCTCCTCGACACGATATGATTACTTTTACATCACAATAATTATATAGATAAGTATATATGATTAAATAAAATGGTATTTATGATAAAATTATAATTATTAAAGGATAAAAATTACTTATTTTTTTCATAATGATCATTAAAAAATGGAACCATTACTCATGAGTATGTACGACCTATCGTCTTCATGATTGTAATGTTGGTTCATTTTTCATAATAATCTTACATGATTTATTTTAAAATCATAATTTTTGTAAAAAAATTATTATTTTTTCATTATTATTACTCTTTATATTTTTATATAATTACCCCTTTGATGATATTTGACTTACCAAAGTCATTTTTGACACATGAATCAAATTTGGTCAAAACACCCGACACAAACTTAAATTTTTAAGGAGTTGAATACAAAATTATAATAAGTGAACTAAAAGTAATAAAAAAATGAAATTTTTTATCTAGAGAGTAAATAATTAACATGTGTTTATTATTCAGGAATATAAAGGCACACATGATAACTCATACTCAAGCTATGATATTTTCATCTAACTTTTTACATCAGTGAGATAAATGTCATATTCATCAGTTAATTATTTTGTGTGGTGTATCTACTATGTATTTTGATATATTATATCATGTATCATTTTATCTTCATGGTATTTAACATTTTACTTTGAATTATATTATCCAATGGGTTTTAACTTGAAAATTACCAATTGGTAAAAGTTATCCTCCCATCTCACTTTCTTTTCTGATTGTCAAATTTCTATTGAAATAATCACTTTCTCAGAAATGTTTTTCATTGAAAATTGTATTTATTTGTGATATCAATATTCTTATATGATAAATATGATTTTTGAACAAACTGTATAAAATATTGACATATGGTTTTTACTTTGAATGTTATATGATTTATTAGGTAAGTATTGATAAATCTATATCCTTTACTCAATACAAATATTTGATATAGAACTTTGTTTATTAATTTAAATATATTATTTAGTATTTTAGGATTGATTTTTACATGTAATACACTAGTTGGGAACTAGTTTATTTAACCACCTTGATGCATCAATAATCTCATGGGATGAATTATTTTGGATGAACCCATCACATTTATAACCAGTATGTTTTAAACTGCCTTGAGAAATTTCATTACACTAGAGTTAAGGTTGAACGAACCAAATATATTTGTAACCAATATGTTTTAAACAGTATTGTGAAAGGTATTTATGGTAAAGGTTATATGTACCTGGGGAATATTGCATCCAATAATTAATAATTTCTTTCATTCAATATTCAATTATTATTATCCAAAGCATTTTTACTCTGAGAAAATTTATGGACACACTTCATTATCAGTTTATTGATTAAATGTCTTGTATATTCATTTCTTGACCTTTACATACTATTAATGCATTTACTTCTTAGTTATTGATTGCATGGGATGTTTTCTATGTTACTTACATTTTTATTTTGATTATTATCATTGATTCATTATTTCTTCCACTGTATCTTACCCTTACTGAGAATTTGAGCTCACCCTTATTTCATTTACTTTCCCATGGTATGAAGATTAATTCTTAGAATGAGTTTCAAGGATGCGGATATTTTAATTATTTTATGAAATATTTTATATCCCCAATGTAAAATGGGTTTCATGTATGTTTTTTGTTTTCCAAAACTACTAAACTGACTAATACTTTAGGATTTGATTCCTTGTAATCATTCCAATGTAATAAACTAAGGCACAAGATCCAAGATTCTAGGGTCGAGGCACTACATTTGGTGTAAAAGAAAGTTCAATAGAACCCTTGTAAATTATATTTAGTAAAACATAAATTAGGAAACATAAATCTAAGTAAAAAATTTAGGATAATTATAACATAATGTCTCAAAGAAACCAAGTTTATGATTTTGAGATTATATATGCATAATTTTATTAATTTATGATAAGTATTTCACTAGTTTTTGGATTTAAAATTATGTTATATAATGTTATTATCTAATATAATGTATTATATTGTTTTTAAATGGAACTTGTAAGTAATAATGGTTTCAATACTCATGGAAAATGTAGATATTTTCCTACTGATAAATCCAATATGACTAGTGTTAAAATGGAGTAAGTTCTGAATATATTAAGGAATATTAATTAGGTAGTGAAAAACAACCTTTCCCAGATGGTGAAACATGTTCTACAATGAGATTCTCCTATTATATATTTATTTATGTGATATAATCCCCCATCATTTAGTGGGACTACTAATTTGATTATAGTTGATCAATAGATTAAGTCTCTGGAGAAGATATTTATAGCCTTGGGGTATGGTGAAAAGGAAAAAGGTTACACTTGTGATGTATTATATCAAAGGTTATTATGATCAATGGTGGTCATTGATATAGAATACTAGAGAGGAAGTGGAAATATAACTCATTGAATGAAAAGATTTTAAGGATACATTATCTAAAAAATATTTCCCTCATGGGAAAAATATTAAAATGAATAGGAAGTTACTTAGCTTAAATAAAGAGGATGAAGAAAGTATTGTAGAGTATGATACTACCTTTACAGTGATAGATAGTTATTTTACGTAGTACATATGAAAGAAATAGTGTAATATTGAACATTTATTTTAAGGGCTATGTTTTCTTATAATTTTTCATCATATGATGAAATAGTTTTATATGGTCTCAAGATAGAGAAATAATTCTCTATTTATTATGGATTCAAAGGGAATCCAAAGAAGAAAATGATGATAGATGAAAAAATGGATAAGTGAAAGAATATAATAAAGGATTTTATTACATGTGATAATTTTGGAAAGAAACAGCTCAGTATATTCTTGAAGGGTATGAGAGTTTGCTCTATGTGTGGAGGAAAGGGCCACCAAGTTCGTGGTTTTAAGGGAAAGAAAGAAAATTCAAATGTGCAATGCTTCCATTGTAAGGAGATTGAGCACTATGAAAATTAATTATCCAAACTTCAAGGGAATTTACCTTATAAGAATCCAAGGGATCAAGGTCATGATTATGTTATTAATACAACCAAAGTGGAATGATTAATGTGCCTATGTATTTGGATACTTGAGTAATGTTGTAAAACTATTTTATCAATGATGTATTAGTTATGAGAATTATGAAATATATAAGGATTGTACTATATTACTATTTAATTAAGGATTTGAGATCATATTTTGAATGTTACCAAGAAGACTTATTCGGTATCAAGTTATTTTTTTGGAAAAAACATGGTTGAGGGAAAGATATCTTTTAATATGTTTCTAATGTTGAGACAATAATGATTGGATAAAGAAATTATTGATATGGATAATGTAAATTGGATAATAATAACTTCCTGAGATCTGATTCTATTGTTTTGTATTATAATACATGGAAGGATTATATGGTTAACCATTTATAAAATGATCTATGTTGACTTTGGACTAGGTTTTAGAGATTGATGTATTACTTCACCCTATGATGAAACTTATGCTAAAAGATAAAGTAGAAATATTATTATTCTTATGAAATATAAATATATCAATTAATTATATTTCCTTACATTCTAATAGAGTTAAATAATTCATTAACTATAGGAAAAGGGTTTTGAAACAAAAATGTTGTCCTATTATCATCATTTTTGATGATATCATTAACCTTTATTCACACCTATGGTTTATAGTCAAAAAATTTATCATGGTAATGTTTTCTATCACTATACATCATAACTTGATAGTTATATTTATCTTCCATGTCCAATTTTTTACATATGTTCACTTATTTGAAAGCCTAGTTTTATGTTGAACATCACATTTCCCTTTCCTTTTTATTAATAAGATTCATTATTAACCCTATTTAAAATGAGGGGTTTTTTAAAAATTTTATTTTAAAATATCAAAACCTTGTTTATAGATTAATTTATACACATGACCATGATATGTTTATTCTACACACAACACTGAGTTAACTTGCGTTACATACAAGATTGAGTTTTACCAACTTTTAATAGCATACCTATTTTAATTTTTTTGAAACTTTTATAAATTTTATTTTTCAATGTAAAATTTATTTTTGAATTTAGAATGTCAAAATTATATAAGGGTGATTTTTTGGTATTTTTCTGCGAAGTTTCAATTTTTGATGAATAGTTAAAAATACTGCATTTTAGTTGAAAACTGCCTTTTAATTTAAATAATAATTAATATTAAATTATATTTTAGGTTGTTTTTAAAGTAAAAAATAGATAAATTATACATAAATTAATCCAATTTAGGTCATTTGAATCATTTTATGTTTAATTTATATATAAAATCATAATTAACTTTTGAACATTTTCACTTTAAAAATCCATTTTCTCACCACATCTGTGGGATTAGATTTAAATTAAATTTTACCACTTCTATGAATTGAATTTATAAAAATGGATATACATAGTTGTAATATGTAAAATATTTATAGTTTAATAATACCAACTTAATTTTTGACCAAAAATATCAGTGAATGTAATTAAAATTAATTATAATGATTAAGGTAAAAATTGGTTTACTTAGTGGTTAAACATTAATCTTAAGGGATAAAACGACCTATAAATTTGTACGAAATCCATTTTTTGGCCATATTTCAACCATATCCTTTATGTGTTCGAATTGTATGAGTTAGTGTGATACTATTCCATGAAAATGAACTATATAATAAGTTATATAAAGAAAAAGACAACAAAGGAACCTTCCTTACCTTTAACATTTATAAAGCCTTGAGATATGAGAAAACCTCATATTTAGGTTATAAATAAAATTTGGAAGATAAATGAATTATTTTTATCATGATAATTTATCATTAATTATTAGAGATTAATTAGTTACTTAAAATGCTTAATAAACACCAACACAATGATTATTTAGTTAATAATAAAATAAAATAAATGATACTAAAAATATTAAAAGTGAAGAAAATTGAACGAATTATTGGGTTCCATTATTTTTTATATGAATAGGACATTTTAAATATATTTTAAATTAATATATTTTAATTTTATCATTTTCTTGATATTTTAAAATTTAAATTCAGTAAATAATGTTAAAGTTTACATTAATGTTATTTTATAATAAATGATATTTTATTAAAAGAATTAAAATTACTAAAAAATACCATTTTATTCAAATTGATTTGTAAATGTTTAAAATATAAAATATGGTCTATTTATTAACCAAATTATCTTTTATAGTGAACATATTAACCCCTAAATAGTGAAAACATTTTTAACACAGTTCAGTTTAAAGTAGTGTTTTAGCACGTTACATGCGCTTCTATTAAAATTAATTTCTAGAAAACATGAGTTTTTTATTTTTTAAATTAGGTATAATATTTATAATTAAGTGGGTATATATTTTTGAATAAATATCACAATAATTTATTCTTAATGGTAAAATTACTTAGGTAAGAAAACTAGTTACCTTAATAAAAAACAAAAATAGTAAAAGTGGGGAAACATAGTAGTTAAGGAAAAGAATTATAAAAATATAATTATTATTGTTTTTTATAGGTTTGGATCTACAATAATTTCAATTTAATCCATTATTTTTCAATTTTGGAGGCACAAGAGGTTAGAGAGACCTCCCAATAGTGTTTAAATTTTTATTTTTAAAATAATGGAACCCCCCGACACTATAAAAAGGCACTCAACACTCCGAATTCATCACACCTATCAAGAAATTTGGATCTTCCAAAACCTACCAAAATAATATCCCAAAATACTTCCCCTAAATCTTGAAACAACACTCTGTGTAGAAATAAATCCAAGGAAGTCCTTTGGTGGAATCCCAAAGGAGTTACCTAAAAAGGTGGTAACATTATTCAACAAACAATTTTTTTTCATTTCTTTCTCAAAACATTAAAATATTTTTATTCCATGATTCCATAATAACCCCAATATGCTAAATTTTCTTACATTTTTTATGTTAATTGTTTTATCTACACCCACACACACTTACACCGAATGGGTAACACAGTTATCGTTTGTGTGTACAGAGGTCTATCACCTCATGAAACGATGTCGTTCGTTTTTTCCTTTAACACCTTTCATGGTTAAAAAATTTTTATTTTATATTTATGATATTTATATTTTATTAATACATATTTAATTTTTATACGACATAAACCTTCATGCTTTGCATTTTGTATAAATACGATAACATCATTTGTGGGCATGTCGTCTACCACATCCTCAAAGTGGTGTGATACGTTCACACATCACATGGAATGTATTAAGGTTATGTTTAATTAAATATATATTACATAAATGAAATATATATTATATTCATGAAATAATTAATTTTTTTAAATAAAAAATATAATTTTATTTATACCCATTTCCTATATTAAAATAAAGTGATAATGTCATTCATGGACGTGTGGACTATCACCTCCTCGAGGCTATTTGATTCCTTTAGATAAAAAAATTATATATATGTAAGTATTTATTATTAAATAAAATGGTATTTATGATATAATGATATTTCTTTAAATAATAAAATTAATAAATTTTTCTCCATAATGATCATTATAAAATGGAAATGTTATTCATGCGTACATACGACCTGCTATCTCCATTATTTTAACGTTGGTTCAATTTTCATAACCATATTTCATGATTTATTTTAAAATCATAATTTATATATAAATATGATAATTATTTCATGATTTTTTTTCTATATATTTTTATATAATGACCCCTTGGACCATAGTTGGCTTACCAAATTCATTTTTGACACATGAATCCGATTTGGTCAAAACACATGACATAATCTTAATTGTTTAAATAGTTGAATAAAACATTGTAATAAGTGAAATAAAATTAATAATAAAATTGAAAATTTTTCTAAATAAATTAAATAATTAACATGAGTTTATTATTCAGGAATATAAAGACACACGTGACAAGTCATACTCAAGGTAAGGGATTTAATCTCACTTTTTACATTTGTGAGATAAATGTCATATTCACCACTTACTTATTTTGCATGGTGTATCTACTTTAACTATTAATATATCATATCATTAATGATTTTATATTAATGTTATTTAATATTTTAATTTCAATTATCTAATTTAAGGGTTTTTAAATTGAAAATTACTAACTGGTAAAAGTTATCTTGCCATGTCACTTTCTTTTGTGATTGTTAACTTTCTCTTAAAACAATCACTTCATCATAATAATTTTTCAATGAAAATTAAATTTTATTATGATATCCATATTCTTGTATGATTAATATGGTTATGTCCTAAAATATATACCATATTTTCTTATGTTTTTTACTTGGAAAGTTATTTTATTTACTAGGGAAATATTGACAAATCTATATCTTTTACTCAATAGAGATATTTGATAAGGAACTTTATTTATGAATTTAAATAAATTATTTTATATATGTGGAATGATTTGGAAATTAATTAAATGGGTTAAGTATTGGTTAATTTATTCCCCTAGATGAATCAGTAGTCTCATGGGAAAAACTCTGTTGGAAAAACCATTTGCATTTATAACCATTATGTTTTAGATAGTCTGATGAAAGGTCTTGAAAGTTGAGCTAAGGTTGTCTAAACCAAATTATTTTATAACCAATACATTTTAAACCTTCTTCTAAAAGTCCTTATAGGTAAAGGTTCCTTGTACCTAGTAATCATGGAATCCAATAATCAAGCATTTCCTTCATTCAACATTCAGTTTTTATTATCGAGAGGGTTTTTTACTATAACAAAATATATAGATGAACTTAATTATTAGTTTATTGATTAAATGGAATGTTTCTTAATTTATTTACATTGTCACACTATTTAAGCATCTCCTTCTGAATTATTGATTACATGGAATGTGTTATCAATTACTTACCTTTCCATATTGATTATTCTCATTGATTCATTATTAGTTCCATTGTATTTTACCCTTACCGAGCATTTGATCTCACCCTTATTTGTTCCTTTTCCCATGTTATGAAGATGAATTCTTGAAACGAGTTTCAAGTATGTTAATATTTTAATTTTTTATGTAATATTTTCTACCCCCAATGTAAAATGAGTTTCATGTATGTTTTATGGTTTCCCAAACTACTAAATTGATCAGTATTTTTGGATTTGATTCCTTGTAATCATATCAATTGTAAAGGCTCTTTTTTCATGAAGGTAAGATTTGTTAGCTTTTCGATTTGAATCTTTAGATTAATATTATTAAATGTATATTATGAGCTAATGATGGTGTCAGGAGAATATGGGGCTTATTTAGATCATATAATTTGAGAAAAATGGGAAAAATACTAGGCCACACGGGTTGTCTAAAACCATGCGACCTGAGGCGCATAGCCATGCAGAGCTGCTAAATTTGGAATTGTTCCTTTTCTCATGGTTTGTTCATAGTTAGTCAAATTGTGCACCTAACTGTGCAATGTTCCCCTAAGTAGCAGAAAACTTACACAAGGTTTGGGCACAATTTTAAAACTATGTACCTAAACCATGAACCCACTTATTTTGGTGTTAAATTACTATTATTCCACTCATTTAACTCTTAAGACTATTTCTATTTTATCATTATTCCTCCAATGGATGAACATGGGTCTCCCTATCATTTGATCTAAAAAACATCTCAACTGAGGCTTTGAGATAACTCTTCCATCCGAAGTCTGGTTCTCGATCCACCAGAAGTATTGGATCCATATCGATAAGTTATTTAATCCTATCCCTTCTTATCTAAGTGTATATATGAATCCATCATGTTATTTAGTTTCTTGATTATTTTTCCTATTTTTAGGGCGTTGGTCCATTTCTAAGATCTCTTCCATCCAACTATGAATCTGAGGCCAATATCAAGCAAGGAGTTGTATACGAACTCGAGGTAGGTTGTCACGTTGTTTTCACTTTGAGTTTTGTTTTCTTGTATATATAATGTTGTTCCTTGTGATTTTTTTTTCTGAGAATCCCATTTTATTTGGTTTCTTTATATCAATTTAATCCTCACACCTTGATATACACATGTTGATACTTGTTTGGTGGGTTAGAGGTTGTTGATTTCATACATGGACACCACATGGGTGTCCTATGTCAAAGTTTCCCATAATGGTCAACTTATTAATTGTAAAAAACACCTTTTTATCTTTTGACTTAGACATTAAATGAAACTTCTCTTATTATATGGTTTGTTTTCAGATGCCATGGGTATCTCCCATGTGTTTGGAAACCTATGCTTGGAATTTCCCATGTAGGGAATTCCATTATTGACCATGGAAACTTCTATATGATGTTGAGCCTTATAAATTGAAATGTCCATATCTAATTGAATTAAATGGAATTTAATTATTTAATGTCTAATTCATATTGGTTTCTTTGCATTATAAAAATTAAATGATTTAAATGGGATGATTTATAAGGGTTGCATGATCACACCTATCACTTCATGACTAATAAAATGTCTTAATTGAATTAAAATTCCTTTTGTATATTATTCTTGATGAGTGAGATTCATTGGAGGTAATTCCTCAGGATTATATTAAAAATATGAATGTGCCTTATTTATATATATAGTCTTGATGAATAGGTTTCATGATAGGTTTTTTCCTTATTTCTTATATTATAAATGAAACACCTTGATATACATTGTGATACGATGGTAAGAGGTGTTGAGCATAGTAGAGAATAAAACTATATTAAATTGAGTGTTGAGAATAGAATATCGCACCATTGACACTATAAGGAAGTTGGGATTGATGTGCCACATTCCTTTAGAGTAGTTATGAATGTCTGAGTTACACCCCAGTTCAGCCAGCAACTAGTATTCCAGGTATATAGACACTTACGTTAGCACAAAATTGGTTCATATAGGTGGATATAATATATATAATTATACTATATATATATATATATATATATTATTACTACACACACACACACCCACATATATAGTTACTCTTCAGACATTTCCTCCCGATAATGAGTCAAAGCAGGTAGACCTGCCAGGTGTCCTTTAGAAACTTGAGTGGTCTGGTTATTTATTTATTCATCTTTGTTTTCTTATTATCCATATGTATATACACTATTTAGTTATGAGAACTACATGGATTACACACAGACACCGTTGTTGGTGGCTTATTGAGATTTTTATCTGACACCCTACTAAGGATGCCTTTAGTACTCGAGAAGATTATTTTCTTATAGGTATTGATAAGGTAAAGTTCCATTATAAAGGATGTTTATATTAATTGCTTATAGTTGGAGCTTGGGAGTACAATATTGATAATTTTATTAAGATTATTGTTGAGTATCTTTTTATATTTTTGTACTTTCTTTGTGTAACATGACTATATTACTATTCCCCTATTCCCTTCTTGTATACGATCATGTCATGAATCCATTTATCACACACTAACTTAGAGGATTTTTATTATATTATTAGTTGTTCAGTTATTATTCAATATTATGCTACTTATCTATTTATTTTGTCTTTATATATATGCTTCATCTATTGTTGTATGTTTCTAATTTCATTTGTTGTTCCATTATAATAAGAGGGTATAGTATCCCTACCCTACCACCTTTACACCCTCATTGCTAGATGGTATCCTTTGGCATATAGAGAGGCACACTTGAGGCAATGTGACCCACTAGATCAAGGTATGGGTTAGTGAATCCTGGGTTAGGACATTATAATGTAGTATCAAAGCCTTTATTTTTCCTTTTTCTTATTGTTTGTAAATTAGATAGGAGATTAGTATTTAAAGGAATTTTTAAATGACCCCGTGTTTAGACATAGCTTACCCATGTATAGGGGAAGCCCAAATTACTTAGGATAGGTGATTTCATTTATTGATTATTCCATTTATTGTTGATATAACTTAACTATTAGGTGACACATTTGTGTTATGATGTTATTGATATTGGTATTATTGAAGATTTATTTTACCTATACATTATTAAATGAGGGCGTTGTATTAGAACATGAATCATTATAGCCATAATAGGATTGAAATTCCATTCATTTTCCTTACCACGTTTATTTTTAACATGATTTTTCCTGTTGCATATTGATTTTATGTTGAATATGTATTCAATTGTGCTGACACTTCTTGCAGGGATTGGACAACATAATTGATAATTACAATGCCTACCTTAACCAAACCTTAAGTAGTCAATTACGCCATGTTGATCCCTGGAACATGAGTCTCATGGGATGGAATATGTTGTGGTGTGGGTAAAATGGTATTTTTGGGTTCATAAAAAGTATGAGCCCATATGGATCGAAAAATGTTAAACCATCTGATTCAACCATTTTAAGTGATCTAAATGTTTAAACAAGCACAAATTAAAATAATATGAATTTTAAATAAATAAAAGTCATTATATATATATATATATATATTAGACACAGAGACATAGACCCAAACTCAGCCTTAGTAGTGGGTAGTGGGTTATCTCTTACGTTCTTATAGCCTTTTTGGTCTCTTCTACTACCTAGAACTAGATTTTAAAGTAGGCATAGAGGCATGATATTTTCTATAGGAAGGATTTATAACTCTCTTAATTTTGGAAATTCAATCTTTTCAATTGCTTAAATTCCTTCTGAGTCATGTGTTAGAAATGTTATCATTATGCCACCATGATGTATTCATGTTGCACGCCCTAAAGGTTGTGATGGCCATGATTATAAGGTGGTGGGACCTAAGCATCTAGTGTTTTATCCTACAATAACACCTATGGAACATATTTTAGCACCTGAAATGGGAAAAAATTCCTAGTTTCAAGAGGTATTCTTGCATATTTTATAGTCTATGGAAGGTGTGGTTTAACCTACCCCGAGCATGGCAGAGTTGACTTGAGGGTTTCAGTATCAGCATCCTCCCACATTTTCAGGGTATGGTAGACCTCAAGATTCATATTCTTGGATTGAAGCAATCCTTTATATATTCAATCATCTAGAGACACCTCCAGAGTTGAGGGTAAAGTTGGATGTGTATATGTTGCACAATTTGGCCAAGCAGTGGTGGTATGTAATCACCCAGAAGTATTGGTTTCACAATATGGTATGAGAATATTTTTAGACCATATTCTATAAATAATTATTTCCATATACTCTAAGGGATAATATAACAATATAATTCATGAACCTGTATTAGGAGAGTATGCCAGTTATGGAATACACCACCCATTTTACTCAGTTCTAGCGGTTCACTCCTAATCTAGCTGGAGATGATCTTATGACTACTAGGAGATTCATTGATGGTCCAGTACAAAACATCCTATCTTGGTTGATATATTCTAGTTGGCTTCCATTTTTGAAATTATCAACACAAATTTAATTTCTGATCATAATTTGAGGGATTCTGAAGGAGTTAGTCAGGGTAGTTCGACACCAAATTCTATTAGTACTTATTCTTTTGGGTAAAGAGATGCTTTGAGGATACTCATGGAGGTGGTAGTGATTACACCCCACATTTAGACAATTTCATGATCTTTCAACAGTGCAGAAAGTTGGTCAATACTAAAAATAAATTCTTACGGGATCCAATGGAGTGAAGAGGATGTGGTAGGACGGGCCATATCCAACGATTATGCATGAAGTTCATGATAGTACCTAGAGAGTGAGTATCTACAACCACTCCACGATCATGATCATGTCTAGTAGAAACATGATAGGTAGGCAGCTGAAATACCATTGGTCGATTAGGATGTGGTAGTGGTCATAGAAGAGGCAATTAGACTTAATATTCTGAGGGCTAGTAGAGCGATCTCACTCAGGGTAGTTAGGTAGTGACTCTGTGCTGTGGTACAAGCCATTTACAAACATTCTAGCCTACACCAGAGAAGAATATCTCCAAAACTTCTACTATATGAGGTACTATTTTAGTAGTCACCACTTTAGTGTCTGGTTTATCGGAAATAGGTACGTACCCCTCATTTATATTTGAGTAATTCACTAAGAGTATGGGCCTAAAGATTGAACACTTTCATGACATCATGATGCTAGATACCCTGTTTGGTATCTGATCAGAGGGTACTATACATTGTAAAAACATTATCCTTGAGATACGATGATATATTTTCATGTGGAATCTTTTTTTCCTTAATATGATGGGATTTTATGTTATCATTAGGATGGAATGATTATTTTCCTATCGAGAATATTTTGAAATATATCATCGTAGGGTGATGTTTACCTCACTAAAGGCCATTAAGCATGTGCATAAGGGAGAATGGGATGTCCGTATGACTAAAGCAGGACCTGAGAAGTAGAGGTTGGGCAATGTGACAATGCTTATCGATAGTATTTTCCTTGATGACTATGGGTTATGACCTGCTATTTTTCCTCCTATAGTGGAGCATTTTAGGGACATATTTCCTAATGGATTCTCTAGTATATCTCCTATGAGAGAGGTATATTTTACTATTGATATTTTTCTAGGAACCACACCAGTGTAAATTCATCCTTATTATGTAGAACCTATAGAGATTATAGAGATCAATAAGAAGTTAGAGGATCTAGATGCTAAAGGTTTCATATGCCCCAACATGTCTCCTTGGGGTTCACTAATCCTTTTACACTATGAAGGTGGATGGTACCCACATGATTGGTTTGAATTACCTTCATCAGAATTTATTCACTATAAAGAACCAGTATCCACTACCTATAATAGACGACCTATTTGATCAGCTATGAGGAGTGAAAATGTTTTAAAAGATATATTTGAGGTCATTCTATCATTAGGTGTGTGCCAGGTTTTCATACATACCTCACACTCCTTATAGGGGAAGTTTTGGTCTATATGAGTACCAAGTTATTTCATTCAAACTCATTAACACACCTGCTAACTTCATGCATCTTATGAATCAAGTTTTCCACCCATATCCAGATTCATTAGTGGTAGTAATTGTTGATGATATCTTGGTGTATTCATGATCTAGACACGACCATGAAACCCATCTTGAGATCATGATGAATACCCTGAGAGATCATTATCTCTATGCTAAGCTCAGTACATTCCACTTTTGGTTTGACAAAGACCACTTCCTGGGTCACATCATCTATGAGTCAGGAGTTCCAATAGACCTAGAGAAAGTGAGAACTATAGTTTCCTAGGATCATCCCAATAACATATTTGATATTTAAAGTTTCATGGGGATAACTGGGTATTACAAATGCTTTATCCAATATTTATCATGCCTTGCAGCACCGTTTACTGGTTTGAAAAAAAAGGTTGTGAAATTTTTTTGGTCATAATATTGTGAGACAACCTTTTAAGTGTTGAATGGAAATTTTACTTCAATATTGATATTGATTCTATCATATCCAAGAACATGCAATACTATTTTATATTATGTATCAAATATCGGTCTTAAAGCTATTCTGATATATGATGAGTGAGTCGTCGTGTATGGGTCTTGTCAGTTGGGGCCTTATGTGCAGAATTACCCGACA
This sequence comes from Viscum album, assembly GCA_963277665.1. NCBI lineage: Eukaryota > Viridiplantae > Streptophyta > Magnoliopsida > Santalales > Viscaceae > Viscum > Viscum album. The sequence continues at coordinate 540,008,601 of OY728142.1, read as the reverse complement.
CACGACTTCGACCTAGCTGTTGTAGTTTACACTCTATGCTATTGGAGACACTATATACATGGAGAGAATTTTATGGTATTCAAATATATAAAAAACTCTATTATATATTTATAAAGTGAGATCTGAATCTCATATAGTACAGGTTGGTTGAGTACCTATAGTCATTTGATTTCGATCTTGTCTATACGCATATTAAAGGATATACTATAATTGAGGTTCTGATCATAATACTTAGACTCAGGTAGTTCAAGAGGCCATAGGAAAATGGAATCTCATGGAATTTTTTTCATAGATTCACATGATTTTTAGGAGGATCAATATCAGACCATCCTCTCAGCCTTAGAAATGAATTATATTCTTCTGAAATAGGTAAGAATGAGGCAGTTATCCGATCCAAAAGACCTTATCCTAAGGGAAGTCATTTCAGATGATGATACATCTTTAGGTTGGACCATATATGGGGATGAAAACTTACTATTCCATGGGTATGTATGGGTCATAGTAGATAATAGAGAGGAGATGATGTGGGAATTCCATGACTTAGCATGGGTGGTTCACCCCTGTATCACCAAAATTAATCAAGACTTACATCATCAGTATTGGTGGACTGGTATGAAACATGATATTTCTAGATTAATCACTTTATGTTCTATCCATCAACTTGTGAAGGTGTAAAATCAATATTTGATATAGATTTTATAGTTTTTATTCATTCCCTAGTAGAAATGGGATAATGTTTCAATGGACTTTGTGACTGATCTACCCAGATCAACTCATGGAAATGATATATTGTGGGTTTTCGTTGATCATTTGACAAAGGTCGCACACTTCTTACATCTATGAGAGACCTTCTTGGTTAAAAATCTTAGAAGGAAATATTTTAAAGAGGTTTTACATCTTCATAGAGCTCCTCATTCTATTTTTTATAATGTAGAGGATCATTTTACATCACAGTTTTGGAAGGGTTTTCATAAGGCCTAGGGTAGACATGTTCTTCTGAGCATGATCTATCACCTATATAATGATGGAAATATTGTGTGGGAAATTCAGGTTCTAGAGGACATGATTTGTGCATACGTCCCTGAATTTGGGATTCTTGGCAGAAACACAGTCCTCTCATTGATTTCACTAATAATAAAATCTTTCAAGATACCATCGAAATGGATAATTATGAAGCCTAATATGGTAAGACTTTATTCTCACCTCTATGTTGGATATAGGTAGGGGATGCAACTATTATTAGATCACGTCTTATACAGGATACTATAGAGTCGGTCCAGCTGATCAGAATGCACATGATGACAGCTCAGTCCAGACAACAATCGTATGCCAACAGAAACTGGTAACCTCTCGAGTTCAAGGTCAAAGACCAGGATTTATTTTTAGTCTCACCCAGGTTGGTCCATAAACATATTTAGAAGTAGGGTAATCTCTCACAGAGGTTCATTGGACCCTTCGAGGATGTGAAACATATTAGAATAGTGGTTTACCAGTTGGGACTTCCTCAAAGATACCAGTCAATACATGATGCCTTTCATGTATCCTAGCTTTGATAATATTATCCAGACCTATCACATGTCTTTCAATCTGATGAGGTTGATATGGATGTATATGATTCCCTCGAGGAGTATCTATTGTGTATTGTAGATTGAATCCTATAGACACTCTAAGGAAGGCATGTTCCTCAGGTATATGTGTTATGGTATCATGACTGAGTACATGTTGAGACCTGGGAATATTAAGCAATATACGAGCTCAGTGGCCAGAACTCTTTGGTGATGACACTAGTTTTCCCTTATAAAGAAAAATCAGGGATGAGTTTCTTTAAAGAGGGGAGGTTATAATGACACATATTTTCAAAATAGAACAGGTCCTTATTTATTCAATTTGAATCTTTTATTTAAGCTTGGTAAATGTATACTGTGGATTAAGGAAGGACCTAGGAGAGTCTAAGGCTTTTTTGAAGAATGTAATTCTATAAAAATGGGAAAAATACTGGGTCGTATGGTTTGGATAAATCGTGCAGTCCAAACCACATATTTTTTTATAAAACCATGTAGTTGAAAATAGTGGCACATGTATGCCACATGGTTTTTCTAAAACCAGGTGACCTTAGGTGCACAACCATGCATGGTTTCTGACCTTTAAAACACAAACTTTTCACATGGTTTGTTCACGGTTAGTTAAATTGTGAACCTAACCATGTGATGTGCCCCTAAGTAGAAATGAACTTGCAGAAAGTTTTCACATGGTCTTCAAACCATGTGCCTAAACCTTGCGTGCCCTTATTTTGGGGGTGAAATTACTATCCCTACCTTCATTTAACTCTTAATACTATTTCTCTTTCATGATTCTTACTCTAGAATCTAAACATATTATCCACATTCATTGAGATAAAAAACTTTTCAACCTACACTTTGAGACAACTCTTATGTCCAAAGTCTGATTCTAGATCCATTGGAATCACTAGATACTTCTCAGTATGTTCTCTAATACTCTCCCTTCCTATCTAATTTTATCATTGAAATCATCATGCTATTTATGTGTAAGATCTTTTACCCTATTTTTAGGGAATTGGACCATTTCTCAGTTCTCTTCCAACCTACTCTGAATATAAGGCTCATATCGAGCGATGAGTCATATACAACCTTGAGGTAGGTGGTCATATTGTTTTCCCATTAAGTTTATTCATCTCGTAGCTATACCATTGTGCCACATGCCATCCTTTATCGAGTATCCCATTTTATTTGGTTTCCTCATATCAATTTTATAATTTAACATATATATATTCATGTTGATCTTTTTTTGGTGGGTTATAGGTTTTTGATTTCATATATAGACACGCCATGGGTGTGCCAAGTAAAATTTCCCCATAATGGGAAATTGTTTAATTTCTCAGAACACATTTTTATCATTTGTATTAGACTTTAAAAGAAATTTCCCTTGTTATATGGTTTGTTTTTAAAACCCAAGGGTATATCCCATGTGTTTGGAAACCAATTATGGGAATCTCCCATATAGCCGATTCCCTTAATGAAAATGGAACCTTCAATATTCCCTTGAGCCTTATAAATGGAAATGGACTTGTCTTACAAAATTAAATGGAATTTAATTATAGAATAGATAATTAATGTTGGTTTCTTTCCATTATATGAATTAAATTATTTAAATGGTATGATTTATAAGGGTGGAATGACAAATCATATCACTTCAGGATTAATCAAATGTCTTAATTGAATTATAAAGCCTTTTGTATATTGATCTTGATGAGTGAGATGCATGGGAGGTAATTACTTAGTCTTACATTAAAAATATGAATGTTCCTTATTTATATATATAATATTTATGAATAATTTGAATGATATGTTTTTCTTCTTGACTTATATTTTAAATTATATTTATTGATATAGGTTATGATACAATGGTATGGGTGTTGAGAATGGTGGACAATCATGGTCCCTTACATCAGGTGTTGAGTGATAAAAGACAATTTTATTGATAATAAATGAAATAATTTCCTCACATTTTTCTAAATATGTTTATTTATAGAATATTTTGGATTAGATCATTCATTTAAAAATTTGATGGAAATTCCAGTTTTACCCTTTAAAAAATCAATGTAGTATTTCGGGAATAAATATATTTTTTAAATTATTTTAACTTTAAATTTTGTAAATGTGTTCCTCACCAGATTTTCTACAACTTTCATTTAGGAAATAAGAGCTGGATCTTGCATTTGAGTTGGGTAAATGGTCCATGAAGAAAAGCATGGACTAAACTCTCCAGATTGGACATCACCTCACCCTTTGGACTGTATCTTCTTCATCCAGGATTGGATTGGGCCCAAATTTGGAGGGAATATCGGGGACATGATTCCATAAAAATAATAATGCTATAAGTCCAACCAAGTCACACGTTTTTGAGGTCAACAATGCGGTGATACTTGTAGTAAAATATTTGGCCTAATTTCCCTTTCACATTTAAAAAAGATTGGTAACTGTAGCCCTCCCGAAATCTATTTAAAGGATATTTTCACTCTTTGTGAGGACTAGTAGAGGATTTGGGAAGTTTTTTACAAAATTTTGGCTCTTGGGAACACCACAAAACCCTTGTAAGAAGTAATACCATGTACAAATATCTCTTTCAAGAAGGCTCTCCTTTCCCACCTCCACTTTGTTTTTCCTTGTTTTTATGCTTATAATGTGAATATTATTCAATAAATCCTTTGTATTTTTTATTTTAATCTTTATATTTTTATTATTGAGCTGTAATCTAAGAGTGGAGATGATATTGGGTGTTCCACAATCAATCCATTGCTTATGCATTACGTCTCTAGGATGACAACTCTGCTCATAGAAGAGTTATTTCTTTCGTCGTTGGTCTAATCCCTAATCACATCATTTATTTATTTAGAATCCATAAACATACTATAATTCATAAATTTTGATCAATTAATTGAGTTTTAGTTTCTATGTTACTTGATCGACTTTCACTTGACCGCGTGGTGGGGCTTGTGTAAATCGTGTGAGTGAAACCTCAATCGTAAAATCTAATCAACTTGGGATAGAATTATAGGTTTAATGTCTCATCTCAAACGTAATTAATTCTCCAATCCATGTAGGAGATGATTCCATAATTTTACACTTACCATAAGTTTTATTTTGGATCACAATCAAAGTAGGGTGCTGCGATTTGAAGTCCTAAAGTTGTCATAAGGCTCATTTTTCAAATATTTGTGGTCGTGTTAACTTCTGTAGGGTTTGGGGGTTGACAAGGTTAGGGTATCATAACTGAAAGAATTATAATCATATGGGATAATGATAAATGAGTTATTAAGGGGTATATTAGATCAACTAAATCTTCTCATATACGTTTTTTTAAAGGATCTCTGTCTTTGATTGTTCTTGTTTGTTGATTAGTTTATTGTCTGAAAGTCACAAAACCAAACCCCCCCATCTTGTGTTTCATTTTTTTTACTTTTCTTTTTTTTTGTTTTCTTCAAGACTATTAAAGGTTGTTTAATTCACTTCATCCTTGAGAAAATGACCTAGGTTATCCAATGTGCTTCACTTAGTTAAATTACAAATATTTTGAGATCATGTGCGACAATGCACTTCATTGAGTATGGCATTTCACACCATTGAAAAAATTTGGATGTTGGGCTTGACGTGCCACATTTCTTTGTTCGAGTGATGATGTGATGAATCAATCACCATACCATGTGTTTTTTCATGAAATATCACACTCATCTTGGGATATAGGTCATGCACCATATTTATTGATCTTATAGGCTTGTTAGACTGGTTATGGATGTCTGAGTTAAGCCCCGATCCATCCAGATTGTAGTATTCCAGGTATATGGCCACTTACATCCACACGTACCTGGTTCATATAGTGGATAAAATATATATAATTATAATATATATATATATATATATATTATTTTCTTATATATATAGCGACTCTTCAGAAATTTCTTCCCAATAATGAGCTGAAGTAGGCAGACCTTCCAGGTGTCCTTTTAGAACTTGAGTAGGCTGGTTATTTATTTATCCAGATTTAATTTATTATTATCTGTATGTCTTTACACTATTTAGTTATGAGTACTACTTGAATCACATGTAGACACCATTGGTTGTGGAATATTGATATTTTTATCTCACACCCTACTTAGGCAGTCTTTGGTATATGAGAAGATTATCTGTCTATAGGAATTGATAATGGAAAGTTACCTTCTATAGGTTGTTGATATGCATTTATTATAGTAGGATCTTAGGAGAAGAGGACTAATCATTTACTCAAGATTATAGTGGATCGTATTTTTTTTGTTTTTTACTTATTGTATAGAATGACCATATTCCGGTTTCCATGTTCCCTTACTGTATACCAAAATGTCATGAATCCATGTATTAGACACTACCTTAGAGGATTTTGATTATATTATCATCTATTTAGTTATTATTATATCTTTTGATTCTTATCTATTTATTCTATCTACTTATATATTCATCTGCTACTATTTAATGTTTCTGATTGTATCTACAATTCCATTCTAATAAGAGGGTATATTCTCCTCACCATACCACCTTTAAACCCTTGTTACTAGTTTGTAGACTCTAGTGTATGAGGAGGCGCACATGAGGCCATGTGACCCACCAGATTGGAGAACATGTTAGTGGATCCCATATCAGTATGTCACATCAATGTAATAAAGTAAGGTACCTTCTCTAAACTTCTAGGGTTGAGGTTCTATAAGAACCATCGAATCAAAACATTCATATAAAATGGATTAGTTTTCACCAGAATGTTCTTTTTTAATGAAGAGTTGTTAATAAAAAGATAATTAGAAATTATAAATGAAGTATAAATAATAAGTTAGGTATGAATATGGTTCTATATTATAATTACAATATATAAATTTATATTCATTATATAGGATGTTTGAACATGTATAACAAAATATGGGACTTGAAGTAAGGTTTTATGATAAAATATAATTTGTTTTTTGGATTGTTTATGTTAAATTTACATTTGAAGAAATTATATGATCTTTATCATTTAAACCCCATATATTTTCTTCTCCTCTGGTTATTCCAAAAACATTTAACTATTGATATTATTTTTTTATCTCTGGTACTTAAAAATATAAATAAAATGTTTTTAATAAAAACCGAACTTATTTCTTCTTTGGTCGATGAACTTTTTATTTCATGTTCACTTTCTTTAAAATGTTTTCAATAATTTTATTTTCTACGATGAAATTATTATTTAAATTCATTTTCAATAATATTTTAATTTCATTCCAATGTTTTAAAAATTAATTTTTACAATGTTTTCTAGGAGGTTATTTATGATTTTTTTTTCAAAAAAGTGTGAAAAAAATATTTGTTTTATCATTTACTACACAAATAGATTTTACCATTGACATAAATATTATTTTCATTAAAAATTACTTTACATGTTAAATGATCTTCACAGAAATTCTCAAATGATCTTCTAAATTTATTTTTCATTTATATGTGTATCCTATAAGTATTTTTCTTCTTCACAAAGAATATGATCTTATGATACCATACAATTTATTTTTCTGTATTTTGTATGATGATGTTGTTCAAAGGTTGATTTTAAAAAAATAATTTCATTTTCATTGGTAAATTAAGTTATGATGAAATATTTATGAAAACTATATCTTTTCCTTGGGTTGTGATATGATGAAATGTTGATGAAACTCATTTCCATTCCATGGGTTATGATATAATGAAATTATGAATGTTTATATGAACATGTGGTACACATATGTATAGTCTTCATTATGTGGTGGGTGGGATCAAAATTATATATCCCTCTAATGCATTGGGTAAAGATTAATATCTCATGAGATACTATGTATTATAATAGGAAATTAACCATGTTCATTAAGGGACTCTATCCATTATTATATTATTGGGAGTGAACCTTGACTATGGAAATTATGTAATGAAGAGTGAATGCAATCCAATATGATAGTATTGGTAGTGATCCTTCACTAAGGAAATGATTTTATTTTTTATATGTATTCCAGAAACCTATGCCTTATTATTATGATATTTTCTCATGGATCATGAATAATTATTGATGACTACGAACTTATGACTTATATATTTTGTTATAAAAAATACTTATATCATGATTCATGATTAAAGATATTTTATTTATTGGGTATGACTTTCATAAGTTAGGATCATTTGACGATAACCTTATTCTTATCTTATTATAACATCTGATCATTGATTAATATCTCTTATGATTACCCTTATTGAGAACCTAATCCCACCCATTCTTATGTTCCCTTTCCTCTAGTTATGAAAACGGTTTTATGTAAGGTATATCCAATAAGTCTACTATGTGGGAAGAATTTTTTATGAAATGTTCAAGATGTTTCATGAAATAATATGATTATGTATCTAGTCTAAATACTAAAAAAGCTTTTTTTTATGTTTTAACATCATTTTTTGGGTAAAATTATTTTAAGTGAAATATTTTTTTTAACTTTGGTTATTATAACCAACATTAAAATTATTATTTTAAAGACCTTTTATGTCAGTTATTATATTAATTACTTTTAAAACATTCTATTTTTTTAAAAAAATTCAATACTTATTACTCCCTCTGATAAAAAATATTAGATCGATAAATGTAAAAATCATAGATACCAAATGAAATCTATAAAAACAAACATAAATCTTTGACTTAATTATCAAGCATGTTTTAGTGCTTATAGATATAATTTTATTTAGAGAAAAAAACTCACGAGGATTCTGAATATAGGGATTGTAATTCCTTTCATACCCCAAAGAAATATTTTCATTTTTAACATGTTCTAAATAAATATTATACATTATAAAAAAGGGAATCAGTAAAAAGTGGATCAATTGAGAAAACCAATAATAAACAAATTAAATTAGGGGAAAATATTTATCAATACCATGATGATATTGCTAAATAATAACTAGTGGGATGATGATGAAGATAAAAAAATTTGATCTAATCAGAATATGTTAGGATCATGAAAACCTATAAATGAAATAGGAAATGCATACCATGACATCATAAATTTTAATAGTTAATTTCAAATGAGAACTATAAAAAAATGTAACATCACATTGGTGTGATTCAAAATTTTATCTTTATCTTTGGTTATATTTTAATCATTATTAAAAACTCAATTTTAAAGTCAGTTATTTGAAAAAATAAGCCAAAATAGAACTAAAATGTTGTTAATATTAGTTATATAAATAACTGATTTTAAGAACCTTTTAACATTGTTTATTTGAAAACCAATATTAAACATTCTATATAAAATCTATTTTGTGTATTACCAAAGACACTAAACCATTACGATTTTGGTACATGTTTTATTATGAGATGTATTGAATAATGATATAAAATGATGTAGTATTTAGATATTTATGACATGGGTTACCTCACTCTGATACCGCTAATTTTAGACCAGATGCAACCAACCATAAAAATTTATCCATTTAAAGATTAAATGTGAACATATCTTTGGATCCTCCTTTGGTCAGAAGATCACAAATGACTTCCCAACTAGAACTTAGGAGGAATCATCACTCCCTAAGTTTCCAAATCGAGTCCTCCTCATCTAGTTCTAGTTCCCCCACCAGGTTCACATTAATACCTTCCTTCCAAACAACAAAAATGAAATTCAAGCACATGACATGTAATGAGATATGAAAGCATACCCAAGAATAATTCTCAAAGGATTAAATGATTTGAACATTGTGTCCTAAATTCACAAGGGAAGAGTTTCATCATTTTTTATTCAAAAAACATTCACCAGAGTTATATTAATACCCTATATTTTGGTATCCCACTGATATTACTAGAATATAACATTAAATGTATCATTATGCATGTATTTACTACAAGAACTTCTTCAAGTCTTACACCCTTCAAGCTATGAACTCCTACCTTTGGTCCTTAAACCTCCATCATTATGGATGAACACATGTTTCAACCTTCCAAGAAACTATAGCCTCTATCAGATCGATGTCAGTTATTATCCTCTATAGTAGGGGTTCCCCCTTTCCCAATATAATAAAGTCCACGCAATCAATAGGTTTTAAGCTCCATTTAAAAATCATGGGAAACCCACTATTGATGATTGCAACCTTCATATCCCTATATCATTCTCTACATTGTCTAGAAAAATTTGAGGAATAGTGTAGGCCAACTTCTATTAATTCCACACAAACATCCGCTTCCTCTGGAACTTTATGATACCACTATAAGTTTCCCCTTCCATCTTCATCAATTCATCCTCTGTAACTTTACCGACTTCTAAGTGAACACGTGGGATGGTCCTCTTCTACATTCCCACACTTATTCACCATTTTGATAATTTATTGGCTTGTATTCGCTGAACTCACTCAGATACTTCTATTTATTTTCATTATATTTTTATTTTTTCTAGTCTATCAACCATTGAAATGTAATGCCTAGATAAATTTTGTTGAGCTGATGATTAAGGATTTGATTGACCATATGTCATTCAACTATTATGATGCAAGATTCACTAGTGCAGAAAACGTTTTTTACGTCGGTTATTTTTAATTTTTTACGTCGGTTTCTAGCCGACGTTAATACGTGCGACGTTATAAATAAGGTTTTTGACGTCAGTTATTTAAAAACCGATGTAAAAAACATAAAATCGTGATGTTTATCACGTCGGTTATTTTAGAACCGACGTGATAAAGGGCCTGGAGAATGGTTTATCACGTCGGTTATTTTAGAACCGATGTGATAAAAGTCCTATAGAATGGTTTATCACGTCGGTTATCGAAGAACCGACGTGATAAACGGCCTGGACAATGGTTTATCACGTCCGTTCTTAAACAACCGACGTGATAAACAGGGGGTGAGGGGGTTTATCACGTCGGTTCATATAGAACCGACGTGATAAACTGGGGTGAGGGTGGTTTATCATGTCCGTTCTATAAGAACCGACGTGATAAACCGGGATGAGCGTGGTTTATCACGTCGGTTCATATAAAACCGACGTGAAAAACCGGGGGAGGGGGGTTTATCACGTCGGTTATTGTATAACCGCCGTGATAAACCGGTGGGAGGGGGTTTATCACATCGGTTAGTCAATAACCGAAGTGATAAACCATTGTCCAGGCAGTTTAGCACGTCGGTTATTCAATAACCGACGTGCTAAACCATTCTCCAGGCCCTTTATCACGTCGGTTATTAAATAACCGACGTGATAAACCATTCTCCAGGCCGTTTATCACATCGGTTATTAAATAACCGACGTGATAAACCATTTTCCAGGCCTTTTATCACATCGGTTATTAAATAACCGACGTGATAAACTATTTTCCAGGCCTTTTATAACGTCGATTATTAAATAACCGACGTGATAAACTATTTTCCAGGCATTTTATCACGTCGGTTATTAAATAACCGACGTGATAAACCCAATTTTTTTTAAACAGAATGCAGTGATCTTCTCTCCACCAGAATCAACCAGAAAATAAATCAAGAAATCATACCACAAAAACAGAAGTACATCAAAAATAAGCATGTAAATAGATAACATATAAAACTTACCCACTAGACAGCATCCACCCTCATTTATACCCCATGGACAGCCCTCCCCCACCCCGTTGGAGCCCTCACCATCATGTATACCCCCTGGACAGCCCTCCCCCACCCCATTAGAGCTCCCACCCTCATGTATACCCCTTGGACAACCCTCCCCCACCCCATTGGAGCCCCCACCACACTCCTGGACTGCCCCCGACCCCCGGACACCCCCAAACACCCCTCGACAACCCCCCACCCGCCTGAACAGAACCTCCTCACCCCCTCACCCCACTTGACAGCCCCCACCACACCCCTGGACAACCCCCCACCCCTGGACAGCACTCCCACACCCCTGGACCGGCTTCCCACACCCCTGGACATCCCTGCCACCCCCCAAGACTGTCCCCCCACCCCACCGGACAGCCCTCCCAGACCGCTGGACACCCCCAACCCCACTGAACACACCCCCACACCCTGGGAACCCCTCCCCCACAGACCCAAATCCATACCAGAAGAACCATCAAAAGTAGACCAAAACAAGAAGTAGAGAAAAATTAAACATTCACTTATATAACATTCAAAACTTACACTGTCAACTTCAAAAAAAACTAAATCAAACCTAAAAAACTACCAAATAGACAATTAAAACGACAATATTCAAAATTACATTTTACATTACAAACAACTAAAATTCAATCAAACCTGTAAAATAATTTGACCACTCCACTTGTATGTGTTTGATGTCTTCAGTAGTATAGGGTTGAGGGTCATCAAAAAGCTACAAATGAAAAAGAAGATAGTTAACGTGTATAATGAATAAATCAAATTGAAATATGATGGCAAAGTTTAAGAGGAAATCGTACCAGGTCAAAATTCACAACTGTCCCAGTTGTTATTATTTCATACATAAATCTTAACATATAATATCCGCATTCGATGATGCCTTGTTGTTCATGAAAATTCTGTTTTGAATGAGTGTAAATTCAATATATTATTTTTATGTAATAAATCAAAAAGTACAAATTATAAATGGAAATTTACCTTCACCTTTACATATTTGATCTTTGCATTTATTTTCTTTGTGTTTTTTTGAAAGTAGACCCATGCACTGTTAGAAAATAATACGAATGGGGTAAATTTAAAATTCATTATAATATATAAAACTATTGAGAAATTGAAACTTACTTTTCCAATATATTCTTAAAACTTGCCCGCACATCACCATGAACAGAGCATATCCAATAAAGAGATTTCTCCCTTGGGAAAAAAATCCCTAACATCCAATGATTACTGATAAAAGGAAATTTAATGTTAGTGGTTTTTTATGTTAAAAGATAATTAACTCTTTGAGAGAAATGTGTTTCATACCTCTCACAAAAAGGCATCATCCAACATTGTTAGATTATATTCTTTTCAAATCTTTCAGCAATATAAACCATTCTTTGTTCCTCAGTCAATGCACATGCTTCAGGGGAAATCAATTACGGGTCCATGAATCCATATACTTCTGTTAGTTCATTCCTCTCACAAATTTTATAAAGATACCTAATACAAAACATATATAAGTATACATTTTTAATAAATATAACGCAGGGAAAAGGTGTTAAGACTTACATGGAAAAAATTGGCACCACGTTGATGCCCAACTTATCTCCAGTAACAAGCTCCATGATATCAGATTTTGTAATCCCCACACTTATTTCACATCCACAAACATGAGATTCCATTGGAAACTCATAAAAACCCAACAAAAAATGTGAATATCTTGACAATCTGTCAAGACCACTGGAATCTGTATCTGATGTCATAGCCTGTTGTCTTTGTTGTTGTCTATATAGTATTTCTTTACCTTTGAAGTATTCATGTGAAAAAAAATTTGAGAATTATAGTAGTTTTCAAATGATAAAACAACTTTAATAAAAAAATAAAATAAAAGATATAACATTCATACCTCTATGGTAATGAGTCGAAGAAGTCTGGATGGCCAAACTAAAAAATGGCCGATACTCTGTCCAACTGTCGCCACCTCATCTGTAGGTATTGGTACCCTAGCTGATCTATCTATAATATCCTGTACAGTGACCCTCAGATTCTCTACCTCTAATTGTTGATAATGAACTGTATCTCCTATACAATATACCAACCCGAATGCTACTATATGATGTTGAGAATCATCAACATACAACTCGCAATATGTAGGAAGCTGCGGCGGAGGCGTAGGATAAAAAATGGGGTCCGCAGGCTGAGGTGGGGGAGTGGGACCTACTGGCGGAGGTGGAGGATAAATAATGGGGTCTGCAGGGGGAGGTGGAGGAGTGGGAGCTGCAGTCTGAAATTGTCTTTGCATTTCTGTAAACATAGACTGCACTGAATCTCTAATCTTGTCTTCCATCGTCGCATTAATATTTTGAACTTCAGCCTCCAAGGATTCTATTTTTTTTATAAACCCCCTCAATGTTAGAAGTTGAAGAATGTGGAAACACTTTTCTTACCGATACACCTGTCGGATATCCTCTTACACGACCAGGATGTTCGGGCCTTCCCAATGCTGCAAATAAAATATCTTCCCTCCCAGTAGCTGTAAATGTCCCCTCTGAACTCTGCTCCTCAAGAGAGTCCTGTATTAATTAATTAAACATTTCTGTAATGATTGAAACTTATATGAAGAAAAAAGTTAACTTAAATAAATTAAATAGATATCTTACAATCCTCTCAGCTACGATTCTCAATTCTTCCGAAAGATATTGCCCTTTTTTTCCCTTCAGAGCTCTCTTCCATTTTTCATGTCTAGATGGAGGGGATGGAGGGGCCACCTCTCTAGAGCTTGAAGACTCATCTCTTAGTTGTTGAATTTTTTCCACTATCATTTTTTCTTCCAATAATTTATACCCTCCCCGAGATAAACTATGAGGGCATACATTTTTAGATTGGATCTCCTGATGAGATTTCCTTGTTTGCTGTAATTTAAGAATAAGAAATCATTAACAAAACATTAATAAAATCATTTATATAAGAAAGTATATAAAAGTTTACATTGCCCTTACCAGAAATGACTCTTTTTTTCTACTTTCAAAAAACTGTCTCCATGTGTCTTCATCTATAAAAGGATATATACGACATGGATTGTCATGACTCCTATGACCATAAATGAAATCAGATGAGAGGGTTGATTTGAAATCCCTCCATCTCCTGGCAGCCAACGATAAGCATTTCTTCCTGACTCCTCCAGTGTCAGGAATATCAAATGTCATCTGATAAAGAAGAGGTTAAACATATTATATATACCAGAAACATTAAAATAATGGTCAAACAATGACAAAAGATTTTACCAAAATCGTCTCCCACAACTGAGAGATAATCGCTTTATCCACACCTCACCAATCATCATACAGAATGCTTACTTTGGTCTTAGCCTTATTTTCAACAAAACTCTTAAAATCTTTGGCATTCGTACCTCTAGGAATATCATCATCATCAAACTCAACTACTATCCTCTGATCCTGTGTACGGGCAAGTGATAATTTTGGTAAACGTGTGCAACCACGTTTACCAACCTTTGAACTCTTTGTCGTAATAGGATCATGTGAATGTTCATCCCTAGAGGTATGACCAGCAATATGCTCCTCCCCAGAATCATGTGGTTGATCATCTGAATGATCTGTCATTATCCTTCAAATCAAAAAAACAAACGTCAGTTCAAAAATATACAAATTCAAATATTTTAATACTACTGTAATCAGAAAATAGAAAAGTGTACTAGGTTACATAATAGTAAACATTGGTAATATGGTAAGCATGTTAAACAATGGTAAAGATGGAAAAGATGGTCAAGATGGTCAAGATGGTCATGATGGTAAAAAATGGAAAAAATGGTAAACCTGGTAAACATTGTAAACATGGTAAAGTAATTGTCAGTGAACAAATATACAAATTCAAATATTTTAATACTACTGTAATCAGAAAATAGAAAAGTGTACTAAGTTACAAAATAGTAAACATTGGTAATATGGTAAGCATGTTAAACAATGGTAAAGATGGCAAAGATGGTCAAGATGGTCAAGATGGTAAAAATGGTAAAAATGGTAAACCTGGTAAACATTGTAAACATGGTAAAGTAATTGTCAGTGAACAAAAATAATCATTTTAAAATTCATGTAGTGGTTATAAACATGATAAAGTAAACTAAAAAAACTTAAAACAAACAATAACATATACTTATTTTATTTTAAAACATGTTTTAATAAATAAAAAACTTACAATATCTAACATTTATAGAAAAAATAAATGTAAACAAGAAATAAACATATGTTACCTGTAATTTTAGGAATGTACAGATGGATTGTTTTCCCAAATTCCTTTGTCGTGATTGTTCCTTATGGCACAAACTATGTCTTCAACATGATCGTAATTATGTTCTGTTAATATTTCCATTGAAGTAGGGATCTCACATAAATCAGCATATTCATCAAGTTCATCCTCACCTACATATTGTTTTTTCCCTTGTAAAACAACAGCCCACTGCATATCTGATTGATCTACTACATAAAAAATTTGTTTTGCATGTGTTGCCATTATAAAAGAATCAGTTGTGTCTTCCAATCTATTCAGATTAACAAGTGTCATTCCAAATTCATCGTGTCTGACACTGTTGTTACCGTTAAACCATTTACAGTTAAAAACGGGAACTTTAATTTTAAAGTAATCAACCTCCCATATGTCTTCAATCACTCCATAATATGCATTTGATGCAGAAATTGGGTTTTTGTCCTTAGCACTCGAAAAATGCATTGCTTCTGCAAACACTAATACACCACTATTCTGAACTGCACTTCTGTTGTCCTGAGCTTTTGTATGAAATGTATAACCATTAATGTCATAACCAGACCATGTTATCACATTTAAACATGGACCACCCACTATCCATTTTAATGTCTCTGATACATCCGATCTACCAAGAAAAGTATTTTTAATCCATGACAAAAAAGTTTTGTTGTGCTCATTCAAAATCCACATTTCTTTCTTCTTTGGATGACATTGTTTCAAATCATTAATATGCAATGTGATATATGGTTGAGCATCAGCTATGTTATTCAAGATGTATGATTCTAACTTCTTCATCTGTTCAGCTGAAAATGATTTGACTTTCAAGCCGCAAATCCCCTTTCCCTCATTATTAACTCGTTCATGGCAAGATGGAGGCAAACCTATGTGTTGCGCCACAACCAAGTAGCTCGTACAAAACTCTGCTACCTCCTCAGAAATATACTTTTCAATAATGGAGGCTTCAGGTCGATATAGATTTTTAACATACCCCTTTAATATTTTCATATACCTTTCAAAAGGATACATCCAACGAAGATATAAAGGTCCACAAAGCTTTATTTCTCGAACCAGATGAATCATTAAATGCACCATTATATCAAAAAAAGTTGGAGGAAAATACATTTCCAATTGACAAAGTATAAAAATTGCATCCTTTTCCAAAATGTTCAAAGCATTCACATCAATCACCTTGTTACAAATTGAATTGAAAAAATATCACAACTTCATTATAGTCTTTCTGACACGAATGGGCAATATTCCACGCAATGCAACTGGTAGAATTTGTTGCATCATGACGTGACAATCATGTGATTTCATACCTATCAACTTCAAGCCCTTCAATGAGACAAAATTTTTTACATTAGAAGAATAACCTTGAGGCACTTTGGTATCATGAAGACACTGACAGAAGCTAATTTTCTCCCTCTTCGATAATGTATGACAAGCCGGGGGAAGAAATGTTCATCTTCCTTTAGGAGTGGTAGATAACTCCAAACGTATTCCCATTGATAGTAAGTCTAATCTTGCATTCAACCCATCTTTAGTCTTTCCTTTAATATCTAACAATGTTCCAATCAAAGAATCACATATATTCTTCTCCACGTGCATGACATCAATATTATGTTTAACTTCATGATACCTCCAATATGGTAGCTCAAAAAAATTTGACCTTTTCTTCCAAATATGTCTATCATTACCAGATTTCTGTGTCTTTCCCAATGTCACGTCAAGGTTTTTCACCCTCTCAAAATACAGATCATGGGATAAAGGTTTTGGAGCAGTATCAAATTCTTGTGAGCCATTAAATGACTTTTTTAGTCTTATATAAGGGTGTTCCATAGGCAAAAACTTTCGATGACCCATGTACACTGTTTTCCTCCCATGATGTAATTGACAATAGGACGTCTGTTGTTCGCAAATTGGACATGCTTTATGCCCTTTAACACTGTATCCAGAAAAATTTCCATACGTTGGGAAGTCATTTATAGTGAACATAAGCACTGCATACAGTTGAAAATATTCCATTTTATAAGAATCATACACCCTAATACCATCAGCCCATAACAGTTTCAAATCATCAATCAACGGTGACAAGTAAACATCAATATCATTACCGGGTTGCTTTGGACCAGAGATCATTGTACTCAACATGACATATTTGTGCTTCATACAAACTTCAGGAGAGAGGTTGTAAATTACCAATAAAACAGGCCATGAACTATGTGTGCTACTGAGTGTTCGGTATGTATTCATTCCATCTGTGCACAACCCTAGTCTGATATTTCTTATTTCATTTCCAAATGTAGAATACTGCACATCAATTTTCTTCCATTGTGGACAATCAGCTGGATGACGTATTTTTCCATCACATACCCGCTCTTCAGCATGCCATCTTAACCTTTTTTCATCATGTGAATTAGCAAATAAACGTTTGAAACGATTAATTATAGGAAGATACCAAAATACCTTTGAAGGGAGATTTGTAATCTCTATATCACCCTGTGATTTTTCTTTCACCTTATACCGTGATGTCCCATATTTTGGACACTCTGACAAAAATTCATATTCCTTCCTATATATAATGCAGTCATTCAGACAGGCATGTATTTTCTTGTATCCCAATCCCATCGGGCATAATATTTTCTTGGCTTTGTAATGTGAATCTGGAAGATTGTTATCTTTTGGAAGAATGTCTTTCATCAATTGTAGCAGCTCTGTCACTCCATCCATGCTTCGCCTTCAGGTTAATCAATCTTAACACCACCGACAGAACCGTAAAATCTGTACAACCGGGATATAATGGGTTTTCAGCATCACCATATAGACGTGAAACTTTCGGTTCTATCTCAATTTGTTCTCCTACAATATCGCGAATCATTTCTTCAATTCCATCGGAGTTACCATCTTGCGAATCATCATCATTAGTGACATTCCGTCTAGTTTCACCATGCCAAATCCAAGGGCTGTAACTCGGATTAAAACCATGACATATCAGATGATCTTTTATCTCTCTACTTTTCAACTTCTTCATATTCAAACATTTCAGGCATGGACAGAAAAAAATGTCACTACTTGAAACATTTCGTTTTGCAAATTCCAAAAAGGCATCAACACCTTACTCAAATTCATTTCTCATTCGATGTTCCGTAATCCAACTTCGACTCATTATTACCTATAACAAATATCAACAAAAAAATATATATTTTTAAGATAAGACAAAACATGTTTATATGAAAAAAATCATAATTTGAATGTAAAACAATTTAAAATATAAAACAAATCTTGAAAGTAGTAGTAGTTTTCATAAGTACCCAACACCAAATAACTATACATCGTAAGTGTCATGTTAAAAATATGAATATAGACCATTTGTTTTATGTTTAATAATATTGTCATATTATCTGATCATTCTGATTATATATTAGAATTACTATATCCTTTTGATCCAATATATAATCTAAGGACATTAATATTTCTTTAGAAAAAGTAATGTTAATATCATGGTAATGTAAAAAAAAGTATATGTCGAACTATATATATGTAATACCAATAAAAAAATACATATGTGTTTGGCCTGGGTTTCACACATAAAACAACTCATCTCACAGATTAAATTTTTGAATCATCCTACATAATACTTATTTTTATAACTTAAGGAATGAAAATAATAAAAGTTTTGATTTATGATACTCATTATGGGTAAACATGATATATATAAATATAATATCTAATCTCATAAAAAGATATCCATGGGGGTATAAGAGCATACACAAAGCACATGATCAAAAAGATAAGTGAAACAGTTCTATATAATCATAGATCATAAAACCTGAGTCCAAGTATAACAATTTTAGCATAACATAAGACATGATTTATATGATAGTGGGAACATGATTTAAAAAACCTTATTCACAAGATCACAACATTGGTATGTGGAATAACATAAGAGTGTGGAACAAACATAATCATATAAGTCATAACATATGTCAAGGGAAAACATAGTTTCATTCACCTCATATTGGGATATGTTAATCACCTTTCCTATAATTTATTATAATATTTCTTACCAGACACATCACATAACACATTGGACATGGTATAACCATCTGTATCCCATATTGATCTATGATATATAATGCATTGTCGAATGCATTAGAAGGATATTATGGACCCAAATGTCACATAATGACTAACCATATATATGGGTGAATCGTGATCATCAAATCATTTATAACACTTTCGTAGATCAATTAACTAACAAAAATGAAATTGGGGTCATAATTGTTTTTACAAAACATAATAATTATTAATACATAAAAATGTGTTTGGATAGTAAGATAAGATAATATACCTAATTCAATCTAATTATCATTAAATTATTTCTACCTAGATAGAAAAGACCTTTATAAAAAATATAATTTAACTTGAGAATGAAAAGAAAGTACCATTTACCTTTTTTATAATGAAAAATCTGAAAAGGATGATAATAATATTTAGGTATTATAATTTTTTTATGAATTATTAATAATAAAAGAAATAACCTCACTTGGTTTTGTTGAAAATCGGACATACCATCTTATTTAAGAAATCAGATACACTTTGCATGAAAAGGTCCATCATTTTTAGGAGATGACTGAAAGAAGAAATGTATTATCAGACTCACCATGAGTCCAGAATGAAATATTTGATTGTAATAGGTATGAATTGATATTTTTATGAATGCAGATGAAAACAGATGATGGTTTTCTGATCTAGGAGTTCTAAAAATCATAATTTTTTGAAAAAATATTATGATGTAAGAATGTTGAATGAAATTTTAAGGATAGGTATTACCGATTGTACCTGGTCCAATTTCATTCATGAAAATCATTTTCTGGACAATCATATTGAAAATATGATTTTAAGAAAATAATTACTACCAATCTTCATCCAGAAAGACACATTCCAGCTAAGTAGGAAATAATAATGTTGCTGGAAGAATGGAACGTTACAGTACCACCCATTATTTTTTAGATTTTGCTGAAGATAATCCTCAATGTTTTAATAACCATTTGCGAGTTGAATGTTGCGAGTTGAATGAACATAATAACCATTTGCAATAAAAAAAATTCCACGAGATTCAAAAACGAACCAAAAGCACATCAAGAATCGAAACAAAAATGAACGAAATAAATTCGTGGAAGGCTTACTTGAATGTCGCGAGTTGAGATGATAGATCCAAGAGGAGTGAAGAAGATAAACAATGAATCCAAAATGAGTGTAATGCAGGCGATCGACGAGCCGATTAGGGTTTACCGCGTGAGAGAGAGACGAGCCGGCGACTGTCAATCGAAAAATCGTAAATGACAGAACAAGGGCTTTAATTTTTTTAAATGCTTTATAATGTCGGTTATATAATAACCGACGTTATAAACTATTTTTTAGCTTTTTTACATCGGTTATCTTAAAACCGACGTAAAAAAGCTCCAGCGCTTTGGTTTTTTACGTCGGTTATTTTATAACCGACATAAAAAACGCGTAGATATTGGGTTTTTTTACGTCGGTTATTTGGAAACCGACGTAAAAAAACCCAATATTCGCGCTTTGGTTTTTTACGTCGGTTATTTGGTAACCGACGTAAAAAACCCCCCGCGCATTAGTTTTTTACGTCTGTTATAAGATAACCGACGTAAAAACCCAACAAGCGTGATTTGTAACGTCGGTTATTAAAAAAACCGACGTGAGAAATCTACTCGCCGCATTGTTACGTCGGTTATATATAACCGACGTAAAAAATGGTGACGTAAAAAACGATTTCTGCACTAGTGATTGGGTGAACTCATTCCACTAGCCTAATTCTAAACACCCTTGGTGTTGCTATATTGTCTTTATATAGTAATCATAAGTGTTACTTTGGGTATCATAACTACCGGATGATCCAAGACATAACCCATATAATAGTTATCACACCTAAAACTAAAATTATGATACCCTATTTACAATCCTAGGATACATATTCAGGTCTTATTCATGTTCCATCAATCAAATTATTACTCAATAATATGTTGGTTTTCATATCCTTTAAAAAGTACTCTACCATGAAAACATGTAATAGAGATCCTTAGTAAGACACTATTTAGTCTATCCAAAACAATCCCCCCATGTCATTAAATTTATACTTTATCCTATCACTCAAATACCATTATTTCTTATCCTATATCACTGGTTAATAAACTCCTCAAGACTACCTCCACTAGGTCATGGGATAGAGATTAGTGCCAATATATCCATTCCATATGGTTGAAATTAACTCTAAATCAACCTTCCACCTACAATCATAAAGTAATATCCACTACACATGCATGAAACATAATAATAATAAATGTAAGGAATGAATATATATAAAAAAATTTATATGATACAATGAAAAATGATATATATGAATATTCAATCATAAAACTTACATCTTGAGTAGATTCCATCCCATATACTAATGAAATGAGAGTGTTTATTGTTATGACCACCTCTACTCCGCTAGTTAACCAAATCCACCATCTAAATCTATAATTTATGATCATCCCTTCCTGAAATTAACTAATTTATATGGGCATAGGGTTAATATCTACAAGTGTTCTTGTAAGGGTGAGAATATCAATATCCAGTAAGGTTATCCCAAGTAGTGGGATAACCTTATAAACAACCAGTGTCTATGTGAATAAACAATAAGTAGAGTGTAAATAATCCAATTCTACCTAAATATATCACGATACATATCCATGAATAATCATGATTAGTCCATCCAACACTCACTTTCATAATGCTAAAAAATACTAATGTTTTTCAATAAGGAATCATCAATCATACCTCACAACCACTTAGTAATTCACCTTAGATGCACGAAACGTGACATTTTGGAGGAAATAAATGTCTTCATACATATTAGAATCACTAGAGAAAATATATGTCTCCAACTATCACTGAAGTAATAGAGGAAATACATATCTTCATAGCTAGAAGTGTATACATTAGTGGATACTGAAGGAAAAGAATATCTATTGGGATAGTGTTGTATTCCAATATACTATAGGAATTAAACATATTCAAGGCTTTATTTATATGTATATTCCTCCAAAATCTCAAATATCGTAAAGTATATAGATAATATTTGGTGCATTATTATCAATCTTGATCCCTATTGTGGGAGAGAAGGGGTGTCACTACTCGGAAAAATTACCACAATCCATATTAAGTTATCAAGTATACTAAAGGAATATATCATATCCAAAAATCTCATTCTTCATGTTCTCACAATAGGTATAATGAAGGAATTACCCATTTTCATTTATCCCATCCATCATCTTCTCATATTGGGGACACTAGAGAGTTGACCATATCTATCTATCTCACACCAATGATTCTAGAGTAATCACCCATATCTATATATCCCTTATAAATATCATAACTATCTCATCCTAGAGTTGTGGGAGAATAGTTTAAGATAGATAAATATGAAATCATTGGTCTTTTAACAAACTAGTGGGAGAGATAAGGTATAGTCACTAGCATCCCACTCCAATACAAAATAGAGGGTGAGTATAAAGAAGATCCACCATTTTATCCTATCCCCATTGATACACACCTTCCACATGCTATATCAAATATTATTGTAATGAATACACCCAATAATCAATTTAGTCTCAATCACAGGCCCTCATATCAGTCATGAAATACACCTTTATAGAAATCTAGAGCTTCCACATCATTCAAAAAAAATCTCCAATACCTAAAATCATATAAATCTAATGATAATTCAATAATAGATGAATGTTTGTTATTGAATTATCATACTTTTCATACTAGATAAAAACCATTTTCTCCTTACACCTAGTCATATATAGATTCCACTGTATCCCTAACGGGCTTCCATATTCACAACTCATCAAATAATAGTGATAATGATTCAATAATGATAAATGTTGTTATTGAATTATTCATCTAGGAGTATCATAACTAGGATGATAACACATTCAAACCTTATATTTCCATCTACATTATCTCAAGAGACTAATGTTACACCACTACATTTACCATCCACCCTCATCGATTACAGGATATCCATTATGCATACCTATTTTGTTTTTGATATGCCACACTATTTGAAGGAATACTATCCCTCAATGTTATATCATTATTTACACTTCAATATTGACTTATAATATTATTTAAAATTACCACCCTTTGTATTTCAATTGCTTTAACCACATTCCTTATTCTTATAAATTACATTTCATGTGATGATATAAATGTTCACATTCATATAGTCTACTTAACTCTATAGACATCTATAATGTCCCTGTTTTTGCCTTATAAAATTTTAAGATATTATAAGAAATATTTTTGGATCTAAGAATTGAGATGGTGTGAGATTCCAAGGCCTGATATGCCTCGATGTTGACATAATAAAAATATTAAATATAATATATCATGCATGTGTAGTTTTTTTGAAATAATTGGATAAATTCCAAATAGAGTCTCGGATTGAAAATATGATAATTTCATTAAATTGACAATTTTGTTTTTACTCAAGTCATGAAATAATTTTTTTATGTGTTGGGTATTTGGATTAAGTGTAGTCATGGGAAATTAGTCATTTAATAAATAAATTAATTAAATAATTACTTATTATATCACAATGTCCTAACATCCTCTATTTAATCTTACTTATGGTAAATACCTAGGGTTATCTACATAACAATAGGGATTTTATAGGAGAGTGTGGTGGAGATCTTGTCGAATGATAAGGGACTAAGGATCACAATTTATTTTCAAAGGGTTGTCTTCACCAATGGAGATCATGGATATCATCAATGAAAAAAGATCAAAACCATTATTTATCAATGATCAATTCAAACCCGATTTAAGATGATATTTTATGGATTTTATCCCATTTTCAATTATCTCATATTGAAAACAAATAAATTATTCAGAAAATTTTATTTTTTGGTTTGATGAATGATTTTTTATTGATGTTTTATCTCCCTAGGAATTGGAATTTGATATCTTATGTTAAATTTTTTTCCCTTCATCATTATAATAACAATAAATTAAGAAGAATTCATAAAATATTTATGGATCATTCTATATGCTTAAATATTTTTGTATTTATTCCCCTATTCTTCATCACCATCATTCCAATTGGCCAGTGGTTTAGAAAATACTTGGTAATCAATCATTGTGTAAAATATCTTTGAAAATCAGAGTAATATTGAGGGTTTGGGTTCATTATTGATGATGAAATTGAGGTGTTATGATAGTGAAGATTTATTGGGATTAGATTAGTATTATTCATGCATGGTTGGGCATTGTGACGATAGTGTGGTGCTGCAGGATGGATTTTCGAATAGATCAGATGGATAGGATTTGTCCACTGATGAAGGAAAAAATCAGTAAAACCAGATTTAAAAATCATGTGTGAGATTTTTGGAAGAATACAAGGTGGAAGCAACATGATCAAACATGTGATGAACCTACAAGTTTGAGAAAAATTCTGACTACACGGTGTGTAGTCCGAAGAACACACATCATGTGATCCCCTCCTACAGTGCATAGGTTTACACATGAAATAAAATATTTCACATCATGAGGTACGTACCACATGCAATTTTACCTGAGGTTGGTAGATCAGAATGTACCCCTAGGGTATAAGTGCATATACATGGTTAGGTACTTGACATTACCAAAGTAAATGTGGACAACTTGGTACTCAGGAACAACTAATTACATGAGAACAACCAAACTATATGGTCATGACCAAAGTTCACATGCATGGGTTAGAGAACATGAGTATAATTAGGGCATGAAATACACACCATTTAATATAGTACATATTGAGTACTTTCTAGAGGGAAATTTGAGTCCCTTGTTCTATTCAGTATAGACTCATTTCCTTAGGGTGTGTTCCCTTGATTCATCCCCCATGAGTTTAGACTGATGCATGATGTCCTAAGAATAGCATGTGATAACTATAATGGGACTAATATCAGTTAGAGTTTTAGGGATCACCTGTGAGGCCTAGGATGGGATTCTATATCATATCTTCATCCCTAGGTGGGGTTTTAGGAATCAGTGTGACCAACATACATGGGTGTTGATCCCCTACTTAACTAGTTAATCCGGTTAGGGTTGTCAGTGTCCCTCGTGTACATGGGTGTGATCCGTTATCAATGTATCAATCTATTCTTAGTTTTGGCATTTACTTCTTCATAGTGAGGTATGAGTATCACGAATTATCATATGAATGCTATAATTGTTACTAGGATTGTGGAGTGAGTTATCCTAAATGAGAATTACATTGAAACACAAAGTAGGAATCCATGGATGGATATGTAGTTGTTACCTTAACCTAAAACGTAGTGTCAATCATGAGTATATATGGGTATTATTATTGTATGTATCATATTTTAATTTACTTACCATTGTAATGGGATAATTACTCTCTTGATGCATTATATATGGTGATTTAGGGGTTTCCGACAAGGTATTTTTATACTCAACTCTGCAAGTGCTCTTCCTGCACATATCATGTCTTATACCGATGATAGGCCATTCGATAGGGTCATAATTGGACTAGGAGAAGATAGAGAATGATGATATATACAGAAAATGGTTTGTACTAGATGTTTCATTTGAATATAGTCCCCTCCTTGAAGAAGGTTGAACTTCTTTTATAGTTTTAGTGGGATTTTTTTCCCTTTTCTTTCTATACTATGTGGTACTCTAATTATGGGATTTATATGTATGCATGAATTTTGGTATTAGTTGTATTGATTTACCTTTTATAATTGTATGATTATTTTTATATATGTGTGTGTAGGTACCTTAGGTTAAAGCCTCCCATGTGTTTGATATGAATACTAGACACTTATCGCCATCCCTATGCCTATGGAAAAAAAATCTTAGGATATCACACTTAGCTTTTTGCCAGCTAGGAGGGCCACAATGGGTTGGGTCATGGAAGAGTTTTATCATAGCAGTGTTTATCTTAGGACCAATGTTTATATATTGTATAGTTGTGTGGTTGGTTTGTGAATTAGGGAAACAATGTTAAAGTGTGTTGAGTTCATCTCTGAGGATTGAGAATTCAGTTTTGGTGTGGTGGATGATGTATCCATTTACAAGGGCTCTAATAAAATTCTTGTTGACTTAGTAAATGTAGGAACTGGTTTTAAGGAAGTATTGGTACATGCATAATATAAGAATGGGTTGTGGTTACTATGTCCTTATTTAGTTTTCTCCTCAAATATACTCTTGATTGTGGTATATCTTTTCTATTTCAGGATGCTTGCACAATGATTTATATCTAGGATTATAAGAAGAGAAAAAATCATGAGGATGATCTAATTAGTGATAAGGATTTAATATAGGGACCTGTTCAAATGGTGATACCTTTGGATGATTTTCTAGTCTTACCACTACCCATTGAGTAGAAAGTTGCACCAGTAGTATCATCAGAGAGGTGTATGAGCTATGTGAACTTCATGAGTTTCAGAGTATAGGAACCATTAGGCTTTGGGCTGTTCCATACACCCAGGTATTTGAGGGATAATTTGATGTAGTTATGATTTTTTTGTTTCTTCATTAAGACATCTGTATACCTGATGGTGAACCTAGTAGTGATCCTTCTTTATGGACCAGCTGAGTGATGGTGGAGTCTGGTGACTCTATCGCACAACGAGACGACTCTTTCAAGGGTAGAGTTTGAACATATTTTCAAATAGAATTTTTATCTAGATATGTTGTGAGTAGTTCATATCTAGAAGATTCTATAGCCTATGTAGAAAAATATTATTGTAGCTGAGTATTCATCTAGGTTCACTAACCTCTCATCATACTCCACAGATATAGTTCAAGATGCATGATTATAAGCATAAACATTTGAGTGTGGTATTCAAAAATATATATGAGATAGTGTGAAAATTATTGACATTCCTATATATTCTAGAGTGATCAAACACTATTTTGTGGTGTATATCTTTTTGTCCAAGAGGATTCCAATAGTTGGTGCAGGTAGTGTGCACACAAGAAATGAGAATTTGGGAGTGGGAATCCAACAACAGATTCAGGGATCTAGTCATTTAAGATTATTTAAGAGGAAATATATGGATATTGGGATGGTGTTTTAGTGATATCATGATGGTTCTTCTCAACCTAGGGAGAAGTTGTGCTACTATTATGATGGTTGGGGATATCTCTCACTAGATTGTATGACCCACCATACAACTGACCGAGGGATAGTTGATGGACTACCCAAATAGAGACATTGGTAGGATTAGGGAGGTACAGAGGGTAGAATATATAGTAGAGGATTAGAGATATCACCTAAATGTGGTATATAGTTTGACCTATTGCCACTACTACCCCTAGGTGGTCCCTACCAGGCTTAGGGAGTTGGTGGTCAAGGATGAGAAAAATTGCAGGTAGTGGAGGCTCATGACCCAGATGCTCTAAGGATGATTAAAGGTTTGATATGTGTGTTTTAAACCATATATACAATATTGATAGGAATAGGCATGAGACACTCTTTTCTTGATACATCCCTAGTTTGATACCTAGAGATTCTTGTTGAGCCTTTGGCTCAACCCTTAAATCTGGAGACTCCTACTGAAGGAGATTCAGTGATCACACACTTATACCAATAGTGTGACATATCTATTGGAGGAGAGGTATTACTATGGTATATCTATGTAGAAGTGAAAATTCCTTATGAAATTATATTATTTATGAACAAGTTATACATAGTTTATGCACAAACTAACTGTTTTAGTTAGTGTTTATTGTGTGTTCGCATAGACGGGATGAGTTTTTCTTTCTATGGGGAGAAGGAAACCCAATAAGATTTGGATAGACACATATGTATGAGGATAAAACTAATTAATAACCGTTTGGATATTATTTCCCTTGGATAATTGTATTTTATGAGTTATCAGTCTCATGTAGTAGTAGTAGTGGAGTATGATTACGTATTCTTTGAAAACATGCCATACTTACCTCCCCAATGGGTGATAGATTTTTCATATAATTTCACTAGGGAATAAACCAATATATAAACCAACATATCATATGGATCCCACATAGATTTTTTAGATGAAGGTGTAGTTGGAAGAGTTACAAAAGATTGGATTTTCCACACCCTGTGTGTCACCATAGGTAGCCCTAATTTTGTTCACCAAGAAGGAAGATGAGAGTTTGAGGTTGTTTATAGATTATCGTCACCTATACTAGGTGAAAATGAAGAATAATTATCCACTATCGAGGATCAATTAAATATTCAATCAATTAGGAGGGGTGATATGGTTCCCAAGTATATACCTTAGATCAAATTATAATAACCTCTGAGTATGAGACTTGGATACAACAAAGACAAAATTTTGATGTCTCTATGGTCATTATGAGTACCTATTGATGCCTTTTGGCATAAGGAATGTCCCATCAGTTTTCATAGGACTCATGAAATGGATCATTCAACCCTTCTTAGATCAGTTCGTGGTGGTCTTAATCGATCAAATCCTAGTGTACTCAGCATCATAGGAGAAGAATGAGAGACACTAAAGGGTGGTTATAGAGATACTCCGAGGGAACAAAATTTATAAGAAGATGTTAAAGTATTAGTTATTTATTATAGAGGTCCACTTAAAGTGAAACATAATCTTATAAGAGGGTGTGGCAGTGGACCCAATGAAGGTTGATATAATGCTAGCTTTTGAGCCACCCCAAGAGCTTTAAAGAGGCGAAAAGATACCATGGGTTGGAAGGATAATATAAGAGAATCATACCCAATTTCTCCTATATTGTGCCACCCTTGAATAATTTTACCCAAAAGGGGAATAATTTCTTGTGGATAGGGATGTGCCTATAAAAGTTTTAGTAGTTTCAGTGGATGATGATGAGTGTCCTAATGTTTAGATCACTATAGGAGGGTATTTAGTACATGGTGTTCTGTGATGCCTCTAGAATGGGGATTTGATGTTTTCTGATGCAGAGGTAGGAAATGATTTCATATGGGTCTTGAATTTGAGTCTAAATAAGAAAAACTACATGAAACATGATTAGGAGCTGGTAGTAGTGGTCTTTGACCTGATGATGTGGTGAAACTATCTTATGAGTGAGTGGTTTATCATATATTCTAACCACAAAAGTTTGAAGTATATATTTTCCTAGAAGGAAATCAACTCGAGACAGAGGTGATGGATAGAGTTACCATAGGATTAAAATTATAGATCGTATATACTCCTAGGAAGGGGAAGATGGTGGAATATACTCTTAGTAAGAGATCGTGTTTGCAGATTTTGAGTAAGGAATCAGAGTAGTTAGCCTCATTTCAATTTTCTTTAGTGGATGAGGATAGATAAATTGACCTCCATTAGATGGTTTTTACCCCACAAATCCTAAAACATGTTAAGGAGTAATAACAACGAGATAATGACTATGATACATCATGTATTCAAATATCCACTATATGTTCCCCAGATGGATTTTATGAAGGTGGGGGAGTACATCCTCATTTTTATAGGGTGAAATATGGTGACATTGGTTTTGTGTGAAGAGGCGATGGTGATGTTTCATTCATACCACTTAGTGGTATATATAGGTGTGGAAGAGATTTACTAATACCTTTGATCCAATTTTTGGTGTCCAGATATGAATAAATTTGTAACAGAGTTTACCTCTTGATGCCTCACTTGTCAATAAGTGAAGGCTGAGCACCAGGTTCTAGTGGGTTTGGATCAACCCATTGAGGTTCCATAGTATATGTGGTATTATATATCTATAGTATTCATGAAATGAATCCTATAATAATCTAGAGTAAATGATTACATCTGGGTAATCATAGATTGACTCACTAATTTTGACCACTTCCTTTCTTTTTTGGAGTAGAGTTCAGTTGAGAGGGTGAGACTCCTTCACATATTAGAGATACTCTAGATTCATCAAGTTCCATAGATCATAATTTAAGATTAAAATGATAAATTCAAGTCATAATTATGGAGAGGATTATAGGATTCTTCTGGGACTAAGTTTCATTTGAACATGATGTTTTACCCTTAGATAGAAGGCCAGACTGAACAGACCATTTAGGTTTTGTAGGATATTCATTAGGATTTTGTGTTGGATTTTTGATGTAGTTGGGAGTATCAACTACCCTTATTGGGGTTTTCATACAATAATAGTTACCATTCCACCATTGGTATGTCACCATTCAAGTAATTGTATGGGTAATTCATTCATGTACTCTAACTATGAAAAAATAAATATTCCATGCTTCTATTCCCTCCAAATACTTATCTCCAAAAGATATTTGGCTTCCCTAATACCCATCATCTTGAACCTTTTTGATAACTCATCCTTATGCTCTTCAATATATTTAATATTTGTAAAATCTAGGGGCATTTCATCCACATACATGAGAATTATAATGAATCACCCATCATAAAACACCTTCTAATGGATTCAATGATCTGCATTTCACTATATAACATTTATTATATCATAAAGGTCTTGAAATTTTGGTTCCATTGCCTATGTGATTTATTAATCCCATAAAAACATCATTTGATCTTTAGAAAAAGTACTTAATTTTTTATTTTTCATGATACATTTCAGTTTTTTCATAGAAATTTCCTCCTCTAAATCATGATGAAAGAAATTCATCTTCACATATAATTTTTCAAGAAGTAAACTTTCTTCCATAACCATTCCAAGAATCATCTGGATTGATGTGTACTTAATTTCTAGTGAAAATATTTTACTAAAATCTACTCCTTATATTTTTTAAAATCCTTTCACAACTAAACTTACCTTGAACCACTTCCTACTAGTCTCTCCTTTCTTAAATTTATAGATTCATTTGTTTTGAATTTCCATATTTCTTAGTGGATGTTCTAAAAGATCCCTTGTTCCAGAAGCATACAAGGAGGCTATTTAATCATTCATCACTAAATCACACTATTTTGAATCATTGATAATTTCCAACTCTTTTTTGGATTTTGAGTTCTCCACCATTTGAAATAAGTAGATAATAAAAATTATATTTGATCCTTTTACCTGGTTTTTTGACCCCATTAGACTGTCTAAACTTCTAAGGTTGTACTCCTTCATAAACTGCATCTTCCAAACATATTCTAAAATATTCTTTATCCCTTTATATTTATAGAACTTATATCCTTGGATGAACCTCTGGAATCTAGACTCTATCCAAAACTCCACTTTATCTACTATTAGCTTTTTCCAAAACTTGGGTATTTCTTGAAACTTCCATGGTTTCATTCATATCAACCTTGTCATGCTTTGAATATTATTTATTCATAGTTGAATATTATTACATGATTATATCCTTCTATAGGATCACATCATTGAATTGAACAATATGTAATCTAATAACCATCTAATTTTTTTTATCCCATATCAAAGATCCAAATTCACCATTTTAGTAAACCATAAAGAGACATTATTGGAACATTTCTTATATATTGTCCCTCTCTCTAGGATAAACATTGATATAAGAAATACTTCAAATACTTTGAGGTGGGATACATCAAAATTTATTTTAGTCTACAATTATTCCAAAATATCCTTCCCCAATAATTCAAAAATAATTTTTATTATTAGTTGTGCTGCACAATTAATAGCTTTCACCCAAAATTCCTTGGGAAACTCGAAATGAATTCTTATTCTTTTAGATATATTAAAAATAATCTGATTCATCTACTCTACCACACTATTTTGTTCTGGTGTCCTGGGAACTGTCTTCCTAAAACACAATACCTTCTTCTAGTAAAACCACTATAAATATATATTTATTTATTCCCCACTATTATTAGACCTCAATTACTTAAGATTTAAACTGTTATCTATTTCTCCTTATATATCTCTATCTAATGAAGTTTATGAAAACATTGAACTTTTACCTAATAATAAACACTCAATCCTTCTGGGATGCATCATCAATGATGTTGAGAAAATATAATGACCCATTGTGAGACTAAAATGAAGTTTTCCACCATACATCTATATATATTAGATATAAATTTTGATTCTTTGATTTCTTATTTTTATATTGAAGTAAACCTTATTATGCTTCTCAAGGATACACTAATCATATAATTCATACTCTATATTCCCATGTTTCAATATTCCCTTTTCAACCATGAATTTTATCCTCTTATCATCCATGTCTCCAAGATGAGCATACTACCATTCCATAGTTCAAAAAGTTGTTACAACAAGTGTTTCACCTTATAAACTTTCAAGAGGGTACAATGTTCCACCTTTCATATTTTTAGCCACCATAGTGAAATTGTGTGTTAAATTCCATGATTATTCCAAATAACTTGTCTAGAAACCCATATCATCCTCTAACATACCAAAATAGAATTATTTCTTATTTATAGTTTGTGTCACACACCTTAAAACATTACCAAGTATCTTCTCCTAGTTCATACATTCACATCACTTATTCCTATCATCTGAAGGGTTTCATCATCCAAAATATGTACCTTTATGAATCTTATGGAGAGATAAATCTATATTCCACCCCTCTCATATGTTGAGCGAAATTAATGCTAATAATCTATAATACATGAATCCAATGGAAAATTGATTGTTAGAAATAATGTTCTTTCATCCCCAACTCTATTATTTGTAGAAGAAATTCTGAAAGATAACATTCTAGAATTTACCCACTAATATCTATAATATTTCTTCAAATTAACCTTTTTCATACACTTTTAGTATATATGTTTAGGAGTGACCAATTTCACTCAACTCTTCTCTATTTTGACATACTCCTTTTTTTGACATTGGTTTTCCCTTCGAATGTAATTCCCTAAAATTTATGTACTACAAAATATTTTGATAAAGCCCAAGACATCCCTTTTACAAGTATCCTCATTCGGAACTAGATCATATATTTCCTTGAACATAATGTTATTCTTATCATATATTCTATAAGCAGTGAAAGATGTATCAATGACCAAATTACATCCCTGAGATTCAATCCAAGAAATTTGAGTTGACTCTGAATCATGTTAAAGTCATTAATATGATCCATCACTGAATTTAAATTGAATATTTTCACATTGAATATTATTTTCATCATAAACACTTTGTTTATAGTGGTGTTCTTTTCATATATGTTGGAGATCATGGTTATTAGTCTTGCATCTGTCTTCACCTCACGAGTATTAAATTCCATATTCTAGGAAAACGTTATCCAAAATAATTTGAGATATTTTGGGTCAAGTATTTACCATTATTATTTATTTATTACTTTCAGTGTGATCCTTTTCAATATAATATTAATAACTTTGTGGTATAGATAATCTTCAATATTTATCCTCCAAAATAAAAAGTCTGATCCTTTAAACTTTTCAATCTAAACCTTACCTTATTACAACATCATGCCTTCTAGATCAGTAACCCCCCACTTAAAAAACACCATAGATAAGAAAAACCTCAATAAGTCTTCTATGAATCTCTCATACCACTTCTTAGGACAATTCCACAAATTTTGAAACTCTCCTTCTGAAACATCACTTAAAAAAGGTTTGAATTCTCCGAAACAAGAAGCACCTAATGTTAATGTCAGTAAAAGGGAACCTTGATCCGATATCTCACCTTTAATCACCTTGATCTTAATATAACTTTATATACACACACTAAATCAGAATAACAAAATAACTCACAATCACACTAGAATAAAAAAGGTATTTACTCAGTTCAAAATTAGTCTTCCTCCACTAGAGAAACATTGATTTTATTATTAATTGTAAAAGAAGATTACAATATTACAATAATAAGTGATAAAGTGGTATCACATGTATAATTATATACAATTATATCTAGCAGATAAGGTTCCATCACCTTATGATCTTAATGGAGGTCCTTATTCTCTATCGAAGGTAACAACTGCTACACCACCATAACTTTAAATCCCTGATAAATATTTAAATATATCTACTTTACTCTTAAAAAATCCTATAAATAAATTTACCTTCCACTTTTTGAATGTTGTTCTATTCATAAGTATTCTATAATGCTACTCCTATGCAATTTAAATTATTTTTCAACACATCCATCATTTGGAGTCAGTTGTCATTTCTTCTTTCTCATGCCTCCAATTAAGGACTTCATTAGTTCTTTTATATTTTCATCATATAGTTTTTAAGTGAAACTTATGAAAACATAAATTATATAATATCTAACACTTAGTGAAAAAAATTATTCACATAGTTAACCCAATAATGGAAATGTGGTCTTTGGTAGTTTTCCTAGTGTTTATTCCTTTACAAATTTCACTTAAAATTTGACTAAATATTTTTATCTACTTATTTTATGATGTTCCTATCAAAATTAAATTAAAATTAATGTATAAACACTAGTTGATTTTATGATATTCCTATGAACATATATACACCAAATTACACTATAATTTCTAGTAGATTGATAGTGGTAATTACTTGGTAGTTTTCTAACAGGTATTTTTTTATTAAATATCATTGAAAAATTACACTAGAAATTTTAGATGATTAATTTTATAAAGATATAATAGAAACACCATTAAATTAAAAGTAAAACTATAATTATAATTTATGTTATTCCAAACAACAAATGTAATGAATATTTCACATATATTTCAAGTGGTTTGATATATGAAATTTATTAGCTATCTTCACACTAGAAATTTTATCAAATTTTATTGAAAATTACACTATAAATTTCATATTGGTAATTATATGAATTTATAATGGAAACCCACTTATTTATTTTATAAAACCAACATAATAATTTATGTAATTCCTACCGATATATGTAATGATAATTATTGTGAAATTTCTATGGATTGAGAGTGGATTTTGTTTGTAATTTTTCCCATTTGAAAATTTATCAGGTTACAATAGAAATCCCACTATAAATTTTAGTTCAATAGTTATATGATGTTCTAGTGGAAAGACACATAAAATTTTAGTGAAAATGACATTTTAATTTATGTTATTCCCACTGATATATGAAATAAAATTTATAATGGAATTTCTATGGATTGATAATGAAAATTTCTTATCAATTTTTCCACTATAATATTTATAAAATATCACTAAAAATGCCACTATAAATTCCATTTCAATATTCATAATATTTCTAGTGGAAACGGACTTGAATTTTTAGTGAAAATACCCCTATAGTTTAGGGTATTTTGGTGAAAATATTTACTCTAAATTGAACTGTAATTTATTTTTTTGATAATTATAATTTCTATGTAGTTTTCCCATTATAAATTTTATCAAATTTTACTAAAAATTCCACTGGAAATTTTAGTTTAGTACTTGTATGGTGTTCCATAGGAAACCCACTTGAAATTTCCAATGAAACCACCATTATAATTTAGGATATTCCCACTAACATAGGTAATGAGAATTTAAATGAAATTTATAATGGTTTGATGAGGTAATTTCTTAGTATTTTCCCACTATAACAACTATCAAATTTTACCAAACATTTCATTTGAAATTTATGTTCAGTAATTGTATGAAGATCTGGTGGAAACACACTTAAAGGTTTACTATGACTAGTATTATAATTTATGTTATTCCCATCAATAAATGTAAAAAAAATTGATATTTAATTTTAGGTGTTTTGATATAGGGAATTTATTAATTTTTACCCTTTGAAACTTTTATAAAAGTTCACTAAATAATTAACTATAAATTTTTGATTAATTATTTTATGATGTTCTAATGGAAACCCACTTGAAATTTACAATGAAACATCATTGAATATTTATATGAGAAATACCCTTTTAATTTATCGATATTACAATGGGATTCCCAAAAAAAACTTATACTGATATTTAATTTTCCATATACACATATTTTTTGTTTCCCAATTTAGATTGAATATGAAAAATTTTCAGTGTCTTGTATAAAAAATTCAGCCAAAAATTAAGAGATTCATACATATGAAACATTATAAACTCCCTTATGAAATATATTAAATACTTATCTATTATATCATCCCATAATTATATTGAAAAAAATATAATACTTATGTTCTCTATGTTCTTAAAATATATAATGCATAAATAGATAGATTTTGTATTAGTGGTGTGGAAGAAAAGTTTTATAAAGGTGATGTAAGAAGGTTATTTTGTATAACTAAAGGGGAAATATAAATGAAATACTATATAAATTCAATTTGAATAAGTCACAAATATATATATATATAGATATTTGGAAATGTTGTAAAAACCCTCACATAAAATGCTATTGGAATAGAAATTTTGAAAGTAGTAAATGGGGACGAACCCATTAACCATGTTAGTATATATTTATTCCTCTATTTGTATGCATGTGCCACTATTTTTTCCAATTATAGGTGCTTAATTAGGTTTGTGATTTATAACATTTTTTCATAGTTTAATAGATATGCAAACACTAAAATATACTCCACAATCCACCTCCATTTTATGAATTCTATCCAATAATTTTATGACCCCCACTATAAAAGTGTCAAGGTTGGTTTTGAAATTAATGTTATGGTTTGAAATGTATTTTATTATTCTATATAGAAAACAATTACCAAAATAAATTTTATTTTCCTATATTATTGGTATTATAGAATTAGTGGAATCATGGAAGAAAATAAAAATCAAGGTAATCCATCTTTTACTAAACGGTGCTTGGTGGCCTTGGATATAATAATAAAGAATAAACTCAGGGTTTAGTGAATTGAATCAAGTGGGGTAAGTACTTTAATTTAAATATTATTTAAATACTTTTAGACAATTTTTTATAATAATATTTATTTAAAATAGGTTGAAAATGATATCTTACATGAATAATGTGCACCCAAATCATCAATAGAAAATATCCACCAAGGAATGTGGTGTTGTAGTTCAAGAGACTATAAAGAATGAGAAGAACCAACTTCAAGTCCCTAAATTACATAATGATATATTGAATAGAAAAATAAAAAAAACATGGAATCCATAGTGGAGGGAAAATAAAAGAAAATTAAAAAAACTAAATAATTTGATATATTATAATAAAAAGAAAGAGCGATAAGGATTTAATCACAAAATGAAAGTTCATAGTAAAATAAAAGATAACTAGTACATCAGAACCATGGAAAATGAGGAATAATAATTAATGGTGATTGACTATAAGATAACTAAATATGAAGATAGAGGAAGAAATGTAGTTGAGGATTAGAGAAATATATAAAATACCATGAAAAAATAGATCACAAATAAGTATATGAATACCTTATGTGAAGAATTATTTCAGACATTCAATTATTAAGAGGAATCCACAAAAACAACTAAGGGGGATCTAATTAACAATTCACATATCTAGAAACCAATAGTAT
The DNA here is from genome assembly GCA_963277665.1 of Viscum album. NCBI lineage: Eukaryota > Viridiplantae > Streptophyta > Magnoliopsida > Santalales > Viscaceae > Viscum > Viscum album. Next base: position 539,970,789 of record OY728142.1, on the reverse strand, counting down.
ACTTGAGAAATCTAAAATTGATACTTGTCAAACCAGATGACTAATTAGAAATTTCACGCCACAAGATTGAAAATTAAAGAACATGGACATGGCATAAATTTATGAAATGAGGGTAAGAATAAGAACACAACCATAAAAATTTATATAATCAATGGAATAAGTAACATGGATGAAAAAATCATCGACATACCCAATGTTTTAGGGAAATTTAAGAATATATAGGTTATTTTTGCAGAGTTTATCATACCAAAACTTTTATATAAAATTTAATGGTCCTAGAAATCATATTATGATCTTCTCTAGAAGATTGAATAGTCATTTCCTACTAGGTATGATTAGAATCATAAATGGATTGAAAAATATTTTTCCTTAAAGTACATGCTTTATTACAATTAATTATTCCTATTATAGTAATGAATATATTTTTGGAGTCTGAAAATAAGGCAGAAAGAGTTACATTAGAAGACATTATTTCCCTTATGAAAAAATAGGTCATAAACAAGAGAGTGAGTATTTAACAAAACAAATCTTATTATTAAAAAACTCACATTGAATCTAAAATTTCATTCAAATCCTTATCTCATTTTCAATGATAAAAGGTAATAGGTGTGTAAAACCAAATCGTAAAAGGTATCTATATAATGGGGAATAAAAATGGAATTTTACAAGATAATTCCATATTCATAACTAAAGCTTTTATGGTCGATATAATAATGTATACAATCCGAAATTTAGAGTTGCGATTCTTGACAAATGTTGTAACTTTAATAATTTTTGGATAGAATTTTTTTAGGAAAAATGAAAATTGATATAGTTAATGTTGAAAAACAGAAATTAAAAAATTAAAAAACTTATAGTGATGGTTGTTGATGCTTTTAAAATTATAATTACATTTATTTGTGCTATTAAAACTACTAAATATGATTTTTCTTGAACTATAAGTACCTATAATAAAAAAATCATATCAGAAACCACATTACAAAAAAAATACATGTCCTAGAAATGAGATGACTTACAAATTGAATACATATTGATATTATATCATTGTAATTGTTCTTATTTTTATTTAATTTATTCTTCTTTTAGGTTTTAGTATCTAAAAAGCTTTTGAACCTATCATCCATTTTCCTATTTTTAGTTGTATATTTTCTTATAGAAATGTTATAGGATTCAACACCACTAGATCTTACAATAATAAAACATGAATTAAGTGATAGTTTTGAATACAACTACTAAATATGATTTAAAAAAAATACTTTTAATGGTAGTTTTAAAAAAACCACGGCTAAATTATTAGGGAAAATACTGAATATTTAAAAATAATTTAACTATTATTATTAATGATTATGATTATTATTTATTATCATTTATTATTTATTATATTAAATTTTTATTAATTTTTATGTTTTAATTAATAATTAATAATTATTTATAATTATTAGTAAATAATTATTTGAAAATTAAATTAATAGTAAATGAAGTAGAAAAGCATACTTCAATATCAAGTGATTAAAACATTTGATTTGGGTGTCCATTTAAGCTCCTTGAATAGTGAAATCAAATATTAGGAAAATAAATATAATCAGATTAAATAATAATTTGGAAATATTTAATAGTAAAATATTTTATCACTCTTCTAAGAGAAATTTAAAATCAGACTTTAACTTCAAAAAACTATAACTTTAGATCCAGGTGTCCCTTTAAGCTCCTTGACTAGTCAAATAAAATCTTACAGAATGAACTAAAATTCAATTAAATAATAATTTGGAAATATTTAATATTTTTTATTATTATTTTACTAAATGAAGTTGAAAATTTAACTTGAACTTCAAACAACTATAACTTTTTTGGGTGTCTTTTTGGAATCTGGGACCTATCAAATCAAATTTTAAAATAATATATATATTATATTAGCTAGGGAAACCATGGTAAGTGTGTTTTCTAGTGGGAATTGCGGCGGTGGTGGAATAGTAGTAATCTCGGCACTGTAGAAACACTATTCACCAAAGGACCTTTGGGTCAAAAATTGGGGCCTTTAGGGCCATGTAATGGGATTTCATGACCACTGGGAATATGGTCCATGTAATGGGATTCATTCCCAATAGGCCTATATGCCATGTATTCAATAAATAAGGCTTGATTGATGGGTTAAACCTTAGGGGGCTATGGCCTGCCTTTTCGGCATATGTGAGTAGTGTGTGTGTGTGTGTTTATGGTAATTGTACCCCCAATCATGTAACACACACACACATATATGAATTTATTTTTTTATCTTTATTAATTTATAATTATGAATAATTATATATATTTATATGTATTTATGAATATTTGTGTGTAAATATAAATATTTATATTTATATTCATATTTAATTATAATATGTGGGTATATATATAGATATTTATATTTATTTATATGTTTTTAAATTTATTTATAAGTATTTTAATTATTTAAATTTATATGTATTTATTTATATTATTTGCGCATGTGTGTTTGTGTATTTATGTATGTATCTTTGAATGAATGTATATTTATATGTGTTTATATATATATATATATATTCAATTATAATTAATTATAATTATATTTATATATATTTATATATAATTACTAGTAATTATATACAAGAATATATATATATATATATGTGTGTGTGTGTATACATTTATATACAATTATAAATTAACAAATATATATTTATATATTTATATATGTTTGTATGTAAGCATGTATTTTATTTATTACTTATTTAATAAATATTTATATATGATTAATTATTAATATATTATTTATTAATTAATTAATTATTAATTATTTAATATATATCAATTTATTATTTATTATTTATTATTTATTATTTATATAATACATAATACATAATATACATCATATATTACATATTACATACTATATATTTTTCAATCAGTTTTTATCTATTAATTATTATTTTTTAAATTCATTATTATTAATTATTAGTTATTTACTACTCTTTATTTTTATTTTTATTTTTTATTATTTTTTTATTATTGATTTATTATTTATTGATTACTTATTTATTTTTTATTTTTTATTGTTTTTTGTTTATATATTATTAATTAATTTATTATTAATTATTAATTATAAAGTATTATTTAAGTATTAATTATTAATTATTGGTTATTCATTATTTATTTTTTATGTATTTGATATTTATTATAAATTAATTATTTTTTATTTATTCATTATTTATTGATTATTTATTTACTATTTATTAATATTTGATATTTATTTTTTATTATCTATTATTTTTATTATTATTTATGTATAATTTATTTGAAATTTATTATTAATTAATTATTATTATTATTTATTTATTTATGCATATGCATTTAAAAATACTTATGTATATATATATAAGTATATTAGAGTATGTTTCACGACACTACTATTTATGTCGGTTTTGAAAAATTATTGCTAAATATTATTTTCCTTTTTCATTTATAACTCTTGGTGTATTTACAATACTCATCTCTTTTGAAAAATTACTCAAATTGGAAAACATAATGTTATACCCCTCATTTTTCTTAGAAGCAATGATTTTCAACTTCATTCTCATCCAAGTCATTTCTTTGTAATATTCCACTATTTTTTTCTTTTTATCGCCCTCTAAATGAGTACATCTACCTTCAAAAATTAGAATTGTTCTAGCTATTGGTGTCAACCTCCTTGAAATATATTCACTAGGTAGTGATCTCCCATCAAATCAATCGTAGATTTTAAAACATAATAATAAAGATAACTGAATAACTCAAATTTCTGACATAAACTTTGAACAATTCCATTAGAAGCTGTTGCAGAAACGCTGCAAGTCGCAGTGACATAATGGTTTGAAGGTGAAGAAAACAAAGAACAAAAGAACAAGAAGAAGATGAACATGGGCCATGAAAATTTACATGCTTTGGGAAATGATCCCTATGTCTCTGGAGTGGTAGAAATCTCACTATGATTGGGATCAAAATTAAAGGTAAATTTCATAGTTTCATACCCACATAGAAATCCTAGCTCTAATGAGCTAATAAGAAAGATGATGCCACTCTCCCACCAATCACACAGAAATTCCACTGTGATATAGTGACCAATGACTAGAAGTCTGTGAAGCTACAATACCACTGTCTCTAAAGTTTGAGATGCTATAATACCCATGAAAAAGTCCGTACACCTATAGTTTCTTGTCGATGTTGTCTGGTCAGCTCTAGTATAGTCCATTCAGAGTTTCTATAGTACCCAAAATGCGGGTCGGGGTCTTCAACCCCCAAACCCTTGAACATGGGTGCACTTCCCTGGAAAACCCCCAACGATCTCACCACAGAGGTCAAACCGTGAGAGTTGCAGTTCAGTGTGTAGTTTGGGATAATAGAATTCAACCCAACCTTATCCAAATTAATCTAGCTACACCATTCCAATAGAAGCATCTTATGAAACAAAAAAGTGATCCTGAATACCATCTATTCTAATGACATAACCATATGCAACTCCACTCTCATTATGTAATATAAAAAAAATACACTAATAAATTGATATCCATGATGAAATCAGCCATTTATCTTAAGTGTATACCCAACACATCAATGCATGGTAGGGAATAATATTTCAAGGTAACTTGTCCCTCCTATCATATTCATTATTTTTTCCCAATAATATATTTTTTCCAATAATCACTCAAACTTCTTGAAGAAATATATAACACTCAACTTACAATGAACATACTCTTTTAGAAATCCATTAAAACCTTCACTTAACCGAGTGTTACAAATACACAATGTTAAATCATTTTTCAAAATACAATGTTCCCACTTATCTCAAAAAACAAATACATCATCTAACCATTTAGATTTACTATAACGATATTTTTCTATTAGATTATCCAACTCATGATCAAATTGTTGTAGATCATGGTACTATAACATACACATCTTAAATCTACAAAAAATGAGATCCATCTCACATCAATTTTTTTAAAAGTTTGATTTCTTTTTGCCTCAAATTTTGTGTAGAAATTCAGTTTCAATTTCCTAGTAAAACATTGGAAATTTATATTTTCATTGTTACATCTTGACCAGATAATAAAGTTTAGGGTACCTTCATGTGATGCACTTAAAAACTATTTGAAACAATAAACAAATAGAAATCACAAATTCATTATACTATAGATATTCCCCAAAAACTAAAATTTCAGGATGATGATTAAATCCCATGGACACCTAAAAGAATATAATCTTTATTAGCGATAAAATTGGTTTTAAATGTAACTACATATTCGAAAAACTCATAATTTATCTTTATATTTAGATTAAACAAAAAAATATCTATAATTTATTTATAAAAAACCAACTGCATAGTGTAGAAAAATGATGGATTTTACTGAGATTTTCTTTCCAAGTACTCTAACAAAAAACTTTCATCACCATGAACCAATTTCCATTTGATATTTTGGCCTGAAAAAAATCTACTATTTCACACACTTATACCAACAACATCTCAACCACTTAAAATAATTTTCACTAATGCGAAAGAATAATTTGGCTTATTATCTGTAAAATCATTCACATACAACTCAAATGATTGGGAATCTATCATATTTATTTTTTACATTATCATATGAGTCAATTCAAGACTATTAATGTGGTGATTATTCTCTTCCAAAAATAAATTTCAGATATATTTCCTTGAATACAACGAACAAACGCCCATTCGACTAAGACAACCAGCATGTATTGCCACATGAGAAAATTACACAATGTTGTCACATTTTTTAAACTTTCTATTACCTTCATTACTATGTGGATAAAAAATTTATTTCATAAAAAAATTATCCAAAAGATTAATCAATGTGATTTTGGTGGATAATGAGGCTCTTGAGGTCATTGGGAAATGTGATGTTAACATTTAGATAGAAAATGTTTGTTTCTTGAAATTGAAATAAGTGAGACACATATTAGGGATATGGAAGAATATAATTTTCATAAGAGATATTTATTGGGAAGGGTTTGTTACAAGATTATTTAATGTAATTTGGAATTTTAATTGAGGATCCATAATAGTGGAAAGAGGAGTAAAGGATGGGACCCTATATCGGGCTGGAAGATTCGATGGAGTAATAATTGTTGGTGTATCAACTTTTGAGAGTTCAAAGTTCTAGAATTATCATCTTGAGTGTCTTAGTGTGAATAAAATTAAAGTAAAAACAAAAAAATCATGATTAATCTCTATTATATAGAGTTTTTAATTTTTTTTACAGTTGTGTTCTTAAGAACCAGAAGAGGGAAACATTTAACCTAAATGGAAGGAATCCAAAATATGAGAAGTTAGATCTTATTCAATCAGATGTTTAGAGACCACCCATAGTTTAATATCATGGAGAGTCACTTTAATTCTTGAATTTAATTATGATGAAATAATAAAAATATGGGTTTACTTTTTGAATCACAAGTATGTGGTATTCAGAGTGTTCATCCATCAGAAGGCCATGGTAGGAAGTGAAACTAGTTGGATGTCAAAACACTTAAGATCTGACAATGTTGGTGAGTATAATGGAAGGGACTTCCAAAAATTATTTTAAAAGAAGTACATTAGGCTAAAGAATATTATTACCAGTATACATTAGCAGAACTGTGTGGTAGAGAAAATAAATTTGGCATTGATAAAGAAGGATTGGATCCCGAGGTTTCACTTCAGAATTCCCAAGGAAAATTGGGTGGAAGGAGTGATCATGACATCATATTTTGTTAAACTAAGTTTTTCCTCTCTATTGGGATAAAAAATTACAAATCAGTTGTGGTCTGATAAAAATATGAAATTTAGTCACCTCAAAATTTTTATAAGTACCATCTACATCCATGTGGATGACAAGGATAGGGAAAAACATGAGGTAAAGTCCAAGACAAGTTTATTTGTAAGGTATGACAAAGGAAATTTTGGTTTCAGATTGTGGAATGATAAAGATCACCAGAGTGTTAAAAATCATAATTTTCTATTTAATGGGAAGTTCTTATGGAAATACTAAAAATTGTGTGATATGGAAGTTGAAATAATGGGTCAACTAACACTTCCAAGTTGATTTGAGTAGTAGTACCAAAAGAACACAATTTCTAGAGAGTTCATATGGAAAATCTGAAATCTTGACATATAGATTAGAGGAAGGTGTGTCTGAATGATATAGGATTAGAGAATCTTGAGACAAATAAATAAAATATAGAGTGTCATAAGTTTCAATAGAAGAAGTAGATGATTTGAAAGTCAAATTTGATTGATCTACTAATGTCAAGAGACCAGTTCATAGGTTTGGAGTTGACATGAACTTGTTACTTATATCATTTAGTGGAGAAACTAACATTACAAAAAATGTGTCCACTTTCAATTAATTTACAAATTGGGATTCATTTAGGAAGATAAATTAATTTTAATATTTTAACAAATCATGGGAGTAACTGGAATACCGTAGGGGAAGAGAGAACTGGAGAATAAGTGATTTTTCAATTTGATGGTGGTGGTTCATGATAGAAAGGGGTTCAATAAATGACTAGTGGGGAAGATATTTTAATATAAGAATGGTATTTAATTATTATAAATATTCTCAATAGTAGAAAAGCATGCTACTATCAAGAAAATGTTTATCTCTGTTACTATAAATAATATTCACTTAGAGAGGATGGATGTAAATACAACCTTATTTCATGGTGACTTGGATAAAGAGATTTAAATGAAGAAACTAATAGATTTTTAGGATTACTGGGACAAAGAATTGGTGAGTAAGGTAAAAATAATAATTTATAGTTTAATGTAAGATCCAAGTTAGTAGAATTATAAATTTGATGCTTTCATTAAAAAGGAAGGTTTCACATAGAGGAACATGGATTATTGTTTCTACTAGAAGGCATGGGATATTTAGAGTTCCATTATCCTTATCATGTATATGGATGAGATGATAAGTCCATAAATGAGTGGATTTGGGAATTAGGAATGATTTTTCTTGAATATTCAAGATTAAATATCTTGATCAAGATCATAAAATCTTAGGTAAGAAGATTGAGAGTGATAGGAAAGTCTGGAAATTGGTCTTATCTTTAAGGGAATTGAAGCATGATTTTTCTAGAAGATTTAAAATTAATGATATTGTCCAGGACAAGAAAATATTGGAAATAAATATTGAGAGATATAGTAAAGTTAGTACACTTGTTATATCTCAAAATGTCTACATATTTATAATTATATATAAGTTCATAATGTACATATGTAAGCTGGTCACAACTCTATTAGTCGAACACGTAAAATTTTCCAAGGGAAAATTGCCTCAAATGGAAGATTTGATCAAGTACATGGAAAAAAGTTCTATTTACATCAACGGTTGTTATTATAATGTACACCATGATATGTACTCTACCTAACATTTAATTTTTAGTGGGAGTTGTGATTCCTTTCATGTTGAAACCATGGAAGGAGAACAAATAGGTTATAAATTAGATCATTTCCTATATGAAAGAATTGGAAGGTACAAATATTTACTTCAAGATATAAGATTTATTTAAAGGTAAAAATATTTTCTTCTATATTCCATAGTTGAAACCAATTTTTACTTTTTTTCATAAAAAATATGAGTATGCAGCAGTGAAAGGCGTTGTTGTGGGTGCTCTCAAATGAAGTGTGATTTTTGGGTACTTAGGTGCAACAGAGTGGCTGACCAAGGTTGTCTCTCAAAGGAGGAAGAAAATTTGAAAACTTATTAAAGGTATTCTGAAAATAACATAAAATGGAATAATAAAACTACTTGAAAGGATGTGGGTTTTTTACCATTCCTAAAACAAGAAGAAGTTTGCTGGAAGAAGATTGTATAATTCTTTTGTTTTTATTTTTGAAATGAAGTTCTATTAAAAAGACACAACAAGAAGATGTTTTTTTAGAAAATATTTTAAAAGGCATAATCGATCTAACTACACCTATTCAATCAATTATTTATCATTATAATTTAAATTAACATACACTTAATTATGATCCCCTGATTTATTAACCATTTAACCCTATGAGAGTTAATTTAACCATAATGATGAAATTACATAAATCCTGGGCTAGCTTCAGAACACGCAATCACAACGCCCTGATTTGATTGATGTTATAAGGTTAAAATATTGTCAGTGGTTAATTATAGAACATATAAATTCTATAAATTAGGATTAAATGAGTTTAGGGAATATATTTGAACTCTTTAAACTGATCCTGTGTGGTTTTTAATTAGCAATTAAGTTCGCGCTCTCAAAATTCACACAATTCTCGACCTCATGTGATTTGTGTTTATTATTCAATTTCTTTCTTAGTTTAATTTAAATTAAAAAATAAATTAATTGATCAAAATATGTGAATTAAAGTATCTCATTTATTCATAATAAATTAATGAGCGATGTTAGAGGTATATTTATTACTAAAAAGAACTACTCTTCCATGGTCAGTGTAGTCATCGTGGAAACATTTTTCATTTGCAATGGTTTAGAGAGGGTAGAACCCAATATCGTTTCTACACTTGATTCTAGACCAATTTGGAAGATTACGAGAAGAAGAAATTTGAACAAAACAGAAGAAAAGATAATAAATAAAATAAGAGCAAAGAAGTTTATTACACAAAAAAAAGTATTACAACACGAAGAAGAAAAAGAAGGAAAATAAGAAGTCTTCGTCGAAGGGATCCTTGATTCAAGAGATACCCTTATTTAAATGGTTGAATAATTGGAGTGGATACACTTGTCTTCTACCCTCAACTTCCATATGCACGTCAAAACCCTTAAAAATGAAAAAATACATATTTATAGAGTAGAGGAGATGCTAGGTTAAAATTAGATTCAAGTGTGAATGAGAAAATTCTACCAACTATTTTAAAATCAATTGCACCGCCTTATTGACCACCAAAACACGTGAATTATCTGTCCTTCCAGAAGGATAATATGTGCCAAATTGGTTCTTCATTACCATTTCAATATTTGGTCTCAATCCATGTACGAATGTAGACGATATGGCCCAAACACTAAAGTGATGTCCAATTTCGTGTGTCCAACCCACCATTGACTTAATGGCCCATTTACTCCATCCAAATGCACTCTTTAGCTCTAGTGTCCGAAATAAAAGTTGTAGTAAAATACGTTAGGAAAAATTTTACAAAATTTTAATTTAAAATAAAAAATATTAAAATATTTTTGTTTGAAATACTACAGTGAATTTTAAAAGGGTAAAAATGGAATTTTCATCAAATTTTCAAATGAATGATCTAATCCCCAATATTTTATAAATAAAAATATTTAAAACAATTTGAGGAACTCATATAATTTATTATCAATAAAATATTAAATAAAATGTATTTTATCAACTCCCCCACACTTACCCTTTTGCACTCCTGGGAAAAACCTCATATCATGTATTCAAAAAAAGTGTGACATGTAAACATCAATATAAAATCAAAACAAATTTTTAAATCACATAACCTTGAGATAAAATAATTCCACACAAAGAAACAAAAGATATCATGGCTCATAAAAAACCATTATTTTATGTTCTCCATTTATATCATTTAATATATTTCCACTTCATTTATCCTCTCATGCACAAAACACTTACCTCACTTGAATTTTCTCTTATCACACAAATGTCAATTTTTCAGCAATGTTTTTCTCATCCAAACTCATACAAGGGTCACCATAGGCTTGATAAATTCCTATATCACCACCCGATGTGAGTCAAGGATATAGTTTTATCATGAGGAGTTTTAAGGGCTATTCTGTGGCTTTCAGTTGATAGGATTTAGATTTGAAAAATTCTGAGGCTGAATGAGGAGGGATTGACTCTTTTTGAAGTAAAATTTCATTAATCTAATTTTCACTTAAATATGGTCTCCTCCTCAATCCACATGAATCAATTAATCTTTATCATCATGAAAAATAAAGGAATGTGCACACCATTCAAAATTTCAGCAATAAAAATGTCAATCTTCTCAAACATGATTTTCTTGAAAGATCCATATAGGCACACCTTTATTCCTATATTAGAAGCTCTAGAAAGGAACAACTTCACTTAGCATGGAAGCTATAGAAAAGGATCAACTTTCAAAATAATGATTTTATTTAGCAGCAAACACATCTCTTCAGAATTTAATTTTCCACCCAAAGTATCACAAAATGTGGTAGCACAACCCAAGACATCTTCCCCCACACTTGTTCAACTATATTATGTAATTTTACCTCAAGAGTTGTTTGGATATAGAAAATTGGCTTCTTATGTAGCTAAACTAATAGGATGTTCATAGATTATAAGGGATACAAGGATTAAATGTTCAAGGTAGGCCATTATAGAAAATTATTCTTTGAAATATGTTCTTTAATACCAAACAAATGACTCAATCATTTAAACATAAGTACCTCAAACCCTCAAGTTTTGATAAGAATAAATCAAATTCTAGTTAAATCAAGCATGGTTTGGTTCTCTCAAGAAATGAGTTGAATGTAAAGAATATGAAAATAATGGTTCAAAAGCCTAATAGGGAAGTGATTCCAAATATAAAGATAGTGATATGTGGCATGGGATTCAAAATTCAGAGTACTTATCATGAAATTACTAAAGATTTAAACTTGAAACAAAGTCATTTCAGCATTCATTTAAGCTTAATTTCATGGGATAAATTGTTTAAATCATTTATATAGATTTAAAAATCGTGATGAGAATCATTTTAGCTCAAAATTTTCAAAAAAATGCAATAAATTGAAAAATAAACACACAAAATTTGAAAAACACACAATTTTTTTGAATCACATTGAGAACATGAAAACAATTAAAATTACTAAACTAAAAGGTTCCCCCCCCCCCACACACTTAAAATATTTCATTTTCCTTAATGTGGACCCATGATATGATATATGAACATGAAATGTATAATTTTAAATAGGACAATGAATAAATAAGTGAAAGGGTTAGGAATAGCCTAATATGCTCAAGTGATGATGGGGTCATGTAGTGTGATGAAATCCACTCCATGAGTAAGAGGTCCCTCAATGTATTTCTTCAAAAGTTTCCCATTGACTATGAAACTCCTTCTTGTGTCATCTTGTTTGATCTCCACTACACCATAAGGAAAAACATTAGTCACAAGATAAGGACCTAACCATCTGGAATGAAAATTACTAGGCATCAACTTCAGTTGTGAACTATAGAGAAGGAATTTCTCTCCAACATGAAACTCCCTTTGTTGGATCATTATATCTTGAGTTACTTTTAATCTTTCCTTGTAGAGCCTTGAGTTCTCGTATGAAGAAAATTGAATCTCTTCAAGGTCTTGAATTTTCAGCTTCCTTTGGATTCCATATTATGCTAAATCCATGTTTCATTTCTTTATAACCTAATAATCCTGATGCTCAACTTCCATGGGGAGATGACACACTTTCTTGAAAACAATCCGAAATGGGGACATATCAATAGGGGTCTTTTATGCTGTCCTATAAGCCCATAACGTATCATCCAAGCACTTTCTCCAATCTTTCCTATTTGGTTTCACGGTTTTCTCTAAAATATGTTTCAACTCCCTTTTTGAAACCTCAGCCTTGCCATTTTTTTGGGGGTGTTATGGTTTAGATGTTTTGTGTGTCACCCCATACTTCTGAAGAAGGGAAGAAAGATTCCGATTGCAGAAGTGTGTTCCTTGGTCACTGATGATGGCCTTCGGTACTCCAAACCTACAAAAAATATGCGCTTTGACAAAGTGAACAACAACATGAGAATCATCATTCCTGGTGTCCTTATCCTCCACCCATTTTCTCACATAATCAACAACAACCAAAATATATAGGAAAACAAATGAACTAGGAAAAGTACCCATAAAATGGATTCCCCATACATCCAAAATCTCACAGAATAGTATGGGTTGTTAGGGAATCTCATGTTTTCTAGAAATGTTCCTAGTGTGTTGGAAACAACAACATGTCTTACAAAACACATGGGCATCATGGAATAAGCTAGTCCAATATAATCGAGAGTCCAAAACTTTCCTAGCTTTCCGTTGGGGTCTAAAGTGTCCACCACAAGCAAGTGTATGACAAAAATTTAAAAAAGACTCCAACTCATGATCATGAACACACCTCATAATAACTTGGTCACTACACATACTCTATAGGTATGGATCATCCCAAACATAAAATCTTGACTCACTATTTAACTTTTAGACTTGACGTTTCTTTAAATTTGTAGGGATTTCAGAGGAAATAAGGTAGTTAAATAAATAAGCATGCCAAGGATGTACACCTGAGATGGAATAAAGATTCTCATCAGGGAAAGTGTCCTGAAGTGGTACCTGGTCCAAGGTTTCATCTTCTAGTGTGTGAGTAAGCCTACTAATGTGGTCTGTCACCAATTTTTCTGACCCTTATTGTCTTTTATCTCAATATCAAATTCTTAAACAAGGAGAATCCATCGTTTAAGTCTTGGCTTTGCGTCTGGCTTCTACAATAGGTATCTCAGAGCTGTATTGTAAAAAAAACATCTTTAGAGCCCAATAAATATGAACAGAATTTATCTAAAGTGAATATGACAGCAAGAAACTCCTTTTCTATGGTTGTGTAGTTTTATTAGGTTGAATCCAGTGTCCTTGATGCATAGGCAATCACATGTGAACATCCCTCCACCCTCTGAGATAAGACAACCCCAATAGAAAAGTTGGAGGCATCACACATAAGCTCAAAATGAATCTCCCACTGTGGGGGCTGTATGATCGGTGGAGCGGTCAGACACTTCTTTAGCTCATCAAAGGAAGTCCTCCTGAATCATCAAACACAAAATCAGAATCCTTTTGAAGTAATCATGACATAGGAAGAGAAATCTTACTAAATATTTTAATGAAGCGCTAATAAAATACATCTTTCCCTAGGAAAGATATAACATCACGCATACATGAAGGATATGGTAAGGATGAAATAATATCTAACTTAGATATATCAACCTCTATCCCATGTTTTGACACTACATGACCTAAGAAAATGCCATTCACTTCCATGAAATGACACTTTTCAATGTTCAAGACCAGATTATTCTCAATATAACAATTCAACATCTTTCCCAAACTACATAGAAATTCATCAAATGATGATCCATATACTATAAAATCATCCATAAATACCTCCATGAAGGTCTCAATAAAATAAGAAAAAATACTCACCATGCTTCCTTGGAAGGTATTTGGGGCGTTGCAAAGTCCAAATGGCATCCTTCGGTAGGAAAATGTGCTGAAGGGACAAGTGAATGTAGTTTTCTGTTGATCCTATGAAGAAATATAAACCTGAAAATATCCATAAAATCCATCCAAGAAATAATAGTGTGTTTTCCCAGCTAGTTTCTCATGCATCTGATCAATAAATGGGTGGGGGAAATGGTCCTTGTGAGTATATTGATTTAGTTTCCTATAATCAATACACACATGCCAACTATTTTGAACCCTAATTAGAACTAACTCATCTTTCTCATTTTTAACAACAGTAACAACACTTTTCTTAGGTAAAACTTGAATAGGACTCACCCATTGGGAATATGAAATGGAATATATTATACCCACCTTGAGAAAATTTTCAACCTCTTTTTTAACAACCCCTAAAAGCGTTGGATTGAGTCTCCTTTTTGGCTGCCTAACCGGTTTAGCACCATCCTCTAAAAGAATCATATTCATGAAAATAGAGGGGATAATACCTGATATGTCAGCCAAGGACCTCCCGATTTCTTTGATGTTCTCCATAAAAATATTCAAAAGTTTTTCTTCATGTTCAAAAGGGATATTGTTAGAAATGATAACAGGTAATTTCTCACCACTAAACAAGTATTAGTATTTGAGATTTGGTAGAAATGACTTGAGTTTTAGTGTAGGGGGTGGTGTATGGATAGAGACATAGAAGGAACATAAATATGCACACAAAGAGAATCAGTATCAGAATAAACATCATCAAAATCAGAGAATAAAGCATCAAATCCATCAGCATACTCAACAACCATTTCATAACCAGAGTTCACATGATCAAAATCAGAATATGATTCCATTTCAAAATCAAATCTAATATAGTCTTGTGCATTAGAAATAGGTGTGGAAGTACTCTTAGACATAAAACTAGAACCAATAATCATAATATCCCTAATAATAGGACAATCAAAATCCAAGTTGTTTTTATTTTGTGGTTCAAAATGGGTGATAAAAAAATCATAATAATCCTCTGAGAGGTACACCATAGAGTCTATAATATTAAATATCACAACATCATCTCCAAACTCCATGGAAAGTGTACCCTCGTGGACATTTATGATTGTTTTTGTATTTTTGAGGAAGGTACTACCTAAGATAATTAGAGCATGAGAACATACCTTATCATCCTACATGTTAAGAACATATAAATCTATTGGAAATATCATGTATCTTACTCTAAAAAGTACATCCTCAAGGACTCCCACTAGATATGCCGTAGCTCTATTTGCCAACTACACAACTACTCTCATCAGATTCAACTCACCAACCTGTAAAGAAGATAATACAAAGTGAGGCATCACATTTATGGAAGCTCCCAAATCACAAAGAGCATCCAAAAAGTGAAACTCCCTTATGGTGAATGGGATAGTGAATGTACCAGGATCCTTGACTTTTTTGGAATTAATAGAGTTGGTGTAATGAGCACTGACACATTCCTTCCAAGATTGATCATCTCATTTCCCTTGATCCCTCTTTGATTGGTACAAAGTTCTTTTAAAATTTTTTCATACCTTGGGATTTGCTTAATGGCTTCAAGTAAATGGATATTGATCTCCACACACTAGAATATATCCAAAACTTCTTTTCTCATTACCACTTCAGCCATCTTTTTTGTTTGTACAACTCTTTTTGGAAATGGAAGGGGTTTAGGAGGAATATCATCAATCTTTTTCTTACCTTTATCTTTCTCCTTGGATTTCTCATCATTTGGTATGGAATGGGGCTTCTCTGAAGTTTATTTGAATCCCAATGGAATGATAGGTACAAATGTATCAGTTTTTTTCTTCCCACTTCTCAATGTGATGGTACTGACATTCCCATTGAGATTTTGAGTAAGTTGGGAAGGTATATTTCAAAAATTATTACTTACCAGTTCCTGGAGGGCAGTGGCAATCTGGCTCATTTGAGTCTTTAACTCCCTCAACTCTGAACCTTGACTCTTCATCTCATTCTGTTGATTAATAACAAATTTTTTCAAATGATCATCAGTATTAGAATATAACTTTGGTTGATAATTCCCTTTTTGATGAATCATTGATGCTTGAGCACCAAATTGCCTTTGGGGTTATTGGAAACCTTGTTAGTAAGGCGGAGGCTTCTGGATGTTTTGTTGAAAAGGGGGCCTTTTTGTTGTCTAGAGCCATACCTCGTGTCTGATTGATCCTTCCACCCTTATTTGTATGTTGGAGAAAATGAATCAAACTTCTTTTGGGGATATTTCTATTTTTGCGGTTGATACGGTCTCCCTGGGAATACTGCATCTCAATCATCTATATATTGTAGTTTTGGGAAACAATTAGTTGGGTGGCTTGTCTCGGTGAAAATTCCACAAGTCCTTGAAAGAGTGGGTTGGGATGTCTTTTGATACAAAGAAATATTAGTCACCATAGTGGTCAATTCTTCCAACTCAGTATCAATAAAATGATTTTCAAGAGAGGAAGTACTTACCTGATGTTCTCCTCTGACTAGAGGTGTACCTCAATCACCAAATTGTTGGGAGTTTTGTGCCATCTTGTCAATCAACTCATGTAAATCTTCTGGTGTTTTTTCAACCAATTATCCTTCAGCTGCAACATACACCATGCTTCTCTCTATAGGTGTGAGTCCTTTGTATAAGTACTGGATGAGGCGTTTCTCACTAATTTGGTGATCTGGGCATCTTGCACACAACTTCTTGAATAGCTCCCGGTACTCATACATTGAATCCTCTCGTGCTTGTTTGATCCTTGAGATATCCTTATAAATGGAAGTAGTCCTTGATTCTAGAAAAAATATTTGCAAGAAAAGACATTTCGAATCATTATAATAAGTTACATATTCAGGTTGTAAATAATACATCCAGTCTTTTAAAGCTCCATCAAGTGAAAATGGTAATTCCTTTAGTTTGATTTGATCTTCAGATACATTTCATGTTTTTAAGGTTGGGAAACCCACATTAAGTTCTTTAATATTTAGATACATTTAATAGTTTTAATATCAGGTGCAACCAATTCTCGAATTGTTCTATTTAGTTTATTTCCATTATTTTCAGCCATTGGTTCTTGTTTTAGACTTTATTTATAACTATTTCCAATTTCTGTGTTCTTGGAGTGAAGTAATTCTCCAACTGTTTTAATGTTGAAACTTACCATAGACTGAGAATGTCTGATTCGAGCCCGTAGGTTACGTTCAATATCAGGGTTAATATCTAAAATATCCTTAGGATTATTTCATGTCATAAATAAAATAAAAATAAAAATAAGTAAATTTAACCATAATAAAAATGATAAGTTTGATTTGATGGTCCAAAAAGAAGAATAAGAAAATAAAAGAAGAAGAAAAAAATTAGATTGGGTAAAGAAGGAATAAAGTAGAGAAGAATAGAATAAAATATAAAATAAAATAAATACCTCGAATTGGTTGAAATAATTACTTGCCTCCCCCGAAATGGTGACAATTTGAAAGGCTCTATCATGGATGCTCTCAAATGAAGTGTGTTTTTTGGGCACTTAGGTGCATCAGAGTGGCTAACCAAGGTCATCTCTCAAAAGAGGAAGAAAAATTGACAACTTATTAAAGGTATTTTTAAAATAACATAAAATAGAATAATAAAACTACTTGAAAAGATGTGGGTTTTTTTACCATTCATAAAACTAAATGAAGTTGGCTGGAAAAAGATTGTATAATTTTCTTGTTTATATTTTTGAAATGAAGTTCGATTAAAAAGACACAACAAGAAGATGTTTTTTTGAAAATATTTTAAAAGGAATAATCGATATAACTACTCATCTTTAATAAATTATTTATCATTATAATTTAAATTAACATCCACTTAATTATAATACCCCAATTTTTTAACCATCCAACCCTATAATAGTTAAATTAACCATAAATATGAAATTACTTAAACCAAAGGCTAGCTTCAAAAAATACAATCGCAACACCATTCTTAAATTGATGTTCTAAGATTAACTTATGGTCAGTGGTTAATTAGACAAAATATCCATTCTATAAATAAGGATTATTTGATTTTATGGAATATATTTGAACTCTACAAACTGATCCTATGTGGTTTTGAATTTCTAATTAAGTTCACGCTCTCACAATTCACACAATTCTCGACCTTGCGTAATTTGTGTTTATTGTTAAATTTCTTTATTAGTTTCATTTAAATTAAAAACTAAATTAATATATCATATTATTTGAATTAAATTATCTTTTTGATTCAAAATAAATTAATTAAGGAGGTTAGATGTAGATCGATTATTAAAAAGAACTACTCTTACATGGGCAGTGTAGTCATCGTAGAAACGTTTTTTATTTGCAAAGGTTTAGAGATGGTAGAATCCAATATAATTTATACTATTGATTATAGACCCATTATGAAGATTAAGAGAATAATAAATTTGAACAAAACATTATAAAATAGAATAAATAAAAGAATAACAAAGAAGTTTATTACACAAAAAAATGTATTACAACCCGAAGAAGAAGAAGAAGAAGAAGGCTTCATCGAAGGGATCCTTGTTTCAAGAGCTACCCTTATTAAAATGGTTGGATAATTGGATTGGATCCACTTCTACTCTTCCCTCAACTTCCTAATTCATGTACGAACACTTACAAATGAGAAAAATACATATTTATAGAGTGGAGGGGAGGCTAGGTTAAAAGTGTTTCAAGTGTGATTGAGAAGATTCTTCCAACTATTTTAATCCCACTTAAACCACATTATTAACCATCAAAACGCGTGAATTATCTATCCTTACAGTAGGATGATATGTGATAAATTGGGTTTTAGATCCCCTCTCAAAATTTTATCTCAATAAATGCAAGGATGTAGATGATATGGCCCAAAAACTAAAGTGATATCCAATCTCTTGTGTCCAGCCCACCATTGATTTAATGACCCATTTACTCCATCCATATGCACTCTTTAGCTCTAGTGTCCTGAATAAAAGTTGTAGAAAATTAAGTTAGTAACAATGTTACAAAAGTTTAAGTTCAAATAAGTCATATTAAAATATTTATTTTTTAAATACTAAAGTGAATTTTAAAAGGGTAAAAATGGAATTTTCATCAAATTTTCAAATGAATGATCTAATCCTAAATATTTTATAAATAAACATATTTAACACAATGTGAGGTAATTATATCATTTATTATCAATAAAATATTCAATAAAAATGTATTTTATCAAGCAACAATTAAATTAGGTAAAAAATTGATATGGTTGAGTAGGAATGCAGTTGGTAAAGAATTTAAAATTTCAAACACGAATAAAACACATCAAAATAGTTTATCACTTCATCTGAAACATGATGGAGGACAAAGTAATGGAGTTATGAAAGATAGACATAATGTATAATCCAGTGAACATGTTCACCATGGTGTTAGTCCAATAAATTCATAGGTATCACTATATCTTAGTGTGACTAGTGTGAATAAAAGGAGATATATATATTCTGTTATATGAAATTAGAATTTTTTTCTTATGTTGGGGAGTTTTCATGAATTCCATAAAGTAGTGTTAAAGTGATTGATTTTTAGGAATGATGGATTCTATCCATGTTTGGTTTTATATTACTAGAAATATACACATTAGAAGATAACTCATCCTTTAGGTTTAGACAATGGTAATGAAAATATTCAAAAGAGGAAATTGAAATATGATATGTTCCAATGGGGTGTGTAGTGGACAGTTCATCGATATATGTGATTGAAAGTTAATGTATATGTTTTTTCTGGTGGGGTTGTGTTAGTTTTTTTCTCATCAGTGAGAAGAAATAATAATGCATATTTTTTCTTGACAATGTTACATATTGGGAGACATATAATTCATTACTAGGTTTCAGCAGTCAGGTACTGATTGTTCTAAGTGATTGACATTCACCATGCTAAATGGGGGTACGTCCAAAAATGGTAGAAGTTGGTGATACCTGATTGTTGGATGGGACCCAAAATATAGGTGGGGTGACTTCACTTGTACAAATGCACAATGATGTGGAAACAAAGTTATTTTACATTATTTTTAATTATTGATTGTGATTGTAAACCTTTTCATCTTTTTATAGATGAAAATGGAAACAATTTTCTCCCATGAATGTAGGTTACATGTAAAATAACATATATCCATGATAATTTTTTTACTTTATTGTTTTTTCATGAATTATTATGTGATTTGTGAGTGAGTTTAAGAGGAGGATGAATTGGTGTGGTGTGTAGGGTGTGTAATACTTATTATATATTGGCACATCAAGTTCAGGGGAGTCCTTACAATCAAGTAAGTTTCAGCAGATCAATTTCTACTATGTGGAAATTTCAATGGATAACTTTTGGTAGATAAATGGTTTAGAAAATCCCAAATACATAGAAAATGAGATTTATTAGGGCATATGAGTTCTTTTTTCAAGTATAATTTAATATTTTTTAACCTTCTATGTTTTGTTCTAATTTAAAATATTTTATGTGATTTATTTTTATGAAGTTATTTTTAATTAATGTAATATGTTATATGGTTAACTAATGTTACAATTTTCATTAACATTATAATTTTAGTTTTAATGTCATAATAATTTTAAATATTATTTCTAACCATAGAAAATGTTTTTTACAAGAAACATTTATATGAAGTGTGAATGTTTTGTGCTTTAATAATAATGCTCTATTTATCAGCCATTGGGTTCATAGCCTAGTTTTTATGCATTTAAGGATTCTTAGGGAGATATTAGGGTCCAATATCAGAAATTAATTTGTAGGAATTGATATATTTTATATGTATTTGTCCTCTTACCCAAATCGATATAAATAGTTTCTATTTATTTTTTTAATTTTTATTATTCTAAATTATTTTTTATATAGGTAGTTTCTATTTAAAATTTTTACATGATGGCTTTTATGTTTTAAAAATTCAAAGTTTCTTATTCAGTCTTGTTTAGTGTTTGGTCCACCACTTTGAAAAAATTTAAGTATGAAAAATATTTTTGAAATATTTTTCTTATAAATTATGAAAGATAATTATTCAAAATATCTTGGAAAGAACAAAACATATTTTGACCTAGAAATAAAAAATTCCCAACCCATGGTCAGACTTTACTAGTTTCTAGTACCATTCAAACTATCCCAACTCAACCTAAATAGTCTACCAAGGCCTGATTTTGGGTGGGGGGGGGTGTTCGACCTTATTTACATGGTTAAGGGCTATGAATGTTCAAAAAAATAGAGTGATATACTATATTGGTGGGTTAGATATTTCATTATTGATATGGTGTTAAGGAGGAGGAATGTGATTATTTGTTTTTGATTTTATTTATTTATATAAAGAAAGTGATATAAAGAAATTGAAAAGGAGGGGGTTTACTCTTGAAAAATATAGAACTATGTAGATATAAATTAATTAATCATGAAGAATTATGAATTAAAAATTATATCAAAATTGTACCTCGACTAATTTCAATTGGAAACACATTTTCTCGTTGTTCTTGATCATCACTCAAGGAAACTAAAATTAGAATGCTCTATACCATCCACACACATTACAAAAGCTTTATTTATCATCTACCTATGAAATCTATGTGATAGAATAGAGAATCAAAGGCTCTTAGACATCATCATGATCATGAGATATCAAACTAATGATCCTTGAACTTAGATTAATAAATATTTGATCTTCGCTTCATTTTTTCTCTCTATGACTTTATATAGAGGGGATAAGAGATAGAATTCAAGAAATACATTCTCAAACACATTTTTTATTTTAAACATGATTTTATATTTAGGTTATAACTTCCAAAAATTTAATTTATGTCCTTATTGATGTCAACACTTTAAACATACCCAAAAATGACACTAAAACACTTAAAACATGTTGAAAATGTTATATTTATATTATCAAATGATTGTAAAAAAAACGTGTCACATGATAAAATACTAGTCATTAACTTGAATCAACTCTCCCATAAACATTACAAAATATCCTTGAATATTAAATATTATTTATTTGTTTGAAAAAGTATTTTTCATTATATTCACTGAATAAATTATGAATATAATGAGTAAATAAATTACATGGATACTATTCTAAGATTAAATAGCATTGAATTTATTTATCTATGAAATCATATAAACATGGGCATTACCCGACCACCACCATAAATCCCACCATTTCCTAAACACCAATTCACTAGAATTATCCAACATTTTGAATAATCTTTTTATATAACCCTCTAGGACCTTATCTTGATAAAAATGAATACTATTAATAGACTAGGAGTGGAGTCTATAAACCCATAATGGTTCCTTAAGAGTTAATTAATAGTCCTATCAATGAAAACCTACGATGAATATACACTATTCCATATAATCTATTTATCTCACAGTATCTCATAAAACTAGATGCACACTTCATCTCTTTTTCCTTTCTTCCTTTATGATTCATTAAACTTACTAGGAAAACTTACCTTTAATCCTCATGATCATGAATTTAATAAAGGTACTACCATCATGTTTATGTTAGACCAAGACATCTCTTCCATTATAAAGTGAAAAAACCTTTTTTGAACATTTAACCAATGTCATACCACTGATGAAACACCCCGCACAAGATATATTTCCATAATATAATTGTTATTGTTTTCATCTTGAATCAAATTAAATGATCAATTAGTACACATTTATAATGATCAAAATTCTTGAAATCAATACACGTGTTCGTAGATAAGAACTAAAAATGACACACAAATCGTGTGGTGATCCTATTGGTGGGTTAGTCTTTATGATCTCCCCTACTTGATATCACTAATTGAGAACTTCATGAGAAGAAGTATCAATGCTTATGAGCCCCCATCACCTAATAGTCATATATTAGCTATTTCTAGTTAGTATGATGTATCTTGACTATATGACATAAGTTTAAGATTATTGTCATAGTATCTCGAGGTTCTCATTATTGTTGAGAACTGCTATAACATGTTTATTTGACTAATAATCTATGGTAATTCCTATTTAAATAGTGGATATAGAAATATAAACACTATTATGGTAAGTATACATTATTCCTAACTCAATTTATATATGATACTTTAATAAAAAATCTCTTTTCAAGTTGGTTCTAAGGCACCCACTTTTACAACACTCCCACTTACATTGGAGAAAACTTATTAATAATCAACTTGTTAGATATCACATGATAATATCATGATTCCATTGAATTATGGATTTAGTCATTAGTTCCACCACATTTAATTACATGGATACACTACTTTCTGTGACTTCACCTCCTTGAGTAAGACTCCTCAAGAGATGATATCACCAAGTATAATCCTTTTTCCCTTTGTCATAATGTTGAAATATTAGTTAGTACCAAAATTATTATTCCAAGAACTAAATAAATAATTTTATATTTTATACTTCTTTAGTTTAATTTTAATCCACAACATACTATGTATTTATTTATATGGATAAAAATAGCCTTTATGAGCTTCAATTTCTTGTTACCTTAGCCCAAATATAATATTATATCACATTGATCCATTAGAAGACTAGTTTGTGTCCCCTTATGACTAGTGTTCACTACTCTCCAATTGTCAAATACATATATCTTGTAATTTATCAAGTACAATTGGATAGTTATAACTATTTCCCATGTAGTTCACCTTGATTTAACTGATATTTTCCTATCACTTTTTTACTTGGAAACTAAAGTGCTCCCACAAAACCCTTGTATACACCTAGAATAAATTCATTCCAATTGAATATTATATTAACACGATACTTGTATTAATCTAAAAAAATATCTATCAAAATTCATTTATTATTGGAATTATTTTTTATCAACCACCCTTTCTTGTTATGTTGTATAGACACCTTACAAGAAATGTGATCTGGACATGAAATTCCCAATATAATGATCATAGAAAGTTTCTATGAAAAATGGAAATAAAATAGTTTTACAAATAATATTTGGTATAACTAATAAATCCTTATGGTACCAATCTTATACTACCCATGTATAGTTTATCTTGAATACCCACTAATGAATTTACATCAATTAGTGAAAATATAAAAATAAAGACTTGATTTTGATACATGGAATCCATTTCTCAAACTTTATATTATATATTTTTAATCGTAAGTGATTTTCATTTACTAATTCCTTATAGGAACCATTATTCTCAATTAATATTTTATCACCCACCGTGGTGAATATAAATCCATCACTATGGTTTTAACCTTCCTATACATTATATGTATCTAGAACATTAATTTTCCACAAGCTCTTCTGAACAATTTCTAATTCCAACTACTTGTGCATCTCAATCCTTGACTTTAACTAAGTCAAATTATCTCCCACTATATCAAATGGATATTTTCAATCTTTAATATAAATTTAGTCTATCAATTGACTATAACTTTTCTATCTCATGTGTTTTTTGTAATATCCTTATAAACATTTAGGACAATTACCTTAGATTCACATTGTGTTATTCTTGATGAATGATTTTTATTAACATATCCTTAACAAACCCCTTTTATCTAAAAATAAAAAGTATGGCATAATTTTCAAGACCGTCCCCTGGGGTCCATGTCGTGACTAGCCCAAGCCCACCTCCCATAGGCTTGGGGATGACGACTAGCACCAGAAAGGCATATCCCTATAAACAGGAAGGCATTGCCTTTAAACCTGCAAGCACACAGTCCAAACACACAACATGATACAAGAACGAAGTAAACTATAAAGGAAAAGAGTGAGTAATATAAGTAAAGGGGCCAGAATACAAGCCCAACTGAAAAGTACAAGTAAAATTGAAAGACTACTCCTACGATCATCCGCCAAGGATCCTACCTGAAGGGTAGGTATAGCTCCTGATCGGTCATCTCTATGGAACGTCACATAAAATAGTCCACCTCCGAGCACCCTCCAGTCCTGGATCCCTCAGTGTCGATCAACATTGTTTGTTTTCTTCCCAAGACACAACAAGGAGCGGGTGTAGCCCATGCAGGGTGAGTATAACAATACTCAGTAGGGACCCCGAGACCCCGAAGGTCTCATAGAATCTACAAAGGATAAACCACAAAGCAAGGCCACAAACACAAAGCACGTAGCAAAAAAGCAACCCTACTTAGGTATATGCCATACATATACCTAAGTTATCAAATATACTCATCTCATTCATGAGGAAACAAAAGTCACCAACCTTTTAGCCATTAGCACAACTGTTCCATGAAATAAAGAACACCATGAAGGTAACACCACAAGGGTAAGTACCCCAAAGGCAACATCACAAGTAAAACACTTAAAAGGTAATACCACTAATAAAAGTACCACAAAGTTAAATACTCAACTCACAACAGGTATAACTTAATTACAGAAGTACAAATGATTAGACGTATCACTAGATCATCTTACTTCAAGGAGAACCTCTACTATTGACCCACACAAGATTCGTATAAGTTGACACACATAGGATTCATATAAGCTGACCCACACAGGATTCATAGAAGCTTACCAACACAAGATTCATTGAATTTTACCCACACAGGATTCATATAAGTTTACCCACACATGATTTGTATAAGTTTTTCATGTACAACCAGCCATAGGGTTCCCCGCACCCAGTGCACTCAAGTTCTGTAGAAACTTCTCCTAGAGTCTTCAGTCATACCTCGACCACCAATAATCTCTAAAAATGTGTAACCCAGAGGACCAAACTTGTCATAAGGGTCCCAATGTGATAGCCAGTGCATTAATCGGACGCCCGGTTTCAAAGTTATTAGCATTTTAGTGCAGAGGGCCTGGTTGGATTCAGGTTCAATCCAACCCAGCCGTACTCCAAATTTCTCAAAAAATCCAGTATAGTATACCAAAAGGACCGTCTCAACCCAAAGATCCTAGTTCCGTAGATGGTTCGTCAAACAAATGTCCGGTTCTCAAGATATGTTCCTTTAAGTGTTTCTGGGGCCGGTCCGACCCAACCCGACCCGACCCGACCCGGTCTGGGCCGACCCGACCCGATTTGGGTTGACCCAACCTGGTCCGAGTCTGACCTAGCTAGGTGGGGCCAATAAGGGCTTGGACCACTGGGATGCAGCCCGACCCACAAGGGTGCGCGACCCACTAGGTACGCGACCCGACCGCGTGAGGTGTGGCCCACGGTTGGGTGGAGCGGCCCGCTGTGGCGGGGCTCGCCCTAGTCACCACTTGAGGGAGTGACCCCCAGTTTTTTTGAATATCCGTGAGGTCCGTTCACTCTCTTTTGTAGTGGTGGTGCCACATGGTGCTGTTAGGTGACATACGAGACCCACTAGAGCGGGTTTTACCTCTCGTCGTTCCCAGCCGATGCCTGCCGCCTTCTCCAGCAGTGCGTTGCACTGCCACCCACGGTCGGCTGGTGTGCCGACCGCCTACTCTGACCAGCACGGATGACGAGCCATGTCCAAATCCTATGGCGGTGTAGGTGCACCACCTCCTTCCTCACAGCCGGCCAGTGCCAACCTCTGCCTTGGTCCTCACCGACACTGGTCGTCGGTACCGCCTTGCTGGTGGCCATCCGCGGGTCACTGAGAGAGATCTGGTGTCCCATTTTTCCTTCCAAAGGTGTAATTGAACTTCCCAGGACATCACCATAAATTATAGACAATCAAAATTGGGTTCCATCCATCCCAAAGAATCACCTGTGAAGAATTCACAAATTAATCAAGATAGCGGAGGGATCGTGAATTGTTTGTTTGGACTGAACCCTCCATGCTAGCTTGATAGAAAGAGGTTGAAGAGATTGAATCATCCATACTTGAAATTAAAAAAGTTCAAATACCCACCTCGAATCGTTGGAGAACGCTCGCGGTTTTAGATGACGGGTCGACATTCGTCGTTCCACAACAATCTTCAACGGTTGCTCAAACGTCGATACTTCATTCTTTGCATGGTGGATTTGTTCTTCCAAAGGTTCTCCAAAGGCTCTCCAAAGTTATCTCCCCCCAATTCTAATCTTTTCCAAAGAATGACCAAGAGGAAGGAGAGAATCCTTACTCATTAACTTAAGTTAATGGTTTATTTAACTTGTTATTAATGAGATTTCATTAAATGGTGGGTTTCATGGTTACACACTTTGTGTAACTGGTAATTTAATGCCCAATATTAAATTCCCGACCACCCTCATGTGGTATCCACCTCCAATGAATTAAAAAGGATGGAAGGAGTTGAATAAAAATAAAACATTTGTTTTATTTTAATCCTCGAGGAAACCCCAAAAAACCAGATCTTCCCCTCGACCTACTACGGTCGTAGTGAAGGCCCCTTTAAGAGAATCTCGGTGCTGTGAGTTCAATGATGCCCTCAATTTTTTAATCCAAGCACCAGTTCAAATATTAGAAAACTCTACTATGGTGTTTACTGAACGTGCCTTAAAAAAATCCAGAAATTCATTATGGGTACAACAGGCCTCAGAATCATGCGCTGTCAATTTTCACAGACTCATAATAATTCCATTTCATTAAAAAAAATTACATGGAAAATCTATGTCTTTAAATTCTCCCCATATTAGGGCCTTTCATCCTCGAAATCCACAATATAGACTAAGAAAACAAATGGGGGTACTGAGAACGAATATGAGCCTCCCGCTCCCAATTTCTATCCTGGAGGTTCCAGTGCTGCCAGCAAACGAGCAATAGAGGTATCGACCACCCATAAAGTACTTGCTTATGTCGATACTCATTCTATTTTGGAACCTCCATAAATATCACCCCATCATCAAATTCCATCCCGCTGTGTTTAAGGACGTGAGATGGTTCATGCACATATCTCCTCAGATGGTATACATGGAAGATGTTGTGCACCCTCTCCAACTGTAGTGGAAGTGCCAAGTGGTATGCCACCTCTCCAATCCTCTGAAGTATCAGAAATGGTCTGATAAACCTCGGTGAGAGTTTTCCGCCTCAGCCAAATCCCTGTAGTCCCCATTGAGGTGAGACTCGTAGAAATACATGGTCTCCCTCCTAGAACTCCAAAGTTCTCTGCCTAATGTCAGCATAAGACTTCTATATGCTCTGTGCAGTCTTAATCCACTCTTGGATGATCTGCACATTCTCAGTGGTAGACCATACCAACTCTAGACCCATAAGTGTTGACTCCCCTGGGTCTATCCAGCATAGGGGTGATCTGCAAGGTCAACTGTATAGGGCCTCGAATGGTTCCATACCGATAGTGGAGTGATAAATGTTGTTTTATGCGAACTCCACCAAGGGCAAGTGATCCTTAAAACTACGGCCAAATTCTAGGACATAAGAACATACCATGTCCTCCAGCATTTGAATGGTCCAATCCATTTGACCATCCATTTGCGAATGAAAGGTGGTGCTCAAACGCAGTTGAGTCCCAAACGCCTCCTATAATACCTTACACAACCAGGATGTAAAATATGCATCACAGTCAGAGACAACCGTCGATGGAACCCCATGAAGTCGCATAATCTTTTGTATGTAGTGGTGTCCCAAGACCTCTACTTATCCCTGATCTCGAATAGGTAGTAAGTGAGCCGACTTTGTGAGTCAGTCAACGTTCACCCAAATGGAATCATGTCCCCTGAATGTATATGGAATCCCTATCACAAAGTCCATGGAGATTCTATCCCACTTCTACTTCAGAACCTCTAGTAGCTGCACTAAGCCCATTGGAACCTAATGCTCGACCTTCACTTGCTGGAAAGTGAGGCATCGAGAAACAAACTCTGCCACTGGCTTCTTCATCCTTGGCCACCAGTGCTGACACCAAAGGTCTTTGTACATCTTTTCCACACCAGGATGTACCACCAGAGGGGATTTATAGAACTCCCTCAACACCTCCTCCCGAAGTGCCATAGATACCATAATATGTCCTCTGAATAGGATCACGTGCTCCCCACATTTAGAAAATACTTTAGGTGCCTATCTTGAGGATATCTGAGCACATCAAACCTCATAGTAAATGTCCCCAAGCTACGCCTCCTAAAATCGCTGAAGAAGTGGGGGAGTGATAGTCATAGACCAGTGGTAAGATGCTCCATCTCTATCCACTAAGGATATCTGCATCGCAGCTAGCTGCTCTGTCACCTAACTCAACAACTGTAGACCAGACCTCCTGCTGAGGGAATCTGCTACCACATTTCTCTTCCGATGAGTATAGACTATCTCAAAGTCATAGTCCTAGAGGAACTCTAGCCATCACTGATGGCTCAGTTTTAGGTCATTCTAAGAGAAGATATACCTGAGACTCTTGTGATCAGAGTAGAATGTAAAACATTCACCCATAAAGTAATGTCGCCACATCTTCAGGGTGAAGACCACTGATACTAACTCCAAATCATGGGTAGCATAGTTCTACTCATTTTTCCTCAGATGTCATGAGTCTTAGGTGATCACTGATCACTCCTGCATCAGGACACATCCAATTCTGGTCCCTTATGTGTCGCATTAGACTAAATACCCAACTCCCTCTTCTGGAATCCTCAAGATGGGGCACTCGTCAGTCTCTGTCTCAACTCTTAAAAACTCTGCTGGCATCTCTCCATCCAAACAAAAGGCTGTCCCTTCTTTGTGAATTCTGAAAAGGGTTTCATAACTCTGTAAAAGTTAAGCACAAATCTCTGGTAGTATCCAGCCAACCCCATGACACTTCATACCTCAGTCAAACTCTAGGGTGGCTCCCAAGAAAGAACAACCTTTATCTTCTCTAGATCCACTGTCACTCTAACCTTCAAGATAACGTGTCCTAGAAAGTTGACCTCTCGTATCCAGAACAGGCACTTTGAGAGTTTACTATAATGCTGGTGCTCTCGGAGTGTATCTAGAATTATTTGTTGATGATAGGCATGCTCCTCCTCTGACGCCGAGTGTATCAAGATGTCATCGATGAATACCACCACAAAGCGATCAAGGTATGGATGAAATATCATGTTCATGAGTCCCATGAACACTGATGAGGCATTGGTCACACCAAATGTCATAACCAAGAACTAATAGTGGCCATACCAACATCTGAAGGACATATTCTACACATCCTCATCTCATACCTTGAGCAGATTATAGCCTTATCTGAGGTCTATCTTTGAAAACCAATGAGCTCCCTTCAGCTGATCAAAAAGATCATCAATCCTCAAAAGTGGTTACTTGTTCTTAACGGTCACTTGGTTAAAGCGCCGATAATACACATAGAGTCTCAAACTCCCATCTGCCTTCTTGGAAAACAAAATTAGGGCTGCCCATAGAGAAACAGTGGGCCTTATGAACCCTTTCCTCTGCAAGTCCTCCAACTGTACCTGTAACTCACGAAGCTCTGTGGGAGCCATCTGATATGCTGGTGTAGATATCAATGTCGTCCTAGGGTACATGTCGATGTAAAAGTAAACCTATCTGCATGGAGGTAGTCTTGGAATATTATAAGGAAATACATCGACATATTGGTCCACCACTATAGGATAACATAGACTCCTCACATCAACTGCTCCGAGGGTAAGGCTAGACAACTGATGAGTGATTAGCTGCACCCTCCTCTAGGTAAGTCTCTCATGTGTTGCAAATGTTCCCTTCTCTCCGATGAAGGAAAACCTTGTCCCGTCCTCAAGGAAACACCACACTTTGTTCCTAATATAGTAAATTTGATCATGGACTGTGGATAACAAGTCCATACCCAAGATGATGTCGTAAGGCCTCGACGCCACTACTAAAAGATCCCAACTAAAGCTCTCACCTCCTATAGTAAGCTCACCCTACTGTCACTAGTGTGTAATCGTCGAATCCTCTCCCATAGGAGTCTCTAGTCGTAAGGATTGAGCCAATGGATCCACTGGAATCTCCAAGATCTGAACGAGGGTTGTGGAAATAAAATAATGACACACACTTGTGTCTATAATTACTACAACTAAGGTGTATTAGATACAGATCATACCTCTTATCATAGCTAGAACACCATGGTCGTAGGCCTCAGTTGCCTGAAGATGAGCTCGTCCCTGTCCACCTACTCCCTATGGTTGGGGTGGACCACCTGGAAGTGGTGGTGGTAGAACCTCGAATCGCCACCCACCACCTGATGCACGACCAAATACTCTGCCACATCTGCCTGATACCTGCGGACCTCCCTGATCAAACCTATGACTCTATGTCAGCAGTCCCTCAACCGTCTAATGGTTGTAAGTACGGTTTGTTGGGCAGTTGCGAGCCATGTGATCATGCCTACCACATGAGTAGCACCGCCTGACCCTAATATGTCCAGCTCTGTCTTGTGAGCCCACATCACCGACCCTGTATCCTAGGGTCATCCACCTGAAGGTCTGGACCACTTGGACCTCTATTTCATTTTCCTACTGCCAGATACAAATAATTCCTCCACATGTCGTCTGGTTGTGGGTCTCGCTGACGGTGACTGCTCAGCAAGGAATCTTTCTACAAATAGTGCTCGCTCTAACACCCCAACTTGCGTCGAGATGCTAAGAGATATCATCAAAGATCTGATATCCCATCGGAGACCCTGATCAAAGGTCTGGGCCAAGAAGAAAGGGTCTCATACCATGTCGGTGGTGTAGTGAAAGAGGTCAGTGAACCTCATTGAGTACTAGGCCATGGTCATGTTTCCCTGCTGCAAGTTTAAGAGCTCCTGTATACGCACAGAGCATAAGGTTTCTGGGACGAACTCTACCCTAAAAGGATCTCAAAGTCCACCCAAATGAGGGTCACCTCATCATGTATCTGGAGAATCAAGATCCACAATCTACCTACTTCTTCCTAAAAAAGACTGGCTGCTAGGATCACCATAAAGTCAGCTGGTTCCCCAACCAAGCAGAAAACTCTGGCTACAACCTCCAGCCAGTTCACAGCCGCCTGTGGGTCCGTCTTGCCTCAGAACCTCAGAAGACTCTACCGTTAAAACTCATGCAATGATCTCGGTCGGCGTGCACCCTCTTCTGGTGGGGCTGGTGGCAACGGTTTCCCAAAGGGTAGTGGTTCTGTTGGTACACAACCCAAAGGTGCTAACGCCGTAAGAGGGTCCTACATTGAGGTGTCATAGCTTGGTGGGACTTCATCGCGTACTCTCTCAGGAATCCTAGCTGGCTATCTACGTGGAAGAATCCTAAAAGAGAACAGGTGTGCCACAGTTAATAAGTTGGTGAGATGACTCAAATAGATCACAAGAAAAAAAATTTCAAAACACACTCAATCAGTGTTTTTGGTCACGGAGTTGGAAATCAGAAGTCAGTGTCTTGGTGTATGGATACGTCGGCCACCACACCAACACTGAATTTCCCAAACTGAGAACCATAATCATAACACTTAACACTATTTCTAAATTTAAAAGGATATAGTCATAGTTCTTTGGTAGAA
This sequence comes from Viscum album, assembly GCA_963277665.1. Taxonomy (NCBI): domain Eukaryota; kingdom Viridiplantae; phylum Streptophyta; class Magnoliopsida; order Santalales; family Viscaceae; genus Viscum; species Viscum album. The sequence goes on along the minus strand of OY728142.1, from coordinate 539,938,183 downwards.
CCGAATCCTCTGATACCCTTGGTCACGACCCTTACCTCGAGGCTTGTACTGTGACTACCCCAAGCCCACTTCTCATAGGCCAGGGGTTGGCGACTAGCACCAAAAAGGAATATCCCTGTAAATGGGAAGGCATTGCCTTTAAACCTACAAGCACACAGTCCATGCACACAACAGGACACACGAACAAAGTAAAATATAAAGGAAAAGAGAGAGTACTATAATTAAAGGGTCCATAATACAAGCCCAACTGAAAATTATAAGTAAAACTGAAAGACTACTCTTGTGATCATCTGCCAAGTATCCTACCTGAAGGGTAGGTACAGCTCACGATTGGTCATCTCTATGGAATGTCACATCAAATATTCCACCTTTGAGCACCCTCTAGTCCTAGCTCCCTCAGCCACGATCAACGTTGTCCATCATCTACACAAGACACAACAAGGTGTGGGCGTAGCCTGTGCAGGGGTGAGTATAACAATACTGAGTAGGGACTTCGAGACCCTGAAGGTATCAAAGAATCCAAAAAGGATAAACCACAAAGCAGTAACAAAAACACAAATAACGAAGCAAAAATCAACCATACAATACTACAAATACAGGAATTAACAGCGCTAAAAATGGGCTTTAACAGCCCTGTAAAGCTCAGCACTGATAAAGGGGCGTACCCTTTATTAGTGCTTACTAAGCACTGATAAAGGGGTACTTTATCAGCGCTAAAAAGCGATGATAAATGAAACCTTTATCAGCGCTTTTTTAGCGCTGATAAAGGTGTAGTTTAACAGAGCTTTTTAGGGCTGATAAATTCCCTCTCTACTGCTATAAAAAAATCTACAGCAGCACACCCGGACACCTGCAAAAAAATCAGCATCTCAATAAGGTAATTAAAGCAAGTATACCCATACAAAATTAACTCACAAATCATAAGCTAATTAGAACAAGTATAACCATATAAAAATTATATATGTACACCATTAACACATTATTCATAAGTTAATTAAGTACATAAATAATTTAATTTAGAATTCAGGGGGTTGGGGGGCTGTTCAAGGGTTTGGGGTGGTTGTCCAAGGGGGGGTAGGGGGTGTCCGGGGGGCTTTCCAGGGGGCTTTCCAGGGGGGTGGGCTGGTGTCCAAGGTGTTAGGGGAGCTTTTACAGGGGGTGGGGGGTGTCCAGAGGGGTGGGGGTGTCTAGGGGGTGGATTGGTGTCCAGGGGGTGGGGGGTGGTCCAGAGGGTGGATTGGTGTTTGGGGGGGGGCTTTCTAGGGGGTGGGCTGGTGTCCAAGGTGTCGGGGGGGGGGGGGGGCTTTGCAGGGGTGGGGGTGTTCAGAGGGGTGGGGGTGTCTAGGGGGTGGATTGGTGTCCAGGGTGGGGTGGGGGGCGGTCCAGGGTGTGGATTGGTGTCTAGGGGGCTTTCCAGGGGGTGGGCTGGTGTCCAAGGTGTCGGGGGGCTTTACAGGGGTAGGGGTGTCCAGAGGAGTGGGGAGTGGATTGGTGTCCAAGGGGGTGGGGGGCAGTCCAGGGGGAGGATTGGTGTCCGAGGGGGATTTCCAGGGGTGGGCTGGTGTCCATGGTGTCGGGGGGCTTAACAGGGGGTGGGGGTGTCCAGAGGGGTGGGGGGTGTCTGGGGGGTGGATTGGTGTACAAGGGGGGGTGGGGGAGGTCCAAGGGATTGGTGGGGTTGACTCTTATATGTCACCAAGGACCCTTGGATCATTCTTATAAAAGATCAAGGCAATCCAACTGCGTTTGGTCGGATTTTCATAGGTCAGTTGTTGCTTTCAATTAAAATTGTGTCCATTTTAAACAAAAGAGAGACCCTTTGAGTGCTAGCGGCCACACCGTGCCTCGGATTGAGGCAGGGTTGACTCATACACGTCACAAATGACCCGTGGATATTTATCCTAAAGGATCAAGACAATAAGAATGCATTTGGTCGGATTTTCGAAGGTCAATTATTGTTTTCAATTAAAATCGTGTCCATTTTAAACAAAAGAGAGAACCTTTGAGTGCCAACAGTTACACCGTGCCTCATATTGAGGTTTGGATGACTCTTACACGTCACCAAGTACCCCCCGGATCGTTCTCCTAAAGGATCAACACAATTTGAATGCGTTTGGTTGGATTTCCATATGTCAGTTGTTGTTTTCACATAAAATCATGTCCATTTTAAAAAAAATAGAGACCCTTTGAGTGGTACCGGCCACACCGTGCCTCGGATTGAGGCGAGGTTGACTCTTACACGTCACCAAGGACCCGTGGATCGTTCTCATAAAATATCAAGGCAATCCGAATGCGTTTGGTTAGATTTTCATAGGTTAGTTGTTGTTTTCAATTAAAATTGTGTCCATTTTAAACAAGAGGGACCCTTTGAGTGATAGCGGTCACACCGTGCCTCGGATTGAGGCGGGGTTGACTCATACACATTAGAAAGGACCTGTGGATCATTCCACTAAAGGATCAACACAATCTGAATGCGTTTGGTTGGATTTCCATTGGTCAGTTGTTGTTTCCACTTAAAATCGTGTCCATTTTAAACAAAAGAGAGACCCTTTGAGTGGTACCGGCCACACCGTGCCTTGTATTGAGGCGGGGATGGCTCGTACATGTCCCCAAGGACCCTTGTATCATTCTTATAAAGGATCAAGGCAATAAGAATGTGTTTGGTCAGATTTTTGTTGGTCAGTTGTTGTTTTCACTTAAAATCGTGTCCATTTTAAACAAAAGAGAGACCCTTTGAGTGGTACCGGCCACACCGTGCCTCAGATTGAGGCAGGGATGACTCTTACACATTACCAATGACCCTTGGATCATTCTTCTAAAATATCAAGGCAATCCGAATGTGTTTGGTTGGATTTTCATAGGTCAGTTGTTGTTTTCAATTAAAATTGTGTCCATTTTAAACAAAAGAGAGACCCTTTGAGTGGTACCAGACACACCGTGCCTCAGATTGAGGTAGGGTTGACTCTTACACGTCAAAAATGACACTTGTATCATTTTCCTAAAGTATCAACACAATCTGAATGTGTTTGGTTAGATTTCTGTAGGCCAGTTGTTGTTTTCACTTAAAATCGTGTTCAATTTAACCAAAAGAGAGACCCTTTGAGTGGTACTGGCCACACCGTGCCTCAGATTGAGGCAGAGATAGCTCTTAACCGTCACCAAGGACCCTTGGATCGTTCTTATAAAGGATAAAGGCAATCCAAATGTGTTTGGTCATATTTTCATAGGTCAGTTGTTGATTTCACTTAAAATCATGTCCATTTTAAAGAAAAGAGAGACCCTTTGAGTGGTACCAGCCACACCGTGCCTTGGATTGAGGCAGGGTTGACTCTTACACATCACCAAGGACTCGTGGATCATTCTCCTATAGGATCAAAACAATCCAAATGCGTTTGGTCAGATTTCTGTATGTCAGTTGTTGTTTTCACTTAAAATTGTGTCCATTTTAAACAAAATAGAGACCCTTTGAGTAGTACCGGCCACACCGTGCCTTAGATTGGGGTGGTGTTGACTCGTACACATTACCAAGGACCCTTGGATCGTTCTAATAAAAGATCAAGGCATTACAAATGCATTTGGTCAGATTTTTGTAGGTCAGTTGTTGTTTTCAATTAAAATTGTGTCCATTTTAAACCAGAGAGACCCTTTGAGTTATAACAGTCACACCGTGCCTCAGATTAAGGCAGGGTTGAATCATACACATCACAAAGGACACGTGGATTTTTATACTAAAGGATCAATGCAATCTGAATGCATTTGGTCAGATTTCCATAGGTTAGTTGTTGTTTTCACTTAAAATCGTGTCCATTTTAAACAAAAGAGAGACCATTTGAGTGGTATCGGCCACACCATGCCTCATATTGAGGCGAGGATGGCTCTTACATGTCACCAATGACCCTTGTATTGTTATTATAAATGATCAAGGCAATCCAAATGAGTTTGGTCAGATTTTCATAGGTCAATTATTGTTTTCACTTAAAATCGTGTCCATTTTAAGCAAAAGAGAGACCCTTTGAGTGGTATCGGCCACACCGTGTCTTAGATTGAGGTGGTGATGACTCTTACATGTCACCAAGGACCCTTGGATCGTTCTTATAAAAGATCAAGGAAATATTAATGCGTTTGGATAGATTTTTGTAGGTCAGTTGTAGTTTTCAATTAAAATTGTGTCCATTTTAAACAAGAGAGAGACCCTTTGAGTGGTACCAGCCACACCGTGCCTCGAATTGAGGAGGGGTTGATTCTTACATGTCAAAAAGGACCCTTGGATCGTTATAATAAAGTATAAACACAATCTGAATGCCTTTGGTCAGATTTCCGTAGATCAGTTGTTGTTTTCACTTAAAATCGTGTCCATTTTAAACAAAAGAGAGACCCTTTTGTGGTATCGGCCACACCTTGCCTCAGATTGAGGCAGGGATGGCTCGTACACATCACCAAGGACCCTTGGATCGTTTTTATAAAAGATCAAGGCAATCTTAATGCGTTTGGTCAGATTTTCGTAGGTCAGTTGTTGTTTTCACATAAAATCGTGTCCATTTTAAATAAAAGAGAGACCCATTGAGTGGTATCGGCTACACTATGCATCAGATTGAGGCTGGGTTGAATCTTAAATGTTAGAAAGGACCCTTGGATATTTATAATAAAGTATCAACACAATACGAATGTGTTTGGTCAGATTTCCGTAGGTCAGTTGTTGTTTTCAGTTAAAATTGTGTCCATTTTAAACAAAAGAGAGACCCTTTGAGTGGTAGCGGTCACACCATACTTTGAATTGAGCCGGTGTTGACTCGTAAATGTCACAAAGGACCCTTGGATTTTTCTCCTAAAGGATCAAAACAATATGAATGTGTTGGGTTAGATTTCTGTAGGTCAGTTGTTGTTTTCACTTAAAATCGTGTCCATTTTAAACAAAAGAGAGACCCTTTGAGTGGTACCGGCCACACCGTGCCTCAGATTGAGGCAGGGATGACTCTTACATGTCACCAAGGACTCGTGGATCATTATTATAAAATATCAAGGCAATCCAAATGCGTTTGGTTTGATTTTCATAGGTCAGTTGTTGTTTTCAATTAAAATTGTGTCCATTTTAAACAAAACAGAGACTCTTTGAGTGGTACCGGCCACACCATGTCTTGGATTGAGGCGGGGTAGACTCAAACAAGTCAAAAAGGTCCCTTGGATCGTTCTCCTAAAGGATCAACACAATCCGAATGTGTTTGGTCAGATTTCCGTCGGTCAGTTGTTGTTTTCACTTAAAATCGTGTCCATTTTAAACAAAAGAGAGACCCTTTGAGTGGTACCGACCACACAGTGCCTCAGATTGAGGCGGGGATGGCTCTTACACGTTAATAAGGACCCTTGTATCATTCTTATAAAGGATCAAGGTAATCCAAATGCGTTTGGTTAGATTTTCATAGGGCAGTTGTTGTTTTCACTTAAAATCATGTCCATTTTAAACAAAAGAGAGACCGTTTGAGTGGTACCATCCACACCGTGCCTCATATTGAGGCGGGGTTAACTCTTACATGTCAAAAATTACCCTTGGATCTTTTTCCTAAAGGATCAACACAATCCGAATGCGTTTGGTCAGATTTACGTAGGTCAGTGGTTGTTTTCACTTAAAATCGTGTCCATTTTAAACAAAAGAGAGACCCTTTGAGTGGTAGCGGTCACACCGTGCCTAGTATTGAAGCGGGGTTGACTCTTACACGTCAAAAAAGACCCTTGGATCGTTCTCCTAAAGTATCAACACAATAAAAATGCGTTTGGTCAGATTTCCGTAGGTCAGTTGTTGTTTTCACTTAAAATCGTGTCCATTTTAAACAAAAGAGAGACCCTTTGAGTGGTACCGACCAAACCGTGCCTCTAATTGAGGCGAGGATGACTCTTACACGTCACCAAGAACCCTTGGATCGTTCTTATAAAATATCAATGCAATATTAATGCGTTTGGTTGGATTTTCGTAGGTCAGTTGTTGTTTTCAATTAAAACTGTGTCCATTTTAAACAAAAGAGAGACCCTTTGAGTGGTACCGGCCACACCATGCCTCGAATTGAGGTAGGGTTGACTCGTACACATCATAAATGACCCTTGTATCATTCTCCTAAAGTATAAACACAATCCTAATGTGTTTGGTTGGATTTCCATAGGTTAGTTGTTGTTTTCACTTAAAATCGAGTCCATTTTAAACAAAAGAGAGAACCTTTGAGTAGTTCAGCATTCTTGCATGTTGCTGGTGCATATCATCTGTTAAAATGGGAAAATGAATCATTGGAGAAAGTATTTTTTATTTAATAAAAATTACAATTTTCCTACGAACATTTACATACAAAAATGTTTCATCTTTTGATCCCCTTAACCCCTCTCAAAAATGACCACCAATTGTACATGTCCCTAAGTCAGATCTTCATTGTATTTGTGTACAATGTGCCATCAGGTATGCAACCCACTCATTTCTGAACACATCTATATCGTCTTGTGAGTATGAGGATTTTTGGAAGTCATAGTAGTACTGCAAAATATAAAAATAAAGAATTAATAAATAACTTAAACGAACTAGTAGTTGTTTTTGAAAATAACCTTTTTGGGATGCTAGTTTGCTGAGGAAAAACGATCTCTTTCATAAATTTACAAACATAATAACCGCAATCATTATCGTTTGTTTGTTTTGGACACTGCAAAAAAATTGATCATTAGGAGAATAAGTAAGTCGTGTTGAGATGTGTTTGGATAGTGAAATTTTATTATATATACCCTAATATTTGTCAAGACTTAGTACTTGCTCGCCTCCCTATGCTTAGCCCCTGTCTTCATTCCTTTTTTAGACGATAATGATACACCTCCCTATCATAACCGAATAATCAGTAAAAGATAATATAAATTATGTTACTTGATTTTTAGACCTAAAACGCAAGATGTAGTGTCTTACAGATTCAAAAACTCTATCATGTGTGGTCAGTTTGATGGATATCCTTGCTTTGAATCTAGAAAATAAATCTTCAGAGTATCCAAGTTCACCGAAATTAGCAACTAATATTGCCTAAAAACAAAAAAAGGAATAAGTAATAAAATAAGTGAAAATATAATTGATATGCTTTAATCGTAGAGTATTACCCCTGCATGGTTGTTATTAGGAAAAGTCTGTCATCTGTAATCTTGTTTTCAAATTTTTTCAGCAAGCCGTTTACTATTGCATCCCTTTTTTGATGGCTCTATTTTTGTTAGGTGTGTTGATGTGATATGAGGACTAACGAGTCCAAATCTTGGCTCATGGGAAAATTCCTTCAACTGTTTTTCATAAATGCGTCTGTCGACAATATAAAATTCATTTAGTCATAATTTGAATAGTTGATCAGATTTTAGAAAATCAATTCATGGAAACATACTTCATATATACATTTACAACTGTGATGCCTAGCCAACCGTTTTCAAGGATTTCATTTACATTTTCAGTAGCAAATAAATCATGACTTTCCTCTCTATATATATTCTCTTCGAAAACCACTAGATGACTATTACCATCTTTTAGCTTCGTATCCACATGAGTCTTCAATGCTAGTAAATGTGGATAGAGAACAGGTGGTGTTATTGTGCTTTCAGTAGATCCTTGGGATCGGTTGGTCGATCCTTTATATGGTTTTGAGCCGACGTTTGTCACCCACTTCCCTTTCTCTGTCTATAATAACAATCATTGATTTAGACCCTTTTTTCATTAATTGTTAAGGGTTTAGCTTAAAAAAAGGAAATAAACACCTCTTTGTCTGCATGTACTCTTACAAGTTGTGATGGCCATGCAATGAATGTCCCAATAGCCTTTTGGACCGTATGAATATCATCGTCATCAAGTGGAATAGGTAGCTCTGCATTTGGCTCATGAGCTATAGTAATCATCACTTTCATATGATCTTTTGAAAATGGTCTATTATGTAGTGTGGCATCTGGGATATTGAACATTGTAGCCCTCAATACAAGGTGATAAGTGGGTGTTGACAGATATAAATCACAATCATTATCACCCAGTAGAAGATCAATATAGAAAAATTATCAGTGTTTGTCTGATTTACATTTCATGGGAAAAATTATTAGAATATTGATTACCATGGCTAAGATAGTTCTTTAAGGTGAATGGCTCACCTCAAAGTTGGTGGGGGGTGGGGCGGGATGTTCACACGCTGGTTGTTCCTGGGTTGTGTCTTCCCTTTTCTTCCCACCCATAAAAGTTGCTAGCAACTCTCCCTCCCATTGCAATTTTTCTTAAATGGTTGCTATTTTTTTGCTCATTTGTTCCAATTTTTCATCTGTATCATCCATTTTTTTCTTCTTCTCAAAATATAATCGGGTTGTCACCCCAAACCCTGCACCTCTGACATGACCGTATTTTTCTGGCTACTTCAAAGCTGTCGATAATAGGTCTGTATCCGCTACTGGAGTAGCTGATTCCCATGGCTGTCAGATATAGGAAAATAACTAATTATTTTTTTATAATAGCAATTTTAAACAAATCTTTTTATCATCATGTCATACTTACACATATTTACCACACTTTCTATGTGTTCTCATCTACAAACTTCCCTTCTTTGTTCCCACGTGCCTCCTTCCATAGCACATGACGTGGGATGGAAGTGCATTTTGTTTTAGACTCATCAATCTATATATAAACATAGAAAGATAATTATGATGTTGTTTATTGGCACCTAAAAATATTACTGTCAATTTAAAATACGTACCATTTTCTTTTCTAATGAAGTGTACCCCATCCTTTCTTTACGATAGAGGTATGTTGGTTTTGATGCACGTTCCTTATTTTCAGTATAGAGTTTCTGTTTAATAAATGAAATATTGACAATCAAAGTGATGAATACAGGTATCCTCAAACAACGTATTATCACCCACAATGTACCTGAAACTTCTCATCCCCACGACGGCCAATAAATGCATCCCATGATTCTTGGGATATCAGGTGAGCATAGACAATGGGTGGGTGCAGGTTTATTTTACCCTTAGAATCTTTCAGGTGGCATCTTGTTAAAATAGTGCGGAAAACTTGATGAATATTTCCTGAAAGCCTTGGTACAAAATCCTTGTGAGAATTGTCTACTATAAATGTACTCTGCAAGAGATTTAGAAGAGTAAGACATTGTTTCTTTATTTTATTTGCTAGTAAATTAAATAAATAAATTCATAATGTTATCGTAATTTCTTTCCAGATCACAACCTTCAGCCCGAACACAACATGGTTCCATGAATCTATGTCAATTGGCACGCGTTGCCGAGTGACAACTCCAATGTAGCTACTAAACATAGCCTTGTTGGGATTCACATGTTGGCCTCATGCATTCCATCTGACTTAAAATTTGATGACTTTGCTTTTCGCCTTAAGAATTTTGGCTAACACCGTCAAACTATGATGCACCTGTGTTTTCTGCGACGTCGGTCCTTCATTCCCGACCATTTCATCGATATCAACATCATCTATATGTTCATCTGGAATGGTATCAATGGAATGTGCTGATGGTTGTTGGACCTCAACACTAGGAGTAGTAGGAGCTGCAGTAGTAGGAGTAGCAGCAGCCACAACAAGAGCAGCAGGAGCCGTAGCAGGAGTAGCAGGAGCACCAGGAGCCGCAGTAGGAGAAAAAACAGCAGCAGCATGAGCTCTAGGAGCAGCAGGAGCAGCAACAGTCGCAGTAGGAGCAGTAGCAGGAGGAACAAGAGCTACAGCAGGAGCAACAGCAGCAGCAGCCACAACAACAGCAGCTTGAGAGACTTGTTCAGCCTCAAGGTTAAGAGCACCAGAATATGAAAAAGTCATTATCTACAAAATTGGTTGAATAGTTAATTCAGATTACATAAATTCAGTAATGATAAGATAATAACATGAGATAACAAGATCTATATTACAAACAAAATATAACTTGTTTACTGAACTCTCTTTCTTTTTTTCAAAGGTTGAAGGGATTTGACACCTCTATAGACTATCCAAATCCCTTCATTGTGGTCTCCTCTAACATACAAAAAATCATCTGCATTGGGACCACTCCGAAATGATTGCGACGTACCACTAAAAGGATCGTCCTCAACTGAATTTTCATCAGAACCTTCAGTATTTTTGGACGATAAAAAAACAATCGACCACTTTCGGTTTGTGGGATCTGGAACATAAAAAACTTGTACCGCTTGTGATGCCATTATAAACTGTTCGTCTTTGTACCCTTCTTTACTAAAATCAACTTTCACAAATCCCCATTCATCTATTTTAACACCACTGTTGTTATCAATCCATTTTCATTGAAAAATTGGCAATTGGAATGTCATATATTCCAACTCCCATATTATTTTGATAATGCCAAAGTATGACATATTTGCATAAATTGGATTTCTGTCCTTACTACCAAAAACATGCATCGCTTCAGCCACTAGTGTAACTCCACTATTTTTCATGGTACTATCTTCATCATGTTCATCAGTATAGAATGCATAACCATTAATTACATAACCATTGTAAGATAATACATACACACTTGGTCCAGCGGCTAGCCATCGAAGTCGTTCTGAAATTAAATTCGGATTTTCATCCAACTACTTACAAATATGGTCCTAAAACCATCCTATAAACTGGTGATTATGTGTATCTGATAACCATTTTTCATCCCTTGATGGATTCAACTGCCTAAGAATTTCTTTGTGAGTTTCAATATATGGAGTAACCTCCCAACTGTTTTAAAAAACATAAAGATGATCCTGCTCCCAATCTGTAATACTAATTGTCACAACTTCTCTCCCAGAAATTCCCTCACCCTCAATGTGTCCAGTGTTGAGAGATTTTGGGAGACCAATGCTTTACACATCAGATAGGTATTCAGTACAAAATTCAATGGCTTCCTCAATAATATATCGCTCCACTATACAACCCTCTGGCCAACTTCTATTTTTGACATACCCTTTCAAAATCTTCATATACCGTTCAACTGAATACATCTATCTATAGTGCACAGGACCACAAAGTCGAATCTCTCTCCCCAATTGAATCATTAAATGAACCATCATATCAAAGAATGTTGATAGGAAGAACATTTATAATTCACATAATATGATGACAATTTCTTTTTCCATAGATGGCAATTTCCCTAGGTCTAAAACTTTGCTACATATAGCTTTGAAAAAGAAACAAAGTTTGGTTAACGTATGACGAACATTCTTGAAAAAATGCAACACAAAGCTATAAGAATTAGATCTTGCATCAAAACATAGAAATAATGTGATTTCAAACCTTTTAAATTCAAATAATTCATTGAAACAATGTTCTTGATATTTTATGAGTACCCCTATGGAACCTTTACATCATTGAAGAAGTTGAAAAACTGATATCTCTCCACCCTAGAAAGTGTATAAGTAGCTGGAGGAAGAAACATTTGATTTTTACCCTTCACGGTATCCAACTCTTCTCATATCCCCATGTCAACCATGTCCAACCTTTCCTTAATTCCATCTTTTGTTTTGACAAGGGCATTTAGCAACGTTCTGATAACACCGTCACGTACATTTTTTTCCACATGCATCACATCAAGAAAATATCTGATGTACAAACAATTCCAGTATGGTAATTCAAAATAAAACTGATCTCTTTTTCCAACTGATTTTCGTAAGGTTTTTCGAAAATGGTTTACCAAAAATAGTGTTTAGATCATTTACTTTCTCAAACAGCTGATCACCTGTTAATGGAGACGGTGTTGCACATTTTTCTGAACTTCCATTGAATGATGTTGTTCAAGATCGGTACTTATGCCGATGAGGTAGAAATCTACAATGTCCTAGAAACACAGATTTCGATGAATGTTTCAACCTAATTGATTCTGTATCTTCTTTTCACACGGGACACCCTTGAGTTCCTTTAATGCTATAGCCTGAAAAATTTTATAAGCAGGGAAATCATTTATTGTCCAATACAACATCGCTCTCAATGTGAAGTATTCACTTTTATAAGCATCATACAACATTACACCAGAGTCCCACAATAACTTCAAATCCTCGATCAATGGAGCCAAATAAATATCAATATCGTTACCTGGTTGTTTTGGTCCTAATATAAGCATAGATAATATGATTAATTTCCGCTTCATGCATAACTAGGGTGGTAAGTTATAATTTACCAACATAACAGGCCATGTACTATGAGTGCTGGTTTGAAAACCAAAAGGATTCACTCAATCTGTAGATAACACAAAATTATGGTTTCTAGGATCTTTTCCAAATTCAGGATACTCATGATAAATTTTATCCCATTGAGGAGAGTCATCCGGATGACGTAATAACCCATATTTATTTCTTTTATCTGCATGCCACGAAAATTGTCTTGCAGTTTCTTCACTTCCATATAGACCCCTAAACCTTGTAATGATTGTAAAGTACCATACAACTTTCATAGGATTGGATTTATCTTTCTTGTATTGAGAAGCACCACACTTTGGGCATTTTTTAAGTGATTTTTTCTCCTTGTGAAACAATATACAGTCTATTGGGCAGGCATGTATTCTTTCAGAAATCATTCCCATCGAGCGTAGAATTCGTCTAGCTTCATATGTCCGGCTTGGGAGCTCATTATCTTCCGGGAGAATGTCATTCAGGAGAGAAAGTAGTTCCGTAAAACTGAAATCACTCTATCCATTGCCTTCTTTCAATTTATACAACTGACAATGTTGTATACTTAGTGCAAGCAGCATACAATGGCGTCTTTGCACAACTCTTTAACTTCTCAAACAATTTTGGGCAATCATAGAGTACATCATGAATTGTCTTTGTCATTTCCTCAATATGATCTTCATAATCATTGACATCTGTAATCACATCCTCCATATAGTCTTCTTCATTATCCATATTTGTATTCATATCTGACAATCCATAAAACACAGTTTTATCCAAACCAGTAGCTACATTCGCTTTTTCTCCATATTTATTCCAATATTTATAACTCCGATCTATTCCATGATATATCAAATGTTCTTCCAACTCCTATGGAGTAAGTAGTCTAGAATAACAAAAACGTAAACACGGAAAAAGGATTTGAGAAGGATCCTTTGCAAACTTGATGAACTCTTTCACTCCGTTCTCGTACTCTATTGTTAAATGATTTGCATCCATCCAATCTTTATTCACCTTCATCCTATTTAAATCTAAAATATTAGTATTTATGGTTCAAGTACACAAAACAAGACTTCCAAATACAGTAGAAGAGAACCACTTCCTTATAAAAATAGTGATTAATAGAGCCTAACCATTAGTATTTATTCATCTTCATTAAATATAATTACTTTAGATTCATTATAGTTTCCCCAAATCACCCCAGACCAAACACAAGAATAATCAAGAATGATAGATCTAACACTCCTAGGTCTCTGCCCTACATTCAATATCATCATTCCTAAGTACCCATATATCCACACATACACATGTCACAAACACATAAAAAACCATATCCACATCAGAACCAAAGTACCAATAGGGATTTCAATCAGGTTACTCGACTCAAGTGGTGGTGTGTAAGAAATAATAAGAAAATATAATAATTATATAGTCACACATAAATCTTAGTAACATGTACCAATATGGTATCTTAGTATTTACATATTTCCAACATCACATACTTTCATAATAAAAAAGATGGAAGATATATAAAAACTGACTTAAATGAACAATGTATATAAAACTATTTTATAGATTAGTTGGCATGAAAAAAATAGTTCTATAATCAATGTCACGTAATAATAAAAAAATTATATCATAGTAATATGTATCAAACCCTATGGTATGTTAGTTTATAGTAATATGATCCTCACACAACTGAATCAGTGATCTTGGCTCAATGTGTGAACACATCCCACGACTTAGGTCATCGAGACTCAAATTCCCATTGGGGAAAAATTCATGTCATAGTGTGTTTAAGTTAGTATTTTCATCATAAATCTAGTGATAGGAGATTATATCCTAACATTCTTATCCAAATTACCACTAAATACCCTGGCTTCATATACTTCAAATCAAATAATCAACCAAACATGGGAAAATCAATCATTACAAATAATTTCATTTATTACATTCAAATACCCAATTTTAGTTTTCAACATGAATTTTCATTTCAAAACCAAATCATAGGTTTTCATAAAATATATTCCCTTTTAAAATAATATTATATTCTAATCATTTTTTTTGAAATTAAGGCTAATTATTTTATAAAATATTCCCAGTAAAATATATAGTTTCTCAAATCATTCCATGACACAAAAAACAACTAAGAAGGGGATTTATTTCAAAAATACATGCCTTTAAAATCACAAATAAAATCAACTTTAATTAAAATCATATTAAATTATTTTTATAATTCATATTGAATAAATCAAGAAAAAAAGTTTCAATTGTGTGGAGGAAACATTATGGAACCACCTTCCTTTAATTAGTGATTAGCCCAACTTAACACCCATAATGGGATCTATCAATGAATAATGAAGGTGTAGGAGATCAAGTAGTCTAACCTATATTCAATATTCATAAAAAATAATATTATATTCACTAAAAAGATGATGATCTATCACTCTATAAGGAGGATATAAGAGGAGACAGAGGATTTCCAATCGATGAGAGATCCCCTTATTAGAGAGAAGCCAAACGCGTCCACTAGAGCTTCTATCTGAGAAGAAGGGAGTTTGGAGGAGTTAAAATGAATCTTGTAAGCCTTAAAGAATCAATATTTCAAATGAGAGTTGTGTAGGAGAAAAAAGAATATAAAATGGGGCTCATGGAATTTAAGACTATAAAAAAAGATACCACGTTACAACCTCCCATGGACAGGGTACAAAAAGGATTTAGACAACCATACTATGGTGTAGACTTATTGTCATGAACTAGCCTAGGTTTCCATCCCACTTGACATCTGACCCAACTTGTGGGAAGGTCCAAAGAGAATTACCAATCCCCATGGGTTGTAACTAGTGCCTAGGCATTGAGTAACACCTTTGGGAATGGTTTTTTCATGTAAAAAACCGTAAATATTACATAATAATCAAACACCATATCATAACCAAATTTCACAATATAATAGACCAAAAGATAACACTGTAATAGGGGATAAGCATTTAAAAATTTCAACCAAAACCAAAATAACAAAAAAAAGGTAAGGGAACCAACAATACAACCAAGCCTCCATGAAACATGAGGGTCAACATCTCAATTCCACAACCAATAACAGTCACCAAAAGGGGAACTACTAGCACATATATCCACCATCACCACCAAGGGAACCTTGCCTTTAACTGGGTAAAACATAATAAGGTCTACATAAACCTGAGGGTGTATATAAGGTGTGAGCCAACATACCTAGTAGGACACAACAAAAATAGATTCCATGTAATGACATTATGATAAACATTAACATGTTATTTTTTTAATAAAAAGGAAGATACAATTTAAATAAAACATTCTTTTAAATAAACGATAAAGTAAACGTGACAAGATAATGGTAAGAATAGTATGATCACTATAGAAAATCTCTATGGTATTAGGGTTACTAGGTCCCTAGGATCCTCTTACTCTTGGTGATCACATCTCTTAGACATGAAGGTTCTATTTGTGCCTCCAATCCCTAGCACATGAATGTTTAGTTAGTATTGTTATGTATATCCTTATTAAGGAGACCAATCATCGGCCTGACTAATTCACCTAATATACTAGACCTAGTCTACCCACCTAGATAACTAGGATTCCATTGTGATAAATTCCACCCCCTATATAAAATTATATCTATTTTATACAATCACACTTCCAATAATAGAAACACACATGACAAACAACCATTTATAATAGTCAAATCATTATCAAACCCTTATGCACAACAAAAAAATTGAAAAACATGTTTCCCAAAACCCAGAAAATTTATAAAACCATTTTAGATCCAAATAAATCATATTAAACACCTAAAACAAAGTCAAATAATGGAACAACCTACCTATTTCTTGATATCTTCACAAAACCAGAATGAAACCACCAACTGAACTAAGGAAAGGCCCTAAGGATGAAATTAAACACCATAACCATAAATATTTAACCCAAATAAATGATATTAAAGCCAACCTAGGTCAAAACCCTTTCTATAGAAGAATAACCCAAGAGAGAAAAAATTAGTGACCAAGAAAGGAGAATAAAATAGAATATGGGATTATTACTTAGATATTCCTTGTAGATAAAAGGCCAAATCACCCTAAAAATGGAGCCCAAGGGAAGAGAGAAAGGGAGGGAGTTTCACCTTGGGATAGAGGGTCAAATGGGATGATTCACCGAATAGAGGACCACTACGAAAAAATTAAAATGAACAGATAACCAATATTCCCAAGAACCCTTAATTTATACCCTCCAAGAACATCATACATCTCCAAATGACACGTCTACATAACTAAGAAGAGAGAAAATCCCAATAATGTCTAGAGACCTAGAGTAGGTCACCCAACCATTTAAATTTTCACTAAAATGGTGGGACATAAGATGGAAATATACTAAGAACACATCCCTTCACCCAAATAAGAGACTACAACCACTAACCATGAAGAACCACTAAGAGCATAATTCGAAACCTAAGGAAAGGTACACCCAAAACATACCAATGAATCCAAATGAAATAACACAATCAATATCCATCAATGATTCAACCAAAAAAAAGAACAATATTAAAAAAATATTTGGAAAACATGCCTTAAAGGGAGGTCCGACAAACAGAAGATGGCGTTGCGGGCAGCGAAGGTCTGGCAACGAGAAGCGAGGGCGGCGGAGGTCCGACAATGAGAAGCGAGGGAGGCGGAGGTCCGACAATGAAAAGCGAGGGTGGCGGAGGTCCGGAAACAAGAAGTGAGGGCAGAGGATGTCCGAAAATGAGAAGCGAGGGTGGCGGAGGTCTGGCAACGCGAACTCAGCGGGCGGAAGAGGAGAGTCGCAGGGTTCCAATACTGTGAGAGCTTTAGGTCGCGATAAAATGAGGGAACTGTGCGACCGAATTTATAAAAAAATGGACTATGGTTTTATCAGCGCTAACAAATTGCTGATAAAGACTACCTTTATCAATGCTAACATTTTAGCACTGATAAAGGTATCCTTTATCAGGTCTTTTTTAGCACTGATAATGGTACTCTTTATCAGCGCTATAAAAGCGCTGATAAATCATTCCTATATCAGCGTAAAAATTTTAGCGCTGATACATATATTCTTTATCAGCACTTTTCTAGCACTGATAAAGGGTCGTTTTATCAGCACTTCTTTAGCGCTCATAAAGGTTACCCTGTATCAGCGCTAAAATTTTAGCGCTGATACAGGGTAACCTTTATCAGTGCTTTTTCTTAGTGCTGATATAAGGGGGTGCTTCCCTTGCCCATTTTTTTAGTAGTTCTACTTAGGCATATGCCCATTCATACACCTAAGTTATGAAATATTCTCATCTCATTCATGAGGAAACAAAAGGATCCAACCTTTTATCCATTAGCAGAACTGTTCCATGAAGGAAGGAACACCACAAAGGTAACACCACAAGGGTAAGTACCACAAAGGTAACATAAAAAGTAAAACACCACAAAGGTAATACCACGAAGAAAAGTACCAAAAAGTTAAAGACCCATATCACACCAGGTATAACTTTATTACATAATTACAGATGATTAGACGTATCTCTAGATCATCTTACTTCGTCGAGAAGCTCTACTATTGACCCACACATGATTTGTATAAGTTGACCCACACAAGATTCGTAGAATCCGACCCACACAGGATTTGTAGAAGCTTACCCACACATGATTTGCATAAGTTTACCCACACAGGATTTTTATAATTTTACCCACATAGGATTTGTATAAGTTCTTCATGTACAACCAGCCACAGGGTTCCCCGCACCCGGTGCACTGAAGTTCCGTAGAAAATTCTCCTCGAGTCATCGGTCATACTTCCAACACCACTAATCTCCACAAAGGTGAAACCCAAAGGACCACCATTTCACAAGGGTCCCAACGTGACAGACAGCGCATCAATCAGATGCCTAGTTTGAAAGTTATTAGCATTTTAGTGCCGAGGGCCTGGTTGGATTCAGGTTCGATCTGACCTGGCCATACTCCAACTTTCTGAAAAACTCAAGTAGAGTATACCAAAAGTACCATATTGATCCAAGGATCCCAGTGTCGTAGATGATTCATCAAAAAAACATCTAGTTCTCATGATATGGCCCTTTAAGTGTTTCTGGTTCTGGAGGGGTCCAGGTCCGGTCCGACCTGGTCGGACCGATGCAACCCGACCCGGCCTGGGCTGAATCGACCCGGTTCGGGTCGACCCAAACCTATTTGAGTCAGACCCGGCCGGGATGGGCTGCAGCAAGCTTGGCCCGTTGGGCCGCGGTCCAGCCGGCCCGTAGGGGGTGCGACCCGGCCCGCATGAGGATGGCCCGACCGACAAGGGGGATGTGGCCCGCTAGGCACGTGACCCAATAGGTAGGCACCCCGCTTGGAACACAGTCCGGCCTCCTGAGGCACGACCCATGACTCGGTGGAGTGGCCTGCTATGGCGGGGCCCACTCTAGCTGCCACCCAGGGGAGTGACCCCTGGTTTTCCCAAACGGCCACGAGGGACATTCGATCTCCTCCATAGCAGTGACGACATGTGGTTGCTGCTAGGTGACATGCATGACCTACTGGAGTGGGTACTGCCTTCCGTCACAGTCAGCCGGTGTTGGCCGCCGTCTGTAGCAGCACGCGACGACACCCTGCTCCACCACCCACAGTCATCCACTGTGTCGACCACCTACTCTGACCACCACGGCTGATGAGTTGTGGACGGTTACTCCGATGGCGCAGGTGAGCCGCTTCCCCCCTCGTCGTCGGCCGGTGTCGGCCGCCGCCGTAGTCCCCACCAGTGCCGGTCGCCAATACCACTGCACCGGCGGCCTTTCGTGGGTCACCGAGTGAGCTCCGATGGCCCATTTTCCTTCTGAAGGCGTCTTTGAACTTCCTGGGACATCACCATCCCTTCTAGCCCATCAAAATTGGGTTCCATCCATCCCAAAGAATCACCCATGAAGAACACACAAATTAATCAAGATAACGGAGGGACTAGGCCTTGCTCATTTGTCTCACGCTCTCCACATTAGCTTGATAGTAATAGGTTGAGGAGATTGGATCATCCATACTTTAAATTAAACAAGTTAAAATGCCTACCTCGAATCGTTAGGGAGCGCTTACGGTTGAAGATGACAGGTTAGCTTTCGTCATTCCGCAACAAGATTCAACGGTTGCTCAAACGTCGATCCTCCATTATTTTCTTTGTGGATTTTTTCTTCCAAATGTTCTCTAAAGTATCTCCAAAGTTCTCTCCTCCCAATTCAAATATTTTCCAATGAATGACCAAGAAGAAGTAGAGAATATTTACTCATTAACTTAAGTTAATGGTTTCTTTAACTTGTCATTATTGATATTTCATTAAATGGTGGGTTTCATGGTTACACACTTTGTGTATCCGAGAATTTAATGACCAGTATTAAATGCCTCACCACCCTAGTGTGGTCCCCACCTCTAATGAATTAAAAAATATGGAAGGAGTTGAATGAAAATAAAACATTTCATTTATTTAAATCCTCCAGGAAAACCCACAAAACTAGATCTTCCCCTCGGCCTACTACTATCGAAGTGAAGGCTCCATTAATAAAATCTCAATGATGTGAGTTCAACGGTGCCCTTGGATTTTTAATCTGAGTACCGGTTCAAAAGCTAGAAAACGCCGCTTGCGCGTTTACTGAATGTACCATAAAAAATTCAGAAATTCATTCTGGGCACACCGAGCCTCAAAATCACGCGCTGTTAATTTTCATAGACTCATAATAATTCCATATAAATAAAAAATATTACATGGAAAATCTAGGTCTTTAAAATAATGTATTTAATTCATACTATAACTCATATGATATCCATTGGTCACTATCATTGGCTTATGGTTAGGGATTAATTTAATTATTTTTGAAGCACGTATTGAGAGATAATGATAGTTTTTAAAACACTTATTAAATCTCATCGTTGATTATGTTTTTACTAATACCATGACTTTTAGGTGTATATGGAAATGTGAACTTATTAATTTCTATATGCTACATTTTAATGATCAATTTAGACATGTAATAATCATCATTGATCATCCTTTTACTAATATCACAACTTTGATGTGTATAATGGAATGTGAGATTAGGAATAAATCCACTAAATATTTATAATGATTGATGAATGCATGTTCAATACATTATTTGGTTCACTAGAACAAATAAACTTATATCTTCTAAGAATGAACAATCATTAATTCACTCTCACATACCTTAAAACACTTAGAGTAATCTCATGAATTATATGAATTTATATTTACCTTCTTTTTAAAATAGTTCATTCTCTCTAATTGAACTAATTTTAAAATATTTGTTCATTTCATTTACTTATAAAGGTTTATTTTTCCAAAACTAGATAAGTAAATGTGTCGATAATACCTAATGTTTTTATCACGAATGAGTCTAAAAATGATATTGGGTTTATAAGTATCACATTTTATTTTTATCTGATATTTCTAATGATTCAAGAATTATTGAACTATTTGTTGAGTATGAGACACCACAAACAATATTTATTCTAAAATGGAATAATGCATCATTATGTCAAATGGACACATGAGATAAATGTTTTGGTAATAATCAATAAAATATAAACTAGAATCGATAAACATGGAAAAAAATGTGTACTTCTCACTGATGACTTAGGAATCACACATCCCCGACTACAAGGAGAATTCACTTTACTTATTTTAATGTTTTTATACTTACTTGGTTACTATATTTTGACACAAATGGGTGATGCACATTCAGTACATAATACCCAAGAACTAAAACTAAAACAACACATACAATGATGAAAATACACTATGTTGAAGCCTCTAATTTATGCAACTTCAAGTTATTATATTTTTTATACCATAGACTTCTCTCAAGATATGTGAAGAAAATAGCCTCATATATGACGATTTTTCTATTTTCCATAAAGGATGATGAAAAGGTTCTTATTGGATTCAAACTTTTTATTGGGATTCTAACATTGTATTTCAACCTATTAGCCATTAGACCTAAATATTTTTCTTTCTTTAAGTTCATATCTTCTTAGAAAACATCACCTAAGAGGAAATGAATCATTTTACCCATATTAGTCATTTTATTATCCTAAAGGAAAATGATGTAATTTGGGTATAAGTATATTATAATGGGAAGTATTTAAAGGCTGTGATACAACTTTCAATTTACACATGTTTAGTTTAATCATCATCACATTCATTTATCACATTATCATTTTCCTTAAAATATTCTCAAAGATGTGACAACATGTGAATCCATCCATGTCTAGATGTTATTTCCATAACCCATTATTTATTGATGATATAATTATGATATAAGCATCAAATAAATCATCCATTTGTCTCCTGTAAGATTACTTTTTACCTTCTCTTCCTAAGGTTCCTCAAGAGGTTGTGGGGAATCCATCACATAAAATTTCCTTTTACATCATAGTAATTTTCTCAAGCTCTTGTAATATACTAGGATATTCATGCTGGTGAGGACATATAATTTTTATGATATACATCACATTGAAATTGGGGTATTACCTATCATTAATCTACAAAATAATACTTAAGAAGATTAGTAATTTTATATTGATTGCTAGTTATTTATACATTATAGATTTTATTATCTTAAAAGTACAAAATTTTTTTATTGAATTATAGTATCCTTGAACTAATAGATTTAGAACCAGATTAGTTATTTTATCTTGATTAATAGTTATTTGGACATTATATATTTTATAATAATAAATATTGAACACTGTTTTATTGAATCCTAGTAGCTCTAAACTACTAGATTTGGAATTCTCAGTCACTAGAGTATTCTAGTTGAAAGAATCCTAAAAACATCTCCTTATAATACAAGATATGGATACTCCACTACCTAGAGAGTCTTAAGGTTAGATTTTACTAGTCCAACTTCATTAACTTGTGGCACTTTTATTTGTTGAGTGGAGTCTCATATCCTACAAAGGATAACCTTACATTGCTTAACAACTGCCTCTAAAGTTGCAATAAGCTTAAAATGACTAATTCTTTGTTACCAAATTTTGTTAAGTCATCCCACCAATCTAATAAGAACACTCATGTAGTATGAGGTACCCTTAACTTGGGATTATGAGCACCTCATACAACCAGTTTTGTTCAAAATTAAGCAATCTAATGCATTATGACTTAATACTTTTTTTAATGGTTATAAATTCATCTCGGGGAATGAAATACATTTCTATTTACAATTTATTTATCTATGTGACCTATGAAATCTCAAGTTTTAATAAATATAATATTTTAACTTTTAAATTAATGTTTTGAGTATAATATTAATTTTTTTAGGATAAATATTAGTTTTAATAATAAGATAAATTATTAATATATCTATGTATAACTGTGGTTTGTTAGATAATATCTTACTGTGTGTATAAATATAAATAATATATTATATAAAAAATTTATTTAATTAAAATAAACCATGAATAAATTAGTTAATATATCATTTTTACATGTTATTTAGGATTATTCAATAAATATTCATTTGAAATGTATGTACATGTATTTTTTTACTAATAAAAAAATTATAATTTAGTTAAATAAATATAAATTAACAGGATTTTTAATACTAATGAATATTTAATTTAAATCTAATGATCTATGTTGATATTTATTAAAGTAAATAATTTTTATTTTTGAAGTTATATTTTTAATTCAATAGGTTTTTAGTAACATAAATGTAATTTTAAAACATTAAAATTTATTAAGTAAAATATCATAAAACTTTTGGTACGAAATGTTTTTCTGTTTTTCAATAAATAAAAATATACACATAAGCCTATATAAAACATAATTTCAACTAAATTTAATATTAATTTTTTTTAATAAAAAATGTTTAATAATTATAAAATTTTTATAATGAATTAATTATGTGGGAATAGATATAAGTACATTAAGAAACATAATTGAAAACATGATAATATATGGAATATATATATTTTGTGAAAACTAAATAACATGTTGCATTATGAATTTTATAAAAAAAATTAAAAAAAATTGTAAAATATATAAGATTTTGAATATTATATTTTTAATAAAAATATTAATTATAATAACTGTATGATTGCATTTAATTTATATGTGGAAAACTGTAAGTTTTAAGATTATGGTATACTTATATATATATATATATATATGAGTGGTTTTATTTTTTTAAATATATGAAATAATAATAAGATAAAATAATAATTAGATGATGAAATAATGGATAATAAATATAATAAGAGGGAAATTGAGTTTTGGGAGGGGGTTCGAATATGACACCTTCTCTCCCACCTCTGTGTCATCCTCTTCCTCTTCGAGATGGGATGTGACCTGCTAATTCTCTCGGAAAGACTCAAAATTGGAGATCCACTATAGGTTTTCAAGGATCATCCCATGCTGGAAACATTTTCGAGATCTTGTAACTCTGGATGGTCATGTGTGAAGGAAGATGATACACCCCATCGGTGGTCGGTCGACTAGAAACTATCATCATCAACCCCGAGAAGACTTTAACCATTGCCTTTATCCTTGAATCATCCACCCACTAATCCCTCTATGTGAAGGTGAGTCTAATTTCAGGGATGAAGAGGACACGATGCGTATTTGAGTTATTTTTTTAATTTTCATTTCTGTTTTAGGTTCCCATGCCTTATGGTTTTGTTCTAAATAGGGTTATATTTTTAGGGAAAGTATAGATTCTTGTCAAGTAAATAATCCCACCATTCAATTTGGTTTTTCATATTCACATCGATGGTTTTTGGGGTGACTTATAATTTTATATAAGACTATATTGCATTAAAATAGGGCTAGAGGGAGTTGGCTCTTTTTAACCCACTCACAAAAGTTTATCCTAGTGTTCTAACTTTATTATGCTTTGAAGACCATGGTCTAGTTTTTGTTTTCTCTCCATGGTGATCTTGAGACCAGTCTGTATACAAGTATTCTTCCTAGTGATTCAAGAGTAAGGGAACCATTTCTTTCATGAATTTATTTCTTTTCAAATTTTTCCTTGGAAGGTTATGAATTTCAAAGCAATTTATGTGTAATGAAATTTATTTGTGAAAAATGTTGAATTGGTTTCTATGTTTTAAATAATATATAACAATTTACACTATCCAATTAAAAATATTTATCTTATGAATGTTTAAATAATTTTTATTTATATCTCTATAATGGATAGGGAAATTATATTACAACTATGCATAAATATTTGTATCTGTTTCTGAATTTATGATTATTATAAGCAAAAATTGTTTTAGTATACTGATATTGTTTAATGATGTTTTTAATTATTTTTATGGTAATGGAACTATTTTTGAAGTATTGTTTCATTCC
The DNA here is from genome assembly GCA_963277665.1 of Viscum album. Lineage (NCBI taxonomy): Eukaryota > Viridiplantae > Streptophyta > Magnoliopsida > Santalales > Viscaceae > Viscum > Viscum album. Next base: position 539,913,658 of record OY728142.1, on the reverse strand, counting down.
AAATTTCTTAGTTTCAAGATGTTTTATTTAAAAAAAAATTATGTGTAAGGGGATTTTTTTGAAAACCCTACTTAATGCTTCATGTGGTTTCTGAATTTTAGATTTTATATATTGAATTGTTTTAGTAGATTAGTGATATTTATTTCATGATTTGTTTGAATAATTTGAAATTATGTGTGTAAATCCCTTACACCAAAAGTCTAGAGCTGATGCATTATTACATAACATTGGTATGATTATAAGGAATCAAGTCCCAAAATCATTTTAGTATCCTTAAAAGTACTAGATACATACAGAAGTTTTATATTACATTATGAAAAGAAAATAACATTTTGTTTACATAGACCACAGTCATATCCCTTAGCCTATCCCTATAGGTCAATCATAATATACTTCTTCTCATCCTAGGAAAAATAAAATATAAGAAATGGTGAGCACAAATGCTCAATAAGGATAATAATATAGTGGAAACTATCATAAATAGACATAAACATTTAAGGCATTGTATAAGACTAAAACACAAAACTTTTATAGATAAACATCAGAATAATATGGAAATGATAAATAAAATAATTCCATTTACTTATTCACATGGATATTCTACCAGTAGAATAATCACAAGTAATATCAATAGCTAATCTCATAATGATGGAATGCATAATGCCGAACAACATAACCATATAGTCAAGGCCTCATGCCAAGACTACAAACATAAATTTTGTCAAGGCCTTATGCTAAGACACTAGTTTGTCTCATGAGACCTACCGATGCATCGAGGGGCTATAGAAGGCCCCACAAGTCACTTACTAAGTCCAATGCATTCCTTATATGAAAAGGGTAAAAAATAACATAAACATTTGTATTAAAACTAGTTTATGAAATTTCAATACTTTAACCATAGACCATGAATGGTATAAAAATAGCACATCCACAGTCAAAAATATCACAAAACCTTTAATATAATATGGAAGATTTTATTATAATAAATCAACTTCAAATAAGAGTAAAATCCAACAAAGGATGTTGACATAGATGAAATCAATCCAAAAACTTTTTGAGTGAAATATCTCTTTCTACTTTGAAATCATTTTAGAGTCGCATAATTTTAAAAGAAAACATTTATTTTGAAAATATTCTTATAAGCTTGTAAGGGAAGCTTCGAAAGTGTTATAACGACAGAAAATAGCCACACCCGACGTATAAGTTAAAAAAAATTCTTTAATTTTTCAAAAAGTTCATAAAGTACCTTGTATGGAAAACGACGGAAATATTCCTTTAAAAACATTTTATTAGAATTCAAACAAAGGTATAAATATTTTTAACCCATAGTCTAAAAAATAGTAAAAATGTTTTTAAATGCATTTTTAAGAAACACGAATAAGGATGATAAAGATTTACTAGTAGATACTTACGTATAAAAAACCTCGGATAATAAAGGGATTGTAAAATTAACTCTTACCTTGTACTTTCCTTTGGTCGAGGGTACGTTTAACCTCCTCTTCTTCGGGTGCTTCCTTTTTAATTGAAGAAAAGGGGTTATTAGGCTTGATTTCTGATCAAAGTAAGGCCTGTAGGTTGAATTGAGGGTAGTTTAGAGGATATTTGAGCATGGGTTAGCCAAACCAAAAGGCTTTGAATATGTGAATTTAAGAGAAGGGGAAGTACTCTTTTATAAGAGAGGTGAGGGGCATTTTAGGAAAAGCTTGAAATATTATTTTATTATAAAATTATTTTCAGTTTATAATGGATCCAAATGAATTTATTTATAAGATAAGGTTGGTATGGGTAGAAAAACTCTCAACCAATAGGTTTTAGACAAGTCTAGGTCACCATATTAACCATATCTTTTAGATTTAACTCTTAGTTAAATAGTTTAACTTTTACCATGTCTTCTAGTCTTTTTATATTACATGATTAATAAACTTACTATAAAACACTAAGAAAACCTAAAGTGGTTCATTAATGAAATATCTATAAATATATAATTCCTTTGGCCGAATCTTATATTTTTAGGAATATTATATCATTTAATAAAATAGTATTTTTTTTAAAACTCATTTATGTCAATTTTGACACTATTTAGTATTTGTTTTTTTAAAGTCATCAAAACTTGATTACTTTGAAATAAATACATTGAAATAATCCTAACATGTAATATTCGCCTATAAAATTTGTGGATGGCATAAAAATTTTCAATTTACATTTTTTTAATATTTATAATTTCAATTATTTTAATCTTTCATTAATAGAGTAATTACTGCATCATCATTATGTCATACATAAATTTAAATATTTAATGTCTAAAAATTATAAATAAAACACCATGATGTAGTAAATATTTTTAAATTTCTAATTAATATTTATATTCTAATTTGTATTATGTATAACCCTATATTAAAAATGTTTTAGTTATTAAAATTTGAATTTAACAATTTTAACTCTTCTTTAAATAAAATATAATAAATGTCTTAATCCAATCCAAGTGGATCAAAAAGATTAATATTTTATTAATAAGGATGAGTTTGGTCTAAATACACTTATAAAATAAAATTAGGACATGTGTTGGGGTAATTATAATATCATTTTTACCTTTAATTACCAGATTTACTTTTAACTGTGGTAAATAAAAATCAAATGTTACTATTCACCCAAAATTATTTTCATCTTATTGAACCAAATTTTACTAACTTATGTAAACAATGTCTATCATATTTTTGAAATTCAATTCAATGAAGTAGTAAAATTATGTTTTATAAAAATTTTCAAATATGCCTAGAAGGCGGGTGAAAGGCATTAAAAAGTTCTATAAAATTTTATACATCTAATCTTAATATTAATTGACTCAAATGTATTACATTGGACTAATATATATATTATGTATCTATTTTGACATTAAGATAAATTTTTAATTAAAAATAATTATTTAAATGAAAAAGTTGATTTTTATGTACTATGTAGTATTTTTTTACTATTCATCAAAAATTGAATATTTTCAAAAAAATACCCAAAATTCACCCTAAGATAATTTGGATATTCTGAATTAAAAAATGAAGCCTATTTTACCAAATTCAATTTTTATGAGTGTTTAAAATTAATTTTATTATTGTTCACAAAAGGACATAAAATGTAGTTCTTTTAAGAAAATAGTTTTTCTAAATATATAACTATTTTAACAAAACTTTTACATTTCATTATAAATATGTTTTATTTATTTGAAAACAATATAAATAAAATTTAAAATTTATTTTTTACTATTCATATTACAATATTTAATTGATAAATAAATATATCATTTAAATAATTATAATACTAATGTGTTATTTCGCAGAAACTCAATCTTGCGTATAACGCATGCCAAGTCGTTGTTGCATGAAATATAAGCTATTAAATTACTTTAAGGAGATAATGTACTATGAAATATTGGGGTGTTACATTCTCACCTCCTTCAATAAATTGCATCCTCACCATTTAAAATTTTTCTTAAAAAAAACCTTTGTGGAAAACCCACATTGAAAATAGGGTTTATAAAATTTAGTCTTAATAAGAGGGAAAGGGAAATGAAAAAGCCACCACTAAATTATGATTTTGAATAGGAGAACATTGGTGGAAATTAAATATACATAATTGTAGGAGAAATGTAAATATTTATATGGAGTCATTGAGGTCATCAATCACAAAAAATTGAATAATAAATGGAAAATTGACGGCATCAAAGCCATAAATCTATGATGATTTAAAATATCATCGGTTCAACAAAACATAAGGTGTTAGGATAATAAATTTTTGGTTTCAAGATCCTTTCCCTAAATTTTAAGAATGAATTTATTCATAGAATAAGAAAAATAATAATACTTGACAATTAACGTTCCATCCTTTAACTAATTTCTACCAAAAACTCATCTTTCAATCCAAAAGATAATAGAACTCAAAAATATTCTATTTATCCTAATCGTATAGGGTTCTAAAAAAATTATTTTATATTTAATTTTTTATACCATTAAAAAAAGTACATTATACAAACTAGGACATCACGTTGACCAGTGGTAGGTGATGCACCCTTGTCGCCCTTCAGTTACGGGTTCAACTCTCACGGCCTTACCAGATGCAACGGGTTGTCACCAGACCTTCGTGTTGTCCTTTTTATAAAAAATACAAAAATAATCTTAAGAAATGTTTTAACCTTAAATAATCGTATCCAATGTCCAACTTAATTCATTCAAACCTTTAGACTTATCCAAAATATTTTATCCAAACTCACAGTCCAAAATTTATAAGGAAGGTACATATCATGAAGATATCTTTTTCCATGTAATAACATGTGAATACCTTCATCATGTATTCTCTTAAAACATGGTAACACCCTGAATTACCATAAAACCTTATTGATTACATTCATTCACCCATATTCCCTATAGAATATAGGATATACTCTTTATATTCAAAAATATTGTAAACTCTAAAAATGTTGGAATAAACATACAATTAATTAGTTTCAAGGTAGTCAAGAATATACAATATAATTTATCCAAATAAATCATATCTTATTATGAAATCATTATCTTAGTTTCAGAAACATATATAGTGTTATATTTCCCCCAACCATATATTTTCCAAAAGGTTTAACTAGAAACTGTGTCACTTTACTTGGTACCATACAATATCAAATCCTTAATGAAATAGTACTGCAGTACAATCCTTGTATACTCTCTAATTATTATAACTTTCACATCATTAATAAAATACTCAAATGACACAATTATTTAATAACAACATAAGAACACTAATCATTACTCTTCATCTACAGTAGTATCATAACTTGATTATTATCCAATAACATCATTTGGGGTATATTATAATGATTGGGACATTGATTCACATAGTGTCCAAACTCCTTGAAGATGAATCACTATACATTTGAAACCTTTTTCTTACCCTCACGAACATGGTGTTCTTTTTTTACACACTTATAACAAATTCACATTCCTTTCAAGAACATCCCAAGGTGATTCTTTCCACAGTTATAACATATGGTAAAATCCTTCTTTCTCTTCTCCCCTTTATCCACCATTATCTCTACCATCCTCTTCATCTCTAGCTTCCCTTCAAATCCATATGAATCAAAGAATTCTTTACTTATCTTATTAACACATGATAATATTTCTTCATATGATGAGAATATGTGGGAGACTAATTCCCTTCTAAATTTTTTCTTAATACCATGAAAGATATGATCCTTCTTACTCTTTGGATAATGTGTATTGTTGGAGTTATCATTCCTTATAATAGGCATCATTTATAAATGATAAAATACACAAGGTTAAATCATATCATAATGTATAATCCAAAAACTAGAAAAATTCTCAACATTAATTGAATATTTTGACATATCAAGTATCATAATCATAAAAATGGTTTTTTTGCTGACTTATTTAATCATAAATCCTTCATAATGGTTTATAAATAAAATGTGAATAATTCTAAGCATATCCCACGAGAGTGTCAAACCAGGTGCACAGTAAGGTCCATTATCATATACCAAGAAACCCCAGGTCAAGCCTGAAACTCTTTGTCAGATTTTTAACTCCCAGGTATATCTGTTCCAGAACCGTGTCCACTTGTAGTATCCAGACAGGGATATATTGCTTGGAAAACCCACATAATATCTACATTACCAAAAATATTGGATGTTCTTCTATACAAATCCTCAAAGTATATCTTAGTGAAATGTTTTATAATCAGAGTTTCTCTAAATCTAGTTTTCAAGGTTTTTACTAAACTTCCTATGATACCAACTGTAATGCCCTGACCCCAGAAACCTAGAGCCGGTGCATTATTACATAACATTGGCATGATTACAAGGAATCAAGTCCTAAAGGACCGATCAGTTTAGTAGCCTTGGAAGTACTAGATACATACAAAAGTTTTACATTACATTATGAAAGGAAAAAACATTGTGTCTCCTTAGAACACAATCATATCCCTTAGTCTACCCCTACAGGTCAATCATAATATACTTCTTCACATACTATGAAAAATAAAACATAAGAAAGGGGTGAGCTCAGATTCTCAATAAGGATGAAAATATAGCGGAAACTATCATAAATAAGCATAAAAATTTATGGCAATTTATAATACTAAAACACAAGAATTTTATACATAAACATTAACATAATATGTCAATGATAAATAAAATAATTCCATTTACTTATTCACATTGATATTCTACTAGTCGAATAATCACATGTAATATCAATATCTATTCTCATAAAGATGGAATACATAATAGAACACATCATAACCACATAGTAAAAGCCTCGTTCCATGACTAAAAATATAAATTTTGTCAAGGAATTGTGTCAATACACTAATTTATGTCATCATATTAACCTTATCTTTTAGATTTAACTCTTAGTTAAATAGTTTAACTTTTACCATGTCTTCTTGTAGTTCTATATTACATGGTTAATAAACTTACTATAAAATGACAAGAGAAGATAAAGTGGTTATTAATGACATTTCTATAATTATATAAGTTCTTTGGCCCAATCTTAGATTTTTAGGATTATTATATCATTTAATGAAATAGTATTTGTTTTATAAACTCATTTATGTCAATTTTGACACTATTTAGTATTTGTTTTATTTAAAGTCATCAAAAATTTATTACTTAAAAAACATACATTGAATCAATTTTATCATGTCATATTCACCTAGAAAAATTTGTGTACAGTATAAAAAGTTTAAATTTACTTTTATTTTAAAATATATAATATAATTATTTTAATCTTTCATTAATAATGTAATTACTGCATAATCATTGTGTCATAAATAAATTTAATTAGTTAATGTCTAAGAATTATAAATAAAATACCATGATATAGGAAATATTTTTATATTTCTAATAAATATTTATAGTTGAATTTATCTTATGTATAACCCTGTATTAAAAATGTTTTAGTTATTAAAATTTGAATTTAAAACTTTTAACTCTTCTTTAAATAAAATATAATAAATGTCCTAATCTAATCCAAGTGGATTAAAAAGGTTCATATTTTATTCTTATGGTTGATTTTGGTTGAAATAAACTTATACAATAGAATTAGTACATGTTTTGGGGTAATTATATTATCATTTTTACCTTTAATTACCCTATTTACTTTTAACCGTGGTAAATAAAAATCAAAAGTTACTATTCACCTAACATTATTTTCATCCTATTAAACCAAATTTTACTTACTGATGTCAATCATGTCTGTCAGATTTTTAAAATTCAATTCATATAAGTGGTAAAATTATGTTTTATGCAAATTTGAAAATGTGCCTAGAAGGTGGGTAAAAGACGTTAAAAAGTTCAATAAAATTTTATACATATAATCTTATTATAAAGCGAATAAAATGACATACATTAGAATAATATATGTATTATGTATCTATTTTGAAATTAAGATATATTTTTAATTAAAAATAATTATTTAAATGAAAAAGTTGGTTTTTATGCACTATGTAGTATTTTTTTACTATTCATAAAATTGAAAGTTTTTTTAAAAATAATAAAAATTCACCCTATGCTAATTTTGATATTCCGAATTATAAAATGAATTCTATTTTAATAGATTCAATTTTCAAGAGTGCCTAAAATTAAATTTTTTATTGTTCACAAAAAGACATAAAAATTAGTTCTCTTAAGAAAATATTTTTTCTAAATATATAGCCATTTTAACAAAACTTATACGTTTAATTTTAAATATGTTTTATTTATATGAATACATTATAAATAACATTAAAATTTAATTGTTACTATTAATATTACAATATTTAATTTATAAATAAATATATCATTTAAATAATTATAATACTAATGTGTTGTTTTATAGAAACTCAATCTTACATATAATGCAAGCCAATTCGGTGTTGCATGAAATATAAGATATTAAATTAATTTAAGGAGATAAAGTACTATGAAATGTTGGGGTGTTACAATGTGTTTATTATAGTAAGATAAATTTTATTAAAACCATGATTAAATAACTATAGTGGTTACTAAATTTAAGATTCTATATGCAATTTTTTAGTTCATCAGCATATAATTTATAACAATGTTTAGATTGTTTTATAATGGAAAGGGGATCATTTTGATGTTCTGCCTCAACAATCCATTTTGTTTTTACATTTAAAATTTTATTTATTTGATCCATGAGATTTATTGTCATGAAATTATTTGGAATGTTTAATGAACCTTAATTAGGATCCTATAAAAATAAGGGTTGTTATTATTTTCTAAAGTGTTTTTTTGAAATAATGTTTAAATTGTTTGTTCACACACACACACGCACACACACACATATATATATATAAGTAAACATGTTCTATTATAATAGAAACAGATTTTTAATTTACATAATTATATACATGTATATAAATATAATTATATATGAATTAACTTATGAAAAACTATTTTATATATAGGTATGTAAATAAATGTTTGTATATACATTTGTTATTTTTTTGTGAATGTGTTTTCCATATCTATATACATGTTAATGAACATGAAATTATTTTTAATTCCAATATCTACATGTAAACAAATTTATATATATAAGTATATGTATATTTTTATGAAAAAACTCTTATAAACATATAAATATGTATATGAAGGTATAATTAAAAAAGTGTTCTAATGTCAAACTACTTTTATCATGATACACATATATTCAAGGAAGTCCTTTTTATGAAAAAAATTTCAAAGCTCATTATTTAAAATAAACTTCATGGTCCTTATGTTTTTAATTCCAATGAGTCTCACCTAGATATTATGTGAAAGAAGGTAGGGTATGGGGAGTTAACCCAAAACCTTTATGGTACATTAGTTCAATCATATGATGTGTGTGCCCATATTGTGCTCCAATGCATTGGGTAATGCTTTAATCTCATGAGATGTCATGTATGGTGCACATGAGGGTTTATCCAAAGAACACTATGGGATTTGGTAGTGAACCTAATCCATCACGGGACTATGCCCACCATGTTATGTTGTATCAAGAGTTAACTAAGAATTAATTCTACGATCCAAGGTGTCTTTGAAAATTAATTATGAATACCTATAATTTTTTCAAGAGAAATCACTATTATTTTTATGAATGAATGAATTATAATTTCATATGTTATATATATATTGAAATCATTTTAGATAAACTATTTATTTTGGAAAGTAATCATGGTTTCTTAAGTTTCCATTATCAAACTTCATAAAATGTTTTAATTTTTATATTGAATTAAAAAACATTATTTGGTTCCCTTGTGTTCTGTAAACCCCTTACTGAGCTTTTTTTATTTCACCCAATGTTGTGAAAACCCATTATCACAGGGCTTAAGGAAATTTATAAGTAAGAGAGCGGTCAAGGTCCCCCTAAGGAGTTCAATTCTTATAAATTATAATAATAGTTTTGGTATTTTATTTTAGAGGTCGTGTAATTATAATTCTATGATGTATTTGGACTCTCTAAAACTCTAAACCTTTGAGATATCGGGTTGTGTTATAAATAAATGATATATATACATATATAAATCTATAGGGAAAACAATTTTATTGGTCATTATAATTGGTATCTGAGTTGAGGTTTAGAAAAATTTTGAGGTAAGGATATAGAGAAATCCTTTTAACCTTTAACCGATGTCTATTAATTTTCTAGGGTTTTACTTTAATAGAAGATCTTGTGATTTAGGTTTTTTTAATTTTAAATAGTGAAATTAAAAATTTCTTTATCTACGGTGATGGAATTGTGAGGACACAATTATTTTAAGGGGGTATAATGTGATGTCATGAGTTTTATTAAACATAATATTTTCACTTTCAAATTAATTTTTTGATTGTAATATTAATGAATTTATTTTGTTTTAGGATAAATATTAGTTTTAATAATAAATGAAATAATTAATATATATACATATATATGTATAACTGTAGTTCATAAGATAATATTTTTGTGTGTGTATTAATATAAATGATATCTTGTGGAAAAAATTTACTAAATTAAAATAAATAATGAATCAATTCATTGATATATCTATTTTACATTTTATTTAATATTATTCAATAAATATTTATTTAAAATGTATTTATAGGTATTTTTTGACGAATAAAAAAATAAATTATTTAAAGACATATATATTAATAGGATTTAAAATACTAATGATTATTTAATTTAAATCTAAATATATATGTTGATATTTATTAAAGTAAATAATTTTTTTGAAGTTATATTTTTAATTCAATAGAGATTTAGTCACATAAAATGCAATTTTAAAACATTAAAATATATTAAGGAAAATATCATAAACTGTTTTATACTAAATGTTTTTATAATTTTTAAGAAGTAAAAATATATAGATAAGTTTATGTAAAAAATAAATTCTCCTAACTTTAATAGTATTTATTTTTTTAATAATAAAATATTTTATTAATTATAAAATTGTTTTATTGAATTAATTATGTTGCAATATATATAAGTGCATTAAGTGGTTTACTTGAAAACATGATAATATATGGAATATATATATATATATATATTGAAAACTAAATAACTTGTTACATTATGAATTTTATAATTTTTTTTAAAAATAATTATAAAATATATAATATTTAAAATTTTATATTTTTGATAAAAAAATAGTTATAATTACATTATGGTTTCTTCTAATTTAAATGTAGACAAATATAAGTTTTAATAAAATGGTATTCTTATATATATATATATATATATTAGTGGTTTTATTATTATTATATGAAATAATAATAAGATAAAATAATAATTATAAGATGAAATAATAAATAAAAATATAATAAAGGGAAAATAAGGTTTTGGGAGGGGGTTCAGAGGTGAAACCTTCTCCCCCACCTCTGTGTCTTCATCTTCCTCCTCAGGATGGGTTGTGACTTGTGAAGGTTGTCAATAAGACTTAAAACTGACACTCCACTACTGGCTGTAAAGGATCGTCACATGTTGGAAATGTTTGGGGATCCCATGACTTGGGATGGTCATATATGGAGGAAACCGACACACCCCGCCAGTAGTCAGTCGACCTACAACTAGAATCGACCAACTTGAGAAGACTTTGACGATCATATTTCTTTATAAATCATCTACCCATGATTCCCTCTATGAAAAAGTGAGTCGGATTTCAGGGATGTGGGTGAACCAATGAGTATTTGAAGTATTTTTTAATTTTCATTCCTGATTTACATTTCCACGCCTTCTGGTTTTGTTGAAATTAAGGTTATATTTTAAGGGAAATTTGTGATTCTCATCGGGTAAAGAATCCCAATGTACACTCTAGTTTTTCATATGAATATCAATGGTTTTTTGGGTGTTTTATATTTTTATATATGACTATGTTTCTTTAAAATAGGGATAGAGGTAGGAGACTCTTTTGAACCTTCCCATAATAGTTTAGCCTCATGTTATAACTTTGTCCTATCTTTTAAGAGCTTGATCTAGTTCTTTTATCTTTGTGATGATCTTGAGACCATTCTATATACATGTAGTCTACCTAGTTATTCATGAGTATGGGAACCACTGTTTTTCATTCATTTATTACTTTGAAAATTTTTCCTAGGAAGGTTAGTAATTTCAAAACCATTTATGTGTAATGAAATTTTATTATGAAAAATGTTCAATTAGTTTCTTTATTTTAAATACTATATATCAATTTTCTCTATTAAAAATCCAATATTTATCTCCATATTGTTTAAATAATTTTCCATTTTATATCTATAATAGAAAATAAAATTCTGTTACAACTATCATATTTCATTGGGTTTCAGAAGCATGAAATGGGTTTCTCTCATCAAGCTACAATTTCCAATTTTCCCATAAACTCAAAATGTTTCCCCCATCTATAGCTGGATATAGGCCTTCTTTCCAAAGTCCAGATTTCATCAATGTTTTCAGGCCCAATGACTCTTAGTGACTCACATTGGTCGATAGGATGGGAATTCAAGATCATCACACACTTTTGGGTTGAATTTTTTCCTACTTTGGGACTCTCTTATATATTTAATATATGTTTTTGTATATATTCATAATCTGGATATGAGACTGGTTACCCTAAAAATGATTCATTTTTTAATTCTCTCATTAAACAAAGAAAGGTAGTCTCATTAATGATCTGAGGGGAGTTCTATCTTGTTAAAAAATCCATCTGTATGTATCCAAGGTTCTTAATCCATATCCTTAATGGTGAATAACTGCATTATGTGATGAAGTTATATGAACAAATTCTTCAAGATGTGCTATCATGCGAGGATGTAGTTAATATTCTGTAGAGGGGATTGAGCCATTATGGGGATTCCTACATATCCTTGTTATTATATGAATCAAAACCCATGTAGTTTGTTAATCCAATTTAGTTTAGCATCATGTGAAGAGGAAACATTTGTGGGTACTGAGACACCAAATATTTGATCTCAGGTCTTAGGGAGACATCCTATGTATCCTAGTAATGGAAGGAATCATAGTCTTTATAGTTAAACTACTCCCATGGGACTGATCCCAGGGTATAAACTCTTATATGAGGGGTTTTTATACCATACCAATCATCAAGGCTTGAATGCAAGGATTTCCCTGGTGAGTGGATATTAATGATGCCTAATGAGGTGTTCATTGTATCTCCATAAGCTCAAGTGAGCTATGCTTGGTGTGAGAAACAAGGGGTAATAGATGACCAGTCCCATGGAATTTATATATGGGACTTTTATTCTAGGAATATCTTAGGGATGTTTGGTATAGATTTCATGCCATGATAAGGTGTCCTACGTATCCTAGTTATGGTGGGAATCATATTTGTCATAGTTTATTTATCCCTTAAATTTAAATAGACTAAGGCGGATGATCACACTTAGAGTCATTATGACCATCCTTGAGGTTTCAATAATGATAAGGGATTATAACAAGATGGGATCTCTATTGATCAGGGACATACAATATGATGTCGAAAATGGGGGATTATGCGATAAGGTTTCCCTTGTAACCTTAGGGTGTATAGTTCAGATGAAATGATCAATGAAACTTTCTATGCCCATGTGATATATGATTGTTGTGTGAAACAAGTGTTTTAAAGTGATCAATGTCATTACTCTGGATAAGGTTTTGGATACTAGGATCACCCTGGATTATTAATATGTAGATCAAATAATGAAAAGGTTCCCTACGTATCTTGAATATGGAAGGAATCCAAGTTTTAGTAGTTCCCTTAATATTGGGGCTACGCTATGAGGTTTCCCTTTTGATTGGGGCTTACACAATGAGGTTTCCCTTGCTACTTGCCTAGAGGGTGTTGTACGACCCAATTGACTTGTCATGGGAGCCATCCCATGAAATGGCTACCTTATTAAAGGGAGTGTTGCATGATCTAGTTGACTTGTATGGGGGGACACCACATGACCCAGTTGGCTTTTCCTGGAAGCCATGACATGACCTATCGGGAAACATATGCACAGTGTCACAAGAGTTAGTTGACTTTTCCAGGGGACACCGCATAACCTAGTTGGATTATCTTGGAATCCATTGCAGGACCTATCTGGACACATATGGGGAGTGTCGCAAGAGTCAATGATACATGGTTCATAGGAAGTCACATGTATTGGATAACATCCCTAAAGGTTGTCTTGATACCTGACCACCATGTCTAGAGGGTGTCGCGAGTCTCAGCTAGCATTCCTAGAGGGTGTCACAAGATCTTAGTTTTCATTCCTTGAAGTAACCGTGAGACTTGGTTGATATGAGAAGGCCCCATTATATGAGTCAGGAAATGTATGTATAGGACATCACAAGGCTTGGGAGATAGGCCCATAGGGTTTCATGAGACCAAGGTGGTGTGACCAGGGGGACTGTAAGACTTTCTTTGACATGCCCTGAGGATTTCACATGTTCCAAATAGCATGCTAATGGAATGTCATGAGATCTATGTGACATGTCCTCGGGCTATCGTGCATCCTTTTATGACTCACACGAAGTGAATGAGGGCCATAAAGTATGTATTTTTTTTGAGTCCTCCAATTCTACTCTTGGACCTAGCCCTTGTATTTCGAATTCCTTATGTTTTTTTAGTATCAATTTATATTTAGTCTCACTGGATCTAGCTGACATGTGGTAAGTTCATTGAACTCCTCACCAGCATCCCTTTGTGTGATCTATGAATGATGACAAGAAGTACCTTTTGTATGTTGTATGATTTCTATGACTGTTCTCCTACATATTACCTAATGAAAGACTATTCAGTCATGTGATCAGTTACATCAAGAATTCCTCTTTGATTCTCAAGACTTTTGTGATCAATAGTTTCCTTCACATAGTAGTTGATGCATTTTTCATGATGGGGTGAAAAATTTATAGGCCTTGACAACACAGATGCTCGCCAATTTGTGTTGTGTATCTGGAACAAATCCAAACTTGAGTCGATAAAGTGGGATGACACCATGTGGTTTCACAATTATTAGTCATGGGTCATTATGAATGCATTTCTTGGTTTTCAATGGTCATGGTTCTCTTCCATCAACACTTCCATTGTCAGATTATTAAAGATTAATGAAGACTTGTTTGATCATGGAGGCATGTCAAAATAATTTTCAATTTTTCCTACGGACATTCCCAACATATTTTGTGAGTGCTCAATGCCTTGCCTGTAACATTTTTTATGGCTAGGGTGGACTTTCCAAGTGTCTTCATGTGGTCTGGTCAGCTTTTCAGGAGGTCTTGTGGGACCGCGTGGTGGACTTCCTACGTGCATCAGTTGTCTTTTGGAAACCACGAGTACCTATCAAATCCTCCATTTATACCCCCATTGCATTATTTTATAAATTTCAGAGATTATGTGAGTTTTCAATAGTAATTCTTAGGATATTTTCTATATATTTTTATGATGCCTCGTGTGACCAATATGGGTCATATAGGTGTGAAAAATCATTTCATCAAAATATCCATCCATTTTCCTTAGGGAGCCAAAGGGAAGTTCATGGTTGTGAAGACATAATTTAATCTTTCCATGTGATGAGTATGAAAAGATAAAGGTACGTCAAAAGATGTGAGAAACACGTCTCAAGGGACTTGTGGTGCCTTGAGGATTTCCAAGCAAACACCACATGTCTTTCATCCACTATGATCATCTCTCACCTTTTCTACATTATCTCCATTGTCTTATCCTAAAATGTTTTGGGGGGAGTTGTGAGTTTTATTGGATATCATCAAGGTAATTTATTTTTTTGAAAGACAATATGGTGCATGTGCTTTATGCCCATTGGGGGTCTCTCCTGTTAGATATTTTCCACATTATTTTTCAAAGACTTTTTTCAAACTCCACCCATTGATTTTTCATGGGTGAGTTTCATTATCAATATGGTATCTTATGATAGAACATGTGACTTATATTGTTCAGTTGTCCTATTCACCTATGGTATTCCATAGGATCTGTGTTGGATCTTGCAACGACATGTAGAAGTTGTCAGGGATAGTTTCTCTACATGACTTTAATACACTGTATGTTCATTGACGGACCTCATGAAGGTGTGCAGACATTGTTAAGGAAAATATCATTACTTTACCTTTTATATGTATCATTTCCATGGTTTCATGACACTATATAATGACCAAGTGTGGTTGGATGTCAAGGTGTAAATCCAAATGATTCATGAAAAGTGTCACTAGTTGTCATAGGGTTGTCACATAACCCAAGCCACTAGAATGTGTTGTATGACCAAAGGTTTGAATGAGGGTTTTTTATGACGTCCAATTCATCACATGATCCTGTAAAGGGTCTCTGGAGATAGAGCCTCATGCATTGAAATGGAATATTTGTCTTCTTCACATGGCGATATTATGCATGACATGGAGCTTCTTTGGCACACATGAATAATGTATGTATGTGGTATGGACCTCCATTGGACCAACATAGTGCATCAAGTTTTGAATTTTATTTCATTCTCATCATTTTTAATGCATAAAATAAATTATTTAAGACTTTATCATATCCAAATTCCGGGTTACTGTGCATAGTTCCTCACATAATCGGGTATGCAGTTATATAATATTCATTTAGGAAAAGGTGGGATCATGATATGTGATCTATTCTATGTTCACTTGATGATGTAGGAAATCTCTTAGCCTTATATTTATTGTATTATTAATTCCAAAAGGTATTAAAACCTTCTAAATATGTGATACATGATGCTACTACTTTTGAAAAGGGAGGTTACATAGTGCTTCATCCCTTTTAATGAACAAAAATACATTCTCGAATGAGGGGTGACACGGTGCCATATCCTTCATGATGGTGGTTATGTGAGCCTTATATTTTTTTTCATGAATGATATTGCGATTGCATTTCACATTTGTCTCTTCGTGTGAAGAAAATAATGGGTCTCACATGAGATGCTTTAGATAACCCATATGGGGTTTGCGACACTCTATTTTTTAACGAAAATAGAGATATCGATTTAGAGATGAAGTGGACCCAAAATCATTATCTACAATCTCTATTTATATGAAAATAACCACACTCCCTTTTCAATCCCAAGGATGGTGGTGTGTCCTATAAACACACTTTTTTCATCCATATCACCAACATGCTCATCTAGAAATCCAAAAATGATGCAGTGTTAAGAAATTTATTTAAAGAACAAAAACTTATGGTACTCTTTATGTGATGTTTTTTTAGATTTGCACGATTACACATACTGATCGAGACTTTGCATATTTTCATGATCCCCCCCCCCCGGAGCATCATTCATGCGCTATGGAACTTCTTCATGAATATGTGTCTCTTGTTCGTGTTTGTTACCTCCTTTATTTTCCTATGGCACATGCTATGTTTTTAGTGAGGAAATAACATTTTACCCATAATAGGGACTTTAGGCTCTTCTTCACATAGAGATTAGCTTGTGACTTCTTATTTTCACTTTTCTAGGTGGTCTAGGTTCCTCTCTACATCACATGAGACATGATTATACATGGATAAACAATCGAAGTGGGCCATTTTAGATTACTAGAATCGCTATCTATCCCAATCCACAGACCATCTATGCGACCCTGTGCGTCTACCAGGATGATCTACATTATTCCATGACCTGTGTATATCTTTCAGTGTGTGCCTCCATTTTTCATAAAACATTGAAAGTTATCCATAAGAATCAAGGAGTTGTGAAGCATGTAGGATTCTCTATAGGATGATTCATGAGAAGTATACCCTTGTGTAAATCTTTTTTTATAGGGCCTCTATTATGTTTATATATGTTCAGAATTGATGGCATTGGATATCTTTAAAAGACTCTCAAGAGCAGTCGTGGTAGAGAAGGTGATCCAAAATGTGGTCTGATCTTCCAAAAGAAGCGTTTCATATGGTAGTATCAACATTAGGGGTTGAAACATAGGAGAACTCATATGATTGAATTAATTATTGATAAGCATTCCATGCATAGTAAGAAGACTATAACCCTAGTTCCTATGAGGTTAATGAAGGCCCCTGGGTGGTGTTATTTTATCTGTCATGTGATATGCCCATTTTGAAGGAAATAAATATTTCCATTTTATTTATTTCATTTTATTCATTATCATTTTTATTATTTGTAATACATAATAATAATAATAATAATAATAACAACAACAACAATAATAATAATAAGCATCATCATTCAATTAGTTAAAAAATGTGAACACCCCAAGCATCATGATCACATGTGTATTCATTATGATCAGTTAATCCCTTTCCATATGTATCCATCCATGGAAAAGTGTTTGATACACAATTATGAGCATCAACAAATGCCCTAACCACATATAATTATATTAATTCTACATGAGAAGATTCTAGTTCTATGGTAAATGTAGATCACTTTACCACATATCTGAATGATGATGGATTCCTCCTTTGTTACGCTATCAATGAATAGATCTGCTAAACTTTATAGGATGTCATCTAGTTTTATTTCATTCAATATGTGCATGATATATCATTGCTCTGATATTATGATAATCACCAAGGATACCCATACTTTTCATAAAATCAAGAAAACTTGAATGTATGGATCTTGACAATTGTTTTAGGAAGCACTCAAAAATTCCCACTAACATGTCATCCCTTACTGATGATTCCATTATAGTTATCTTGAGATCACTCAATTTGGAGAAGGATAAATGGGTAGAATATATGACATGGAGGGCGATTGATATATATTCTTATAAATTTTATAAGCTTGGGTAGAGTATCTTTATTGTTATAAGTCCACATAATGGGCTTACAAGCTCTTAAAGTATGAATTATTGTCATGCTTTAGTTTAGGGTCTTTTAGAACAGACCTACTATTGCTTTAGTTTAGGGTCTTTTAGCTCAAGCCAAATATTTCTTTAGTTTTATGTCTTCTATATTGGAGATAATATTGATTTAGTTTAGGGTATCTTATGTAACACCCATAGATTTTATGAGATAGATTCTTTTTAATTTCATTGATGTCTTGTGTTGTATGCTACACTAAGATTAGCTTGTGCTATACGCAACATCGTATTAGTTTGAAGTATGTTCAACACTATTCTTGGATTGTGTTATCTAAAATTTCAATTTTTTTTGATATAATTCATTTTACATAAGACTGAGTTTAATTTATAACTAAATATTATCACCAACTCATTATAATGGCAGGTATGAATGGCTCTAACATCCTTCTAAAAAACCATTTAAATGAAAATAAGTGAGTCTATAAGATAATAAAATCACTCTTTATGTATTTTATTAGTAAAATATATATGTAATATATTCAATTTAATGTTTAAAATTCATCTTATATGTTTTATAGACATGATATATGAACAAATTCATTTTTACGGATAAAATGAGTGTTTTACTAAAAATGTAGTTTTAACACCTTTTGATGGAGAACCCATTTAAAATATAGGTTTTTAAACTTTTATAAGTTAAAATTAACATAATAAACTTCTTCTTTAGAATAGGGACATCAAAATTTAACTTGGTTGAAATTTTGGTATTTTTCTGATGAAATTCATATTTTAATGAATAGTAAAAAATACTACATTTTAATTCAAAAATGCCTTTTCATGTAATTTATTTATATAGTTATATTATAGTTTTTAATTGGGTTTAAAGAGTAAATGGATTATTTTTTTTATCATTTATTCCAATTTTGGTTATTGGAATTAATTTCACATTTAAATTCGACATAAACACATGTCAATCTTTTGATAGTTTTTACTTCTTAAAAATCCATTTTCTTGTTTTGACAATGGAAATTAATTTTAAATTTATCAAAGAAACTTTTATGTTTATAATTTTGAAAAATATATTCCATATTTGGAATCATAATATCCAAATTATATAAATAGTCACCTTTTATTTTTTGACATTATTAATAGTAACTTTAGTAATTATTTTTATTTACTACGGTTAAAGGGTAAATTAGATAAGGGTAAAAATAATTTTATAATAATATAAAACTACCATAACACATGTACTAATATTATTTGATAGGTCACAGATGACCAAAAAAATCCTTAGGCTAAACTTTTCTAATTTGGGAGCCACTTTGGTGTGAAAATGTCATGTTATAATAATTAATTTAAAGTAAAGGGAAATATAACATATACATGTATCTTTTAAATAAAACTATTTTATGGTGGGGTTATATAATTGATATATTTGAATATAAATATTCATTATAAGGCTAAAAATATTTCCTACATCATGTTATTTTATTTATAATTTATAGACATTAAATAAATAAATTTATTTATGACACAATGGTGATAGAGTGATTACCTTATTAATGAAAGATTCAAATAAATGATATTATAAATATTAAAATAAACGAAATTTGAAAATTTTGATGCCATAAATAAATTTTATGGATGATAATTAAATGTTATATTTTATTTAATGTTGTTTTTTTTGAATCAATCAACTTTTTATAGATTTAACAAAAATCAATTACTAAATAGTGTCAAAATTGACACAAATGAGTTTTTAAAACAATTTTTTTATTAAATGATATAATACACATAAAAATATAATATTCTTCTAAATGACTTAGATAATGTTATAAATTTCATGAATGATACACTTTAGGTTCTCTTTTCATTTTATAGTAACTATATTGATCATATAGTATAAAAATACAAGAATAGATGGTAAGAGTTAATTTATTTAACTAAGGGTTAAAGACAAAAGATAAGGTTAAATTTGTGACCTAAACTTGTATAAAACCTATTGGTTTAGAGGATTTATACCCATCCCCATGTTATCCTTGAAATATATCACTTTGGAGCTATTATAATTTGAAAATAAATTTATTAAAGTCAATTTACTAGGGTATATTTATCATCCACATCTATGTTCCCTAAACATGTAATACAATTTATATTCTTCTACAATTTTTTAAAGTCAATTTACCCATTGGTGAAATTTTACTAAATTTTATGAAAGGAATATTTTGTCGTTATTTGATACAAGGTACTTTTTTTGACTTTTCTGGCAATAGTACGAGGAGAATGTTTTTTAACTTATACGACATGAATGGATTCTTACACTTTCATAATACCTTATTTACAAGAAGCTTAATTTACAATATTTGAAGTGTGTTTTCAATTAAATTATTTTCTTTTAAAATTATTTGTCAATTTGATAAGAAAAACATTTTTTAAGAAGAAAGGATATTTTCCTCAACAATTAATTTCAAGTATTTTATCAAAATTATTTTCCATCTAAGATGACATATGGTTATGTTTATATCCCTATTATTATATTTATTTTATTATGTTTATAAAGGAATTATTTTTATGAAATCAATTTATTTTATATTTTTTATGATGAAATGATGTTTAAGAAACCCATATTTTGTTCCTTGGGTTAGGCTATGGTGAATGGTTTATGTTTTTGTGGAAAATGTAAGAATTATTTCATTATGAGATGGGTGAGAGCTATATCTCCCCACAATGCATTGGGTAAATATTTATATCTCATGATATAGATATGACTCTAATGACAAGTAAATTCAGTTTAGTAATATAGGGTTGTAACGGTATGTAAACCCGGTTCAGTAATAGAATTTGTCCACTATGATGGTCTTGGATATGAGCCTTGGCTAATATGGAAATGATTTTATATGCTTATGTATTTTCCAAAAGTTCATGTTTTATGCCAATTCTATGTTATCATGATTAATTTTCCTTTATTATTTATTCCTTATGTACTAAAAATATTTATTTTTATAACTCAATATTTTGATATTCAAAATTTACATTCATGTTTTTACATTCTTATGTTTATGTTTTGTATGTTGTTTTTAATGCATACCCTTACTGAGAATTTGAGCTCACCCTTTTCATATGTTTTATTTTCCCCAAGATATAAACAAATGTTTTAGGATGGAAAACCAACAGGGATGATCTTTATGGGAGATGTTGATGATCTTTCACCGAGCTAGAAGAATGTTTTCTGAGTTTCTAAAGACACTAAACTAATACGGTCTTTGGGCATATATTTGTGTAATGTATTAATTACTTCACCAAAGACATGTAATGGAAATGTATGTCAAGCTTGGGTCGTTAGAGATGGTATCATAGAAATGATTTAGTCAAACTTTGGAAATTAGGATATGAAAACTTTAGTGAGATCCCTAAATATATTTCTAAGGATATGTCTAGGGATGTCCTAAGGATAATTCAAGTATAGGTTAAGATCCTAGGGTTTTGTGATAATCATGACTAACCTAGGGTTAAATCTAAGATATCATATATTGAAATATTATAAGTAACTTACCTTACTTATGTGTTTCTAATCTCTGATATGTATTTCTCACACTTTGATTTCTAGTCTTATTCAGTATCCATAACTACATAGAACAAAGTTAACCATTGAATTCTTTAGATGTGAAAATTATGGGAATTATGAAGATAGATTTCCTATGTGGAAACATAATTAATATAATCATGACAATGGTACATGTATTGGTTATACTACTGAGGATAAAGATATTTAAAACAAAATGGGAAAGCTATGTGATGTTATTAAAGTATTTTTTCAATTAAACCTAAGAATATTGAGGTTGAGAATCCTTAAGACATGATTTATATTTTGGGAAAGATAAAGATGATGGATCTTGAGTAATGATTGAAGAATAGAGTTGGATGATTTAAGTGTATATGTTTCAGAATTCAATGATTATGTTATATAAATCATGAAATATATAAGTGTTTTCAGTATAATGTTTTAATTAAGGATTGGAAATGATATGTTGAATAGTTATAAGGAGCCAAAAATTTATTTAAGTTTAAGGTGATATAGTTGGAGAACACATGATTAAGGGAAATATAACCCTTAATATGCCCCTTATGTTAATATAATAATGTTTGGATAAAGATATATTGGATTTGAATAAGTAAATTAGATGATTCTATTTTCTTTGGAACTAATTGTGGGGTTTTTACAAGAGGTTTATTCTATTATGGATGAATTATAAGACTTTTTGGGACTTAATGAATAATCCAATATGTTTTAGAACAATGAAACATGCATGCTTTCTATAAGGATATTTGATAATTATGGTTGTTACCATGACTCAAGAGAATACATGATGAAGGTGTTCACATGTTTGGAATGTGATTAAACATATATACCTTATGATATATGTGGGATAAATGTTAAGATGAGTTTGTGAACCTGTTTCTGTAGTTTTGGATTTTCATCTTTCATAAAGATTTTATGGTTATCAATTTTTTTTGTGAAAGTTTAAGTTAAGCATCTGATGATGTTTGTTAGAATAAAGTATTATATCACAATATATGGACTTATGAATGTTTTATAACATGTGCTAACAATTTTTTTGAGATATATGGAATTACCTACCACTCTATTTATGGGTCGCATGATCTTCTAACACTTCACGAATGAAAAATTCAACTTAATTTCTTTGAATTTGAGATGAAGTTGAAATTGTTCAAGGAACGACCAAAAGTGATATTGTACTGAAATCAAGTAATTATTTCTTCACATGTTCTTCAAATTTAGGGAAAGAATATTGAAAAAATGTTATCTTAATACATTTTTACTCGATGAATCGGATAGTCCCTTAAATCATCACAAATTTTAGGGTTTTTGGTTGGTAACTTTCTCGAAACCTTGTTCTCTATTAATATCCATAAGAACATGATGGTTATATTTTTATTCTATATCCATGTTTTCACTTCCCACTTATTCTCTCCTATGTGGAGATCCGGTGATGAGTTACTTTGGGTAACCGTTATCTTTCTAACTTTCCTTTTTAAAATAAGTTTTAGTGTTCCTTTTTACGATGTGAGTTTCTATAAAAGAAACTTCAAGTAGTAAACCTTTTATAACCCCAAATAATTTCAGGGGTGAAATTCATTTTAAGGGTGGTAGAATGTAATAACCCTAGATTTTATTATATAGATTCGTTTTAATTTCTTTGATTACTTGTGTTATACGCTACACCAAGATTAGCATGCGCTATACGCAACACGTATTAGCTTGAAGTATACACAACACTATTATTATATTGTGTTACACAATTTCAGGTTATTTTGATAGAATTTATTTCACACAAGACCGAGTACAATTGATAACTAAATATTATAACCTAGTCATTATAATGGCAGTTATGAATGGTATTAACTTACTTCTAAAAAAAGAATTTACATGATAATAAGTGAGTATATAAAATAATAAAATAACTATTTATAGATTTTATTATCTTAATATTTATGTAATATATTCCATATAATGTTTAAAATTCATCTTATATGTTTTCTAAACATGAAATAAGAACAAATTCAATTTTACGGATAAAATGAGTGTTTTTCTAAAAATGCAATTTTACCGCCTTTTGATAGAGAACCCATTTGAAATATACTTTTTTAAACTTTTAAAAGATTTATTTGACATAATAATCTTGTTCTTTAGAATAGGGTCATCAAAATATATCTTGGTTGAAATTTTGGTATTTTTCTGATTAAATTCATATTTTAATGAATAGTGAAAAAATACTGCATTTTAATTCAAAACTGCCTTTTTGTCTAATTTATTTATATAGTTATATTTTATTTTATTGGTTTTAATGATTAAATGGATTATGTTTTTATCATTTAATCCAATTTTTGTCATTTGAAGTAATTTCACTTTTAAATTGAACATAAACAGATGTCAATCTTTTGATAGTTTTACTTCTTGAAAACCCGCTTTCTGGTTTTGACAGCGAGAATTAATTTAAAATTAATTAATTAAACTTTAATGTTTTTAATTTTGAAAAATGGATTCCATATTTGATATCATAAGGTGTAAATTATTTAAATAAGCAATGTTTTTTTGTACATTATGAATAGTAACTGCAGTAATTATGATTTTTACCACGGTTAAAGGGTAAATTAGTTAAATAAGGGTAAAAATAATATTATAATAATATAAAACTATCCTAAAACATGTGATAATATTACAAGACGAGTCATGAGAGACCAAAAAAATCCTTATTCTGAACCTTTAAAATTTTTGAGCCACTTGGGTGTGAAAATGAAATGTTATAATAATTAATTTAAAGTAAAGGGAAATGTACCATAAACATGTGTCATTTAACTAAAACAATTTTAAGGAGGGGTTATATAATTGATATATTTGACTATAAATATTAATTATAAGGGTAAAAATATTTCATACATCTTGGTATTTTATTTATAATTTTTATACATCAAATTAATAAATTTATTTATGACACAATGATGATGAAGTGATAACCTTATTAATGAAATATTCAAATAAATTATTTTATAAATATTAAAATAAATTTAATTAGAAAATTTTTAAGCAATAAACTAATTTTGTGGATTATTATGACATGCTATATTTTATTTGATGTAGTTTTTTTTGAATTAATCAAGTTGTTATAGCTTTAACAAAAATCAATTACTAAATAGTGTCAAAATTGACATAAACGAGTTTCTAAAAAAATACTATTTTATTAAATGATATAATAGTCATAAAAATATATGATTTGGTAAAATGACTTATATAATATTAAAAATTTTATCAATGATCCACTTTAGGTTCTCTTGGAATTTTATAGTAATTATAATGACCATATTGTGTAAAAATACAAGCAGACATGGTAGGAGTTAATTTATTTAACTAAGGGTTAAAGCCAAATGATAAGGTTAAATATGTGACCTAAAATTGTCTAAAACCTATTAGTTGAAAGGATTTAGACCCATCCTCATATTATCCTTGTAATAACTCATGTTTGAGATATTATAATTCAAAAACCCATTTATAATATAATTATATTTCAAGACATTCCTAAAGTGCCCCTCCTCCCTCGTATAAATAGACACCACCTTTACACACTTACTGACACCTCTCAAGCCCCATGGATCACCCAAATTCTACTCTAATAATTATAAAAAATCCCTACATTATTCCTATAGATCACAATTTTGGTAGAAATATATTCTATGGAGACCTTTTTTGAAAATCAAAAGAAGATACTCGAAAAAGAGGTAATTATTTTACCACCTCTTTCAAAATTATTTTCTTCTTATACTCACACTTCTCATGTTTTTTCCATAATAAAGTAATACATACAACATCTTATAAATTATGAGTTATTATTATAATTATGGTAAAACTTTATACCTCCTTTTATCCATCCTACGAATAACAATATCACCATGTGTGCGTATGTACGACTTACCATCTCCACACCGTGGTGTAATTTCTTATTCAACAATACTTAATTTGGATGGGTATAATGACAATTATAATGGATTTAAATAATTATTATAATGTGATTATTATTCTGTATAATTAATATACCATCCAATTCCATACTTTTAACCACTAAGTGAATGATATCGTCGCTTGTGCGTACGTACAACCTACCGTCTCCACGATACAATGCGATTTATTCTACATGATATTAATTAAACCACGATTATATACATGAATGGAATGAAAAAATATCATATATATATTATAATAATTTAATTATTAAAATTATATAACTATATCCTAAGAAGTGGAACAAGAACTTATCTGACAAAACTTGCATAAGAACATAAAGTAGTTATTATTCGAATAACGAGTGACAATGAAATGTTACTAACAAATGGATGATAATATAATCATACATGACATCATAAAAATTATTATGATTATGCAATAAGTTATTAAAATTATTTAAATCATTATATAGGAGGTTCATATACATACGAAGGATATCATACCTAAGGTTATGGATAATTTTGAAATCTCATTATAATCCGAGATTGTTTATATGTAATTTTTTACTAGGGTATATTTATCATCCACATCCATGTTCCCTAAATATATAATAATATTTCTATTCTTATAAAATTTATTAATATCAATTGTACCCATTGGTGAATTTTTACTAAATAGTATGAAAGGAATATTTTGTCGTCATTCAATACGACGTACTTTTTTTTTACTTTTCCAACAAAACTACGAGGATGATGTTTTTTAAACTTATTTGACCTGAATGGATTATTACAATTTATTAATTCCTTATTTACATGAATCTTACTTTACAATATTTCAAGTTTATTTTCAATTAAATTATTTTCTTTTAAAATTACATGTCATTTTGAGAAAAGAAAACATTTTTGAAGCAGAAAGGATATTTTCCTCAAGAATTAATTTCAAGTATTTTATCAAAATTATTTTCCATCTAAGATGAAATAAGGTTATGTTTCTATCCCTATTATTATATTTATTTGACTATGTTTATAATGGAATTATTTTTATGAAATCCATTTATTTTTTATGGATTATTATGAAATAATGTTTAAGAAACCCATATTCTGTTCCATGGGTTATGCTATGGTGAATGGTTTATGTTTTTGTGGACAATGTAAGAATGATTTCATTATGAGATGGGTGTGACCTATATCTCATTATAATGTATTGGGTAAAGATTTATATCTCATGATATAGACATGAAGATAATGACAAGTAAATTTGGTTTAGTAATACAGGACTGGAACGACAAGTAAACCTGGTTCAGTAATGAAATTGGTTTGCTATGATGGTCTTGGATATGATCTTTAGCTTATATGGAAATTATTTTTGATGATTATGTGTTTTCCACAATTTCATGTTTTATTACAATTCTATTTTATCATGATTATTGTTCCTTTATGATGTATGCCTTATGTACTATGAAGATTTATTTCATAACTCAAGATTTTGATATTCAAAAGTTATGTTCATGTTTTTACATTCAAATGAGTATGTTTTGTAAGATGTTTTCCATGGTTACCCTTACTGAGCATTTGAGATCATACTTTTCATATGTTTTCTTTTCCCCGAGATAAAAATATAGGTTTTAGGTAGGAAAAATAATGGATAAGATCTTTATGGGAGATGTTTATGATCTTTCACCAAGATAGAAGAATCTATTCCTAATTTCCAATGACACTAAGAAAATATGGTATTTGGGCATCTATTTGTGTAATGTATTAATTATTCCAAAAAAGAAACTTAATATCAATTTATTCCAATATTGGGTCATTAAATTTTAGCTTGGACCTAATATTGATTTAGTTTAGAGTCTTTCATCTTGGACCTTATATTGGTTTAGTTCAAGATCTTTAATCTTAGACCTTCGATCACTTTAGTTTACAGTCTTTTAGATCGGACCTTCTATTTTTGTAGTTTAATGTCTTTTAGCTCAGACCTTCTATTGATATAGTTTATGGTATTTTAGCTCAGACCTTATATTGATTTACATTATGGACTTTTAGATAAGACACTCTCTTTTAGCAGTTTAAGGTCTTTTAGCTCGGACCTTCTATTAATGTAGTTTAAGGTCTTTTAGCTCAGACCTTATATCTCTTTAGTTTATGGTCTTTTAGCTCATACCTAATGTATGATGATGGGATATGGTGTTGAAAATCTTGGAATGACCTAAAACACATTGAGATGATAGGTTTGTTTTTTGGTGTTGTGGAGACTCACAAGGATCGGAAATCCCATTTTCCAAAGTGACACATTTGGTTGACAACCATTTGAGAATATGCATGAGACAAAACCATGAATACATAGTCGAGAAAAGGGTCTTTGAATCCAAGTATCTTTCCTAGTTTCTATAGAATATTTATGGAGTGAATAGGGTTGAGGTTGAAATATTAGGGGGGCTAGGTCCACCGGGATAGTTGGAGTGTGGGTAATGTAATTCATAACCTGAAAGTCTAAGTCCATGAATATGATATGGTGAAGACATGACATGTATGTACCAAGAAATTATAGGATTCTAGGTCCCGCTTCAGTGTTTTCAGGGCTCACAAGGATTGAGTCTCCTTTCTATCAAGGAGAATATACCTTTAGATGGATGTTCAAGTCCCTAATGCATCAGTAGCATTCCAATAGAAAGATGATCTCCACCTCTCTCTGAGGGCCATGAAAGGTTTGTGAAGGGTCAGTCATCCAAATGATAAAGTCGGGTATGGAAAAAGGATACCTAGGAAGGTTCCTAGAACCCTAGGGCAAATATATCTTAAATAATGAATCTCAAGCCTTACACCTTGCAGTTTCAAATCATGAGGTGCATGATATCAAATTCTAGGGAATGAGTTGTCACAAGTTATCCTTGATGAATTGTAAAAAACATGGTGACATAATTCCAAGGATATAGAATCCTCTTGGATAGTTTGGTGTAGGGATTTTCAATCATGACCCCGAATGCTCGAGTTAGGAGAATGATATGCGACAGTCATATAGGGAGTAGTTCAGACATGCTAAGTTGTTGAGTTCTATCACAATGTTTTTTGGGATTACGAGGATTGTAATTTTATTTTTCAGAGTAACACATTTTGTTGGAAGCCATAGATGCATATACAAGATCCATGGGAATTTATACATAGTCAAGAAAAGGGTCCTTAAATACAAATATCATTTCTAATGGGCAAGGAAGGTAATGATGAACCAAGACACCCTAAATCATGATGTGTGATCCGTGGAATGTGTAAAATCCGAATACGGTGTGAGTAACCTAAAAGTTTCACCACCACCTAAATAACATATTCTCATGGCGAGGAGATGTGACAAACAATTACTCTAGCTTTTCTTTAGACCATTTTGGTCCAGGGAGCATAGATTGTCTTTTACTTGGGCTACTAGGTAGAATCTATGAGGTTTATGCCTTGTCTATTTATTCCATAATTTTTTCCTAAACTTTGAGAATGAGGATTTTTTCAGGTGGAGACTCAACTCTTTCTAAGGTTTCCATCTTTCGATTTTCTTCTAGATGATTTTTTATCTTTCATAAGAGATTCAGGTTCTTGCAATTTGGACCATTATCAGAATGAATTTCAAGGTCATATAGCTTTGACCAATGTACAAGAATTTTACGATCATGACGCACATAAACCTAATAGGGGAAATGTCATAAAATATACTAATTAGGATACACATGGTCAAGAGTACTCTAAAACCCTTATGAGTAAGAGGTGAGCATGTTTCAAATCATAGATCAAGGTTATCAAGTCATGGGTGATGATACAGGACCAACGTAATGGGATTAGTTCAAATACATTGCGGTATTGAGTTCTACCACAGTGATGTCATGGATCACAAGGATCAGAATGTCCTATTTATAGAGTGAAACATTGGTTGATGACCATAGGTTCATATATATGATCCATATTCATATATAAATAGTCAAGAAAAGGGTCATTGAAGTCGGATATCCTTTCCAAGGGCCATGGAAGACTACAGTGATCCGAGACACTCGAGGCATGAAGTGTGGCTTATGGATTTAGGTGCCTTAATAGATGGTGGAAGCACCCCATACTTCGGATGACCAAGGTATGTCTCTTGTGGTCCTTTGATAAGGAATGAAAAATTGGTGATGTTTTTTCCAGTTTAACATCATGTAGCGGGGACATAATTTCCTCTGTGTAGTTTTAATTTCATTCAGTAAGGACGTACACCCATGAAGTTTAACATCATGCGGTAAGAATGTACTTCTGCATAGTTTAATGTCATGTGGTAAGGATGTACTTCCATGAAGTTTAACATCATGTGGTAAGGGAATACTTTCAAGTAGTCTAACATCATGTTGTAAGTACATAATTCCAAGTAGTTTAACATCATGCGGTAAGGATGTACTTCAATGTAGTTTAATATCATGTGATAAGGAAGTACTTACATGCAGTTTAACATCATGCCATAAGGATGTGGGAACTTACATGAATGTGTGGAAATGTTGTTGTTGGGACTAAAGATTGAGACATGGGAATCACTACATATCTCATGAGGATGAAAATCAAGCCACGTGTAGTATTTAATGAAGTTTCATTTATAGGTTTGGCCCATACACAAGGAGGATGGAATTTTTTTTATATTGATTTATTGTGACTGGGATCAGATTTGGATATTCAGGTGTCATTGTGTATCCTGCGATGGTAGGAATCAAGTAACACATAGTTCTTTAATGGTAAATACTCTATTAATGTTTGACCCATATGTATAGGCGAGCATTAATTCTGTTGACCATTACAGGTGGGCTTTAGGATTGAAGTTCCAAGGGTCACTACATATCTTTTGATGATAGGAATCAAGCTAAATGTACTTCTTGATGTTCCATGTAGTTTATTGTGATGCGGTGGGGACAAGGGTGAACTAGAATTAATAAATGGGACTATTTTGGTTGGGCCCAAATATTGAAGTATGGGCGTCACTACGTATCTCATGAGGATGAGAATCAAATCACACATAGTTCCTAAAATCCCATGTAGTTTAACATCATGTGGTGAGGAAGAAGGAGAAATGATGTGAAATGATGTGAATATTATAGTTGGTCCCCAGGGTAGATATTTGGGCATCACTACATATCTCATTAGAATGAGAATCAAACCACACATAGTTCTGATGAACTGTGTAGTTTAAAGTCATGTGGAAAGGACATTGACCACAAATATTAATGTCATGTGGTGAAGACTCATGTAATGCCTTTTATTGTATTGTATTCAGGACTATAATGAACCTATTATGTACTTTTGTGCATTTCTTGTGACGGTAAGTCTTTTACAAAATTCCTTACCTTCAATGAGCTACGCTTGGTCTATGAAACAAGGAATGTCAAGGGTTTCCCTACCATGTAGAGATAATAGAGGGTACAATAAGGTCATTTTGTATCATGTAGTGGTTGGACCAAGATATAAAATCAAGTAATCCCTATATATCTCACTATAAATGAGAATCAGTGCATACATAATTTTAGACGAGCTGTGCATTTTAATTTCATGTGACGATAATGTAGGTGGATCAATGTTAATAGGGATGGAAATCAAATATCGATGAAATTTTACATCATCTGAAAAGGACATTGGTTGTGTAGTTTAATGCATTATGGTTAGGATGAATTCTGTACAGTTTAATGTCATGTGGTTAGGATAAATTCTGTACAGTTTAACATCATGTGGTTAGGAAAAAAAATTTATAGTTTAATGTTATGTGGTTAGGAAAAATTCCATACAGTTTAACTTAATGTGGTTAGGATGAGTGGTGGGACTTACACTGATGTGGAAACCCTTAGGAAAATAGTTTTTCAAATTAGTTATTGAGAAATATTAGACTGGTGGGAGGTGTGATATGCTCACCATCAATTGTGGCCAATGAGTAAGATTTGTTGTAATAGACCTTATCTATGATGTAAGTTCCCTCCCATTTGGGTTCCATCTTTGGGGGCTTCTTACCAAGTATCATTAGGGTTTTTAAGACAAACACCGGGTCCCCATAGAGAAATGAGAAGAGGAAAACCCTTTTATTGAATTCTCATACAATCCTTTTCAGGAAGACCTCAAGGTTGTGCAGTGTGTGCAACCTGTTCTTGTCAAGCTGTTCCAATTCATCTAGCCACTTTTTTCGATTTCTCATCATCTAATATTTTCCTGAACATTGATACTTGGAGCAAGTGAATCTGGACTTCCATAGGTTACACTGACTTGGTTCCATACAATAATGACTTTGGAATTTCATTTGTACCAATAGGTGTGGTAGTATGGTAGGCCCATAAATCATAGAGGTGTTTATCTGGCCAAGAATTCTTATCATTGTTCAACATATTCTAGAGTATGTTTTCTATAGTCTTATTGAAGGCCTCTATTTGTCCATTTGATGCTTCATGAGAGTAGTATGAGTGATTGAACTTCAAATCATACTACGGTTACAACTTATCTAATTCCATAGAACATTAGTTGGTTCCATTTTCCATAAATATTGTGCGAGTGAACTCGAACCTGGGGATGATATGGGAATTTACTAAATTGATGAAATTCTTCATCCCGACTTCCTTGAGCAATATTTCCTCGTCCCATTTTGGAAAATAAGCTTGTAAGAGTAATAATGTACTTGAAATTTATCGCTATGGATGAGGGATATGACCCCACAAAATCCACCCCCCAGAAGGAAAATGACCAAGAATATTTATCTCTAGGTAGAAATTATATAGGTAGGTGTATGAAGTTCACATGGATTTTTCATGCATGAAATTTTTTGGTGAATTCCAGGAAGTCCTATATCATGGTTTTCCAGTAATATCCTAACCTCCTGATCTGGTGGGAGGGCCTATTCCCAAATTTTATGGGAATTTCAAGATCCCGCATAGAATTCTTCTAGGATATAAAAAAATTTCTCCTTATGCTACGTATCCAAGGAGGATTCCATAGAAGACATGCTTGTACATGGTTTTCTTCTCATTCGGGCCATCCTGCAGGATGATGTTCACTGCACGATGCTGAATCTATTCCCTTCCAACTCTATCTATTGGGAGATTCCCATTTTCCAGATAAAATATTATGGGATCCAACTATGTAGGAGTGATTATTGGTTCGTCACACTATGGGTTAGTTTAGAACTGATTGATCTCTTTCATATCATAGACGACGATTGTTGAGACCATTCATCGATGTGTGATGCAGAAGATTTATTCTTCTTGATCAGGATCAACCAAGATGGTGGATGCATTGTCCAACATGTTGGTGCATGCATTATTTTATCGGGGAACATGATTCAATGTGGGTTTTAAATGGAACCCCACTATTAGTCCCCTTTCATATCTAGTGAGAGGGGATAATTCGTCCTTTTTGATGGTGTATTGAACATTAACCAGTTGTATCACTAACTCTGAATCCCCTTCGATGTTAAGGCAAGATATTTGTAGCTACAGGGCTAGTTTTAAGCAAGTGATGAGGGATTAGTGTTCTTCTTCATTATTCATGAAGCCTTAGTACAGTGAGAAATAGTAGGGAAAAACCACTTTATCATGAGAGAAAAAATACAATCCCCAAGACAATCTGATTGAGTTTTGGTTTTTCCATTCTTATTCAGATAAGACTTCTTGATCTGCCATCAAAATACATTTCCCATGTCTGGGGGAGTATCATGGTAATAGAAGACCTCTTCATCTTGGATCTCAGTGTATTTTTGTATATTTTTTTGGGGTATTATATGCTACAAGTAAATTATCTAGGGCTTTTCCTTTCACTGACTTCTATGATACAAACTCAATTTCATATTACTAAATAATGACTGCCTATCAGGCGAAGTTCCAAGTCAATATTGGAAAATGAAAAATGTAATTGAGTGTATTGATACTTGAGGCCAATTAGAATTCGTGGTGCTACAAGTAATGCCTCAGATGTTTCACTATGAATGTGAGCATAGGGAAGTTCTTCTCTACCCTAGAGTATCAGGTCCCAGTACCTATCATAGTCTGACTGAGGTAATAGAGATTATTCTTGCTCCCCACATAATTTTTTTTGAGGATGGATCCCAATGAGTATTCCATAATGAACACATATAAGATGAGTGGACTACCTTCCACCTGAGGTAATAGGCATGGATGGTGCAGTAGGTATTTCTTAAGACTTTTGAAAGAATTTTGGTAATCATCATCCCATTGGTAGGCGGTTCCCTTCTTCATCATCCTCTTGAAGGGGAGAGATTTTCCGGTTAGGTTAGAAATGAATCATTGAATATATAAAAGGTGACCGTTGAGCCCCCTAAATTCTTTGAGATTTCTAGGAGTGACATTACTAAGATAACACTAGTATTATCTTGGTCGGCCTCAATGTCATAGTTTCATACCATAAAACCAAGGAATTTCCCTAAGGTTACCCTAAAAGAACATTTCAATGGATTCATCATCCCATTAGGTTGTTGTAGCTTTTCAAAAAAAATTGAAGTCTAGTAAAGTGATCACACCTCTGCTGGGATTTAACCACTAGGCATTGACATGACATTCATATATTTTTACCAAGAATGGATTAAAGATATGGTTCATGGCGTGTTGATATATGTCCCTAGCATTCTTCAATCCAAAGGGAATGACCTAATAGAAAAAGATCCCCTAAGGCACTCTAAAGGTAATGGATTCTTCATCCCCAGGGGACATGTTTATCTAATTGTACCCTGAGTACCCATCCATGAAAGAAAGGGATTGGAAACTAGCAGTTTCATTAATCAAGAGTTCGGTGATTGGAAATGGGAAATCATCCTTTGGGAAATGTCGATTAAGGTCTCTAAAATCAATGTATACCTTAATATTCCCATTCTTATTCTTCATTGGGATGATTTTGGCAATCCATCTTAGGTACTCCACTTCTCGAAGAAACATTGATTCAATCAACTTGTCAAATTTTGCCTTTATATTTGGGGTATGAGATGGGTGTGTCCTCCTGGATGCATGTGTGAAGCCTAAATGCTCATATAGTAGCCTGAGATGGTGCGTAGCCACATCTGGGTTTAGTCCATTCATTTATGTGTAGTTCCATGTGAACACTTATCAATATTACATCAGAAAAGTGATGTACATCCTTTTCTTTTTGAGGGGCATGGAAGTACTAATCAATATAGGTCATAGGTCTTCCTCTATTCCCAAATCTATCTGACTAATTTCATAGATACTGGTAGAGACACCTTCCTCGAATGATGGAGGGTGTTGTCGAGGTTAGCCTCATATTCTTCCTTCACATAATCCGTGGAGACATTTTCCAATGAAGATATCAATCTAGGGGCCCAATGTTATTATCACAGTGAGAGAGTCCATGAGAAGAGACATTGTCATCCCCTGTTGACTGATTCGATTTAGAGAGATGTCAGAGCTGATATTATTCGATGTTGTCACTGGGGATAGGAAGGGATTAGACCTATGGGGTTATATTTTTAACCTTGACCAGGTTTATGGGGAGGACATAGTCACCATATAGAATAATCTAGGGATTCATAGGGGAGGTCCCCGAGACATTGGGAGTGGAAACCTATATATCATCATCCACCATTGGTCATTTTCATCAATTTTTATGGAAATGTTCTTTAAAATATGTGGCCCTAAAATTTTAAAAGGGAACACTATCACCATATATCATGCCCTCTTTTCCATTAATGGGATACTTCATACACTGATGAAACATTGAAGGTATAGCTAGGTGGCTATGGAGCTAGGGCCTTCTGAGTAAGACGTTATACATAGTCTCTTTCTATATTATCATAAACACAATGTATGATGTAAGATTCCTAAACTAGATTTCGATCTTGATTTTCCCAAGAGGTATTTTCTTAGGCTTATCATACCCTTGGGTGGTTAGATTAGTCGGAGACAAATTCACTTCACCATATCCCAAATACTGTAGTGTTTGGACGTGGATAATATTGACCATAGAACCATTTTAAATTAGTTCCCTTTGGATATTGAAATTATTGAGTCTGCATAAGACATACAGAGGTCTAATGTGTCCTTGAAGGGCCTCTTCTTGATCCTGATCAGTGAATGAGATGGTGATGTTAAATTCTGATGATATGGTCTCCACTCGATAGACCTCTATTGCATCGACTTCCATTTAAAACTCTTATGGGCTCCAGAGGGCTTCAACAAGAGCCTACCTAAGTTCTTTTGAAATATGGATCACATCAAGGACTAAGATCATGGATGGGACTATAAGTGACTATTTTAGAATGTCATATTTCTTTGTTAGAGGTCGGTGCATCCTGATATGGGGTTTCTCCTAGACATGCAGATGAGGATATGAGGAATTTGTGATGGATAAAACTGGTGATTGTGAAGAGTTTGAGGGAGTATCTTCTACCAGTGGCACATGTCACGTTGGCATTCCCCATTTCCGGGGTTAATTGGATTGGACCCCCACTAAGCGGTCAGTCAATACAATCGAATACGAGCGACTAGAAGGGGAATATGAGGCACCTATTTTCCTCTTTGGATCCTCCTAGAGTGCTTTCCCATGATTCTCAGCTGCATCTATTTCCTCCATGGATATATGAATGGAATATTGAGTCCGACCACATCTGCGATGTCCCCTATATCCTCAACTCTAGTGCATACGACCTTCAGTTCCCTTATTATGTGGGGGAAACTAATGATCTAGGAAAAACTCATCATCATAGAAGGGGTGTGACATGTGTATTGTGTTGAAAGAACCAAATATAAGTTCTACATCTGATGATGGTACCATTTAGTGGGGTGGTTCCCATTCCTCAGATGTTGTAGGGATGAAATCAATGATAGTTAAGGCTCACTTTTGTGGAGAGTATGACTCTTACTCTTTTTTATGATTACTTTTAGTTTTCACACACATCTTTAGGAGGCACATTTTATGTTCTCCCCTTGGGGGTGGATCTATCACAATTATACACAACTATGATTTTAGAGTGGCATGGGATTGATCAACTAACTTATCCAATTATTGAATTTTTGCACATGTCTAGCTAGGAACTTATGAAAATAATACTATTATTGTAGTTGGATCAATGTTATACATGCCACTTTCTTTGGGGAATTATCTAACACCACATTTTCAGAATTGATCATGCTTTGAAGGATTCCCTTGAAGATAAAGAAGTTCTGTATATTATAACCCAGACTTCTGTGGAAAGGGAAGTAATTGGGATGGTTGGTGAGGTTAACCTCACTTGGCTTCTGGGGTTGTGGGAGTGTGAGAAGGTTATTATCCATGGTTACCAAGAAATAACTGGGGACTAGTTCATTATGGAAGCAGTATTCCTTATTCATCCATTCTTCAAATCCCATATGACCCTGATTTCTCTTTACTTATGGCTGAATGAGATTTTGTTGTTGTCATCACATGACACATGTCATTGTGTGGTTTGGGGATTTACAAGGTATTTGGGAATGCACTACCACATTGTTGAGAGTTACAACCATATCTTCTTCTCTAGATGGCAGTTTTCCTCTACTATGGGCATGAGTCGAGTTTTAGATTGGGTCTATAGGATGGATTCTTCCAAACATTAGGCCATTTCAACAAAATCACGGAATCCACCTGGATATTTCATTAGAATCAAATGAATCTTCAACTCATCCCTAATATTTTCAACATAGAGTTACACCAATTTATTTTATGAGAGAGGGATGTTGAGTGATTAGGTTAAACCCTTCCACCTTTCAATGAAGTCATACACCCTCTCATTCTCACATTGTTTTTAGTTTTTCAGTTCGATGATCATTTTATTCCTCAACATAGTATTGAATTGATAAAGGAATTGACAATTAATGTCTTCCCATCCGGACATAGATTCTACGAGAATACTGTTATACCAAACAAAGGTTGGCCCTATCAGAGTCTGTGCAAAACAACTTAGTTTTATTTCCTCTTATTGATCTCAAGGGCCCATCATCGGCCCACATCGGGACACAAAGTGTGTGAGTTGTTTTTTTAGGATCACCCAAACAGTCTAATATAGGGACGGTAAGATTCCCAAAATT
Source organism: Viscum album (assembly GCA_963277665.1). Classification (NCBI taxonomy): domain Eukaryota; kingdom Viridiplantae; phylum Streptophyta; class Magnoliopsida; order Santalales; family Viscaceae; genus Viscum; species Viscum album. Next base: position 539,875,839 of record OY728142.1, on the reverse strand, counting down.
GGGAATAGGAAAAGTGCCATCCACCCGATCGAGATATGAATTTCTCTCAGGATACACAGGTGTGCATCACACATCCATGGATTTAATTCAAGTATCCAAGGACTTAATGATGCTAAATAGCTATGGGGGCACTGTTTCTAGGGTTTTCTCCCATCCATAGGGAACCAATGGGGTTTGATGAGGTGGAAACACTTTTATATCCTGACAATTTTTGATTCGTCCCAATATTGAATGGTAGTCCCGGATAGGGAGAGGTTGTTGGTGCAACTGAGGGAAGTCATGATCATTTCTGAATTCCTCATTTATGTGGACTAGCTATATAGACCTAGAACCAATTTGATGCTCTGATACTGCTCTTACTGGTGGACCATCCATGGGAGGGAGAACATTCTTCTCTTCCTGGAGACGATACCGAACGAGAATATTGAGTTTGGGTAGCTCCTCATTGAGTTGTCGGAGTGTTGGTATTTTGATCTCATATTATGAAAACTTTTTCTTCATGTGAAGGAACCCTATTTCTTCTAGGAGGTGATCAAGATGTGGTCATACCCTTCCCCTTTGTAATATTCTGTCATGGAGGTGGAAACTCGATATTCATAGGTTTCTTATTCTGGAGCCGTCTTTGGTTCCTGGTGTGTTCAGCCTCATTTGGTGCATCCAAGTCACCCACCTCCTGAGGTATGTTTTCCATGTAGTGGCCTTATGCACTTTTTTCTTGATCAATATTTTCCATGTTGATAGTGAAAACATTTATAGAGGCATATCAGGAAATGGTAGTTGTTCCATTACTCTCAACATAACAGGTTGATTCCGCACTGTCTTCCATAAGGTCATTATTCAAACCCTTGGACATTTTGGTCCATTTGGCATGCGGCCTCAGTGGGTCTAATTGTCTTCATCATACATTCCTACCATTTGAGTCTATGAAAAACGTCTCTAAGGGAGTTTTCAAACTTGGTTTTCGAACTTCCCCCAACCAGTAGGGGGTTGTATCATAATGGGAGGAGTTGGTGGAATATTGACCATTAACTGATTCGGCCCAACCTTGAGAAGAATAATTCCCTTTATGGTGGTGGTGATGATGAAACATCCCCATATATATGGGGTGGGGTTCATTTAGGTCCATAATTGGCATGGATTGGTCTAGTTTTTGAGGATCCAATGACTCCAGTTAGGGACTAGATGATTCCTGGAATGAATATGAAGGTATAAATTCCCCCAGATCAGTGGGGTGGGGTGATATGGAATAACTGATGTTGTCTCCAGGGTCCTATCAGAGGATGATGATCCTGGTGATTGTGATTGAGATATAAATTCCCCCAGTCTATTGGTAGGGGATCACCTACGTAAGCCAAGGGTATGTCCTAAATAATCTTGGGAATTGATGATCTGAGGGATGGAGGTGGTGGTAGATATGATCATGGCCCAAGGGGCCAAGTTTTCTCCTAGACAACTATTATAGAAGCTTCTATTATAGTCTTCATGATGCGTTATAGCTATGCTCATGTGGGATATGGGTGCGATAGAATCCCATGGTGAGAACCATTTCTTATGAGAAGTTGTCTGGGTGATCAAAACTTCTGTCTCTGTGTTAGGAATTTCCTCTAATTTCCTTGATTGAACTATTTTAAAACTTTGTTGTCTATACAGTCACCCCGTTCATGGTGTCTGGGTATCATTCGTGTGGGTGTATTCTGTTCTAGTGACCAACTCGCCAGAGCATTACCTGGTCCCTCGATTTCGTTGGAGGCTATAACATTATAGGATGGCATATTTGAGGGTGTATACTATTCTAAGGGAGCGTAAAAGTGTAACACTCAATACTATCACCATACATGAATATAGATTCATGAAATGGATTTAGATATCAGTTGCCGAAGTGTTGTGATGTAATGGCAGAAAGCATTTTACAGATTTACGCTATGTTTTTTTGATTTTGGATCTCAGGCCATGGAGATATCATCCAGTTTTAGCTAAAAACAGAGTTTATTGATTATCTAAAGGTGAAAAAAATTTCTTGGATAGGGGGGATATTAATAATTCATTCATTGATCAGTATCCCACATACTTTTGATTAGGTAAGGAATGCACTCCTTTTCTAGCTCATATGGGATCCCATAACTGGAAGTAGTGAGGGGCTAGAACATGATGGGGGGAGTTTCTCTATTACTCTCTCCATATTTCAATTTTGGACTTCTCTTAATTAGACATACACACCTCTATCCTTTCAGATCATTGAAGATGGCTCTGATGGTACCCTGCTGATGGGAGTGGGGTTCTCTTGAATGTTAATGGGGAACAATATACAGTTGACTCTGATGATCTGACCACCTCTCTATATGAATGTGTCAGAGTTTGGTTCACCTCTTTATTTAGAGATTTTTGGACAAAGGGAGGATTTAATTTACCATGGGAGATATTATCGTGTGGAGGTTGACCATAGTGGATGTCAAGATCAAGGTCCCTATGATCATTCTTCACACTACTATGAGGAGAAATATTAAGGTAATGAATGTCTTCTACTTCTACTTTGATAGAAGAGTCGATTGACCCTTATGGTGTTGATAATGTGTCTCAAACAACCTCAATGATACTGTCATTGAGAGGATTAAAATTATGGGCTATGTTCTGCATCATGGTCATAATATGTTGACCTACCTTTTTGGATTGTGTAGGGGTATGATCCTACTATAGGATGGTTTCCAAAACATGTATATTACTATATGGTGCAACATGTTGATGATCCTATTGCTTAGAAACTGTCAAAATATGAGGTTGAGTTGTATCATTATTGAAAGAAATGTAATATTGTACTGAAGAATGTGTGATTCTCACTCAGTGAGCCTTATCCAGGATGTGAATATAATCCCGATCACAAGCCTTTGGAATATGCCTCTGGTCTTTCTTGGCAGGAATATGAGCCTTCCACGGGGCGTGTGACTCTCTAACTTAGTGGGACCAGTTGGATCAGAAGTATGATCCTAGTTTGAATATGTATTACTCTTTGGAATATTCTGATGGACCTCAGGAATGGGAGAAGGAATATGAGCATCCTCGTACGTTACATTGGAATTCTGTGGGTTCAATCGTTCATTGGAGGAAGTTGGAATATGCACTTGGATTCTGTGATCTTACAGAATATATCTGACATATTCACTGATAGGAATGTGAGCCTACCATGTGGCTTGTGCCATTCTCACTGGTTATACCCAACTAGAATGGGGATATGTGCATGATTATGAGCCTTTGGAGTATGCCTTTTTACTTCTTCGACATTAATTTGAGCATATCCTAAGGAATTTTTCCCTATCATGTGGTGAGCTCTAGCCAAAACGAAGATATGAGCCCGATCATGGGACTTTGAAAAATGCCTCCAAACTTATTTGATATACTTGTTCCATTGTCCCGAGGCATGTGCTGATATCACTTGGTGAGCCCTGATTGGAATGAGAATATGAGCCCGGTCTGATGCCTTTCCCTTCATCGGAATATGTTGATAATCCTCCTAGGAAAGAGTAAGAATGTGTGCTTACTCCGATACAACCACTTATTTGAAATGATCAGAGTGTTGATCTATCTTGGCTGTAGGGATAGGTGTATGTTCTTGTCCCTAAATGTTCAATAGTGTCAGAATATGCTGATGGAGTTCCTCAACTATTTCTAAAATATATAGGCATTTTAGAAATGTGTGTGCATGGATATAATCTTGCACATTTTCTATCTCCATGATAAACTGGAATATGTATTCCATTGAATCATGTATATGTACCAACTTTTTTCCTCCTTGTGCCACCAGAATATGTCAATGGACTTCATGCATGGGGGTAGGAGTATGATCCTCCCCCATTCCTTCTACGGGGATATGCACAGACTTGTTCCGAACAAGTAGGGATATGAGCCTACTTGATGGTTTCTACCTGAATATGCTGGTAGTCATCCTCATTAAGAGTGGGCATATGAGCCCTCTCCTGGATATCTAATGGCTTCCTCCTCTGATGAGTCTTACTTATAGCTTGTGTATGGACGTTAAAGGTCTCTGTGTGTTGGATGGTACCCTCATCATGTGACTGATGGGTACTAGAGGGATGGTGTTGGTGATAGCGGTTGATAGGTGCACCCCTCAGTGGTGCCTAACCCAAAAGGGAGCCATATTTGGCCTCCTAGTCCACCTTCATCATATATGGAAGATAGTGGTTGTCGTGCTTTGAGGATAAGCTCTCAAGGGTGTTGGATATAGCGATAAGGGATAATGGCTTAGCATTAGTCTTTCTCGGGTGATTCAGACTCACCGACTATCATTTTTAGAGATTATAATGAGCATATTACATGGTCTAGATTGTACCATGTTTGTGGTACTCCCATACCATCATGTTTTCTACCTATTATTGGATTTTTCATGAATCTGATATTATCTTGTGAAATTCATAGTTTGCATTCAAGAATTATTTCCCTAAGAGAATGCTGGATGATGAAGAAATTTCCTTGAATCAGGTTGTTGTCAATATTGGCATTCATGTAGACAACAAGGAACAAGGTAACCAATTAGTAAAATATCACAGTCATAATGTGTTCAATAAAATATTCATTATTAGCACAATTTTCCTAAAATTTCCTAATTCATACATTCTTCTTGTTTGGTCATGTCAAAATGAGTAAACACTTATTTCACGAGATCCTTGGTTAAAGAGGATCATCTATAAGATAATGCGGGTCTTACTACTTTGTTTTTGTAGGGTTTTCAAAAAAAGTGTCCTGCCACATTAGAAGCCAATTGTTCCATTTTTACAGATATTTACACAAGTTTTACCATTTTGTTTATGTATATGGGAAAAAAATGTCCTGATGGACAATAACCAATAATGTTTTCATTGGAGAGATTCTTGTTGGGTTCACCATTTTGTTTTGTACAAGGAAAAATAAAATGTCCCAACAAAGAATAAAAAATCAATTTTTACTTAGAGATATTGATGTCGGGTTAACCATTTTTGTTTCGTTGGGTATTAGAGGCGTGAAATGGGTTTCCTTCATTGGTATAAATTTTTTAATTTTCCTAGAAAATCCTAATGTTTCCTCCATTTATAGTTGGGTACAGACCTGCTTTCTAAATTTTGGAGTTCATTTGAGTTTTCAGGCCTAGGGACTATGGGAGACTCGCATTGGTTGAGAGGATGGGAGGTCAATCTCATCACACCCTTTTGGGGGGGAATTGTTACCTACTCCAGAACTCTCTTATATATTTAAGATATGTTTTCATATCTCTTCCTAATCCCGATATAGGACCAATTACCATTAAAAATGATTCATTGGTTAATTCTATTGTCAAAAAAAGAAAGGTATTCTCATTAATGAACTGAGGGGAGTGATGTATCATTAATGAATCCATATGTATGTATGCGAGGTTCTTCATCCATCTCCTTAATAGTGAATAACCAATTTATGTGTTGAATCCATATGACCAAATTCTCCAAGATCTGTTGTCATGAAAGGATGCAGTTAACATTCCAAAGAGGTGATTGAGACATTATGAGGGGTCCTAAGGATCCTAGTAATTGAAGGAATCAAAACCCATGTAGTTCGTTAATCCTATGCGGTTTAGAGTCATGTGGAGAGGACATATTTGCAGGTACTGAGACACTAAATATTTAAGATTTGGTTTCAAGGAGACGACCTACATATCCTGCTTATAGAAGGAATCAAAGTCATTATAGTTTAACCAATCCCTTGGGACTATACCCAAGGTATAAACCCTTATATGAGGGTTGTCCATACCATACAACTCATCAAGGCTTATATGTTGGGACTACCTCGATGAGTGGAGATTCATGATTCCCAATGAGGTGTTCATTGTATCTCCCAAAGATAACATGATCTATGCTTAGTGTGATAAAAAAGGGGCAATTGATGATCATTCTTAAGGAATATATATATGGGACTTGTATTCTGGGATAGTCCTTGGAATGTTTGGTATAGAGTTTTGTACTTGAGAAGGTGTCCTATGTATCCTAGTTATTGTGGGAATCAGAGTTCTCATAGTTTATTTATCCCTTAACCTACTGATAGGATAAGAGGGATGATCTCTTTTGGAGACTTATGACCATCCTCTAGGTTTTGGTAATTCTAGGGGATTATACCATGATGGGTACCCTATTGATTGGGGATATGCTATTTGATTTTGGTAATTGGAGATTACATGCTGAGGATACCCTTGTAACCCTGGGGTGTATAGTGTAGATGACATAATCAGTACAACTCTCTAATCCCACGTGAGCTATTATAATTATGAGAAACAAGGATTAGAATGTGATTAAATTCATTACTCTGGATAGGGGTTTTGATACTAGGATCGCCCTGGATGATTGTTATGGAGATCGAATCATGGAAAGGTGGCCTATGTATCCTAAATATGAAAGGAATCAGATACTTCGTAGTTCCCTAAATATTGGGGCATAAACTGAGGTTTCTCATTTGATCAGGGCTTACATACTGATGTTTCCCTTGTTTCTTCTCTATTGGGTGCGGCATGACCTAGTTGGTTTATCATGGGAGCCATCGCATGACCTATTTTCCTTGTTAAATGGGGTGTTTCATGATTCAATTGACTTGTCTAGGGGACACCACATGGATCATTTGGATTGTCCTAGAATCCATTTCATGACCTATCTGGACACATATGTGGAGTATCACAATAATCAGTTGACTTGTTCGGGGGACACCGCATGACCTAGTTGGCTTGTCCTGAAAGCTATCACATGACCTATCTAGACACATATGGGGAGTGTCACAAGATTCATTTTCACATGGTTAGCAGTATGTCATGTGTCTTGGATAACATCCCTGGAGGTCATCGTGAGACCTGGCTACCATGTCTGGAGGGCATCGAGGGTCTCAAATGGCTTTCTCGAAGGGTGTCATGAGAGCATAGTTGTTATGCCCAAATGAAACTGTGAGACTTGGCTGATATGAGTAGGTGTCATTATATGATTTAGGAGATGTATCTACAGGATGTCTTAAGTCTTGGTAAATAGTCCTAGAAGTTTTCATGAGACTGAGGTGGTGTTCCCAGGGGGACCATATGGCTTTCTTTGACATGCCCAAGGGATTTTGCATGTCCTAAATAGCATGTTGAAGGAATGTCGTGAAATCTAGGCAATGAGTCATTGTGTTGTCGCGTGTCCTTGTATGACTCATGAAACATACATGAGGACCAGAAAATAATTCTTTAATGTGAGTTCTCCAATTTTTATCTTGGACAAGACCTTGAATTTTGAATGCATTAGGTTTGTTCGGTATTTGTTTATTTTGAGTCTCACATTATCTAGAAGACATGAGGTATGTTCTTCATACTCCCAACCAGTCGCCCTTAATGTGATCTATGAACAATAATGATAAGTACATAATATATGGTGAATTATTTATCTAGATGTTCATAAGTTTATTACATGACATAAGACTGGTCGACCATGTGATCATTTGCTCTGAGAAGTCTTCTTCGATTCTTGGGACATTTATGCTCAAGAGTTTAATTTGCGTAGTAGCCAGTGCATTTTTCATAATAAGGTGGGGAATTTATAGGCCTCTCCATCACGAATTCTTACCAATTTGTGCAGTATATCTAGAATGGATCCAGGATGGACTCGATGATGTGGGCTAGAACCATGCAGTTTTGCGAGTCTTGGTTATGGGTTGTTCTGAATGCGTCGCCTAATTTTCATCTTTTTCAGGTCTCTTTCGTAAAAAACTCCCCTTATCGTATTATTTCTAATTAATTAAGACTTGTTTGATCATGTGGTCATGTCAAAAGACTTTTCACCTTTCTATATGGACATTCTCAAGGTCCTTCACATGAGCTCGATGCCTTGCCTGGAATATTTCGTAAGGAAAGGGTGGCATGTTTAGGTGTCTTCACTAGGTCTGGTCAGCTTGTGAGGAGGTATCGTGGGGCTACACTCTAGACGTCCAAGGTGTATCAAATGTATTTTTCTCACCTCCTTCCTCTCTATAACCTTTACTTTATTTTACAAAGGTCAGTGATTATGTGAGTTTTCATGAGTAAGGCCTAGGATATTTGCTCAATTTTTTGAGGATTCCTTGCATGACCAATATTGGTCATATGGGGGTGCAGAAGAATTTTATAGAAAAATCCATATGTTTGTCCTTAGGTCACCAAAGGAAAGTGTCTGGTTGTCTATACATACCTGAGGCTTTCCATGCGTGGAGGATGACCAACCAAAGGGACTTCATGAGAAGTTGACTCGTAGTGCCTTGATGATTGCTAGGGGCACACTACATGTATTTTAGCGACTGTGGGTACCTCTCACAACTTCTTATGAATGTTATTTATTTTTTCCTACAAAGGTTCGAGGGACTTGAGAGTTTTTTTGGTTATCATCAAGGAAATTTTTTCTTTAAAATGATGATCTGGCAAATGAGATTTACGCCCATTGGGGGTCTCTCCTTTTAGATATTTCCCCCTTATTTCCCAAAGAGTTTTGCAACCTTCACCCACTAATTGTCTGTGAATGCGTCACATGATCAATATGGGATCTTGTGATGGCACAAACGACTTGTCTTGGTCAATTGTTATGTTCTCCTATGGAACACCATATGATTAGTGATGGATCTTGAAATGACATGTAGAAGTTTTTAGGGAATGTTTCTCTGTTTGACTGTGATACACCACATGTTCTTTAATGGACCCCACAACGACGTGTAGACATTGTCAAGGACAACCGATTTTCTTTTCCTTAAATATGTTGCATGTACATTTTTATATGATGCTAAAGCATTATCGAGGGTGATTTCATGTCAAGGTGGCACGCCAAATGGTGTAAGAAAAGTGTTTCCAGTCATTGTAGGTTTGTCTCATAACCCAAGCCGCTTGAATGTGTTTTGCGATCGAAGGTTTGAAAGAGGGGGTCATATGACATCCAATTCCAAATGTGATCCTGTAAAGGGACTTGAGTGATAGATTCTTGCACATGCATATGGAATATTAGATGGTGGTATTAAGCATGACATGAAGCTTGTCACGCACACATGAATATTGCATGTGTGCAGTATGGAACTCCATTGGACTGACATCGTGCATCAAGTCTTAAATTTTATTTCATGATCATAATATTTGGTGCATCAAATAAATTCCTTAGTGACTGATCATATCCAAATTCCGAGTTACTATAAAAAATTCATCACATAACTAGCTATGTAGTTATTTAATCTTCTTCTAGGTAGAGGCAGGATCATGATATATGATCACTTTTTCATTCGCCTAATGATGTAGGTGATCTCTAAGCCTTATATTTGTGGAAGTATGAAGTCCACAAGTTATCCAAACCCATATTTAGGATATTTGGTTCTACTTCCTTTCAAAATAGATGTCATACGGTGCTTCATACCTCAGAATGAACAAAAAACAATTTCTCACATGAGGGGTCACGCAGCGCCACAACCTTCAGGAGGATGGTTATGCGAGCCTTATCTTTTTCACATGAATACCCATGTGATTTAAATTAATATATGTATCTTTGTGTGAATGTAAAAATGGGTCTCACATGAAATTATTCGCATAACCCATATGGGTTTTTCGATGCTCAATTTCTCAAGGAAATGAGAGATCTTCATTCACGCACTACAGAACATCATCACACACAGGTGGATCGTGTTATTATTGGTGACCTCACGCATTTTCCTTTGGCGCGTGAATGTTTTTCAGTGTGGAAAGCATATTTTTCTCATAAGGAAGACTATAGGCTCGTCTTGACATAGATATTAGCCCACGACTTCTGTTGGGCACTTGGACAGGTGGTCTGGGCACCTGTGGAGGGTGCAATTGTAGAAAAACAGCCCCCAACCAATGAGCTGAGGATCACTGAATAAACAGACAGGTGCGAAATATTTTCATCAAGGAAAAATGATGTTCAAAACTCTACAGTTAATAAAAAATTGAAAATGGACAGTAGCAAATAATAGCACAATAGTGGGCAATAGTGCAAAGTAAATAAGAACAGGCAAGAGACAAGTATTTACATGGTTCAGAACACTTTTGGGCCCTACTCCACGGAAAGAACACCACCCTATGCTATTTTATTGTTAATTCTCAAAAAACAGCACCAATTACATGAAAATAAACTAAAGATTCAACAAAATAACAACAAAGGAAATTGGGGCAGGTTCGGAAATCAAGAAATAGGACAACACTCAAAAAAGAGATGGAAGAATCGGGTTTGACGAGGCTTACAGTGTCGGACCAAGTCCGGCCATCCAGATCACTTCGAGCTATATCAATTCCACCGTCACTGCTCTCAATTTGGACTTGTTGTAGGACTAACTTGAATGATCACCACTATCCTTTTCCAGAACTCTTCAAGGATTGGATATCAGCTTCTTCACAAGTGAAAACTCCAACGATTTACACCACGACCGTTCGCCAGTTCACCTGCGGTGAGAGGGCCTCAGATTCAAGAATATATAACTAAGATTTAATCCACCATAGATGAAGCCACCAGATTTTCCAGTCCCCTGCGCGAAAATCCACCTGTATTCTTAGCACACTGAAAAAACTAGAACGAACATTCCATGAAATTTCACATCCGTGCGCTGATTGAATCACTCCTGTGGGAGAGATAAAACCCTAACCTTAACTCTCTGGATAACCGTACAACCAAGGGATGATGGACACAAGTCCAGGCCATTCGAACAACAGCTCATCAAAGGTAAAACCACTTAAAATATTAGACGGTTGGGATCTATGGGGCAACAACCACAATCAATGGCCAGCAGCAGTTTGAGTGAAACAAAAGTATTGCCACGGTGTACAAGAGCAGTTAAAAGAAAAAAAATGCAAATATAAAATGAAAATGGGGTGAAGAAAGTTTTAATATTAAAATAAAAATAAAAAATCTCCACCATTTTCATATAAAATTGCTGATGTTCTTGCACCTAGTGTTATTAAAGAGGATCCAAGTTCAAGATATCTAAACAATGCTTAAACATGGATAAATTAACAACCTTAGTCAAACTATCAGCTAGATTTTCATATGTCTGTATCTTAGTGACACACACTACTACAATTTCAATAACCTCTATAATAAAATGATGACTAATATATATGTGATTGGACCTACCATGGCATACTAAGTTTTTAGATAGATAAAGGGAAAATTGAGAATCACAATGCACAATAATAATATCATTACTAATACTAAGTTCAGAAATCAAACCCTTAATCCATATGGATTCTTTAATGGCTTCTGTTATTACAATGTACTCATCTTCAGTGGTCGACAGGGCCACCACTGACTGCATATTGCACTTCCATGATATAGGTCCTCCACATGCAGTAATGACATAACAAGTTAGTGATTTTCTAATATCAATATTTCCAGCATAGTTAGAATCAACATAATCGGTCACTGATTCAGATGAACTAACATTCTTACCATAGAAAATTAAAAGAGATGAAGTAGATGAAATGTACCTCAACAACCATTTAAAAGCATTCCAATGAGGCTTGCCCAGATTTTCTATAAACCTTCTCAATGTACAGATAGAAAAAGCTACATCTAGTAGAGTAAAAATCATAGCATACATAATACTACCCACTACACTAGCATAGGGGATTCTACTCATGTATTCAATATCAGAAGTTGTGGCAGGTGACTGTGATAAAGATAATTTAAAATGATGACCTAAAGGAACACTAACAGGCTTCAAAGAATCAAAGTATCTCTTATGAACTTTAAGGATATAGGAACATTGAGATATATACAGGAGTCTATGCTTCCTGTCTCTAATAATTTCAATACCCAGAATTTTCTTAGCACAACCTAGGTCTTTCATTTCAAAAGAAAAATTTAATTGCATTTTCACATGGGTGATTAATTTCACGTCACTACACATGAGAAACATGTCGTATACATAAAGTAGTAAATAAAGCATGCATTTTTTGATCGATTTAAAATATACACATGCGTCAAACTGACTCCTACTGAAACCATTTTCAAGAATAAAAGAATCAAACTTCTTGTACCATTTTCTAAGAGCATGTTTCAATCCATATAATGATTTATTAAGAAAACAAACTTGATTAGATTTAAATTCATGTTCAAAACCAACAGAAGGATTCATGTATAACTTTTTATCTAAATCACCATGCAAGAAAGCAGTTTTGAAATCTAGCTATTCTATATGCAAATGAAAATGGGTAGTAAATGCAAAAAGAATTATTATAGAAGAATGTTTCACTATAGGAGAAAAAATTTCTGAATAATCAATTCCTTCTCTTTGAAGGAAACCTTTGGATACAAGCCTAGGTTTAAATTTAATTTTATTCCATGCAGTATTGTCTTCTTTAGTTTTGTAAATCCATTTACATCCAGTCAACTTGGCATTAGGTGGTTTATTGACTATGGACTAAGTATATTTATTTATTAGAGATTTCATCTCATCTTCCATAGCCGAAATCCAATGCTTAGATTTGCTGTCATTGACAGATTGATTGTAGCTTTGGGGATTTTCTCCACCAAGATCCGCCGCCACATTGAAGTCAAAGGCAACGATGTCAACATTTTTGTACCTAGGATGAGGTCTAATGACTCTCCTCTACCTATCCCTAGTGAGCTGATAACCCCTAAGGTCACTAGGAGCTCCACCATCAATAGCATCATCATAATCAGACCCAGATTCTGGCTCAGGTTGAGAAAGGGGTACCTGAGAGGTAGAGGGAGTCTCAACAGGAGACTCACTAACACTGGGAGGATCAACCTCAAGATCCCTCTTCTGAGAAGGACCCTCACTGTCATCAGTGGGAGGCTGGACTCTAGTAGGAACAGACTCTTAAAATACCACATCCTGGCTTATTATGCACTTTTGAAAGCCAAGTTTATCTACCCAAAGTTTATAGCCCTTCACCCCGGTAGGATATCCTATGAAGATGCACTTGATGGCTCAGGGCTTAGGTTTATCATCCTTGACATGAGTATATGCAGTGCACCCAAACACTCTAAGATGTCCATAGGAAGGGGGATGATTGATCCACAATTCAATCAGAGTCTTAAAGTCATTGGCTGATGAGGGATACCTATTTATTAAGTAAACTGTCATAGTGACAGCTTCTACCCAAAAGGATTTGGGAAGGCCCAAGCATGCAAGCATGCTATGAACCTGCTCTAGAATGATATGGTTCATATGCTCAACTAGACCATTTTTTTGTGGAGTATGACTCATGGTTCGGTGTCTCAAAATTCCTTCATTTTCATAAAACTTGATAAAATCAATAGATAGGTATTCAAGACCATTTTCGATCCTTAAAGCATTCAAATTTCTCCTAGATTGATTTTCAATAGAGGATTTCCAAGTTTTAAACACCTCAAAGATGTCAGATTTATTTTTTCAAATATAGACCCAAACTTTCTATGAAAATTCATCTATAGAAGTAAAAAAGTAGGAGCCTCCTCCATGGGAGGTAGTCCTCGCAGGTCCCCACAAATCAGAGTGAACATACTCAAGTGGGAAACCAACTTTAAAGCTGGATCTATGAAAACAGACACTTTTAGACTTACCCATTACACAATCTTCAAAAAAGGGTAAGTTACTTGGTGTAACTTGAGTGAGCATCCCTTGATTACTCAATTCGTCTAAGCCTTTAGCTCTCACATGTCCTACCCGCTTATGAAAAATCATAGTATTGTCATTATTAGTGACATAGGTGTTTCCCAACTGCTTGATGTGTGTTCTTCCATCTAACAAATACATCCCATTTAACAAGGATCCTCTAAGCATCGTACGAGATCCCTTGGAGATTCTAAGACAACCAGAATCAGAATTAAAGGAAAAACCTCTCTAATCTAGCACACCTAATGAGATGATATTTCTATGTAAATATGGAACCCATCTCACATCCAATAAGGTGACAAGAGAATGGTCTGAGAGCTCTAGCATAACAGAGAATCTACCCATGGCACAACATCTCTTATTATTTCCTAGAACAACCTCTCCTTAAAATCCCTCTGTCAAACTAGAAAAATAACTCCTATATGGGAACATATGGAAAGAACATCCCAAGTCTAACACCCACTCGTCATTAAGAGTATCATGGGACACACACAACACCTCAAAACTTTCATATCCTTGGTCAAGAAAGAGCGAATGATCAGTAGATTCATTAGAAGACTTACCAGATTTCCATTCAGTGAATCTGGGTTTTATATGCATATGTTTCCCACAGTGGAAACATGTAACACCCACTATTTTGGTTTTAAACCGGTGTTCTTGCGACTGGATATGAATTTTTCAACCTTTCCTGCCTTTACCTTTCTTCTTCCCTCAAAACTTTGAACGACCCCTCACACTCATACCCTTGGCTTCAGGCTCAACCTTAGCCTTGCTATGCAACTCACGTGAAAGCAAGGCAGACTTGGCATCCTCTAAGGTCAAAGATTCTCTTCCATACATCATAGAATCAATAAGGTGTTCATATGAACTATATAGAGAAATTATATGTATAATGGCTTGGTCCTCATCTTCAACATTGACATTTATATTGGCTAGTTCTAATAATAAATTACTGAATTCATCAAGGTGTGTCTGGATGGCCATTCCAGGATGCATCTTGAAACTGTACAATTTGTGTTTCTTATGTAAACGACCAATTAAAGAAGTTGTCATATGAAGGTTTTTCAAGCTTGGACCAAATACCAACTCTGGAAGTCTGGTATGTGACTTCCTGTAGGACTTTATCAACTAAAGACATGGTCAAAGAGCTATGGTATTTCAACACAAAGTTAGGAGGGACGTCTGAATAGGTTGCCATAATCTTTCCATTAGTGGAAAGACTCACATGGGGTTTCATAGGTCCGCTAAGGGAATATTTCAGCCCTTGATGGACCAACAAGGAATGAATTTTCAGCCTCCACAAATTAACGTCATTATTTCAATAAACTTTTTCAATTTTGTATTTTGTAGAAGAGATGGTTTATTTGGATGCTTTGATACCACTTTGTGGAGGGTGCAATTACAGAAAAACAGCCCCCAACCAATGATCCAAGGATCATCTAATAAACGAATAGGTGCAAGATATTTTTAACAACGGAAAATGATGTTCAAAATGCTATAGTTAATAAAAAATTGAAAATAGACAATAGGGAATAATAGCACAAAATTGGGCAGTAGTGCAAAATAAAGAAGAACAAGAAGGAGACAAGTATTTACATGGTTCAGAACCCTTTTGGGCCCTACTCCATGGAAAGAACACCACCCTATGCTTTTTTATTATTAATTCTCAAAAAACAACACCAATTACATGGAAAAAAACTAAAAATTGGAAGAAAAAAAACAAAGTAAATTGGGGAAGGTTCATAAATCAAGAAACATGACAACACTGAAAAAAGAGATGGAAGAATTGGGTTAGAAGAGGCTCATAGCGCCAGACCAAGTTTGGACATTCGGATATCATTGAGTTGTATAAACGCCAATGCCGCTGCTCTCAATCTGGAATCGGTGGAGGACTAACTCGAATGATCACCACCAACATTATCCAGAACTCTTCAAGGATTGGCTTTCGACTTCTTCACGAGTAAAAAAATACAACGATTTCCACCACGACCCGCATGCCAGTGCACCTGCAGAGAGAGTGCATCAGATTCAAGAATCTGGAACTCAAATTTAATACACCATAGATGAATCCACCAAATCCACCAGGCCCTTGCGCGAAAATCCACCTATATGTTTATCACACCGAAAAAACTAGAACCAAAACTCCATGAAATTTAACATCAGTGTGCTGATTAAACCACATCTGTGGGAGAGCGAAAACCCTAACCTGAACTCTTAGGCTAACCAAAAAACCAAGGGATGATGGCCACGAGCCCTGGCCATTCGAACAGCCGCTTAGTGAAGGTATAACCGCTTAAAATATTAGACTGTTGGGATCTATGGGGCGATAACCACAATCAACATCCAGCAGTAGTTTGAGTGAAAAATGGATTTCCACGGTGTACAAGAGAAGTTAAAAGAAAAAAATGAAAATATAAAATGAAAATGGGGTGGAGACAGTTTTAATATGAAAATAAAAATAGCAGCACCTCTATGCATCATGTATGCCATGTTTTTTATTAATTCAAACTTGTGTTTTCAATCGTCTCAATATCGGTCATGGTAGAGAAGTTGATCAAGCAAGTGGTTCGATCTTCCTATAGTAATGTTATATATGGTAGTCTCAACATAAGGGGTTGTATCACTTGTGAGATCATCTACTTGAGGTGATGCTTGATATGCATCCCATACATAGTATGAAGACCAGAAACATAACATCTTGATGTTGAAGAAGGCCCTTGGGTGGCGTTGTTTTATCCCTCATGAGATATGCCCATTTTTAAGGAAATAAATATTTCCATTTTATTTATTTTATTTTATTCTTTATCATTATTATTATTTGTAACACATAATAATAATAACAACAACAACAATAAAACTCCTTCAATTGGGTAGACAATGTGAACACCCCAACCATCATCATCACATGTGTATGCATTATGATCATCTAATCCCTCGTCACATGTATACATACACAACAAAGTATGTTATGTATAATTATGAGTGTCAATATATGCATATATGTTTGAAGCTATTTCTGAATTTATGATTATTATATGCTCAATTGTTTTAGTTCTTTAGAATCATTTAATCTTGTTTTTAATTATTTTTATTTTAAGGGAATAATTTTTAAGAAGTTATTTCATTTTAAACTTCTTACTATCAAGATTTTTTTATTTTAGAAATATATATGCATAAGGGAATTTTTATGAAATCCATGATTAATGTTTCTAACATGATCTTAATTTCATATTTTGTATGTTGAATTGTTTTATTAGATTAGTGATATTTATTTATTAATTGTTTGAATAATTTTAAATTACGTATTTATGATAGTAAGAGACATTTTATTAAAAACATGCTTAAATATCTTGGCAGTTTCTAAATTTAAGCTTCAATACACAAAATTGTTTTAGTTCATCATCCTGAAATTTATAATGGTGTTTTGATTGTTTTATAATGTAAAGGGGATCATTTTGATTTTCTGCCTCAATAATTCATATTGGTTTTACATTTAAAATTTTATTTCTTTGCTACAAGAGATTTATTTTCATAAAATTATTTGGAATGTTTAAAGAACCTTAATTATGAACCTATAAAAATATAGGCAATTATTATTTTCTAAAGTGTTGTTTTGATAATAATGTTGCAAATATATGTGTATATATATCTAACTATATACATTATATTTAAATAGAAACAAATTTTTAATTGAATTAATTAGATACATATAAATAAATATAATTATATTTTTATTAATTTATGAAAAAATATTTTATTTTTAATATATATATATATATATAAGTATGTAAATAAATGTATGTATATACATGTGTAATTTTTTGTGAAAGTATTTTGGATATCTATACACATGTGTATGAACATGAAATTATGTTTTATTCCCATATATACATATATATAAACAAATGTATATATTTAAGTATATGTATCATTTTATGAAATACTATTATAAACATATAAATATGTACATGAAGGTATAATTACATATTTATTTTAATATGAAACTATTTTTATCATGATGCACACATAATCACAAAAGTTATTTTTATAAAATAATTTTCAAATATCATGTTTTAAAATAAACTCCATAGTCCTTATGATGAAATAAATAGTTTATATTTTTTTTAATTCCAAAGAGTCACACCTGGATATTATGTGAAGGAAGGGAGAGGATGCGGAGTGAACCTTAAACCCTTATAGGACTTTGGTCCAATTATATGATGGGTGTGCCTAGATAGTGATCTAATAAATGTGGTAATATTTTAATGTCGTGAGATTTCATGTATGTTTCATGAGAGGGTTTATCCTAACCACACAATGGGATTAGGGAGTGAACATAATCCATCACGTGACTATTTCCACAAAGTTATGTTGTCTCGGGAGTGAACTGCGAATTCATTCTATGATCCAAGGTACCTTTGACAATTAATTATGAATGCCAATAATTTTTTTTAAGAGAAATAAATATTATTTTTATGAATGAATGAAGTGGGAATTCCAATTTAATATATATAGAAATACTTTTATCTAAAAATTTTATTTTGAAAAGTACTCATGGTTTCTTATGTTTTAATTATCGAACATCATAACATGGTTTACTTTTTATATTGATTTGAAAAACTCTATTTGTTTCCCTTACATTTTGAAAACCCCTTACTAAGATTCATGCCACTCACCCTATGTTTTCAAAAATAATTTTCATAGGTGTTAAGGATGAATAGAAGTGAGAGAGTTCTCACACTACTACAAAAATGGGCTTTATCAGCACTCAAAATAGGATTTAACAGCACTAAAAAATCATTGTAAATGTCAACGCTGATAAAAGGGGGGGTACCCTTTATCAATTCTAAAAAATCACTAATAAAGAGCGCCTTTATCAATGCTAAAAAAATGTTGATAAAGGGATCTGTTATCAGTGCTAAAGAAGCGTTGATAAATGACCTGCTTGCTGTAACATGAAATTATGCAACAGCACACCAAAACAATTCCTGTAAAAAAATCAACATATCAAACAACATGTTCACATAGATAAAATATGAACTATTAGTCAATTTGGGATCAAAGGATGGAAAAAAATCCATACATAATGTGATGTACTAATTATTCATTATGATTATCAAAAAGTACCATTAAACACTATCTCCTCCAAATGATATCTTAAATTGCCTCAGATAAAATATATAGAGAGAGTTCAATGTCGTAACCTTAAGAAAAATTAGATTAAGGCATGCATGTGAGTTATTCTTCATGTTTTTTTGTGGTTAAGATTCATTTCAAACTTAGATATGGAATTTGTTTATAGATTTTGAGTTCCTTTAGAGATATGTTGCCTTAGGACTTAGAGAGTTTCCCCTATAGATTCTTCATGGAAAATGGATTTGGGTGATTCTTGGGACACCTAAGGAAATGTGTTCTTGTGGTTGATGCCTTTATCTCATGCTGTGCTGTCTTCTTTTCATGCCATTTATAGAATTCATTAATGGTGGGGAGATATATGATTATTCTTTGTCCATCCAAGACTCTTGATTAGTAGTTATGTAGTGCTTTTATTGGGGGACATAGTTTAGAAGAATCCATGCAGGTACAATTTCATGGAGAAGTTTCCTATTCATTTTGAACTTTTATTGTTTTACATACATATGACAAGGATAGGTTGTATGACTCCAAGTAAAAACCATGTAACTTACCTTTTTGAGGGAGTTTTTAGGAACACGAGATGTTCATAGTTAGGAGAAACCATGTGGTATGGATCTAAAGTTTAACTAAGTAATTTTGAATGATTGGAACACAATTAGTTAATTGTTTGTCAAAACAGTGCAAAAGAGGGTTTCTTATCCAATGGCTCTCAAAAGTTGGTGAATAGTTTGGAAAACTGCCAAACCAGACCATGAAAGTTGCCAATGATATGGTATAATTTAAGGGATTTCAACCTATTTCCTCTCATACCCTTCCCGAAACATAGTCTAAGATCCCTTTATCTTGAAAATTTATCCAATTTAAATCCTCTATTCTCTTTTCTTTCCCTTTCGTTCTTCTCCCTCTCCCTTTCCTCTCTGTTTTCATCCCTCACCATGAACTCAAGGGCTAAAGGTTTATATTTAGGGTGTGTGATGAATTATTAATGGGTTTTTATTGTGTAATGACTAATTAGGACTCTATGATGCTTATCTAAGTGTATTATGTCATAGTTAATGACTTTTGGATTGTTTTCCATACGTTAGTGGTTGTTTTCACTTAAAAAAATATGTCCATTTTAAACAAAAGAGATACACTTTGAGTGATACCGGTCACACCATACCTCCGATTGAGGTGGGTTTGACTCTTACACGTCATAAATGACTCATTGATCATTCTCCTAAAGTATCAACACAATCTGAATGCATGGGGTTGTTTTTCTGTATGTCAGTTATAGTTTTCACTTAAAATTCTGTCCATTTTAAACAAAAGAGACACTTTGATTGATGCTAGCCAGACCATGCCTCAGATTGAGAAGGGGTTGACTAGTACACATAATAAATGACCCACGGATCATTGGAATAATGTATCAACACAATATGAATGCGTTTGGTCAGTTTTCCGTATGTTAGTTATTGTTTTCACTTAAAATTATGTCCATTTTAAACAAAAGAGAGACACTTTGAGTAATAACAGCCACACCGTGCCTCATATTGAGGTGGGGTTGACTCGTACACATCCCAAATGACCCATGTATTGTTATCCTAAAGTATAAACACAATCTAAATGATTTTAGTCAGTTTTCCATACGTTAGTTGTTGTTTTCACTTAAAAATTAAGTTTATTTTAAACCAAAGAGAGACACTCTGATTGATACCAGCCACATTGTGCCTCATATTGAGGTGGGGTTGACACGTACACATCAAAAATGACCCATTGATCGTTGGAAAAAAGTATCAACATAATCCGAATGTGTTTGTTCAGTTTTTCGTATGTCAGTTGTTGTTTTCACTTAAAATTCTATCCATTTTAAACAAAAGAGAGACACTTTGAGTGATACCAGCCACAACGTGCCTCAAATTTAGGCAGGGTTGACTCTTACACATCAAAAATGAACCATGGATCATTCTACTAAAGTATTAACACAGTCTGAATGCATTTGGTTGGTTTTCCGTACGTTAGTTGTTGTTTTCACTTAAAAATTATGTCCATTTTAAACAAAAGAGAGAAACTCTGAGTGATACCAGCCACACCATGCCTCATATTGAGGCTAGGTTGACTTTTAAATTTCACACATGAACCATGGATCATTTTCCTAAAGTATCAACACAATCCGAATGCGTTTGGTTAGTTTTCCATACGTCAGTTGTTGTTTTCACTTAAAATTCTATCTTTTTTAAACAAAATAGAGAGAATTTGCATGATATCGGCCACACTATGCCTCATATTGAAGTAGGGTTGACTCGTACACATCAAAAATTACCCATGGATCATTATACTAATGTATCAATACAATCTGAATTCATTTGGTCAATTTTCTGTATGTCAGTTGTTGTTTTCACTTAAAAATTATGTCCATTTTAAACAAAAGAGAGACACTCTGAGCGATACCAGCCACACCATGCCTCAGATTGAGGTGGGGTTGACTTTTACACTTCACACTTGACCCATGGATCATTGGACTAAAGTTTAAACTTAATCCGAATGTATTTGGTTGGTTTTTTGTATGTCAGTTGTTGTTTTCACTCCCTTATTCCTCATTCCATTAGGACCACAACTCAAGGCACCATCTTTAGCCTTCTAAGAAACTCGAAGAAAACCACTCTTGATAACTTCATCACAATACCTCATCTATAACAAAAACCTCAAACATAAACTCACAACCTTCCTTAGAATCTCTAACCTCAAAGATGACTCAAAATTACAGGATTTCATTTATTCATCAACCAAGTGTCCTAAAAACTAGACCATCAATGCACAAATGTCAATACCAAGGGAAAGCACACTATATCCAATTTGATTGAATTATATGATATTATGTATACCCTCATACTTCTATATCTAGGGAATAAAACTATTCCTAAAGCCACTTTTTGCTGAACATGATTTTCCTTCTATCATTCTCAAGCCACCATTAAAAGTAATCCCACTACTATGGAAACCCATAAATGGGCTGGCTTATTTTCCAACTCAAAACCCTCCTTAACTAATTCTATCCAATTATTAACCTTAGGACACAAAACCTAGACAATAAACATCAACACCTCCTACTATTGAAATTTGACTACACAATATCCCATGTATCTTTTTTCTTCCTGTGCACTTTACCATGATAATGTTTCAACATGTATAAGCATAAAAATTAGTAAATTTAATACAAAAAATTAAATAATCTACCAACACCAAGGGATACTATTCCAAACTAAAAGAATCATATATACCCCAACACTTATAAACTACAATACCAATTTATAATCCATTACAAAATATTATATTCCTATGAAATCATCACCATCGTACCCTCCAATAACACAACTACCTTATCACCCCATGCCACCATTCTTAAATCCATAAATAAATCTAAAAACCTCTTTTCTCCATATCACTAATCATGTTTATAATAGAGTGTTTATAATAATCTTAATCTAGAAAATAACTTAACAAAACCCTATAAGTAATAAACAATTCACTTAGTAAAAATTTAATCACTTCATGCATTTTTGAAAGAATGTGACCTAAAAACATATCCCAAACACACAAAACAACCCAAACCAAACCAAACTAAACCTCCATAATGAATATTAGAATAAGAACATAAGGAAACAGATGAGAATGAGTGAAAAAATCACCAATGATCAAAGATGGGAATCCGAGAATCTAGCCTCATCGAAAGAAATCCCAAACACTTGAAGTAGGGTTCGCAGGGAGTAGGGTCCAGTAGGGAGGAGGAGAAGTAGGGTTCATGGGGAGGAGGATCTGCAGAAGGGGTTCTAGGGTGAGGATAAGGAGTATGGATTGTGGTGGACTAGGGATAGCAGCGGCAGAGTAGGGCTAGCGGCAGCAGAGTATGGCTAGCGACGATGGAGTAGGGCCAGTGGCAGCAGAGGTCCAGAAAAGAGAAGATCGGGGGGAGTTGTCGTAGGGATACAGTCCCACGAGATCATTAGGGCGCGATAAAAATAGGGCATCGTGCACCCCATTTTTTAAAATGGGACTATGGTTTAATCAACACTAGAAAAGCGCTGATAAAGGATCCCTTTATCAGTTATAAAATTTTAGCACTGATAAAAGGTGGTGCTTCCCTTGACCATTTTTATAATAGTGTCGAGGTCCCTCTAAAAAGTTTAAATCACTTAAATAATAAGAATAGTTTTGGTATTTTATTTTAGAGAATGTGTAATTAGAGTTATTTTATGTATCTAGACTCTCTAAAACTCTAATCATTTGAGATATCAGGTTTTTTTGCAAATAAATTATATATATATATATGGGAAACATGCTTTTGAAGCATTATATAACTGCACACACATATTAAAAAATCTATAAATAATCTCACTTATTATTTAATATGACCGCGCGTAAAGAAACAAATACATAAAATAATAAACCATGTATACAAAAATTAAATGACGTGATCACAAGACGATACTAATAGTTAATCTAATGAGTGAATATTGGATCAACATAGACCCTAGGAGTAACCAAGGTTGACCCAAGGGCATGGGCAATGATCCCCTAGGATTGGGTAGAAAATCCTATGTGGGAAACATCCACCAACCCATCCCCTAATTTTATTCAGTTTCATATTCCTCAAACCTCCTCTCATACAACCCAATTCAATAAATAGAGTCACCCACATGAAATCACACCCAACCAAATAGAGGATCACCAGAATACTTCTAATCTCCCTCCATCCTCCCCTTCCCTAGATCTAACCCGCAGTACGCCATCGCCGCAGCCAACCCTTGACTCCCACCGCTCTTTTGTCCCTCTATGGCCCATAGTCCACCATCATCAACTCTTCATCCTCCTTATCTACTACTACTACATACCGACGATTGAATCGATGTGACACCTCCCCCCCCCCCTCTACTTTCAGGAGCATGGCATACCGCCCACCCCTATCAGTGTTTCTTAAGTGAAGATTTTTTATAAAAAAAATTATTCATTAGTATTTTTGATATTTTTATTTTCTTATTAATAACATTTGGGTAATATCTGAGAAATAATTTTAATCCTAGATTCATAGGTACCAAATTTTTCCAATTTTTAATTTTTTTATTGGTAATTAATCAAATATTTTTATTTTATTTATTTTTATAGTTAATTGGTTTGAGAATTATATTTATTATTTTATTAATAAAAATTCCATATAATGATATATGAATCATTATTTTCATTTACCTATTAATTTAATGTTTTATTGCTAAATTTTGGGGGGTTTTAGATAATATCATCTAAAATATAGAAGTTAGTTGATAAAAATTTAAACACACATTTTTCTAATTTTAAGGGTAAAATGGTTTAAGTGATTTATAATTATTACGTTATTTTTTCTAATGAAATTTTCCCTAAAAGATACAATTAGTTGGAATATGTTTTTTATTTTTTTACAATGATTTATTTATTTAAATATGTCACAGTTATGAAAGAATTAATTTTTATTAAATCATTCGAAAATAAACAGAATTGTGGACTCGTGGGTACCTCATCCCATCAATTTGTGATTGATCCATTGGTAGTACATCACATATTTGTATTTTATTTAATTTGTTTAATTAACTGATTTGGGGATCATATTGATTATTTCAGTAATTAATTTTTCATATAATAAATTTTCATTTTAATTTACCCTACAATTTAAAGCTTTATTGTTGATTTTTGATCTTTTTGATAGTCACATCTAATTTTTTTTAGTTAGTTGATAAAATTTTAAATTTATATTTGTCTTTTTTTAAGTTTCAAATTTTTTACTTGATTTATAATTCTTGAATTATTTAGTTTATTGAAAATTTTACAATAATTATTGATTTTTATAAATATTAAATAAAATAAGAGGATTTTTTTTACTATGTTGTTTTTAATTTCTGAAATATCTATACTTAAAATATATCATAATTATGAATGAATTATAACTATTTTAATTATAAATTATGACTTTGTATGTTCTATATTGAAGAGAATTCAAATTTCTATAACTCAAAATAGAAAAATCACCCAAATAAATAATGAAATAGAAAAATCAATAGATGTTTTTCAATCTTATTGAAATTTGTGGTGAATTTGATCCCATTTTTCAATATCATCTTCACCATGTGGTTGATAAAAAAATTTATAAAGAAAAATTTTATCCATAAAATTCAGAATGAATTGATAATATTGTTGTGGAATTCAATTAAAAAAATATTTAAGAATATCATGTGAGAAAATGTTTTTCAATTATCCTTGATTATACTTTGGATCTAATTCATAAATAATAGATGTGGATTATAATAAGATGTGAAAATGGTAAGGATAAAATTCAAGTTAGGCTGGAAAAGTTTTTTCATGGTTTTATAAATGTTGATGACATATCAAGTTTTGAACTTTTCAAGTCACTTGAAGATGATTTGGTTGGTCATAAACTTAGTAGCAGGGCCCACAGTAGATAACAGAATGGAATCTATGGCCAGCGCTGTGAATGGAGGTGGAGCAGTAGCAGAAGGTCCAGGAACCGAGGCAGGTGGCGGGGGCATGGGAATACCAAGATTCTGAACAATAAGCCCCAACAGCTGCTCGAGGTGGTCCTAACGGCTGGCGATATGAACTAAGCTCTGCTCCATCTGATCCTGTCGGTTGTCAAGGCAAACCAAGACCTGCTCTAATCCAGCAAGGTGGTGGTAAAGGGAAAGATCGACCGAGGGTGTGGGGGTAGGTGGGGCTGGTGGTGGGACAGAAGAATGAAGGCCAGGAGAAGTGGGGTCAGTAGGAGCTGGGTGAGGTGTAGAAGCTGGGGGGGTGGGGAAGGAGGAGCTACTGCATCAGCTGGGGAAGGAGGGTCAGCAGGTGGGTGGGGGTGAGCCTAGGCAAGGATGTAGGCACCCCTACTTCTAGACCAATCCCATGTGAATGAGCATGATAAATTCCATCTGCTGGGGAGAACCTAACAGGTCATGGGGTAAAGTATGCTTGAAAAACCAAGGTGGTGGGTGAGGCAAGTGGCGTAAAACCCACCATTCAGGTTGACCTGATGGCTGGTAATCATATAATTGAAATAAGAGGGAGTGAGGTAAGGGAGGTCCGGGTAGTCCTGTCGGACGACACAGGTAAGGAGCTCCATGTCCCAACTGGTCATGACCCCCATATCCTCATGGTGGGGGGAAAGAGTGGCTTTGAAGCACCGGTGGGTAAAACGAAGGATGGGGTCGATGATAAGAGTGCTCTTTTGTGAGGTAGGGGCGTAGTGGTGGTCTGGCCCAGCAAGCTCCTGCCACATAGCCACGAGATCATAGCGCTCGGGTCTGGTCAGAGTAGAAATAGGGGTTGGGGTGATAGGATGGGGGTAGAAACCGCACCCTCAGCCAAACTCTGTCATGGTGAGGGAAAACCATCAGCCACCCAGCCGGAACCGAACCACGGGCACCGCATCACTAGGTGTCTCCCTGTACTCGACACCGTTGAACTCAAAAGAGACCGCTAACTCCAAAAATAAATCGCGGAATATAGGAGTGTTGACCTGAAAAATGGCGAGTAATGGAGTGTGGCCAAGGAGAGCCTCTAACTCCCCCCAGATGCCGAGCAGCTGAGGAATGGTGCTGTCGAGGTAGCGGCCACTCATCGAAATTGGTCGGCGAGAAAAGCGCTGACCTCTGTCATATGCCAGATCAGTGATTGAGAACACCATGTAGGGATAGGGAGCACCGGCAGGTCCCGACCCAGGTGAAGGTGCAGTAGCAGGAGCTGGATTTGGGGGTGTATCGGCTGCCGCAGGTAAAGGGTTGCTGGATGGGGCCGACAAGGAAGGGCCAACTGCGGAGGAAGATATCTCCAGGGGAGTGGTAGCTAGGAAATATGGAAGTATGGTGCTCGGACCGGGCTCAGTGGAGGGAGTGAGGGTTGGAAGGGTGGCCAATGGCGGGAGCTCTTAGACTGGAGCATCTGGGTCTGTCTGCGTCGGAGGTTGGAGTCGAATTCGCCAAAAAACGGGCCTCTCGCCCTCAGTGGTGGAGGCCGGCTGTTTCCCCCGGGAAGGATCGTGATCTTCCATAACCTGAAAAAGAAAATAAAATAAAACAAAATAAAAAGAAAAAATAACAAAACAAAGAAAAACTGAGAAATAAGAAAAATAAAAGTACACGGCGTGTACATCCAGAGTACACGGCGTGTAGTACAAGTGGAGCATCATCCCGTGTTATCTGGATAAACACGCAGTGGGTGAAGAAAATTGACCATGGAAAGGTACATGATGTGTACCTAACATACACGCCATGTGCAGAAAAAGTGCATATGGTCGTGTAACACAAACAACACAGCCACGATTCTATCGGTGCTAAGAATAGAGGGCAAGCCTTGTAAGGGAAGGACACGGTGTGTTCAGAACTCGTGGAACATGGCCGTGTGGGGGGGGGGGTGAGACACAGGCCTCCTGAAAGAAATAAGAGACATGGCGTGTACCGAACATACACGCAATATATGTGAACATAGGTTGAGAGTTTGTGTCTAGTTCTACACACAGAGGGTCCAAATGAAACGATATACACTGTGTGTACTGAACATACACACCGTGTACATGAAAATGGTGTGTGAGGCCGTGTGCAAAAGGGTAGTCAGGCATGCTGGGGAAAGTACACGGTGTGTACCAAACATACACACCGTGTATATTCAAATTGTGAAGCTTTTTGTGTGTGGCAGTGTACAAAAGTACACTGTAGCACCCGAGACTTTTATGTTATATAAATCATCAAATGAATCTTTTTCTACACAACACTTTCTTGGCTTGCTTTACATGAAATCGTGACCTTCCCCGATAGCTTGCGTCGTATGCAATACCGAGTTTCACTAAACAACGATATATTATTAAAATATTATTAAAACTAGCCGTTATGAATAGTAATAACCACTTTTTAAAATTTTATAAATTTTATTTTTTAAAATGGACTTCATTTTTGGATTCGTAATATCTAAATTATCTTAGGGTGAAATTTTGGTATTTTTCTGAAAACTTTCAATTTTTGATGAATAGTGAAACCACTAAGTGGTAGTTAAAAAACTGAATTTTTCATAAAACTTAATTTTACCGCTTCTGTGAGTGTAATTTCAAAAATAAGAGATACACAGTTGATGTCAGTAAGTAAAATGTGGTTCAATGAGATGAAAATAATTTTTGGTGAATAGTAACTTTTTACTTTTATTTACCACGGTTAAAAGTAAATAGGGTAATTAAGGGTAAAAATGATATTATTATTACCCTAACACATGTACTAATTCTATTGGATAAGTGTAATTCGACCAAAAACAAACTTAGGAATAAAATATGACCATTTAGGCCCACTTGGATTAGATTAGGACATTTATTATTAATTTATTTAAAGAAGGGTTAAAATAGTTAAAATCAAAGTGTAATAAGTAAATCATTTTTAATATGGGGTTATACATAAGATAAATTCGACTATAAATATTAATTAGAAAGCTAAAAATATTTCCTACATAATGGTATTTTATTTTTAATTTTTAGACATTAAATAATTTAATTTATTTATGACACAAAGATGATGCAGTAATTATCTTATTAATGAAATATTGACATAATTGATGTTATAAACACCAAAATAAATGTAATTTGACACTTTTTATGAATTACACTAATTTTCTAGATTAATATGACATGTTAGTATTGATTTAATTAACTTTTTTCAAACTAATCATTCTGTTATGATTTTCACAAAAACTAATTACTAAATAGTGTCAAAATTGACATAAAATAGTTTTTAAAACAAATATTATATTAGTAATTGTTATTTTATTCCTAAAAATCTAAGGTTCGTCCAAATGACTTATATAAGGTTATATATATTAATAATAAACAACTTGGGGTTTGTTTGTCTGCTTATAGTATGTTTATTAACCTTATAGTATAAGAACACAAGAAGACACGGTAAAAGTAAAATTATTTAACTTAATGTTAAATCTACATGATAAGGTTAAAATAGGAACCTAAACTTGTCTAAATTCTATTGGATGAGTGTATTTCGACCCATCCCCACCTTATCCTTGAAATAAATCAATTTGTATCTATTTAAAACCGAACTTGACTTTATAATACAATAATATTTTTAGTTATTCCAAAGTGCCCCTCTCCTCCCTTATAAAAGGGCACCTCCTCCCTATCTTCCTCACACCACTTTGAGCCTTCAATCTCGGCAAAACCCTGACACTTTCTCCTCTCCACTTCCCTAGAGACATCCTAGAGGTTCTGGTCTTCTTCAAAGACCTATTTTAGTGCCATAAAAGGAGGTCTCAAAGAAGTACTTCAAAGAAGAGGTAATGTCCGTTACCGATTATTTCATATTTATTTCTTCTTCCACTTCTTCTTCTTTAGTTGTTTAATTATGAAGTAATAACATCAGTATCACTCATATACTGATATGTTATTATAAGTATGAAACAACCCTATTTCACCATCTATCCATCCTACAGAAAAAGAAATCACCGCGCGTGCGTACGTACTGAATACCGTCTCCACGCCGTGGTGTAATCTATTTTCCACCACCACCTTACTTGGATGGGTATAATGGTGTAAATAATGACTATATATGACTATTATAAAGTTATACTATTTCTTAAATAGTATACATACACTCCAATACAATTCCACGATCATAGGAACGATATCATCACTCGTGCGTACGTACGGAATACCGTCTCCACGATGTGATGCGACTCGTTCTACATGATCTTCATTTCATAATGATTATATAAATGAAATCAATTGAATGAATGAATATGATATATATTACACTAATACCATTCTGGAAATTAGGTATCTATAACCTAAAGAGAAGAATAAGAATTTATTCGACAAAACACGCATAAGAACAAAAAGTTATAAACACCCGAATAACAAGTAGCAATGAAATATTACTACTAAGAAGCTAAGAATATGACCAAATATGATATCATAAAAATAATTATGATTCTGGAATAAGTCAATAACATTATTTAAATCATTATACAGGATGTTCGGATACGTACAAAGCATATCGGACCTAAGGTAAGGGAAATATCACAATCTCATTTTTATCTGAGATTGTTTGTACTTTGGTAATTACTGGGGTGTATTTTATCATCCATATCCATGTTTCCTCAATATGTGATATTAATATACTTCTACAATAGTTAATATCCAATTTTACCCTTCCGTGAGTTTTTAGTAAAAGATATGAAAGGAATCTTTTGTCGTTTTTCGTACGAGGTACTTTTTGACTTTTCCGACAAAAGTACGAGAAGAATGTTTTTTTTAACTTATACGGCATGAATGGATTTTTAAAACATTATTTCCAAGAAGCTTCCTTTACAAGTTTTCAAGTTTATTTTTAATCAACTTCTTTTAGTTTAAAATTGTATGAAATGTTAAGAAAGGAAAAATGTTTTTGAAGTAGAAAGGATATTTTCCTCAAGAATGGAGTTCAAGTGTTTTATAAAAATTATTTTCCATCTAAGATAATATAGGGTTCTGTTTCTATCCCTATTATTAAATTGATTTGATTATGTTGTGATGGAATTATTTTTATGAATTCCTTTATCTTATATGAATTGTTTTATGATGTCATGTTGTTTAAGAATCCCATTTTTATTACTTGGGTTATGTAATGATGTATGATTTATGATTTTGTGGCACACATAAGAATGGTATCATTATGAGATGGGTGGGACCTATATATCCCTCCAATACATTGGGTAAAGATTTTATATCTCATGAGATAGACATGGCTGGAACGGTAGGTTATACCGGTTCAGTGAAGAAGGACTGAAACGGGGAGTGAACTCGGTTCAGAAATGGACTTTGTCCACTAAGATAGTCTTGGCAATGAGTCTTGACTAATAAGAAATGATTCTCTATGATTATGTGTGTATGCCACAAAGTTTCATGTTTTAAGTTATGATTATTGGGATTTCATTTCACTACTATGATTTATCCCATGTTATGAAATTATGCTCTCTTTTGCAGGTTAAGATCTCTAAAATGTTATGTTCTTATGAATATGATGTGATTGATATTTATTTTGTTTACCCATACTGAGCATTTGAGCTCACCCTTTTGTATGTTTTGTTTCCCCAGGTCAGGAAGAAGGTTATTAAGTAGAATATGCCAAAAAGGGACTCTAGATATGATGAAATAAATGGGAGGCAAAGTAGATGCTTTATGAACCAGTTTTTTATGTTTCCTAGTTTCTAAAGACACTATACCTATACAGTCCTTTCTTGGTTTTGTTATATGTTGTAATAAGTGTGCTTCAATTATAAAGTAAAAACAATGTATGTAAAGTATGGGTCGTTATAGTTGGTATCAGAGGAAAGGTATAGTCAACCTTTGGAAACTAGGATGTGAAAGCCTTAGTAAGAACCCTAAGGATAAGTCTAAGCATAGAACACAATATTAGTGTTTTAGAAATGGCCATGAATAACCTAGGATAAGACCTTAAGTGTGAAATTTTATTCTTGATTATGTGGATTTCCTATTATAATTAGTGTTGCTCACACTATTCTTCTTGGTTTTAGTCAATGGCTGGAACCTGAAGGAACCGTGTTAATGTGGAATGCGACAGGAAATGCAATGATTATCCCCCTGAGAAACCAAACGTTATGGGAGCTGGAATGCAAAATCTTGTAGCCATGATCACACAACTTTCTCAAGCTATGAATCATGCAGGACTTCCAAACGAGCAAAGGAAGGAGCAACATTATATTGAATCCTTTATGAGATAGCTTCCTCCTTCATTCAGCGGGTCTACTGATCCATTAGTTTCTAAACAATGGATTAGTACTACTGAAAATATATTTTCAGTTCTTCAATGTTCTGAGCATGATAAAGTCATCTTAGCAGTGTATCGTTTGGAAGGTGATGCTGATCAATGGTGGAATCTTATTAAGAATACGAGGCAAAGGGATGAAATTGAGTCCATGGAATGGGACGAGTTCAAAAACTTATTTTTCAATAAGTACTTCCCTCATATTCTCCGAACAAAGATGGAGAAAGAGTTTCTTGAACTGAAGAAAAAGGATGATGAATCTGTTGGTACCTATGAAGCAAATTTTACAAGACTTGCAAGGTACGCTTCTGGTATTATTATCCAACCTGAGAGTAAGATCAATCGATTCTTTAGTGGCTTAAAACCAAGTCTTCGAAGGGCCTTAGCCATAAGGGACTTCAATAGCTACGAGGAAATCGTTTGATGTTATCTCAAAGTTGAGATGGAGATTGGAGTAACCCATCAGTCATATGGGTTTGATAAGAAGAGGAAAATGGAATTTGAAGGAAAATCTAAAGAGAACACTTAAAAGAAGATGAGCTTTCCCTTATGCTCAAAGTGTGGAAAGAAACATGGAGGGAGTTGTCTTAAAGGGACAAGTAAATGTTTCAAATGTGGAAAGGAAGTTCATCAGGCATTTGAATACCGCAATGATGGGAAGAAGATGTCTAATCATGAAAACAAAGGAAGGGATACACAGAATGACCCTACAACACTTCAATGTTTCAACTGCAAGGAGATGGGACATTATTCCAATAAATGCCCTAATCCAAGGGTTGATGATGATGGTCGACGTCAACAAACTCTTAAGGCTAAAGACAAAGGAAAGTCACATGCAATTTCTATTAGCGATGTGGAATACGATAACGATGTGGTGAAAGGTACACTTACCATCCACTCTAAAGTAGAAAATGTTTTATTTGATTCTGGATCCACCCACTTCTTTATTTCTGAAGAATTTTCTAAGGGTATCATCATATTACCTCAACAATTAGATGTTGAGTTAGTTGTGACAACACCTAATGGCACAACAGTCGCATCAAAATTTTATAATTCTTCTCCGATTGAAGTTTGTGGGAAAGTGCTTCCTGCAAATCTTGTGATCCTTCCTATAGTGGAATTTGATGTGATTTTTGGCATGGATTGGCTTTCTCTACATGGAGCACATATCAATTGCCAAAGAAGGGAAGTCACATTTCATATTCCAGATCAATCTATGATCGTCTATCGATGCAAGGATGAACATAGCCTTCCAGTGGAAATTTCTTCCATTTTATGGGTATTGATTCCACTAAATGAAGGTTATTTATCTCAAATGGTTGGTGAGAAATCATGATTAAGAATATGCCCATTGTACGGGAGTTTGATGATGTCTTTCTAGAGGAATTATCGGGTCTTCCACTGAATCGTGAAGTTGAGTTTTCAATAGAACTCGTACCGGGTGCTTTGCCTATTTCGAAGACACCTTATAGAATGGCCCCAATTGAGTTGCAGGAATTGAAGAAGTAACTCCAATAGAATCTTGGTAAGGGGTCCATATGCCCTAGTGCGTCACCTTGGGGAGCACCTGTTCTGTTTGTTAAGAAGAAATATGGATCAATGAGACTCTGCATTTATTATTGAGAACTTAACAAGATCACTATCAAGAACAAATATCCTCTCCCGCGCATTGATGACCTATTTGACCAACTACGCGGAGCTCAATACTTTTCCAAGATTGATCTTCATTCAGGGTATCATCAATTAAGGGTCAAAAGAGAGGATATACCAAATACGGCTTTCTGTACAAGGTATGGACACTATGAATTTATAGTGATGCCATTTGGTCTTACTAATGCCCCTGTTATCTTCATGGATATGATGAATAGAGTCTTTAAAGACTATCTTGATCTGTTTGTGGAAGTCTTTATAGATGATATTCTTATCTATTCAAAGAGCAAGGAAGAACATGAAGATCACTTGAGAATTATATTGAAGACCCTGAGAAAGGAGAATCTTTATGCCAAATTTACCAAGTGTGAATTTTGGCTTCAAAAAGTTGCATTTTTGGGTCACATAATCTCAAAAGAGGGGATATCTGTGGATCCAGCAAAAATAGAGGTTATCGAAAGATGGTCGAGACCAACAACAGTAACGGAGATCTGAAGTTTTCTTGGTTTAGCTGGATATTATCGATGTTTTGTGAAAGATTTTTCATGATTATCTAATCCACTCACCAAGTTGACTTGGAAAGGAGTTAAGTTTGTTTGGACGGAGGAATGTGAAGAGAATTTCAAGGAGTTGAAAAGAAGGTTATCCAGTTCACTTGTGCTCACACTGCCTTATAGTGGATAAAGGTTTGTGATCTACAGTGATGCATCCAAGAAGGGATTAGGGTGTGTTCTTATGCAAAATGATATGGTGATAGCTTATGCCTCACGACAGTTGAAAATACATGAGCAAAATTACCGAACTCATGATTTGGAGTTAGCTGCGGTAATCTTTGCATTAAAGATTTGGAGGCATTACCTTTATGGAGAAAGGTGTGATATTTATACTGATCATAAAAGTTTAAAGTATATTTTCACACAAAAGGAGCTGAATATGCGTCAAAGAAGATGGTTGGAGCTGATGAAGGATTACGACTGCTCAATCCATTACCACCCTGGGAAAGCAAACAAGGTGGCAGATGAATTAAGTCGACAAGACCACGCTAGTTTATCCATGATGAGGATCACAAAAGATCCAATATTTATGGATTTACAAAGGATGGATCTTGGAATTATAATGAATGGGGAAAAATCATATCTTTCTCAAATGAATGTTCAACCATCTATACATGTGAAGATTAAAGAGGCACAGAAAGAAGATGTCGAGTTACAAAAGAAGGTGAGAAATGTTCCTGAATTCAACCTTGATTGTGATGGGATAATAAAGTTCAAGAATAGGGTTTGTGTTCCTCCCATCCTAGAATTAAAGAAGGAGCTGCTGGATGAGTCTCATAGTTCTTCATTCTGTATTCATCCTGGAAGCACGAAGATGTATAGAGACCTAAAGGAGTACTTCTGGTGGGATGGCATGAAAAGAGATGTTGCTGAATATGTCTCTCGATGCTTGGTTTGTCAACAAGTTAAAGCTAAGAGACAGAAGTCTAAGGGGATGTTACAACCATTACCCATACCCAAATGGAAATGGGAAAACATCACTATGGACTTTGTCACAGGACTTCCTAAAACATCCAAAGGCAATAATGCTATCTGGGTCATAGTTGATCGTCTTACAAAGTCTGCACACTTCATTACTATTAGAGAGGATTTCTCTCTGGATTAGATTGCCAGGATATATGTAAAGGAAGTGGTAATATTGCATGGAGTACCACTTTCTATTATATCTGATCAAGATCCGAGATTTACCTCGAAGTTCTAGCGAAGTCTTCAGCATACTCTGGATACAGAGTTGAGTTTTAGCACTGCTTATCCTCCTCAGACAGATTGTCAGTCTGAGAGAACAATTCAAACTCTAGAAGATATGTTGAGAGCTTGCTCTATGGATTTAAAAGGTGGTTGGGATCAACACCTACCTTTGGTGGAATTTTCTTATAAAAATATCTTTCACTCCAGTATTCAGATGGATCCTTATGAAGCTCTCTATGGAAAGAAATGCAGGACTCCAACTTGCTGGGATGAAGTTGGGGAAAGAAAGCTATTAGGACCCGATCTCGTTGATGAAATGGCAGAAAAGGTCAGATCTATTCAACAACACATAAGAGTAGCTCAGAGTCGACAGAAAATCTATGTCGACAACCGAAGAAAAGACCTAGAGTTTGAAGTGGGTGATAAAGTGTTCTTACGAATATCTCCCTGGAAGAGGGTCATGAGATTTGGAAAGAAGGGGAAGTTGAGCCCTAGATATATCGGTCCTTTCGAAATACTGGATCGTGTTGGGAAGGTAGATTACCGATTGGCAATTCCACCGAATCTCTCTCAAGTTCACGATGTGTTCCATGTATCTCTCCTGAGAAATTACATACCTGATCCTTCACATGTACTCAACTCAGAAGTTGTACCGCTGGAGCAAGATCTTTCTTATGAAGAACAACCGATAGAGATTCTGGATCATAGCGAAAAAGTCCTACGAAACAAGACCACTCGATTGGTGAAAGTTTTATAGAGGAACCACCAATTAGAAGAAGCTACATGGGAGCTTGAGGATGTGATGAGGGAGAGGTATCCTCATCTGTTTGTTACAAAGTGACGAATTTCGAGGGCAAAATTCATTTTAAGGGGGGTAGAATGTAGCACCCGAGACTTTTATGTTATATAAATCATCAAAGGAATCTTTTTCTACACAACACTTTCTTGGATTGCTTTACACAAAATCACGACCTTCCCCGATAGCTTGCGTCGTACGCAATACCGAGTTTCACTAAACAACGATATATTATTAAAATATTATTAAAACAAGCCGTTATGAATAGTAATAACCACTTTTTGAAATTTTATAAATTTTATTTTTCAAAATGGACTTCATTTTTCGATTCGTAATATTGAAATTAGCCTAGGGTGAAATTTTGGTATTTTTCTGAAAAATTTCAATTTTTGATGAATAGTGAAACCACTAAGTGGTAGTTAAAAAACTGAATTTTTCATAAAACTTAATTTTACCGCTTCTGTGAGTGGAATTTCAAAAATCCGAGAGACAGGGTTGATGTTAGTAAGTAAAATGTGGTTCAATGAGATGAAAATAATTTTTGGTGAATAGTAACTTTTTACTTTTATTTACCACGGTTAAAAGTAAATAGGGTAATTAAGGGTAAAAATGATATTATTATTACCCTAACACATGTCCTAATTCTATTGTATAAGTGTAATTTGACCAAAAACAAACTTAGGAATAAAATATGACCATTTAGGCCCACTTGGATTAGATTAGGACATTTATTATTAATTTATTTAAAGAAGGGTTAAGATAGTTAAAATCAAAGTGTAATAAGTAAATAATTTTTAATATGGGATTATAAATAAGATAAATTCGACTATAAATATTCATTAGAAAGCTAAAACTATTTCCTACATAATGGTATTTTATTTGTAATTTTTAGACATTAAATAATTTAATTTATTTATGACACAATGTTGATGCAGTAATTATCTTATTAATGAAATATTGACATACTTGATGTTATAAACACCAAAATAAATGTAATTTGACACTTTTTACGAATTCCACTAATTTTATAGATTAATATGACATGTTAGTATTTATTTAATTAACTTTTTTTGAACTAATCATTCTGTTATGATTTTTACAAAAACTAATTCTAAATAGTGTCAAAATTGACATAAAATAGTTTTTAAAAAACATATTATATTATTAATTGTTATTTTATACCTAAAAATCTAAGGTTCAGCCAAATGACTTATATAAGGTTATATATATTAATAATAAACAACTTTGGGTTCGTTTGGCTGCTTATAGTATGTTTATTAACCTTATAGTATAAGAACACAAGAAGACACGGTACAAGTAAAATTATTTAACTTAATGTTAAATCTACATGATAAGGTTAAAATAGGAACCTAAACTTGTATAAATTCTATTTTATGAGAGGATTTAGACCCATCCCCACCTTATCCTAGAAATAAATCAATTTGGATCTATTTAAAACCGAACTTGACTTTATAATAAAATAATATTTTTAGTTATTCCAAAGGTGCCCCTCTCCTCCCTTATAAAAGGGCACCTCCTCCCTCTATTCCTCACACCACTTTGAGCCTTCAAACTCAGCCAACCCCTGACACTTTCTCCTCTCCACTTCCCTAGGGACATCCTAGAGGTTCTGGTCTTTTTCAAAGACCTATTTTGGTGCCATAAATGGAGGTCTCAAAGAAGCACTTCAAAGAAGAGGTAATGTCCGTTACCGATTCTTTCATCTTTATTTCTTCTTCCACTTCTTCTTCTTTAGTTGTTTCATTATGAAGTAATAACATCAGTATCACTCATATACTTATATGTTATTATAAGTATGAAACAACCCTATTTCACCATCTATCCATCCTACAGAAAAAGAAATCACCGCGCGTGCGTACGTACGGAATACCGTCTCCACGTCGTGGTGTAATCTATTTTCCACCACCACCTTACTTGGATGGGTATAATGGTGTAAATAATGACTATATATGACTATTATAAAGTGATACTGATTATTAACTAGTATACATACACTCCAATACAATTCCACGATCATAGGAACGATATCATCACTCGTGCGTACGTACGGAATACCGTCTCCACGATGTGATGCGACTCGTTCTACATGATCTTCATTTCATAATGATTATATAAATGAAATGAATTTAATGAATGAATATGATATATATTACACTAATACCATTCTGGAAATTAGGTATCTATAACCTAAAGAGAATAATAAGAATTTATTCGACAAAACACGTATAAGAACAAAAAGTTATAAACACCCGAATAACAAGTAGGAATGAAATATTACTACTAAGAAGCTAAGAATATGACCAAATTTGATATCATAAAAATAAGTATGATTCTGTAATAAGTCAATAACATTATTTAAATCATTATACAGGAGTTTCGGACATGTACAAAGCATATCGGACCTAAGGTAAGGGAAATATCACAATCTCATTTTTATCCGAGATTGTTTGTACTTTGGTAATTACTGGGGTGTATTTTATCATCCACATCCATGTTTCCTCAATATTTGATATTAATATACTTCTATAATAGTTAATATCCAATTTTACCCTTTGGTGAGTTTTTAGTAAAAGATATGAAAGGAATCTTTTGTCATTTTTCGTACGAGGTACTTTTTGACTTTTTCGACAAAAGTACGAGAAGAATGTTTTTTTTAACTTATACGGCATGAATGGATTTTTAAAACATTATTTCCAAGAAGATTCCTTTACAAGTTTTCAAGTTTATTTTTAATCAACTTCTTTTAGTTTAAAATTGTATGACATGTTAATAAAGGAAAAATGTTTTTGAAGTAGAAAGGATATTTTCCTCAAGAATGGACTTCAAGTGTTTTATCAAAATTATTTTCCATCTAAGATAATATAGGGTTATGTTTCTATCCCTATTATTACATTGATTGGATTATGTTGTGAGGGAATTAATTTTATGAATTCCTTTATCTTATATGAATTGTTTTATGATGTCATGTTGTTTAAGAATCCCATTTTTATTACTTAGGTTATGTAATGATGTCTGATTTATGATTTTGTGGCACACATAAGAATGGTATCATTATGAGATGGGTGGGACCTATATCTCCCTCCAATTCATTGGGTAAAGATTTTATATCTCATGAGATATACATGGCTGGAACGGTAGGTTATACTGGTTCAGTGAAGCAGGACTGAAACGGGGAGTGAACTCGGTTCAGAAATGGACTTTGTCCACTAAGATAGTCTTGGCAATGAGTCTTGACTAATAAGAAATGATTCTCTATGATTATGTGTGTATGCCACAAAGTTTCATGTTTTAAGTTATGATTATTGGGATTTCATTTCACTACTATGATTTATCCCATGTTATGAAATTATGCTCTCTTTTGCAGGTTAAGATCTCTAAAATGTTATGTTCTTATGAATATGATGTGATTGATATTTATTTTGTTTACCCTTACTGATAATTTGAGCTCACCCTTTTGTATGTTTTGTTTCCCCAGGTTAGGAAGAAGGTTATTAAGTAGAATATGCCAAAAAGGGACTCTAGATATGATGAAATAAATGGGAGGCAAAGTAGATGCTTTATGAACCAGTTGTTTATGTTTCCCAGTTTCTAAAGACACTATACCTATACGGTCCTTTCTTGGTTTTGTTATATGTTGTAATAAGTGTGCTTCAATTCTGAATTAAAAACAATGTATGTAAAGTATGGGTCGTTATATACACAGTGTGTGTTCTACAAGTCGTGGTCATGTATCGCAGAATCCAAATGGTCGGCAGATCCAAAAACACCCTAAATGCTTTGGAAAACATGATATAGCGAGTGTAGAAGGGCGTACCTGGACCAAAGATCACAATGCAAGAGAAATCAGAGCTCTAATAGAACCAAAATGACGGATCTGAGATTGGGAAGGCAGGTGGCATTCGGGAGAAGAAAATGGGAAAAAGGGGAGTAAAGGGGGAGCCGCGTGACACGGCACGAAGCCGGGTGGCCCTCGGCTTAAATAGATGAGGTACACTACGTGTACTCTGAGACTACACGTTTTGTATCCCCAATTTTGTTTTACATAATAAACTATATAATACTTAATTTTATTAATTTAAATAATAAAGTAAAATAGGTATATATATGTATATAAATAATAAAAAGAAAATAAAACTATACAAGTAATGTAGTGGGAATATACACATCGTGTTTTTAAAAATCGTAAAAAGAGAAGTACAACCTTTGGTCCGGTGCTCGGGGCGAGGTTTGAATCGGTGATCGGCCGTTCCGAACAGAAGCCCTCAACCACTGGAGTGAAGGTTGTACTACTGCCCATATTTATTATATATATATATTTATTTATTTATTCTATACAGCCTATACACATGGGAAGAAATAAAATCACTGCGTGTGGTTTTTAATTATATAAGAAGGGGATGAAGCAGGGAGATTAGCCTAGTTCGAACTTAGGTCTTTTAGATTCAGGGCCGAGACTTTTCCAATCTGCCAACTTCATCCGCATGAATTTATTTTATAAGAAATTTTTTTTAATTTAGTAAGGAAAAATATGTCCCACACGACGTATATTGAAAGACACGCCATGTGGTTTTATTAAAAGAGTAAATGATGGAAATGGGGCGGTTGCTAGGATTCGAACCCAGGTCTTTTGGAACCAGGTTACAATTGCGGCCAAACGATCCATCCCCACCATGGGTTTTCTTATAAGAAATATATATATATATATATATATATATATATATATATATATATATATATATAAATTACTACACACACCGTGTAAGAAAAGGAGGAACCCCCTACTAAAGGTAGGTCGGGAGGATTCGAACCGGGGACGGCTCGGATAAAATCCAGTGACTTTACCCTCGACACCGACATCATCCCTGGTTATTTATTAGTTACTCTATAGATTTATAATATTAAGATTATAAATTAAAAATTTAAGTACACGCCATGTATATAAGTGGGACACGACGTGTAACCTCTGGGTTGCCTCCCAGGAATCGCCTTTGTTTTAGGTCGTTGGCTCGACCTTCTTACCTTGACTTACCTGAGAGGTGTGGTGGAGATTGATCCCACTATATCTTCCATGGGGTGGTAAATATTTAGGTGTTGTCCATTCACCTTGAACGGTTGACCATCCTCGTTAGCAATTTCCACCGCTCCATGAGGGAATACTCGGATGATATGGAACGATCCCGACCACCTTGATTTGAGATTTCCTGGGAATAGATGAAGATAAGAGTTGAAGAGGAGTACCTGATCACCGAGTTGAAATGTTTTTTGAGAAATCATCCGGTCGTGAATGGATTTTGTCCTCTCTTTGTAAAATTTAGTGTTCTCATACGCCTCCCTTCTGATTTCATCGAGTTCCGATAGCTAGAAATTATGTCTCTCTGCGATTGCCTTCAGAATAAAATTTAGGGCTTTGACAGCCCAATATGCTTTGTGTTCCATCTCCACATGCAGATGGCATGGTTTGCCATAGACGAGATGAAATGGTGACATTCCCAGTGGTGTCTTAAAAGCGGTGCAATAGGCCCACAAAGCATCGTCAATCTTTTTGAACCAGTCCTTCCGTGAGGTATTCACTGTTTTATCCAAAAAAAAATTGAGCTCACGGTTGGAGAGCTCCACCTGTCCACTTGATTGGGGATGGTATGGTGTACCCATGAGATGATTCACCCCATATTTTGACATCACTCCTTTCATTAACGTGTTGTCAAAGTGAGTCCCTCTATCGCTGATCAGCACACAAGGAACGCCGAACCTGCTGAAAATGTGCTTTTTTAGAAAGGTCATGACTACCGTAGCTATTTCATGGTCCGTTGCATTGGATTCTACCAATTTAGAGACGTAATCAACGCAGACGAGGATGTAGGTATGCCCGAAAGAAGGGGGAAATGGTCCCATGAAGTCGATGCCCCAGACGTCAAAAATATCGACCTCCAGGATGGGGTGCTGGGGCATCTCCTCTCTACGTCCCATATTACCTATACTTTGGCATGGATCACAACAGGAAACGAAGGCTCGGGAATATTTATGCATGGTGGGCCAGAAAAACCCAGATTGCAGAATCTTCGCTATGGTATGATCCGGTCTATGATGTCCTCCAACAGGTGAGGCATGACAAAATTCCAGGACCCCTTGGACCTCCGTCTTTGGGATGCACCGTCGGATCACCCCTTTTCCACAGGTTCAGAATAAGAGTGGGTCTTCCCAGAAGTATCGCTTAACATCAGAGACGAACCTTTTCTTATGCTGGGAGGAGAGGTTGGGATGGATGGTACCTATAACTAAATAGTTTGCAATATCAGCAAACCAGGGCCTAGAAGACTCAATAATTGAAAAGAGATGCTCATCAGGAAAATCCTCCCTTATCTCACAATCCTCTTCTTTCTCCAAGTGCAGCAGCTCCAGATGGGATAGATGATCAGAAACCATGTTCTCACTCCCATTCTTATCACAGATCTCTAAATCAAATTCTTGTAAGAGGAGGACCCATCAGATCAATTGGGGCTTTGCATCCTTCTTATTTAACAGGTACTTAACTGCTTCATGGTCAGTATAAACAATAACTTTATACATCACAAGGTAAGAATGAAACCTATCGAAGGTGAATACTACTACCAGCATCTCATTCTCTATAGTGGTATAGTTCAGTTGGGCCTCATTGAGTGTCCTGCTGGCATAGTAGATGGGTAGGAAGATTCGGTTCAGCCGCTGACCCATGACATCTCCCACCGCATAGTCGCTGGCATCACACATCACTTCAAATTGTGCCTCCCAGTTGGGGCAATCATCACTGGATCTTTGACCAGGCATTGCTTTAGATTCCCAAAAGCTGAGGTGCATGCCTCAGTGAATTCGAAAATGGCATCCTTTGTCAGGAGATTGGTGAGGGGTTGGGCTGTCTTTGAGAAATCGCAGACAAACCGCCTGTAAAAAACTGCATTGCCCAGGAAGTTACGGATGGCTCGAACAGAAGTTGGAATGGGAAGTCATGAGATGACTTCTATTTTCTCTAGATCCACCTCTATCCCCTTTGGTGAAATTCTGTGGCCAAGGACTATGCCACTTTGCACCATAAAATGACACTTTTTCCAGTTTAAAATTAGGTTAGTGTTTTTGCATCATTCCAGTACTAGCTCAAGGTTCCTCAAACAGGTGGTAAATGACTTCCTATAAATGAAAAAATCATCCACTAAGACCTCTAGGATTTGTTCCCCCATGTCATGAAAAATAGCCTGCATGCATCGCTGGAATGTGGTGGGAGCATTGCACATACCGAAAGACATCCTACGGTAGGCAAATGTTCCGTATGGGCAAGTGAAAGTGCTCTTCTCCTGATCTTCTGGGTAAATTGAGATATGATTATAGCTAGAGTATCCATAGATAAAGAAGTAATATTCATGCCCTACTAGCCTTTCTAGCATCTGATCCATGAAGGGCATGAGAAAATGATCTTTCCTTGTGGCATCATTCAACTTCCTGTAATCTACATAGACTCTCTAGCCCGTGACTGTGCGAGTGGGGATGAGCTCTTTCTTGTCATTTGATACCACAGTGATGCCTCCCTTCTTAGGGACCACTTTTAGGGGACTTACCCATGGGCTATATGATATAGGGTATATGATGCCTGCATCCAAAAGCTTGATTACCTCCTTCTGTACGACTTCCTTCATGGGAGGGTTCAGGCGCCGCTGGAGTTGTCTAGATAGATTTGCTCCTTCTTCGAGTAGCACCTTGTAGGTGCAAATGGTAGGATTGATACCCTTCAAATCTGTAATAGTCCATCCAATTTCTTACTTTCACCACTTCAAAACTTTAAGAAGTGCATCCTCATATTCCTGTGATAGTGATGCACTAAGTATAATGGGGAAAAGTATGATGATCTCCCAAATACCCATACTTTAAAGAAGGTGGGAGAGGTTTCAGTTCTAGTTCAAGTGCCTTGAGAACTGAAGGTACCAGTGGTTGTACTTCTGCCCTCTCTAGGATGTTAGGAATGACAGCTCGTTTCCAGTAGTGGCCACCCTGGAATTCGATGAATTTT
Organism: Viscum album; assembly: GCA_963277665.1. NCBI lineage: Eukaryota > Viridiplantae > Streptophyta > Magnoliopsida > Santalales > Viscaceae > Viscum > Viscum album. The sequence continues at coordinate 539,832,021 of OY728142.1, read as the reverse complement.
AGGTCCTCTGGCACCTCATCAGTGGGTATGTTTGGAAAAATCATTTCATCTGAAATGGAATAACATACCAGATCCTCTTTTTGTCTACTCAGTTGTTCATCCATGGTAGTCACTGCGTAGCAGCCCTCATGTTCGAGTAACGATGCTTTTTTGACGGCCTTTAGAACATTGTAGGAGACTCTTTTGTCCCCTAACCAGAAAATTAATTCTCCCAGGTGCACGTCAAGGAGTGCCTTCCCAGTGTCTAGGAAAGGTCTTCCAAGTATAAGAGGTGCCTCCTGGTCCTCCTCTATGTCTAGGATAATAAAATATTATGGGAGGATTAATCGTCCCACCTTCACGAGCACATCCTCCAGTAGCCCTTTTGGATATTTAATGGATCTGTCAGTAAGTTGAAGGGCGACTCGGGTAGGCTTCAGATCGTGGAGTCCGAGCTTTTGGAAAACTCTGAATGGCATGAGGTTGACACTGGATCCTAAGTCTCATAGAGATTTTCTAAATTCAAAGGGTCCAATTGTACAAGGGATAGTAAAGCTACCTGGATCCTAGAGTTTCATAGGAATGAAATGTTGTACGACTACAGAGCACTCCTTTGTCAGTGCTATGGTGCCCAAATCCTCCAAATTCCTCTTATTCGAGAGGATTTCCTTCAGGAATTTTGAATATGTCGGCATTTGAGTTAGAGCCTCTGCAAATGGGATGTTGATGTGTAGCTTTCTGAATACCTCCATGAATTTTCTAAACTGGTGATCCAACTTCCTTTGCTTCATCCTCTTTGGAAAAGGTAATGCAGGCTCGAATGGTTTGATGACCTCCTTTCCTTTGCCTAGTTGAGCCTATGATGATGGATTTTTGGATGAAGAGGGGTCTGAAACTATACCTTTGTTTTCAGCAGAGAGTATAGGTGCAATTGACTATGTTGGTTCCTTCTAGTGTAGATTCTTTCCACTTTGCAGTGTTATGGCATGGGCCTCCTCCCTCGGGTTCTTCTCAGTGTATCCTGGTAGTGTACCAGGCTTCCTCCCTGAGAGATGATTTTCTAATTGGCCAATTTAGTTCTCGAGGCCTCGAATAGAAGCCTCCTGGATCTGAAATCGGGTCTCAGTAGTAGAGATGAATTTTTTCATAAGATCCTCTAACCTGGAGGTATTCTCTTGCTGAGGTGGTTGTGAAGCTGGAAGAGGTGGTTGCTGCCTTGGCTGCTATGAGCGATGGTTTTCATACCCTTGCTGCTGGTAAAAACCCTGTTGATTCGGTTGTTGCCTTGGGTATGAGTTTTGATATTGTTAATGACTATAGCAAGGCGGTCACTGGGGCAGAGGGTTTTGCTGCTGTTGGCCCTAGCCTGTATTCTGATTATCTCGCTATGCCGGGTTCTGGTATTGTGGAAACTGGTTCAACCCTTTGTTTTGAGTAACAAAGCTCACCTCGCTTGTCGAAGGGTCGACTAAAGGTCCTGAGCATTCTCCAAGGATATGGTTGTTACCACAGTCACCATATTCTGGATGGTTCGCCGCATGAACATGAGATGCGCCCTTGAGATTTAGTGTGTCTATCTTTTTGGATACTACATCCAACTGGGCAGCAAGCATGGTAGTATCATCAATACTATTCATACCTCATTTTTGGCTCCCCTACTCGGAATTCCACTGGAAGCTGTTGGCAGACGTATCTTCCAGCAATTCGAAAAGTTCTTCGGAGGATTTTCGTATTATCGTACCTCCAATAGTTGCATCCACCCGGGATTTTGTATTCATTTTTAGTCCTCTGTAGAAGGTTTGGACTTGCATCCAGAGTGGAAGTCCGTGGTGTGGGAATTTACGTAACATCTCCTTGAAACATTCCCAGGATTTGTACAATGACTCTGAGTCATACTGCTGAAAGTTGTGGATCTCGTTCCGTAGGGTTACCGTCTTCGAAGGTGGAAAATATTTGGACAGAAATGACTGGGCTAGCTCCTCCCAGGTGAGGATGGATCTTTGTGGAAGCCCATTGATCTAGTCTTTCACCTTGTCCGATAAAGATAAATGGAACAGGAGAAGACAGATGGCGTCCTCAGAAACGCCATGGTACCTGAATGTATCACAGATCTCCAAAAAATTGGAGAGATGGGCGTTTGGGTCTTCACTGGGCAGGCCACCAAATTGAACAGTGTTCTGGATCAGCTTCATGATAGCAGGCTTGATCTCTAAGTGTTGGGCCTGTACCGGAGGACAAATGATGCCCGTATTAGCTCCGTGGATTGATGGCAGGCCATACTCCATGAGAGTACGACGTGGAGATGGCTGCTGAGGAGGGAGAATCGGCAGTTACTATTGGTCCTGAGGGGCATAGTATGGCCCCTGACCTTGGTTGAAATATGGAATCTTCTCTAGTTGGAATTGTTGGAGCTTCGGCGGGCCATATGGTGGAGCAAGAGGGGCTTGCTGGTTCTGGTTGTCATCCGGACCTAACTGTTGTCCAGCTCCTTGGACAACAGCTGGATTTCCTTTCTTGTTCTAAGCTGTGGGGTTGTTTTGATTTTATTTAGCCATGAGTGTTCGTTGGCACCTCAAAAACATCCGTTCGATCTCCGGGTCAGTTGGGAAAAACCCTAATGACTCAGTTCTCTTGGAATGTGTGAGGTGGCCGCTCATACACCTTTGGACCTGCACAAAACAAAACAAACTACCAAGCGTAAATGAGAAAAATAAAACATAAGAAATGGGATTATGAAAGAAATTTTTTGGAATTTTTAATTTTTATTTTCACTTAATTAATTACTAACGCAACTAAATTTTAGCACTTAAACCATCAGTTCCTCGGAAATGGCGCCAAAATTTTGTCAGTTGTTTTACCGAAGGTATGTTATCGGTTTCCCAAATTGATATTACCCACTCTTAAAATTAGTATAGTGCAAGTGTGGGGTCGATCCATAGGGAACTTGTTAAGTGTGGGAATTTAATTGAGTTTAGAATTAATTCTATGAGTTATGCTGAATTTAGAGTGGATTTTATTGTTTGGGATTATTGAAGCTGTTTTGTTTACTTGAAATAATATTTAACAATTTAAGAGAAAAAAACAAGTGAATTTTTGATGTATTTAGCAGGTAAAATAGCGTGTTGGGGCTATGGTGATTATGGATATATAATGCGGATTGCTTATATGGTTGTCTTGTTCATGATAATTCAACATTCTGGAACTTATTAATGACAAGGTTCCCTTGGTCCAGTTGATTTTGTCTTGGAATTGAAGAAACTTGACTCATTGGTCCAGTAGTCAGTGTTTCATAATTATTATTTTTAGTTTAGTCCATTTTTGAATCGATGAATCCTGTCAATGATCATGAAAGAATTCACCGTCATTCTTCTTTTAGATCCCTGAGAATTCTGTCCTTGGTCCGATTCAGAATTCCTAGTAGTAGTTAACAATGGTTTAAGAAGAATAAGAAGAATTTAAAAAAGAACAGACACAACCACATAAATCATTACAACATGAAATCCTTCATCATCCACATCCCCAACACAAGGGGTGTTTATTTACACATATATGACCTAATGAAAATAACATCTTCGATACCTAATGAGATCATTGAGTAAGATACGAGGAGAGGTGTCGGAAGGTGGAATGGCAGAGTAGTGGTACAATGGTGGCTCGGGAATATGGCAGAAAAATTTCACCTTTCTTCAAGTGTTCTGGCTCTCCTTGTTCTGGAGGCCAAGGCCTCTATTTATAGAAAAATAAAGTACATGATGTGTATAAAAGTACACGTCGTGTAGTCTTTTAAACTCGCTTTTGGCACAATTTTTTTCGGTAGGTGGCCAGCCACACCGTCTTTGACTCACACGGCGTCGGTGGCTGGTTGGTGGCCAGTACATGTCATGTAGTGCCGCCACACACGGTGTGTAATCCCTAGAAAGCGCCACCAACCGCATATAGAAGCTGGTACACGGTGTGTATTGGTAATCCACACGGCGTGTAGTCTCTGGCTGGTGACTTGGGTGTGTACTCCCCCTTTTGATCCATGTCCCTGTTTAAATGTACAGGGCGTGTATAAAAGTACATGACATGTAGTTGAAAATTTTCCACAGACTTCCCTTGATTTGTGTATCTTTGTTAGAAACTTCTTGAGAATAAACAGAATCACCAAAATCAAAGAATATGTTCATGAAACATCAGATATTTGCTGAAAAACATGTTTTTATTTTCAATAATATATATGAAAATGTATACACAAATAGGGTGCATCAGATGTTCCAAGGACTTATGTGAAGGGTTTATCATTGAATCCATAATTTTTAACTCTTTGGTAAAGTCACATTGAATGTTTTATATCTATAAGAATAAAAAAACGATATTTAAGAAATACATTGTCTAAAATTTCAAATATATCTAAACATGATGATATTTTGATTCTAAATGAAAAAATATTTTGTTTTAATAATTTAGATATTTTTAATTCTTTATTATTTTATGCAGTTGGTACATAATGTTAGATAAAGTTACTTAGTAATATTTCCAAAGGGAAGAGATGAACATCGAAGATGAAAGTATAAAACTAAGAGAGTTGATTTTGTTTTCTGATGACATTCGAGTTGAGGGGTTTGATGATTTAACATATAATGAAAAATAATTTTCCCTTAAAGTATGTTTTGATCTAATACCATTGGAAAATGAGTTTATTATAGGATGAAAAAATTTGATGAAGATGTGGAAGATGATTCTATTAGACATTTATCTATAGAGGAAAAATTTATAACAACTTATTTTTTTAAAATTATAGATCAATGTATTTTTTAATTGAGATAAATTTTTATGAAATGTGTGAAATTTGAATTAATATTTAAATTTTTTTAAGGGTTTTTTATATATTTCTAAATAACAATTTATGGGGCATTGCATTAATTTCATTTTTTTGATACATAATGAATATGATGATATTTGTGGAGATGATTTATTTCAAGAGCTCAAATATTTAAAGATGATATTTATAATTAGACTAATAAAACTGATTGTCATCCTTGATTTTGTTAGGCCTTATTGAAAACATAAGGGGGTTTTAAATGACATGGGTGGTATATAGAATTTTTTTTAACTATATCTATTATTGTTCTATTAGTAGAGATAAGCCTTTCTAAGTTGAAGTTGATTAAAACATATCTTCATACTACCATCCCCTAAGAGAGATAATGTGAATTTGTTGTGATTTGAATTTAAAATAATTGTTTGTATAGTTTTAATTATGATGAGATGATTGATGAATTTTATTAAATACATACAAGTAGAAGTTTTTTTATTTGAACCATATTGTACTAGATGGTGTGCTGGTATTATTTACTTTGGTCAATGGTTGATGGGGATAATTGGTGTACAAAATATGGAATTGTTTTTTTCTATTCATTTTTATGAAGTGGATGCTTATTTTATTTTCAATTGATTTGAATAATTTTTAAGGAAAGAGTGGGATTCTATTAGTTATTTATTATTACAGATTCTAAATTCTTTTGAGTACTTTTTTATTTCTTCTAAACATCAGGAAATATGTTTAATACTAGTGTAGTTAACTGACATTATATTTTTTTGTAGACTAGAGAATTGTTTCCTTGCATGTTGTGGCCATACATAATGTTTGGAATGTTAGATATATGGTGTGTACTATTTGATAATTATAGGTTCAAGTGTGGAGGATTATTATTTTCCTGGATGTCTTTTCACTATTTTAAGGTCGTATTTCTTAGTTAGGATAAATTATGTTGGTTGTTATTTATGTGAGATAATACTAGTAGTTAGAGGTGACTATATCAATTTAGAATAAAAAACTTCCTTTGATCCAATATAATTAGTTGTTAAGTTACAGTATCTGCCTGAGGAATGATTTTAGGCCAGTGACCAAGATGGTTTGGGATGGAGCAGACCGAGTGGAATATAGTCCCCTTGATGCTTCATTTTTTATAGTAAATGGAGAAGGATGACGTGAATGTTTGTTTTGTATTTTGATAATGATGATGTACATGCTGTATTATATAATGCCCTGAAGAATTTTAGATAGTTTTAGATAAGCATACCTATTCATCATGCACTCCATCTTTCTAAGTAGTTATAATAGATCAAAAAAGACCTTACAATACCCCATATATTCAAGCTAAAACAGATTTATAGATCATATATAGCCTAACACCGATCCCACTGTAGACATCAACGAGGGATAACTTGGATCCTTTAATGATAATAGCTTTATAAGGATGTATAAAAGGTCACAAAACCCCTCCCTAACATTAAAAAGGATGGATTAAATCTATATAGACAAGCTTGGAAGCTTCATGATTACATCTAATTTAATAGAGAAAAAATATCCTTAGGTAGTGTCTCCTATGTGTGGACTAGTACAAGATTATGATATGATGATTTACACTTCCCTCTTGAATATCACACTAAAAATATTACCATTCAACCATCAAGAAATCCATTTAATGTCACCCTTATAATCTATTAAGAATCAACCAAGTCTGAAGCAACCTCCTCTTGAAAAGACCCATTAAATCATCTTCAAAATAATATAGAATTTAAAAAATAATAGCTATAGACCTAGAAACGTATCTTCAATACTTCTATATAGCTAATATTTATTTTCTAGATCACCCATTTTCAAGACTGTACTTGTTTTTTACTTTAGGATGGTTATTCTGGATGGAAAGATGTTTGCCTTCAGCTTCTAGGCCTTTTGGCCATTTAGTTTTCATATAAAAGGTAAAAAATTCATGTCCATGGTTTGGAAACATAATTGTTAGGTCCGGTTCTGGGGGTAACACCTTGAGTCACTACATATGCAACTCGATTTATATTACTCACCCAAAATAATACATCAAACTCTTGTTTGGTATGTTGCCAAATCTCGAAGCAAACTACATCACTTATCATCAACATCATTATAAAACATTACTCACATATAGGCAAGAGGATCTTGAGAATGAAAAATACTAAAAAATTATTTTTATTTAGGATTATAGACCCTTATACAAATGATGATGTAAAATATGATTCAAAAATAGATATTTATTAAATAATTATTACAAACCATACATTGCAATAATTATATAAATAAATAAGAAAATACTAGACAAGCATTTGTCGGTCTAAGTATCATGATTAGTCGATATGAATTAAACTCACATATTTTGATTAAATTTGAGATGAATTCAACTAGGGGTATTTTTCATAAATTAAAATATATTTAATTTAATTTTAATTCACCAAAACGTTTTTCACAGTTGTATACATTATTTAGTTAAATCAGAAATATTATTTAACATATTTTTGATTTTTTTAATTATTCAGGCTTCTGATAAAATTTTAACCCATCTCCCACAGATGGGTTTTAGATTATGGGGTAGAACTTGGAATAGCAAGATAGGTCAGATAGACCCTGACCCATCCTACTAGCTGTTGACCTAATTCGATATGGGTTCTAGATTGGTGGAATGCACAAACCTTTGCATCTCACACGTGGGAAGGGAGGAAGGTTCCCCTCATGGTACACCAAAAATATATATAAATAATATATATACACACATATTAAGAATATAGAGTCTCTTAAAATTCATGCTTTACCTTAAAATATGGGGTCTTCAATAAAAAAAGGTAGAGCTACAAAAACTAAATAATGATAATATATATATATATATATAATACTATGAAATTCATTTACCTTTTCTCTCTAATAAGGTTGATTTTCCCAATTGTTTTTGCATGCTGATTAGGTGTGGCACCCCCGAAACATCCATTCTATTTTTTTTTGTCTTTTTAAAATTTTATTAAAGCCTATAGCTCAAGATTGATAAAAATTTTCAAGATAAAAAAAGATTTGGAAATGATTATCCAACCTAATATGTGTCTGTGTGTGTGTTTAAATGTATTTTTAAATTAGTATGTATTGATTTAGACTTCTCTTATATTAAATTTCAAGAGGAATGATCTTGTGTGAGTAGGGTTCTGACTATCACTTCTGATCCGATATGATTAGTCATTGGTGAAATAAAGCTACACTAGTAATATATATAAGGATCCTGTATGAGTAGGGTTCCGAATATCACTTCTGATCTGATATGATTAGTCATTGGTGAAATAAACCCGCACCGGTAATATATATATATATATATATATATATATATATATATATCTGTGTGTTTCTTATTGTTTTTATGCCCAGACATTATTTTTTCAATATTTAGATGACCATAAATTAGTCATTTGATCTTTTATCAATGTATTGTTTGCGATGATGGGACCATGGTGATGCCATCTACTTTAATAAATGAAAATTTAATTTTCAATTCGACCTAATTAAATGCACACCTCTCTCTGATACCAATTGGAGGAACCCCAAGAATTATGGAAGAATGAAATATGGTACATTTAAATTTTCAATTCTAGAATTATGTCAAAACATAAAATACATTATACCCTATCCTAGATTCATCCATGGATCATCTGAATAATCAAGTACATATAATTAAGAAAAAAAAAATCAAAATCTTACCTCATTTAATTTCGATCAGTATAATGTTTCACTCCTCATTGGTGATTGTCTCTTGAAGGAATCAAGCCTGAAACCCAATATATCATCCACACACACTTTGATAGTTTGATCAATAATTATAAAAAAAGTATTGGTGATATCATTGAGAATCGAAGGCTATTTGATGTCGTCACAATAATCAAAGATCAGACTTACAATCCCCGAACTTGGATTGAGAAATCTCTGATCTTACCTTCCTTTTCACTCTCTAGGACATGAGGGTCATGAGAGAAGAGAGATAATTTTTCAAATCCCTTCTCACTCACAATTTTTGTGTTAATTTTTTTTATACTTAGGTTACAACTTCCATAAATTTCATTTAGGTCCTTATTGAAGTTAACCCTTTAAGCGAACCAAAAAATGGAACAAATGACACATAAAACATACATAAAATGTTGTAGATATTTTATCACATGATTGTAACAAATAAAATATATTATGTGATAAAATATAATTAATTAACTCAACTCGGGTCTCCCATAAATATTAAATGAATCCCCGAATATTAAATATTTAATATTCATTTGAAAGATATTTTTCATTATATTCACTGAATAAATTGTGAATATAATAAGTAAATAAATTCAATGGATATTTTTATAAACTCAAATAACATTGAATTTATTTACTCTTTTGGGATCATATAAACATAGATATTATATGGAGACCACTATGGTTCCCACCATGTCCTTATCTCCAATTCAATAGAATTGGCCAAGTTTCATAAAATGCTATATAAGAGGCCCTATAGGCCCTTATCTCAATAGTAATAAATACTATTCATAGACTATAAATGAAGTCTATCAACCCATCTTTCCCCCTAAATAGTTACTTAATTTTTATAGCAATGAAAACCTCATCTGAACATGCACTATGTTATATAATCTCTTTGTCTAACAATATCTCATAAAGAAGGCAACTCACTTCATGTTAGAATAATTTCTTGATTTATTATTCTTTGAACTTACTAGATTTAGTTATCTTTAATCACCATGTCCATTTATTTAGTGAAGGTACTAAAATCTGGGTTAACTGGTCTCAATACATATCTTCCTTTAGAAATTGAACATTCCACCAATGTCATACCATTGATTACACACCCAACGCAAGATACCTCACCGCAACATAAATGTTTTGGTTTTTATCTTGAATTAGATTATGCGATCAAATACTTCACATTAATAATAATCTCTCAAGTCTTGAGATAGATACATGAGTTTACCGAGAAGAACTACCAATGAAACCCAAAACATGTGGTTTTCATATTGGCGGGTCATTCCTCACGATATCCTCTACTTGAGATCACCAAGTGAGAACTTCATGAGAAGAATTTCCAATGATTATGATACCTCAACACCTCATAGTTAGACATAATTTTTGTTTAGTCAGTACAATATATCTAGGACATATAACATATGATCAAGATTACTATCATAGTATCTTGAGGTTCTCATTATAGTCAGGAACTGCTATAACCTTTTGATATGACAAATAATCTAAGGACATTGCCATTTAGATAGCAGAGATATAAATATCAACACTATTATGGTAAGTATACATCATTCATAAGTCACTATAAACATGATATGGTAACTGAAAAGAAATTTTCATTTTAGATCTTGGTCACCCAATTTTACAAAATTTCCATCCTAAAAGAGGCCCATAAGGCCTTCAAGCCAACATCAGTGGGTAGCAGGTGACATGGAGGGACTAGATGAATGACTCTACACAACCAGAAAGTGGTACAACATGATGACACAAAAGTGCCACTGGGTGTACAACCTTTAATGAGAGATAAGAGTACTAGTTCATATCAACCAGTCATCTGTCTCCATAGATTTCCAATGTGGGACAGATGGAAATCTTACCATATAAATATTAACCCAGTGGGACCAGTTACCTGGTGCAACAAACAAATAGGTAATACAACAAGGCATCATACATGAACGACAATGTGGTTAGATCAAAAGTGATATGAGTGTGCTGAAACCTATCATAAGAGTCTCTTACCATATGAATCTTTGATGTGGGATGGATAAGTTCTATATCATGGTGTGTATGAGGCTAGTGGGATGAATCAATTCTTATAAGGGGGAGATTTTTCTTTGAAACTGGTAACATAGTGCGATGACTACTGACTGGGAGTGGAAAGGCATAATACTGGTGACACAGAATGGTACTAGCTACTCATTGGGGGGAGAATGTATTCATCATTTGGGATGTGAAGACTTTAGGTGTAATAGCCCAGACCCTCCTAGCCCATTACTTTTCCAAAGGTGAGGCTCCACCAAAATAGTGGCACCGGTCACGGTGGCACCATGAGGGTGACACCGTGACGGTAACACCGTGAGGGTGGCACCGTGAGGGTGGCATAGTGTCCTCTGTTTCTTTTTCCAGTCCAACACCTGCAACGTCTTTTTTTTTACGTAAATTAATTCTTTTACCCTTTCAAGGCCATTTAAATCCCATCATTAATTCCTAAAAAAATCCCAAGAAACCTCCCCTATGGGGGATATTAAATAATGACTTAATGTCATTGTGCGTAACTGCCGAACCTCATGGGAAACCGTGATCCAACTTTCCAGGTGTTCAAAATCCCCATATCCCGTAACAACAGGATTTTATCTATATATCACAGAGGAAGCTATTACTTCTCTTCTTCCTTTTGGCCGACTCCTCTCCTTCTCCCTAGTGCGCCGGTGCTCGAGTCGTCTACTCATCCTTGGAGTTCCTGACATCCCTCCCCTACAAATCGCGCATCCCCTATTCTTGGCGCGTGGAGAAAAACATCGATCCTTGATCAATCAGGTAGGGATTTTCTCCTTTGTCTCTCCTTTCTATGTATCATGCAAGGTGGGCATGATTTTTCCCCTATGGAAATTGATGAAACCGAACTTAGTGAAGATAATGAACAGACATTTAAAGAATGAAAGGGGGGTGTGATCGATGTTCTGATGTAATCTTTATGTTGTTATGTGTTGTGAATTGTACGGGCCTATTCTCACTGAAAATCATGGACATTAATAGTCTTTCTCTATGAACTAATGAACCTCGGTGCTCCTGGATGTTTAAATAACCATAACATGGAATTTGTTAATTATATATACTTGGTTAAATAAATTTAAAGCACCAGGATAAACCCTTTTCTGTGATAACCCCGGTTAAAGCAAAGTGGAATTGAAACCATGGAGCGTGTTAAATATTTTAAATCTAAAAATATCTACATGGGCCTGCTTTGTGTTGGTGGTAACAGTTTGGTTGTTTCTTTCATGGGCCAATTGCTGGGGTGATATGGGTGGGGTTAGGATCCCCTTTTGTTATACTTTCGCTGATTGTGAATTTGAGGTTGTGTGGTTACTCTGCTTATATCACAAATTGGGGTGGAATCCTTTATTTTTGAGAAACCGTTGGCTCCTAGATTTTGGGGGCATGGGGCTATGTCTCAGGGTTTTCTTTGGTTCCAGTACTTTGAGTGATCTCACTTATCGCTTTGTTGTTGTGACTTTACAAGATAACTGGCTGTGAATGTTTAAGTTGTTGTTTGATTGTCTTCTTTCTCTGGCTTGCGGTTTTTCCCTGTTAATTGCCCAGTAGTGTAGAGTTCACCTAAACGGGGTTACTTGAACATGAAAACATGAATAGTTTAAATGGTAATTGGTTTTAGGAATGAGTTGTGGCTTGGCCGTGAGTGCCATAATATTCTTTCATGAATGATTAGTAATGAGGGCATTTGTGCTTAGGTTTTGGAACCCCTAGGTTGGGATGAGTGATAATTAACTAGACCTATATCTGTAGATTTTATGTTTCTTATTCACGCCCCACCCAAGTTGAGAACTTAAGTGCTTACCACTCCCATTTCATGGGGGAGGGTGTTTTTTCCAACACTCCTATGAGTGGCTGGTTATTAGCTCATTTTCTAATCCCTTTCCCGAATAGCCCAAGACTCTTCGGGTAGGCTGTGATGGCCTGAAGTCCATTATTAGCCCAAGAATCTTCGGGCAGGGTAGTTGTGGTGGTTGGCCCAGGTGTTTGCGGGCAGGTTGTTTCCCAAGTGTCTTTGGGATGAGGTCCAGGTGTATTTGGGCGTGGCAGTAGTTGTTCTAACCCAAGTGTATGTGGGCAGGTTGTTTCCCAATTGTCTTCGGAATGAGGCCCAGGTGTCTTCAGGCGTGGCAGTAGTGGTTATGCCCCAGGTGTCTGTGGGCGGGGTTGGGTAGTGGGACTACGGTGAGGTTGTGGCCCAGGTGTCTGTGGGTGGGGTTTGGCAGTGGGACTGCGGTCAGGATATGGCCTAGGTGTGTGCGAGCGGGGTGTGGCAGTGAGACTATGGTAAGAATGGCGGGATTGGTTCGATGTGTAGGATGTCTTCAATAACCAGTGGGAAAGCAGCGCGGGGTACCCAAATATCGATGTGCTATTACTATACGTTACTTGACTTGTGTTATTTGGGGAGCGTGCCTTGGTGAGGTTTGGGTGGATAGATTTTCCTTGTTGGGTGTGGTTACCTCTTTTTCCACGGTACATTAGAATGTCTCCTCACTTGTGCACGAGAGTCTTTGGTTTTCCCTACTGAGTGCACTTGTATGATCACCCTACATATATAAAACTTTTTTCAGGTTTCCAGGAGGACTTCAGGGATTGTGCGAGACCGTACTAGCTCGGACCTTGGGGTAGTTGTTGTTGTTGTTTTACTTCTCTTAGTACTTTACCTTTGTAGTTTTTGAGTCTTGTATTATTTCCTATTGAACATGCATATGGGAATGGTTTACTTTCAACCGTACTTGTACTTTTAGTTTTGGTGTTGTGGGATTTACTATATTTTCTCTCGATTCTATTAAAAGAAAAAGGGCAATTCCTTCCATTTAGTGTGTGATTTTTTTATACCCTTGGTGCTAGTTGCCACTCCGGGACCTATTGAAGGTGGGTCTCAGTGGTCATTATCTCTCCTTCAACTTGAAGAAGGAAGGGTCTAGAAATCTGTTTTCCCTTCCCTCATCTTGGTGAAGGTGGGTCATGACAGAATGGTATCAGAGGCAGGCTGAGAGATAGGATGGGTTCTGGAGTTAGGCACAGTGAGGATTTCATGGAAAGGTAGGGAAGCAGTGTTGGGTGACCTTGGTGCATGAATTAGGCCAGGGAAGACTGGCTAGGACATGGGATTTTAGGGCCCCCCGTGATCTGATGCAAGGACTCTGGACCTACCGAACGACCAAGTGAGGCCATGTTGATTGCAGGGTAGATACCCTAGGAAAGGTACATGCATCATAATGACTTGTGTTTTCGTGTTTCATGGGTGTCTTGGGAGTTCAAAATAAATTAAGAAGTCTAAGAAAATTTAAGAACAATATTCTACACTACTCGGCCTTAGGAATTCCTTGTTTACCTTACAACTATGGCACCTGGGAGGCGACCATGAGTAGTACAGACGATAGAGGCCCAAGAGGTTGACTTGGCCGATCGACAGAGGATTGATCGAGAGGAGGAGGATAACCAGTGGCAAAAGATGCATCGAGCTTTTCAGCGACAAACCCTTGGGAAGTACGAGGGAAACATCTCAGATGTGGATACGGAGAGCTGGATCAATGAGCTAGTGATTGCTTTCGGCTTGATTCGAGCTCCGAAGAAGTACTGGGTGCCTCTGTATGTCATCCAGATGCGGGGAGCAGTGCGTCAGTGGTGGATGCTTTATCTTGGAGAGAGGAGGGAGACTGAGGTTGCGTGGGATGACTTTGAGGAGTTCCGGGCAGAATTCCTCCCTTCCACGATGAAGGATGAGAAGATACAGGAGCTAATCTTCCTCCAGAAGGGGTGTATGTCTGTGAGAGAGTTGGGGATCAAGTTCAAGGATCTCCTTTGCTTTGCTCCGGACCTCTTTCCGAATGAGGAGTCTCGGGCAAGACGTCTAGAGGAGGCACTCAGACCTCCTCTTCAGTATGTTGTTGTTCCCTTTTCCTTACCAACTTACCTGGAGGTGCAGAAGAAGGTTGAAGTGGTAGAGAGGATGCACACACTAGGAGGTGTGTCGCGAGAAGGGGTCCAGTTGGGCCCGTCGAAGGGGAAAGTCGTTAGCAGCAGGCCCCCGGCATCAGGACCCTCTAGGTTTCGACCGGTAGGAAGTAGGCCTCAGCAGTTCGAGTTCTGATCCCCCGGTCCTCGCCCCTTCCTTTTGGGCCCATAAATGAGGTGCTTCATCTGTGGGATCCATGGACATCTTCGGAATCAGTGCCCAGACAGAGTGCAGTATAGCGGGGGTGGGCAGGTTCAGTGCCCACTTCAGCCACAGCAGTTTCCAGCCAGGCCCTTTCAGCAGCAGCAGGGGCAGTAGGCTCCCGCCCCTCCGAGGGCAGACATTACTGGAGGAGACCAACCTCAGGGCGCTATTCAGGGACCTCATCTAGGGTGTGGTCGGGGAGGAAGCTGACATCAGAGAGGCAGAGGAGCTGGGTGTGGGAAATTGCACGTCGTAGAGGCAGTAGTTCCAGCAGGGCCAGAGGTCGTTCGAGGTATGATCAGCTTGTTTAGTACTCTTGCCTAAGCCTTGTTCGATACCGAAGCTTCGAACTCCTTTGTTACACCCAATCTGGCCCATGCTTTGAGTTTAGATGTCGAGATACTTTTAGCGCCTCTGGTGCTGAGCACGCCAGTCGAAGGCCAGACCGACTTATCTTATGTTTGCCGAGGGTGTAGACTGATGATAGGGCGACATCAGTCTATTAAGGATCTACTATTGTTGAAGATACAACCATACAATGTCATCCTAGGCATTGACTGGCTGTTCTATGTGGGTGCTGTAATTGACTACTTTCGAGTAAGGGTTGTGTTTTCAAATTTGGGTGGTCAATGTGTAACCTTCGTCGGTGAGCAGGGTTATCAGAGAAGCAGCGGGCGAGAGGAGCCCCTCCTTTACTTGTTGGCCGAACTATCAGTGGATTCAGTAGATGCAGAAATGGTGCAAGTCCCAGGAATCATCAGTGAGTTTATGGACGTCTTTCCTGAGGAGGTGGAGACTCTACCCCCTCGACGCGATGTTGAGTTCGGGATAGAATTTCAACCTGGTGCCTGCCCGATTTCGATAGCTTCCTATCAGATGGAACCTTCTGAGCAGCGGGAGTTACAAGTCCAGATTTACAATCTAATGAAGAAGGGTTTTGTTCGGCCAAGTGAGTCACTGTGGGGTGCTCCTGTGTTGTTTTCGAAGAACGCGGATGGTGGTCTAACGATGTGAATAGACTACAGGAGGCTGAATCAGGTGACAGTCAAGAATCGCTACCCCCTCCTGAGGATAGATGATCTCTTCGACCAGATGAGGGGAGCGGGTTGGTTCTCAAAGATTGATATACGGTCTGGATATCACCAAGTGCGGGTGAAGGAGGGTGACATCTTGAAGACTTCCTTCAGGTGCATATATGGACACTTCGAGTTTCTAGTCATGTCGTTTGGCATTACGAACGCACCAGCTTTGTTCATGGGACTCATGAACTCCATCTTCTGGGAGTACTTGGACTGGTTCCTAGTCGTGTTTATCGACGACATCTTGATCTACTCAAGATCATAGGAGGATCACGATGAGCACTTGAGGACGGTTTTAGAGGTCCTCCGACAGCACCAGCTCTATGGGAAGTTGTCCAAGTGCAAGTTCTGGATATGAGAGGTGCATTTACTTGGGCATGTGGTGTCTGAGTGAGGGATAGCATTGGACCCATCAAAGGTCTAGGCGGTTGTTTCTTGGGCAGCACCCAAGAACGTGGAAGAGGTTCATAGTTTCCTCGGGCTGGTAGGTTACTACTAGAGGTTTGTGCCCAAATTCTCCTGAGTTGCGACACCTTTGACAGCCTTCACCAAGAAGGACCAGGCTTTCGTGTGGAATGGGAAGTGTGAGGCAGCCTTCAGTTATCTAAAGGAAAGGTTGGTAAGTGCCCCAGCACTGAGGTTTCCAGAAGAAGGGGCGGCGTATGAGGTGTTCTGTGATGCTTTAGGGCAAGGCCTCAGATGTGTGTTGATGCAGCAACAAAAGGTGATCTCTTATGGGTCTAGGAAGTTACATCTCCATGAGCGTAACTATTCAACACATGACCTAGATCTCGTGGTAGTTGTGTTCGCACTAAAGTTGTGGCGACATTACCTCGTTGGGGAGCACTTTTTAGTCTTCATGGACCACAAGAGCTTGAAGTATATCTTCTCCCAGCGGGAACTAAACTTACGATAGCGAAGGTGGATCAAATTACTTCAAGACTACAACTTCAAGATTTCCTACACCTCAGGAAATGGGAATGTGGTGGCTGATGCTTTGAGCAGGAAGTCGTGGAAGGATGTAGTTTGGGAGTCGGTAGATGCTTGGAAGGCGATAGAGGAATTGGCTGCCCTACACCTAGATGCAAGGATGGAAGGTGGTATAGGTTGCCTGTATCAGATAAAAGTGAAATATTCTATGTTGCAGCAGGTAGAGGAGTCCCAATGGGGAGACTCGGAAAGTGAGGTGATGCGTGGCCAGGTTAACTAAGGGGATTCTTTGGAAGGGTGGATGGAGGATGGTCAGAATTGGGAGATTTTCTGAGGAAATCTATTTGTTCCAGAGGCGATGCACGAGAGAGTTCTTAGTGAGTTACACAAATCACCCCTAGCAGTGCACCCGAGAGTTTCCAAGATGTACCGAGGCTTGAGAGGTCAGTTCTGGTGGCCCGAGGTGAAGCGGGAGGTGGCTGGGTTCGTGGCCAAATGCTTGGTGTGTTAGCAGGTGAAGGCTGAACACCGTGTTCCAGGTGGTTTATTGCAGCCTCTAGATGTTCCCGAGTGGAAGTGGGATGACATCTCTATGGATTTATTCATGGGACTACCTAAGTCTCAAGGAGGCTGTGACACTATCTGGGTAGTGGTGGACCGGTTGACAAAGTCGGCTCACTTTCTGGCGATCAAGGAGTCGGGTGCAGTGGATTCCTTAGCACGAAGATACGTGGATGAGGTGGTGCGGTTTCATGGAGTTCTGAGAACCATAGTCTTAGATAGGGATTCATGGTTTACCTCACGAGTATGAAGAGGATTTCAGCATGCTTTTGGCACCCAGCTACGTCTTAACACTACTTTCCATCCCCAGACAGATGGACAGACAGAGCGCACCATCCAGACCTTGGAGGATATGCTGCAGGCATGTGTTCTGGACTTAGGAGGAATGTGGGTGAGACACTTGCTTATAGAAGATGTTTCCTACAATAATAGCTATCACACTACCATTGGCATGGCTCCATTTGAATCCCTATACGGAAGGCCATGTCGCTCACCGATGTGTTGGATTGAGGTTGGGGAAATGAGCGTTATTGTCCTGGAGGTGGTGCAGAGCATGATAGAGAAGGTTCAGCTTATACGGGAAAGGATGAAGGCGGCCCAGGACCGACAGAAGTCGTATTCCAATAGTAGGAGGAGGCCCTTGGAGTTTGAGGTTGGAGACCACATGTTCTTTAAGGTCTCCCCTCGGCGTGGACAACAGAGGTTCGGTAGAGGGAGTAAGATTTCTCCCAGATTCATCGGACCCTTCGAAGTGTTGCGGAGGGTCGGTGAAGTGGCTTATCAGCTAGCGCTACCACCACCGCTACTGAGGATGCATCATGTTTTCCATGTGTCCCATCCCTGTCAGTATCTACACGACGATTCACATGTCCTTGACTGGGGAGAGCTAGATATCGAGGACGATGTGACCTTTGGGGAAAGACCTGTGAGAATTGAGGATCGTGAAGAGAAGGTGCTTCATGGGTGAACCATTCCTTTAGTTCGAGTGTTGTGGAAGCATGGTGGGCTTGAGGAGAGTACCTGGGAAAGGGAAACACAGATGTGCGCCCAGTACCCAGAGTTGTTTTGAGTTTTGTGTTGTTCTATTTATACTTGTTTGTGATGGAACGCTTCACCTTGTTGACTATGGAATGTGTGGTTTTCATTATTCTCTGAATGTGTGTGAAAAGTCCTGGCTATGGGGAGGGGAGGACCCGATCCCTAATCAAGACGCATTAAGGTGGATGCGATTAAACCCATGCGGGCAAGTCAGTGCCGCCCAAAGCAGATAGTATCTTGACATGGGGGAAGAGACTCCCCAACCCATATGACTGGGCAGTTTGACCCTGGTATGTTGCTTGGTTCTTGAAATGGTGTTTCTAGATAATGATGAGGTTTACTCCTGAGAGGTATCTTCAAGGTGGTTGTTCAGACCCTCTCTTCTCTTCTGGTTTATTTTGATTCTCGAGGGCGAGAATAGTCTGAGAGGTATCTAATGTAATGGCTCAGACCCTCCTGGCCCATTACTTTGCCAAAGGTGAGGCTCCACCAAAACAGTGGCACCGGTCATGGTGGAACCGTGACGGTGGCACCGTGAGGGTGACACCATGACGGTAACACTGTGAGGGTGGCACGGTGACGGTGGCACCATGTCCTCCATTTATTTTTCCAGTCCCGCTCCCGCAACATCTTTTTTTTGATGTAAATTAATTCTTTTACCCTTTCAAGGCCATTTAAAGCAAATAATTAATTCCTAAAAAATCCCGAGAAACCTCCCCGGTAGGGGATATTAAATAACGACATAATGCCATCATGTGTAACTGCCGAACCGCATGGGAAACCACGATCCAACTTTCTAGGCATTCAAAATCCCCATATCCTGTAACAACGGGATTTTATCTATATATCGTAGAGGAAGTTCTTCTTTCTCTTCTTCCTTTTGGCCGACTCCTCTCCTTCTCCCTGGTGCGCCTGCGCTCGAGTCGTCTGCTCATCCTTGGACTTCTCGACGTCCCTCCCCTGTAAATCGCGCATCCCCGGTTCTTGGTGCATGGAGAAAAACATCGATCCTTGATCAATCAGGTTGGGATTTTCTCCTTCATCTCTCCTTTTTGTATATCATGTGGGGTGGTCATGCTTTTGCCTCTGTGGAAATTGATGAAATGAAACTTAACGAAGAAAATGAATGGACCTTTAAAGAATGAAAGGGGGTGTGATCGATGTTCTGCTATACTCTTTATGTTGTTATGTGTTGTGAATTGAACGAGCCTATGCTCACTGAAAATCATGGTCGTTAATGGTCTTTCTCTGTGAACTAATGAACCTCAATGCTCATGGATATTTAAATAACCGTAACATGGAATTGGTTAATTACCTATACTCGGTTAAATAAATAGAAAGCACCTGGATCAACCCTTTTATGTGATAACCCCGGTTAAAGCACAGTGGAATTGAAACCATGGAGTGTGTTAAATCTTTTAAATATGAAAATATCTGCATGGGCATACTTTGTGTTGGTGGTAATGGTTTTGTTGTTTCTTTCACGGGCCAATTTCTAGGGTGATATGGGTGGGGATGGGATCCCCTGTTGTTATACTTTCGCTGGTTGTGAATTTGAGGCTGTGTGGTTACTCTGATTATATCACGAAATGGGGTGGAATCCTCTGTTGTTGAGAAACCGTTGGCTCCTGGATTTTGGGGACATGGGGCTATGTCTTGGGGTTTTCTTTGGTTCCAGTACTTTGAGTGATCTCACTTATCCCTTTGTTGTTGTGACTTTACAAGAGAACCAGGTGTGAATGTTTAAGTTGCTGTTTGACTGTCTTCTTTCTATGGATTGTGGTTTTTGCCTGTTAATTTCCCAGTAGTGTAGAGTTCACCTAAACGGGGTTACTTGAACATGAAAAACAGGAACAGTTTAAATGGGAATTGGTTTTGGGAATGAGTTGTGGCTTGGCCGTGAGTGTCGTACTGTTCTTTCATGAATGATTAGTAATGAGGGAATTTGTGCTTAGGTTTTGGAACCCCTAGGTTGGGATGAGTTCTTGTTACCTATACCTATATCTATAGCTTTTATGTTTCTTATTCACACCCCACCCAAGTTTAGCACTTAATTGTCGAACAATCCCATTTCATGGGGGATGGTGTTTTTCCCAATACTCCTATGAGTGTCTGGTTATTAGCTCCTTTTCTGCTCCCTTTCCTGAATATCCCAAGATTCTTCGGGTAGGCTGTGATGGCATGAAGTCCATTATTAGCCCAAGAATCTTCGGGAATGGAAATTGTGGTGTTTGGACCAGGTGTTTGTGGGAAGGTTGTTTACCAAGTGTCTTTGGGATGAGGCCCAAGTGTCTTCGGGCATGGCAGTAGTTGTTCTGAACTAGGTGTTTGCAGGAAGGTTGTTTCCCAAGTGTCTTTGGGATGAGGCCCAGGTGTATTCGCGCGTGGCAGTAGAGGTTATGGCCCAGGTTTCTGCGGGTGGGGTTGGGCAGTGGGACTGCGGTGAGGTTGTGGCCCAGGTGTCTGCAGGAGGGGTTTGGCAGTGGGACTGCGGTGAGGATATGGCCCTGGTGTGTGCGGGTGGGGTGTGGTAGTGGGACTGCGGTAATAATGGCAGGATTGGTCCGATGCATAGTATGTCTTCAATAACCAGTGGGAAAGTGGCGTGGGGTACCCAAATATCGATGTGCTATTACTATACATTAATTGAATTGCGTTATTTGGGGAGCATGCCTTGGTGAGGTTTGGGTGGATAGCTTTTCCTTGTTGGGTGTGGTTATCTCTTTTTCCACGAGACATTATAATGTCTCCTCACTTGTGCATGAGAGTCTTTGGTTTTACCTACTGAGTGTACTTGTATGCTCACCCTACGTATATAAAATTGTTTTCAGGTTTCCAGGAGGACTTCAGGGATCATGCAGGATCGTACTAGCTCAGACCTTGGGGTAGTTGCTATTGTTGTTTTCCTTTTCTTGGAACTTTACCTTTGGAGTTTTTGAGGCTTGTATTATTTACTGTTGAACATGCATATGGGAATGGTTTACTTTCAGCCGTACTTGTACTTTCAGTTTTGGTGTTGTGGGATTTACTATCTTATCTCCCAATCCTATTAAAAGAAAAAGGGTAATGCCTTCTATTTAGTGTGTGATTTTTTTTATACCCTTGGTGCTAGTCGCCACTCCGGGACCTATTGAAGGCGTGTCTTGGGGGTCATTATCTCTCCTTAAACTTGAAGAAAGAAGGGTCTGGCAATCTGTTATCCCTTCCCTCATCTTGTTGAAGGTAGGTCGTGACATTAGGAAACCTATGTTTGAAGGACTTTGTGTCTCTAAGAATTTAATCCATGTATTGTAATAAAATAGGTCTAGTGGGGGCTTTTTATTTCTTGTGATGGGAATTGAGGCTTAACCCGTTGGGGTATATGAGTGTGTGTTTTGTTTGGTTGATTATAATTCCCTCTATCTTAAATAATATATCACATAAATAATATATGGTTTTAATATATATTAGATAAATAATATATATTATATAATATATATATATATTAAAAATAATATAACTTTGTTTATATAAAATAACCTATATGATTAATATACCAATACATATATATATATTTTTAAAATGTAAAATATAATAAATAAACTATTTAGTGAATTATTTAATTATTGTTATTATATATGATACACACACACATATATATATATTGATAATATTCCTTCCAAATTTAAAAATATAAATTATTTATTTAATTTGATACATTCACCTAGCTATAGGGGCCAATCAAGATTAAATTGCATTATCCTATTATTTATATTTTTAATTTATATTTATATTTACAAAAAAATCATAATAATATTAAGAATGTAGAAAAATAATTAAAAATATTTGAATAGTTGAGAAAAAAGTAATAAAAAATAAAAAATAAAATGAATAATAAATAATACAAGGAAGAAACAATGAAAAAAAGGATTAAAATTATTTTGATGGGGGAAACCATTACCATGAGGGTGTGGGACTGAGGATCAACATGTAGAGAATTTTTTTCAATAAATGTATAAATAAAGATGTAATTATGGATAGGGATTTGTGTGGTATTGGATACACCCCTTAAATGTTTATCATTGAACTTTTTTATATCTATTATCATGAATCTAATGACCAGATTTTATAAAAGAACAAATAAACTAATAATAACTCAACGAAGAAAAAAATAATGGGTTTGAATCATTTATCATCCCAAGAGGTGGGAAAAATAAAATAAAATAAAATAAAAACTAATAAATGTCATCCATCTCAATTTTATGATAAATATCCATCCTGAGTGCCTCCTACATATCTATGGTGAGAAACTTACAAAAAAAATCATCGATGAACAATTTGATCGATACATGTAAAAAGAATCTAGAAGGTTTTATTGAAAAAAATACAACAACATGTATACATAAACATGTCAACAAACCTAATAAGAAATATTTATCAGTGTATATTGTTAGGATTTCATAAAAAATCTAGTAGATAATATGAGAAGTAAAAAAAGAAAATATTTAAAGCACAACATTAAATTCAATGTTAAACTAATAATAACATTCCCAAAAAGAAGTATTCTTGTAACATCCCAAGTAAATAAATAATAATATATTTTCATATTTGTTAATATTAGTTAATTAAAAATTATTTTTACTTTTAAGGGGATGCTATGTTTGATGGTGTACCCAATACGCAACAACGAGTTTCTTTGAAATCTTACGTTGAACACTAACAATATAATATTATTTTTTTTAAATGGTAGTTAGAACCTAGCCATTGTAATGTATAGAATAAAAAGAACTAACTACGATATGATTATACATGTTTTCTAAATGTTTTTACATTTATCCAATAATAGTTAGAGGCTTAAAATGTGAATAAATCTAATTTTAAGCATAAATACTCTAATATTCTTTAAAAGGTCGATTTACCGCCTTTAGATGGATAATCCAATTTAAATATAGTTTTGGTCACTTTTATATTTTATATTTGATAAAATAAAAATCTTTTTAGAATCAGGAGATCAAAATTTACTTTAGGTAAATTTTTGGTATTTTTCTGATAAAATTCATTTTTTAATGAGTAGTGAACAATACTGTATTTTAATTCAAAACTGCCTTTTAATATAATTTATTTACATGATAATATTATCTTTTTAGTTTTTTTTAAGTTCAATTTGAATATATTTTTACCAATTAATCCAATGTTGGTCATTAGAAGCAATTTCACTTTGAAATTGGACATAAAAAAGTGTCAATCTTTTGATAGTTATTATTTCTTAAAAACACAATTTTTTGTTTTGACAACCGGAATTAATTTTAAATTGATTAATGTAACTTATATGTTTCAAATTTGGTAAAATATACATCATTTTTGAATTTGTAATATCAAATATAGCTTAGGATAAATTTTTGGTATTTTTTTGAAAAACTACAATTTTTTGAAGAATAGTGAAAACACTGAGTAGTAGTTAAAAAACCGACTTTTTCATTTAAATGAAATATTACCACTTTTGTTAATTTAATTTCAAAAAACTGAAATATATGGTTGTTATTATTAAGTAAAATGTGTTTCTATAAGATGAAAATAATTTTGGGTGAATAGTAACTTTTTTACTTTTATTTACTGCGGTTAAAGGTAAATAGGGTAATTCAAGGTAAACATAATATTATAATAATATTAAATTACTCTAACATGTTTCCTAGTATTATTTGTTGATACATTCAAGACCATGAGAATCCTTGGGTTGATTTTTGGACCCCATGGAGGCACTTAAGAGTGATAATGACACTTTATATTAATTAATTTAAAGTAATGACAAAAATGACATAAACATATATCTTTTAGTGAATCAATTCTTTCATGGGGTTATATATGTTACCTATTTTACTATAAATATTCATTTGAAATCTAAATATATTTTCTACATCATGGTTTTTTTAATATTTTTTAGACATTAAATACATAAAATTATTTACGACATAATAATGCTGTAGTGTTTACCTCATTAATGAATGATTTAAATAAATAAGAATATAAAAATTAAAAAAATATCCAAAACCTATCCAATTCTTATTGGATGATTTTATTTCTAACAATACTCATATTATCTTCTACTTTAATTAGTTTTATAACTATAGAAACCGAAAGTCATTATATAATAAAATAATATTTTCAAACTTTCATAAAGCGCCACTCCTCCCCCTTATAAAAAGCCTTCAATTATATCCTATTACTCACACCTCTAAATCCCCTTGGATCATCCATAATATTCCCAAATAAGTTCTCAAGATCTCTCTCTTACACCTATAAGACTTAACTTAGGCATAAGGCACTTAAAGAAATCCTTTTGGTTCAAACCAAAGGGAGTTACCCGATTTAAAGGTAATGTCTTCTCTTGAGTTATTTTCTTTTATTTTACTTCTATAACCCCCTAAACTCTTTTTAATACTTTATTTTATAACAACACCAGTATCCTAAATATACTAGGTTGTTTTTATGATAGGTATTATAACTACACTTATACACACCTCCTTCTAATGGGTAAAGAATAAACTGTTTCTATGGACGGCGAACTACTACCTCACGAAACGATGATTGTTCAATCTTCTCCTACCACCTCTTATGGTTACCATTATGATGGAAATGTATTTATATGTTATATATATATATATATTATTTATATTTTCTCTATAATTTTGTAATTTTTATTTATAGCATACCTTTATGGTTTTTATAATGGGTAAACACAATAATTTCATTTGAGGAAGTGCAGACTACCGCCCCCTCAAAGTGATATGACTCGTTCATGCCATACGTGGAACATATAAATGATGGAGTTACTGAAATTATATATGATATTATAATGGAATTATAATATAACTATGTATCATTATGTTTTCATTATGTTAAATATGAAATAGAAATGAAAGTAGCTTCCATGCGTACGTACGACTTAACATCTCCATGAACGGTGCATTTTAATTCTTATATCCAAATGTTATGTACTATTATAAATACATTTATATAATGGATATATATTATATATATGATATCTATATCATGAATATAATTATGTAGATAATTTAAATTTGACCACATGAACAACTTGTAATTATAAGAAGTTCATTTTTGACTCAAGTACCAAATATCGACAAAACAACCATTATTAACTTAAATGATTACATAATATTTATATCATGGTAATAAGTGATATAAAAGGAATATTAAACTTTAAAAAGGTTTTTAATACAGTATAAATTAACTTTAGTTTATTATTTAGGATATTAAAGAACGAACGGGTCAAGTCAGACACAAGGTAAGGGAACTTCGTAACACAATTTCCATTATTTTGGTTAATCTTATCCATTTAAATTATGTCGTGCTATGATTATGTAAGAAATAAATTTTTATATACAATATTTTATTTGTACATTACATATTTTATATATAGTGAAAACACATAATCGATCAATTTTATTTACAAAATGATCTTGGTAAGGGACTTCGTCCCAGTCTCATTTCGTTGAGGCATATTTGGATTTATACACAAATTTCTTTTATATGGTGTATAAAACCCTTTGAATTTTAATTTATTTCAAATGGAATATTTTCTCTACAAATCATTTTACTAAACAAAAAAAAAGAATATTTCTTTTATTTTAATCGGTGAAAATGACCTTTTCCATCTCCACAAGTATTATTTGATCCTTGACTTCCTTAACAAGTCATAATGTTTTTAAAAGGAAAATAAAAACCGTATACTCTTTTATGTATTTTGGTATTGAAAATGGTTTTGATAATGGACATGTTATGTCAATATATTTAAATGAAATGTGTAAATGTTATCATTTTTTTATGTTTTTTTTATTTGTTATGAATACGTTATGGTTCATGGACATTGTTTACGTATACGGGTGGTTCCATGATAAACCCAGGGCAGGTGATCCCAAGATAGCTCTCCAATGCGTTGGTTAATTTGAAGAAGGTAAATGTTAATGTCTCTCCTAATAGATTTAGGTAATATACTTAGATTATTATTCTAAATGTAACTCCCTATGTGGCTATGAAATCTACAATGTAAGTATGTTATGGATTCCACAAGTTACCTTTATGATTTATGATTACTATGTGTTATTCATAAATCTTATTATTTCATATGGTATGTTAAAAATCTTATGTTTTAATGGACTAATGTTTTTCTCTCTCATTATTTTATAACCCTTATTGATATTTTTAAGCTTATCCCATGTTTTGAAATATTTATGATAGGACTTAAAGATTAATAGGGTCAAGGATGGGATTAAGGAAAAGACATGCTGTCTAAAACCTAGAACTAGACATGACACTTTTTTAAGAGTTTTTATTTTATGAAAAAATTTAAAATGAGTAGAAGTGTCTACTTTGTAATTTTTTGATATGTAATGTAATAGTTATGGCCTAATTCTCTAAAACTATAAACGTGAAAAGATCCTCAATGTGAATTATTCATTTAATTCAATATTATGTAATGATTTATGGTTGGGGTCTTTATAGGTGGTATCAAAGGTCGGTTTAGACAATGTTAGGAGTTAGGTTATTGTTAAATTAAAATCCATAAATTAATTTATGTTAAGATTTAAATGATATATCATTTATATATTACCATGTTTCTTCGTCTAAGATATGTCTGTGTTAAGAATGGTTTTTCATAGAGGAAAAAGAGTAGCTTTTTTGGGAAGACATACAGAGGGAAATGACATTCCAAATCAGCATCCATAGATGGTCAGAATCAGAATTGAATTTTTTACTACAGTGATGGATCATTTGACTCAGGTGATAAATAGTGGTTGTTTTTATTAATGATATTTTGGTTTATTCCAAAAGTAAAGAGGAACATGAAAGTCATTTAAGGGTTGTCTTTCAAATCTTAGAAGAAAAGAAACTGTATGGGAAATTTTGATCCTCCTAAAACAAAAGTTGTTGAAGAATGGCCAAGACCCACAAATATAACTGAGATCCGTAGTTTTCTTGGTTTAACAGGTTATTAGAGGAGTTTTGTTGAGAATTTTGCATGGTTATGTAGTCCAATAACTAATTTAACTTGAAAAGGTGTTAAGTTCATCTGGAAAAACGAATGTGATGATTGTTTTTAGGAATTGAAAAGAAGATTGGTGAATGCTCTAGTTTTGGCACTACATTCCAGAAATGGTGAGTTTGTTATCTACAGTGATGCTTCGTTGAAAGGACTTGGTTGTATCCTAATGTATAATGATCATGTAATTTCTTATGCTTCATGCCAGGTGAAAGCTCATGAGTTAATTTACCCAACACATGATTTGGAATTAGTTGTTATTGTTTTTATTTAAAAATTTGGAGGCATCATCTGTATGGAGTAAAATATGAAATATATTCTGATCATAAAAGTTTGAAGTATATATTCACTCAGAAATAATTAAACATGAGACAATGGAGATGGCTGGAATTAATAAAGTATTTTTATTGAACTATTCATTACCATCCAGGAAAGGAAAATAAAGTGGATGATTCTTTAAGTCGAAAATTTAATTCTACATTAGCCTTGTTACGTTTGGAACAAGATCCTTTGATTAAATATTTGATGAACTTTGGTATAGAAGTTGTTTGAGCAGGAAATTTCTATGTTTTTTTTAGGTGTCAGTGAAATCATCTCTATCAGAAAAAATTAAGAAATCACATAAGGAAGATAGTGAGTTGCAGAAAATGGTAGAGTTGGTTGAGAAGGGTAAGTTTCATGATTTTAACATTGATAATGATTGTGTTTTATGGTTTGGGAAGAGATTATGTGTGCCTTGTGATTCATAATTGAAGAAATAGTTATTATGTGAAGCTCATAGTTTTCCGTTTTCAGTTTATCCTCACATTATTAAGATGTACAAAGATCTTTGGGATTATTACTAGTGGGATGAAATGAAAAGTGATATTGCTGATTTTACAGTGAAGTTTTTTGACTTTTCAGCAGGTTAAAGCAAAGCGACAATTTCTAAAAGGGATGCTTTAACCTTTACTGGTGCTAGATTGGAAATGGGAAAATATATCCATGGACATAATTGTGGTATTACCAAAGAAATCTAGAGGTAATAATGAAATATGGGTTATTGTTGATTGATTGACTAAATATTATTATTTCCTTCCTATTTGAGATACTTTGTCTCGAGATCAACTTTTTGGTTGTATGTTAACAATATATTCAGGTTTCATGGAGTTCCCCTATCCATTGTATCTAATAATGATCCCAGGTTTACTTATAAATTTTGGAAAGGATTTTAGAAGTTGTTGGGTACTGAATTAAATTTTAGTACAACTTTTCTTCCTCAATCAGATGGGAAGTTAGAACGAACAATTTAGACCTTGGAGGATATGCTATGTGCTTGTTCACTGGATTACCATAGAAGTTGGGTCTAACATCTTTCTTTGGTTGAATTTTCATATAATAACAGTTTTCATTTCATTATACAGATGGCTCCATTTGAAGCATTATATGGGAAGCAGTGTCGAACTCTAGATTTTTGGGATGAAGTAGCTGAAAGGAAACTGATGGGACCAGAATTGGTAGAAGAGATGGTAGAAAAATTTTAGTTGATTCAGAAAAACATGAGAATAACTCAGAGCAGGCAGAAAAGTTATGCAGATAACCAGAGGAAGGATCTTTCTTTTGAGGTAAGTGATCTTGTCTTTCTCAAATTTTCTCTATGGAAAAGTGTGATGCGTTTTGGAAAGAAGGGAAAGTTGAGTCAGAGGTTCATTGGATCCTATGAAATCCTAGAGAAAGTTGGATCAGTTGCCTATAGATTGGCTTTACCTCCATGTTTATCACAGGTACACAATGTTTTTTCATGTTTCAATGTTGAGAAAGTATATACCGGATTAATCTCATGTTTTGAGCTCAGAGGTAGTTCAGTTGGAAGAAAATCTCTCTTATGAGGAACAACTAGTCCAGATTCTTGACCGAAGAGAGAATGTGTTACAGAATATGGTAATTCATCAGGTAAATTTTTTGTGGAAGAACCATATGGTTGAAGATGCAACACGGGAATCTGAAAATACTATGAGGGATAAATACCCCCACTTATTTGATAAGTGAATAAAAATTGCAAGCACGCAATTTCAAAAAGGGGGGAAGGATGTAACATCCCAAGTAAATAAAGAATAATATATTTTTATATTTGTTAATATTAGTGAATTAAATATTAATTTTACTTTGAATGGGATGCTATGTTCGATGGAGTACCCGATACACAACAACGAGTTTCTTTGAAATCTTACGTTGCACACTAATAATATAATATTATTATTTTAAATGGTAGTTAATACCTAACCATTGTAATGGCGGTAATGAACCGAACTAACTAAAATATGATTATACATGTTTGATAAATGTTTTTACATTTATCCAATAAAATGTAGAGGCTTAAAATTTGAATGAATCTAATTTTAATCATATTTACTCTAATATTCTTTAAAAGGTCGATTTACCACCTTTTGGTGGTGAACCCTATTTAAATATACTTTTGGTTACTTTATATGTTCTATTTTACAAAATAAAATTCTTCTTTTGAACCGGGACATCAAAATTTACTTTGGGTAAATTTTTGGTATTTTTCTGATAAAATTCATTTTTAATGAATAGTGAAAAATACTGTATTTTAATTCAAAATTGCCTTTTAATCAAATTTATTTATATGATTAGATTATCTTTTAATTGGTATTAAAGTTTAATTAGAATATATTGTTACTATTTAATCCAATTCTGGTTATTATAAGTAATTTCAATTTGAAATTGGACATAAACAAGTGTCAGTTTTTTGATAGTTAATATTTCATAAAAACACGCTTTTTGTTTTGACAACGAGAATTATTTTTAAATTAATTAATGTAACATCTATGTTTTGAATTTTGTAAAATAGACATAATTTTTGAATTTGGAATATCAAATATAGCTTAGGCTGAATTTTTTGTATTTTTATGAAAAACATCAATTTTTAATGAATAGTGAAAACACTGAGTAGTAGTTAAAAAATCGACTTTTTAATTTAAATGAAATTTTACCGCTTCTGTGAATTGAATTTTAAAAATATTCCATACATGGTTGTTATCAGTAAGTAAAATGTGTTTCTATAAGATGAAAGTAATTTATTCTAAATAGTAACTTTTGACTTTTATTTACCGCGATTAAAGTTAAATAGAGTAATTCAAGGTAAAAATAATATTATAATAATATTAAATTTCCCTAACATGTGTCCTAATCCTTTTGGTTGATACATTTCCAACCATGGGAATCTTTGGGTCAATTTTGGGAGCCCATGAAGCCACATAAGAGTGATAATGACACTTTATATTAATTAATATAATGTAATGACAAAAATGGCATAAACATATATCGTTTAGTAAATCAATTATTACATGGGGTTATATAAGTTATATCTTAGACTATAAATATTAATTTGAAAGAAAAAAATATTTTCTAAATCATGGTATTTTTTTATAATTTTAATACATTAAATAAATAAAACTATTTATGACATAATAATGATGTTGTGTTTACCTCATTAATGAATGATTTTAATAAATAAGATTATAAAAATTAAAAAAAATATCCAAAACCTTTCCAATTATTATTGGATGATTTTATTTAGAACTAGACTCATCTTATCTTCTATTTAATGAGTTTTGGACCTTTATAAACCTAAAATCATTATATAATAAAATAATATTTTCAAACATTCTTAAAGAGCCCCTCCTCCCCCTTATAAAAATCCCTCACTTCTAACCAATTACTCAAACCTCTAAATCCCCTTGTCTCATAAAACCTCTTCCCACACAATCTATCAAGATCCCCCTCTTTCACCTAGATCATTACCTTAGGAATAAGTCACTTCAAGAAATCATTTTGGTTCAAACCAAAGGGAGTTACCCGATTTAAAGGTAACGTCTTCTCTTGAGTTATTTTCTTTTATTTTACTTCTCAAACCCCCTAAACTCTTTTTATTAATTTATTTTATAACAACACCAATATCCTTAGTATACTAGGCGATTTTTATGATAATTATTCGAACTACACTTACACACACCTCTATCTAATGGGTAAAGAACATACTGTATATGTTGACGACAAACTACTACCTCACGAAACTATGATTGTTCAATATTATCCTACCACCTCTTATGGTTGACATTATGATGGAACTATATTTATATGTGATATATATTATATTTATATTGTATCTATACTTCATTATTTTTCATTTATATCATACCTTTATGGTTTCCATAATGGGTAAACGTGATAATTTAATTTGAGGAAGTGTGGACTACTGCCCCCTCAAAGTGATATGACACGTTCATGACATACATGGAATGTATAAAGGATGGATTTACTGAAATTATATATGATATTATACTATAAATATTATATACCTATGTATCATTATGTTTTCATTACGTTAAATACGAAATAGAAATGAAAGTAGCGTTCATGTGTACGTACAAGTTACTGTCTCTATGAACGGTGCATTTCATTTCTTTTCTCAAAATGTTATGTACTATTATAAATACATATATATACTAGATATATATGATATATATGATATCTAAATAATGAATATCATTTTTGAGATAATATAATTTTGACCACATGATCAACTTGTAATTATAAGAAGTTCATTTTTGACTCAAGTACCAAATATCGACAAAATGACCATTATTAATTTAAATTATTACATAATGTTTATAACATGGTAATAAATGATATAAAAGGAATAATAAACTTGAAAATGTTCTTAAGAAATTATAAATTGAATTTACTTTATTAATAGGTAGATTAAAGAACCAACGGGTCAAGTTGGACACAAGGTAAGGGAACTTCTTAACCCAATTTCCATTATTTGGGTTAATCTTCAACATTTACATTATATCGTTCTATGATTATGTAAGAAATAACTTTTGATATCCTATCTTGTATTTTTACATTAATTATTGTATCTATAGTGAATACACATAATTGATCTATTTTATTTAAAAAATGATATTGGTAATGGACTTTATCTTAATCTCATTTCATTGAGGCATATTTTGATTTATACACAACTTTCTTTAATACGGTCTATAAACCCCATTGATTTTTTATTTATTTAAAAGGGAATATTTTATCTACGAAGTATTTTACTAAATGAAAAAATAAGAATTTTTCTTTTAACGTAAGTGGTGACAATGACCTTTTCTTCCCCCGTGATTATTATTTGATCTTTGGCTTCCTTAACCAGCCGTAATGTTTTTAAAAGGAAAATAAATACTATATACTCTTTTACATATTTTGGTATTGAAAATGGTTTTGATAATGGAATTGTTATGTCAATATATTTAAATGATATATTTTGAATTAAATGTGGAAATGTTATCTTTACTTTATGTTTCCTTTATGTGTTATGAATACGTTATGGTTCTTGGGAATTGTTTACGTATACGGGTGGTTCTGTGGTAAACCTAGGGCAGGTGAGCCCGAGATATCTCTCCAATGCATTTGCTAACACGACGGAGGTAAACGTTAATGTTTCACCTAAGAGATTTAGGGAATATAATGTGATGGGTATTCCAAATGTAACTCCCTACGTGGCTTTGAAAGCTATAATGTAAGTATGTTATGGATACCACAAGGTACCTTGTGATTACTATGTGTTATTCATAAATCTTATGATTTCATGAGGTATGTTAAAAAGAATATTTTTTAATGGAATAATGTTTTAATTATTTATTTTATAACCATTACTGAACTTTTTATTCTCATCCCATGTTTTGAAATGTTTTTCACTAGATATAAAGATTACTAGAGTCAAGGATGAGATCAAGGAAATGTCATGATGTCTAAAACCTGAAACTAGACATGTATTTTTTTAAGAGTTTTTATTTTACGGAAAAAATGGAAAATGAGTAGAAGTGTATACTTTTTAATTTTTTTGTGATGTAATGTAATAGGTATGGCCTAATTTTCTAAAACTCTAAACCTGAAAAGACACTCAATGTGAATAATTCATTTAATTCAAGATTATGTAATGTTTTAAGGCTGGGGTCCTTATAATTCCATATATATTTTAGTCATTGGTCAGAATGTCATACCCAAACCGTGCTGAGGAGCTCCTTGAGAAGCTAATCTTAGGGATGTGAACCACGAGAAAATTCCAAATAAAAGGGTTCCAGATGATGATTTCATAGCAACCGGGCACGAATTTATAACCAAGGTAGATAAGGCCATCACAAGTCATTATGACTCATATAGGACTGTCACAAAAATCATCAAATTGGAAATTGATATTATCCTACTCGTTAAAGGGATCCCTGTTAAAGCTCTTGGATTATATCTCCTTCTCACATCCCAACTAGGGAGTTATGAGAGGGTCGATGCAAGTATATGAATGCATGAGGAATTCATTAGTGTAATTAGGGGATTTTATTCCATGATAGAGGTGGTAGTACTACAGAACTAATCTATAACAGTGCTAAAAATAATATTTTTTTGAAAAAACAAACACTAACAATTTGAATGATTTATAAAGAGTTATGACTTTATTAGAGAATGAAAAAGTGATGATAAAGGGAGCCATTATCAGTGCTAAAAATGAAGCACTAATAAAGGCCCCCTTTATAAAAACTTTTAATTTTAGGGCTGATAAAGTCCCCCTTTATCACCACTTTTTGTTTAGCATCGATAAAGGGGTCTTATATCAGTTCTAAAATTAAATCATTGATAATGGGTGCCTTTATTATTTCTTTAGTTTTTGCACTGATAACGGTCATTCAAATGAAGTAGACATAAAGAAACCCCTTCAGTAGCCTAATAACACCAAACCAAATCCAAAGAGATATAGGAGAAAAATATACATAAAACCAAATTCCAATAGAAATGTAAAATTTCAATATCATTTCAACTCAAAATTTATATAAAAAATATTTACATTGATTTGATATTTACAATTAATCAAAAAAATTATAACCAATATACAAAACCATAAATCATATAGTACGATTTCTCTAAAGATCAACCAATGTACAAAATATTTTCCCTATAATAAAACCAATTTTGATTTTAGTAATAGTAAATAAAAAAATTATAATTTTATTGTTTTACAATCCCCATATGATAAATTATATTATTAATTATTATGTACATTATTAATATTTTCAATTATAGAATTAATTATACTATTAATGATAATATTATAAATTTTATATTAATTATTAATTGTAAATTATATTATTAATGAATGCTTTAAAATAATATGGGTTTGTTTTCTCAGTTTTATCTTTGTGACATGTATTTTAAACTTAAATGACATTTTTATATTAAAAAATACACTTTCTATCACAGTGACTACATCATGTGTTAGATTGATGTGCGGTTGATTCTTTCACATCATAAATGAATTATGGATCATTTTTGTAATGTTTGAAAATAAACCAATCTCATTTTATGGTTTTTGGATAGTGACAAGTGTTTTAAACTAAAATGAAATTTTTTATATTGAAAACACACACTTCGAGTGATACTGGCCACATCGTGTGTCAAATAGACATGCAGTCGATTGGTTTAGGTCAA
The DNA here is from genome assembly GCA_963277665.1 of Viscum album. NCBI lineage: Eukaryota > Viridiplantae > Streptophyta > Magnoliopsida > Santalales > Viscaceae > Viscum > Viscum album. The sequence continues at coordinate 539,797,075 of OY728142.1, read as the reverse complement.
AAATGAATAATGGATTGTTTTCATAAAGTGTGAAAATAATCCAAACTTTTTTTCTAAGTTTTGGATATGTGATGAACATTTTAAACTAAAATGAAACTTTTATACTAAAAGCTCACACTTTTAGTCATATCGAGCACATCATGTGTCAGATTGATGTTTGATCAATTCATACTTGTCAAAAATTAATTATGGATCATTATCCTAAATTTCAAAAATTATATGAGATCATTTTTTTTAGATTTGTATTAATTTAAAAGCATTTTAAATAGAAATGACACTTCTATATTGAAAACACTCACTTCAAGTCATACAGACTATATCATGTGTCAAATTGATATTTCATCAATTCCTACATGAAACAATTGAATTGTGTATATTTTTCATAATGTTTGAAAACAATAAGAGTAAAGTGTCTTATTATTAGCTAGTGATGCTTGTTTTAAACTAAAATGACACTTTTATATTGAAAAATTCACTTTGATTCATACTGGAAACAATGTTTTTTTATTGATGTGTGGTCAATTAATAAATGTCACAAATGAATTACATATCAGTTTGCTAATGTTTTAAAGCAACCCAATCTCACTTTCTTGGGTTTTCCTAGTGACATGTGTTTTAAACTAAAATGAAACTATTATATTGAATGCATGCAATTTGAGTCATACTGTCAACATCATGTGTTTGATTGACATGTGTTCAATTCTCACTCATCAAAAATGAATTATGGACTATTTTCCTAATGTTTAAAAACAATATCAACTAATTTTATCATTTTTGACTCTGTAATGAGTGCTTTAAACTAAAATGGAACTTTTATATTAAAAACATGAATTTCAAGTCATATCGACCACATTGTGTTTCAGATTAATGTGCTGAAAATTGAAACATATAAAAAATTAATTATGAATATTTTTTATAAATATTGAAATAAATATGAGATTTTTTTCTTAGTTTACGCTATGTGATTCATGTTTTAAACTAAAATGGTAATTTTATATCAAAAACACACACTATGAGTAATACCGATCACATTATGTGTTGGATGTATGTACAATCCATTTTTTCACATCATAAATGAATTATGGATCATTATAATAATGATTGAAAACAATTTGAGTTCATTTTCTCAATTTTGTCTAGTGACACACATTTTGAACTTAGATGACACTTTTATATTAAAAAAATGAAATTAGAGTCATACCAAAAACATAATGTTTTGGTTTGATGTTTGGTCAATTTATACACATCAAAAAATAATTATAGATCATTTTCCTAAAGTTTGAATATAATCCAAGCTCGTTTTTGTTGTATTTTCTATGTTACATATGTTTTAAACCAAAATAAAACTTTTATATTGTAAAAAATCACTTTGAGTCATAACAACCACATCACATGTCAGATTTATGTGTGCTCAATTATTAAACATTGAAAATTAAGTATAGATCATTTTACTAATGTTTGAAAACAACCAGATCTTGTTGGATAAATTTTTTCTATGTGATACGCGTTTAAAACTAAAATAGAAGTTTTATATTGAAAAAATGTACATTGAGTAATACCAAACACATAATGTGTTGGATTAATGAATTTTTTTATTCCTATATTTTAAAAATGAATTATGGATCATTTTCCAAAATTTGAAAACAATACAAGATCATTTTCTTGATTTTCGCTATGTGACATGCATTTTAAACTAAAACGATACTTTTTTATTGATGACACAACATGAAAATGGTAAAGTTATGATCATGGGAGTAACTTACCTATAATTTGATAATTAATCTTAATATTTTGGGTATAAGGATCCTTAACCCATTTCAATATCTTCATCATCTCATTTGCAACATTGAATTCCATTGTTTCATGAGAACGAGAGGCTTCAAACAAATTACTAGCTCTTCCAGAATCTATAAAGTGAAAACCTCCATTTTAATTCTCATTGAGAAATTGGTAAAAATAATTTAAACAATATGATACTAATTTCTCACATCCTAAATAGGTTTCTATGTTCATAGACTATAATAGATCACAAACATAATATGTAATCATCTGAACATGATGTCTGAAAACATTCTGACTCCATGAACTCTTACCAATCGTCTATAAACAAATTTACTTTTTCTTTTCAGAACATAGATTGTTATAAATATTGTCATTACTGTGAAAGTATAGAGAAATAACAATTAACATATATTTAAATGAAACAAAAATTTCCTTTTCATGGATTCTATTCTCTTTTATGGTATATGATATATTTAATAAATTTTCAAATGTAATATCCACCATACCTATCATTATTTGGATTTATATACTATAGAAACATTGACTAGAATAATATTTTTTAAATATGTTTTGATAGGTAAATATTACTATATATACCTTTATCTGTATCTGTATTAAGAAATTCATGGAATTTTATTTTCAATCAGTAACCTCATTCCATGATTTAGGCTGTATTTATAGATATCCCTATCTTAAAAAATACCCATTAAAACTCAAATTAAAACATATATTTCAAATTTTATTTGTAAAATGTTGTTTTCAATGCATTAAAAATTCATAAAAGACATAAAGTGTGGCCAGATTGATAGAAATATATGAATTGGATCAAAAAAACATTTAGGGTATCCAAATTAATTATGATGAGAATCTTGTGATTCCTAAAAAAATCAATAAGTAATGAAAAAAAGAAAACTATATTTTATATAATTAGATTTTATACATTTACCCTTGTATTTTTGGGAATCAAGATTAGTCTTTATTCTATTTTTTTCAAATGCATAAATTAGTGAACCTTTTTTATTCCAATTTCTATCAATTCCAAAGAATTTTTTTTGTATAAATTATAGAGGGGTTAATGAATCCAAATATTACTTCCTAGGGTTGTCCCTTTATAAAGTAGAAATATATATGCCTATGGAAAATATGATTATTTATTATCTATAATTAACATAATAGATCATTTTTTGGAAATAAATATTATAAACATATACCTCACATATGTATTCATAACTGAGAATCTCAACCATTAAAACTTGATATTCTCATTTAAACTCTCTAGACTAACCATGTCTATAACGGCATCTACCAAATATTTCTTTCTTATATTCAATATAGGATATAATTCCATTTTTGAATTTGGTATCTGTATGAACTTGTAATGTTAATATATGTGACAATGGAACTGGTTAGGTGAAGGTAATCTCAAAAATTCCTTTTGATTTCTAAGTTAATTCACTATATTTTCTTGATTTGACATTCTGTTACACCTTCATTTTATCCATTTATAATACCATACCTCATTTCAAAACTTTTTTTGTCAACTGCTAATGTTTTTTCATTTGAAAAAAAATTGTTAAAGAAATACCTCATAGATCTTTATATGATTAGATGACAATTCTACAAAAGCTATAATAGTCTTATCGACCATGTTAATATTGAGATCATCAAGAGGAATAGACAACTCAACACATGCCTCATGTGATACATCAATACCCACACTCATGTGATATTTTTTTATTTTGTATCATATATCCTATGATATTATACTCCATACAACTCACAAAAAGGTTATATGGGGGAATTCATAGATATAAATCACTTACAACTTTATCCTACAGAATTTTAGTAATATAAAGTTATCAGAAGATTTTTGATTCACATTTATGAGACATATTAATGAAAAAATTGATTATATCAGGTAAATAAGGTGGTTGAGTGGAATGGATTACCTAAATTCTAGTGGGGTTATTTGGATCTTCATACACTGTTTATTTTTTCACTACCAGTTCTCTTTTATCATTTCACATATATTAGTCTGCCAAAGTAGTCCATACAATGTTATCTTTCAATAAATATATCTATGAATAAATTATTTTCATATCATTTGTATCTTCTTATAGCCTTTCTTCTTGAAATATATTCAAGGTGACACTCCAAAACCTACACCTATAATCCATCCATATTGTTTCATCTTCTTCAAAGCTATTAAAAGTAGTTTTTCTTTAGGTACAATCGATTCCAATTATTCTGTATAAACTATATAAAAAACATATAAACATAAATAGATATTTTTATGTAATACTGTTATAAATATTAAAAATTTACTATTATTTCATCCTTATAGATGATTCCTATACTTATTGGGGTTTTCATCATCTTTTTTACCCTGCTATTTATTCGAGCCTCCTTCTATAGCAAATGATGTTGTATAGAAGTGGCTTCATATTTCGATTTATAAATATTCATTTAAAAAAAGGAATATATATTGTCTAATATCAGATAAAATTTTATTTAATATTTACAATATATACTATTTTCTTCTCGAGTGAAGCATCCTCATTCCTGCTTTATGGTAGGGGTACATGGATTTTGATGCACTTTTCTAATTTTGAGCACTCCATATCTATTTTATTATTAATTTTTTTGAATCAATGTGGATAAAATAAATATTTTAAAATAAAATATTATATATTACAATGAACCAGAAATGATTATTCATTCTGGAAACTAATTAATGATATATATTTTTTCTAGTTTATAATTTTTGAATATTTAATTGGTGGGTGGGGGTTTACATTCCCGTTAGTATCTCTGAGATGATACATTGTAAAAAGTGTCAAGAAGAATCTATGATATTTTCTATAGAACATTAACTAATATTTACAGAAAAATTAATATAAAATAAATGAAATAAATAGGAGATAATGAAAATTAAATCAAAGATTCATTATATAAATATTTAGTAAAAAATAAAATATTTCGTAACATTTTCTTAATATCTTCCCATAGGTTGTCTTCAACGTAGGCAAGTCATTTTCCGTGTAACTATATAAATTGAAACATGAATTCTTATTATGAACCTAATGTAACTAATGAACAATATATTATTAGGTTCAATAGTTTGTCTACATTTATTCAAGCCAACCTCAATTTTTATAAATTTATTTTGTGTTGATAAATTTAGTTAACATGATGATTCTAAGTTGTTTTTTAATCAATATGTTATTGATCCTCTACTAATTCTATTGTTTTATCATCGAAAATCAGTTATTATTTGGGATTGGTAACATCATCATGTGGAGAAGTCATTTTCTAAATTAGTGGTAAAAATTTAATTTAGAGTATATAAATGCAGCAGAGAACACATAATATTATAAGGAAAATCATATTATATTAAAAAAGATTAAACCTTCTCATCAAACTCTCAATTTTTTTAAAGGTTGAAGGGATTAAATCCTCTATTGAGTATCCAAATCCCATATTTATGGTCCCCTCTAACATATAATAAATTTTCTACATTTGGAATTCTCTAAAATGATTGTGATCTCCCAATGAAAGGATCATCCTTAATTGAATTTTCTTTTGACCCTATAGTTGTTTTAGTCACTAGCATGACAATTGAACAGTTATTATTTTTTCGATATGAGACATAAATACCTGAAATTATTATGATTCCATTATGAATGGATCATCCTTATACCATTCAAAAATAAACTTTACCATCATGAATCCAAATTCATCAAATTTCACCGCACGCCTGTTGTCAACTAATTTCCAATAGAAAAGAAACACTTTAGATGTTGTATAATCCAACTCATATATCTATTATATGATGTCATAATATCACATATTCACATAAAATGGGTTTGTATACTTGGAACTAGAAACATGAATCACCTCCACTATAATAATGAATGTAACACGCTCAAATTTAAAAAAAGAAAACTATGTTCAATAGCGTATTTGACATACAACACTGAGATTAAACAACCCATGATATATATAACTTTTATAATCTAGATGTAAAATTGGAAGGTATTAATAAGATTAAGTAATTTATGATATATATATATATATATATATTTCATACTCAATATAAATTATTGATAAATTTTTAGTAAATAATCAATCAATTTTTTAATGAAATTATATTCTTCAAAAATATGTTTTCTTCAAAAAGGTCTTTTATTTATATTCATGAAAAATAATATAATTATTTTTTGTAATATTTATAAAATTTATCTGAAAAAATGAAATTTATTTTTGAAATTTTGTTATAAAAATATACTTTATCCGAAATTTTGGAAAATATTGGTTTTCTAGTAAATAGTGAAAAATACATATTTTTGTAAAAATGTCATTTATTTTAAGTAAATAAATATTTTCAAAAGTCCCATTTGGTTTTTATATGATTTAAAGTAAAAAAATATATTATTTAATTATATTAAATCCTATTAATTTCTTTTTAATCAAATTCATATTATATTTTAGTATAATTTTGTCCTTAGGTTAAATGAACATGATTTTACTAGAAACTGTTTTAAAGTTCATAATTTTCACCTTTTAAATTAATTAAAAAACCCTAATTAGGAATGATTTAAATAAAAATTATATATAAATAATTATTAATTTATATTCTTATAGTAATTATTATTATTCATATAGTTAATATAAAATCATATTTTCTTTAATTATACACTTCTTTAAAACCCGTTTTTTCACTATGTATGCGAGTTTAATTTTGAGTTAATTTTTTACACTTACATGAAATGAATTTGAAAAAATAGATTACATATTTGGAATAAAAATAATTTATATTTTCTAACAATGTCGATTTAATTTTTGACTATAATGAATAGTGAAAATAGTAAAATTAAATTCTCACAGTTAAGACGAAAATAGGTTTATCGGAGGATTAAACTAAAATGATAAGGGTAAAAAGGACTTAAAAACATGTCTAAAATATATTTAATATAAAAATTTAGAACTTATCATGTATAATTATTTATAATTATATATTTTTGATCCTTTTGGATTGTGAAAAACATTGGTAAACCTTTTTCTTTTCAAAAATTAAAAGTGTGCCACTCAGCTCACTCATAAATGGCCACCACCTATCCTCTATTATTCACAAATTCAAACCCTTTTTTGTACAATACCTTCCCTAATAAATTACCAAATTAAATAATTTAATCCTAGAATTATTCTTTTGGTCATAAATAGATTATATAAATACTTTAGGTATAATTCTAAAGAGGTGGTTTGAGAATAGGTAAAATTCCTAACTATGTGTTTTTATTTTATTTATTCTTCAAAATACATAAAATATTTTTAAACTAAGAAAATATTATAAAAATAATATCTCATATATAAAAATATGTTATTAAATTAATTTAATAACCTAAATTCATCTCCTCTTCCATCAAATGGGATACAAAATTATCATTCGTGTGTACGACGGACTACCGGCTTGCGGACCACTGACATTCGTTGTCCATCATCGCCTCTCACATATTATTGTACTGATGAATTTAAATTATATATATGATATTTTTAAAAAAAATTATACTTCTTGATTTATTATACATCATATAATTTTTTTCTTTCCAATCTACGGGGGATACGATAACATCACTCACGTGTAATTTGGACTACCGTGCCACAAAGTGATGTGATTCCTTTTTCACTAACACTATACATGGAAGGTAATAAGGATAATGTTAGTGAATATATGTGATATAAATGAAATAATAATTATATTCACGAAATATTTATCATTCTGAGAATATAATATATTATTTTAGTTCTCACACTAAAAAATGTTATTGTCGTTCGTGTACATGTGCACTACCGCCTCCACAAAGCATTGTGATTATTTTTCATCACCAAATCACAAGAATAATATATATAAATAAATTAAAAGAAATGATATGTTATTTATGATATTATTATTATTAAGGAAATATAAAATAATACATACCTATTTTCTATAATGATCATTGAAAAAAGGAAACGTTACTCATGCGTACATACGAAAAACTGTTTCCATGATCGTAATGTAGATAATTTTTCATGATTAGTTTTGAAAGTATAATTTATGAATAAATATTATAATTATTTCATTATTATTAACCCAGATATGTTGAAATAATAACCTCTTTGATAAATATCAATAATCTGAAGCCGTTTTGAAACAATTAACTGAACATCCTCAAAACACCCAATGTGGAATTAACTGATTAAATATTTAAATAAGTGATTAAAATAAAATAAAATAAATGATTAAGTATAAGTTATTAAACATGGAAAAGTTTATTAATAAATCAAATAATTGATGAAATATTTTTATACAAGAGTAAATTGACATACAAGGAATGTAGGGACTCTTGGTAAGGGTTTTCTCATCTCACTTTTATTTCTGTGGGACATATTTCATACTCAGCTATTATTTTTATTGTGTGGGTTATATAATATCCATTTTAAATATAATATAATGAATAATTAATAAATCATGGTATTCTATGTTTCAATTTGAATTAATTTCTCCAAGGGTATTTACTTGAAAGTTACCAAGTGGTAAAGATTCTCATAACTCATTTTTATTGAGTTATATTACTTCTTCATTGTATTTGATATTATATGATTATGTTTAATGAATTTTCATTATATTATATTTTATTTACTTTTGTTTTATATGTATTTATATTTGACACACATAATTGATTCATTAAGTAATTCTCAAATTCAATGGTAAGATTTTTTTAAGGGTTATTCATCTCAAATTCTCTTCTTTTGAGACATATGTTTATGATATGCACCTATATTAATTTGTGATGTTTATATACTACCCATTTACATGTTATATAATGAAACTACTTATTTTATTTATTTTTAAAGTATAATTTAATGTTATTATTTTATGTAGAATATGATTTAAGTGTTACCAAAGTGGTAAATACTTTATGTTACAATATACTTTATTTCGGGATTGATCATGTTCAAGGTTATTTTAGAAGAAATAATGTGATATTATTTTCTTGAACCACAAATATTTTATTCTCATATGGTTATGAATTTGGTTCACTTAATTAATTTTTATCCCTCCCTCATTTATTTAAGTGATATCAATAAATTCATTTGTAAGTGGTACTGATCTTATATTTTTTTTAGATCAGGTATCTTTCTATTCTATATCCATGTTTTTTAAAATGATTCAAAAAAATTATTTCTAAAAATAAATGATTTCATAATTCTATTTTACATGGAATTTGACCTTATTTTTAAAAGGTTTTAAAGGAAATTTCTTAATTTTTTCCAAACATGTAACTTCTGACTCTTTTTTACAAGATATTTTGAAAATAATGTTTATTTATAATGTTAAAATATGACGAGATTTTACTTTTATCATGAGAATTATTTTCTTTGAAACACACTTTATATATTTTTCACGCTTTTTTCTAAGAAAAATATTTTTACAATATTTTTTTTTTTAGTTTTTAAATGTAATTTTCAAAATGAAAAGTTTATTTTACTTAAATTTGTTTTAATGGTCTATTAATGGTATTTCCAGACATCAACATCAACAAAACTTGCTGTAACTTATGCTCCAATGGGAATATATTTTAATGATACCATCCTAATTCTTTATTTGTATGGATTATGATTTTTTCGAAGTTTTTTTATGTAACATGTTTCTTTTCTACAGGTTAATAACTTTTCAAAGTGATTTTTATGGAACCCCATTTATTTTCGATGGGTGAATCATGTTTCAAAGAGATTTTTATAGAACCAATTTCTTTCTCATGGGTTAATCATATTTCAAATATATTTAAATATAATACATTTATTTTCCATGGGTTAATTGTGTTTCAATTAGATTATTATAGAACCCATTTGTCTTCCATGGGTTAATAAAGTTTAAAATAGATTTTTATGGAACCCATTTTTTGCACGGGTTAATCATGTTTTGATGTGATTATCATGGAACCCACATCTTCTCCATGGTTAAATCATGTTTCAAATAGATTATCATGGAATCCATTTCTTTTCCATGGGTTAATCATGTTCTGAAATAATAAATTTTGTTTCTATGGGTTTTGATGAAACAAATGTTCTATGTAATTTATTCATGAAATGGTTGTTGTAAATTATTTATGATGATGGGTGGTTACATTAAAAACTGAGGATGTGTGTTAATGTTATTAACCAAGGACTAGTGGTTCCATAAAAAATCAAGGATGGGTGGTTCCATGATAAACCAAGGATGAGTGGTTCCATTATGGACCTCCAATGCACTAGGTACACTAGAAATGTATGTTGATCGTATTGGTTATTCCATTTGTAAGAATTTATGTGAATATAATGTTTTAAAATACAAATTAGGGTTACAAATTCTTTATATGGGTTTATAATGTTTTTATGATCAATATTGATATCACATGGCTCATGATTATGGATTCTAAGGACTCTTTCATTTGTTAAAGCCTTATTTTATTTTAATGTTTTATGATCTAGATATTGATGGGTATAAATATTATTATGTTATAATAATTCAATTTGATTATATCATAATATACTTACTATCTTTTTATGATCCCTGATGAAATTCAACTGTTAATTTTTACTTTTACCCTTACTGATCATTTGATATCACCCTTATTATGTTCCATTTTTTCCATGATATAAATATTGAGGTTGAAAAAATTATGTCTATAAGGGTTTTATATGGATGATAATGATGAATTAATGTGGAATATAAAAATATAGTTATATTGGGAGATGATTTTCATCTTTATAAACCGGTTGTTTTGAAATCCATGATGTTAAAAGTTGATCCAAATTCCATAAAACTTAAAACCTAAAAGTTCTTGGAGAATGTAAGTAATACAATATATTAATTTTGATGTTGTAATTTTTCGATAGTTAAAATCGGGTCATATTCATCAGTATCAATGTTAGAAATGTAAATTTTATGCTTTCAACTTTTGATCAGGGAGTGTGGGTTTGAGTTTGTTAAAGTTGGTAAAAAAGGAAAGGTTTAGATAACTTTGGAGATTATTATCTTTTCATGTGAGTTTATATTAAGAATTATGGATACCATCTTAGGTATATAAGATTAAGGATGATAATAATTTCAAAATCTTAGACACCCCTTTAGGGTTTGAAGTGATGAAATATTAATGTTATTAATGACATTTTAAGTTACATTTTATTAGGTTAAAGTATATGTAATTATTTGGTTTAATGTGAAGTATGAATTTACATTTTATGGACATAAGTTTTAACATATTGATAAACATTAGGGTTTATATGATCTTTTATATTTTGGTAATTATGGGAACAAAAGTTTTATTATATATATAACCATATGATTGAAAGGTGATTTGGTGACTAAGTGATTAATGTTATATTAAAAGGAGATCTCTATATTTTTTATGATTATAATATAAAAGATATCAGATTACCTTTGAGGTTAAAAACTATTTAATATTGATGTTATTAAGGTTATTTGTGATATAGGGTTATTTATTTATGGAATGGTTTAGTTTTAACTTTGGGTACTACTATTGAATTTTGGATATTGATGTATTATTACATCAAATAAAGGTTTATTCATTCTAGGAATTATCTTACCATATTCTAACCACTTTGGTTGTTGTTAATTTATAAATATAGGTGGAATAAATTTATTATAAATTTTATGGTTATGTGGTATTTAAAATTTGATTTTAGGGCTTCAAGATTGAAAAATTCATCTTGAAAACTCATCTTTGGTAGAAAAAGAAGATATTATTCTAAAAATTGGCTAATGGATGAAATTCTTCTTATAAAGTAAGTATATTGTACTATGTTTTCAGTCTATATGGTGAAATAATTCCTCAAATATTGGAAAATTATATTGAAATAAATATGTTATCCGAGTACCTTCATTTTGGGTAAACTAATGGTTTTTTCACTTATCATAGATTAATGGTTTTTTGGTCCTTAACTATATTCTGATAATTCAATTTAATATGATAAATGATCTATAACACTCTCTATAATTATTTACAATTTTCTTCCATGTCCAAATATTCACTCCCAACCTATTTTATCCTATTTGGAAACCTAGTATGTGTTATTACAGATGACCTTTATATGTTGTTTTCTCTCTTATCAAGAGGATGTTTTATTAACCCTTTTTATGATGTGGGTTTCCAAAAAAAGGTATTTTCAAATGTCCAACCTATGATTGCTGAGATAATGTTCAAATTATGAGGAAAAAATTTATTTAAGGGGGAGGATGTAACACCCCATGGTTTTAGAAAATAAAACTATGTTGGACATCATATTCGACACGCAACACCGAGCTCAAACCACCCAAGATTTATATAACTGTTATAACCTAGTTGTAAAATTAGAGGTTATGAATTGTATTATCTACTTCAAGAATATATATATATATATATACATATAGATACATATAAATACATATATAAATATATATATTCAAATATATATATATAAATATATATTGATACATATATAAATATATATATACACACAGACACGCATATATATACATACATATATATATATATATATTCACAGAATAACACAAAGATATATATATATATATATATAAATTTTCTACTAAATGTAAATTATTGATAAATGTTTAGTAAATAATCAATCAATTTTTAGTAATGTTATTTTTTTCTACAAAAAAAATGCTTTCTCGAAACATGATTTTTATTGATTTTCATGGAAAAAATTAAATTTAATTATTTAAACTTTTAAAAAAAATATTTTATAAAATAAAATAATATTTTAAACTCATAATATCAACATTTTTAATTGGTGATTTTTTGGAAAATATTAATTTTTCAGTGAATAGTGAAAAATACTATTTTTTTGTAAACAATTATTTATTTTCAATAAATAAAGAAATTTAAAAGTACAATTATGTTTTGAATATTAATTAAAGTAACAAAAATATTATTTAATTATATTTAATACAATTTATTTCTTTTTAATCAACTTCATATTGGATTTTAGTATAATTTTTTCTTTCTGTTTAAAAACATGGTTTTTCTGAAAACTGTTTTATGATGCATAACGTTTATAGTTTTTAATTAATTAAAAAACCACTAATGATGAATTATTGAAATGAAATTTATAAATTATATTTCTATAAATATTATTTAATACTAATAAAATAATTATTATTAGTCATAGAGTTAATTTAAAATCATATTTTCCTTAAAAAATAGACTTCTTGAAAACTCATTTTTTCAGCGCATCTGTGAGTTTAATTTTAAATTAAAATTTGAAAATTATTAAAATATAATTTGGTAAAATGTATTATATATTTAAAATTATAATAATTAATTTTATCTATAAATTTCAACTTATTTTTTTACCATAATAAATAGTGAAAACAATGAAAAAATTACCATGGTTAAGGTGAAAACAAATTTACCGTGGGGGTTAAACTAAATCGATAAGGTTAAAAACAACTTAAAACTTTTTTAAAAACTATTTAATAACTATATTTAGACCTTATAATGTCTAATTATCTTAAATTATCTATTTTTTTTACTTTTCCATGTGAAAAATAGGGGTATAACTTTTTCTTTTCAAAAATTACAAGTGTGCCACACACCTCACTTATAAATGGCCAACCATATTATCTCTTCTTTACACAATAAAACCAATATGGTTTATAAAATACATAAAAAACACTACTAAACCCCCATATTCTCATCGTAGAATCCTTGGTTTGGTTAGAAACCCATTCTAGCAATACTTTAGGTATAATCCTGAATAAGCGGTCCGAGAAGTGGTAAAATTACTAATTCTGTGTTTTTGTTTTATTTATTCTTACACACCCTTAAAATATTATTAAAATATAGAAATATGATTACAATAGTAAATAATATATAATTATATGTTATTATATTAATTTAAAAACCAAAATCCATCTCATATTCCATCAAATTGGATATAAAATCATTATTCTTGTGTACGATGGAGTACCTTATCACGAACCAATATAATTTTTTTCCATCATCGCCTCTCACAAATTGTTGTAATGATGTATTTAAAGTATATATATATTTATAATTATTTATTTTTGATATAAAATATTATTTTTTTACTTTCTATTCCTTTGGAGGATATGATAATATCGCTCGTGTTTACGGTGGACTACCACACCGCAAAGCGATGTGATTCGTGTAGACTACTGCCTCCACCAAGAGATGTGATTATTTTTCATCACCAAATAACATGAATGATATAAACATTTATATTTAAATATATAATATGTTATTTATGATATTATGGTCATTTATATTATATACCTTCCTTTTAAAATGATCATTAAAAAACGGAAACATTTCTCTTTTGTACATATGTTCAACCGTCTCCATGATCGTAACATAGCTCATTTTTCATAACCATTTTTCATGATTTATTTTAAAATTATATTTTTTTAATAATTATTATAATTATTTAATGATTGTTTTTCTATAGATTTTTAAATAATGACCGCTTTGACCACGACTAACATACCGAATCCTTTTTGATGTATTGAACTGAATGTCCTCAAAACGCCCAATGTGGACTTAACTGATTGAATATTTAAATATGCAATTTAAAAGAAATAAAATAATTTATTTAAGTGTAAGGTATTAAAAAAATCTTTGTTATTAAATCAAATAATTGATGTGGTCTTATTATACAGGAGTTAAAGGACATATAAGGAAATTCTAGACTCGAGGTAAGGGTTTTCTAGTCTCACTTTTAATTTTATGAGACATATGCCATATTCTACACTTGTTTATATAGTGTTATTTATATAAAATTAATTTTACATTTAATATAATGAATCCTTCATAAATAGATTTATTTTAAGTGTTAATTTGGATTAACTTATCCAAGGGTATTAACCTAAAAGTTACAAAGTGGTAGAGAGTTTTATAACTCATGTTCATTTCTTTGGGTTATATTTCTTGTTTGTTGTATTTGATATTATATGATTATGTGTAATGAATTTTGATTATATTATTTTGTATTAATACTTGTTTTATGTGGATTTAAATTTGATACAAATAATCAATTCATAGATTTATTCTCAATTTGAATGGTATGATTTTTTTAACGGTTATTTATCTCAAATTATCTTTCTTTTAGACATGCATTTATGATATTCATATATATTAGTTTTTGAGTAGTATATACTTACCATTGATATGTTATATCATGAAAAATAATTATTCTCATGATATCTAATTATCATTTTATATTATTCTTTCTTTTTTATTAGGATTGAAGTGTTACCTAAGTGGAAAATGATTTATGTTACTGTCTCTTTTCTTTAGGGATTGTTTATGTTCAAGGTTATTTTAGAGGAAATAATTTGAATTTATTTTCTTGAACCTGATATATTTTATTATTATATGTTTGTGAATATGTTTCATATGTTTAATTTCCATTCATTCCATATTGATTTAAGAATCATCAAAAATGTCATTTTTAAGTGATACTGATCATGTATTTCCTTCTAGGTTGGTTATATTTCTCTTACATATCTATATTTCCTAAAGCATTTTAAAAACTGTTATTTATAAAAATAAATTTTTATCATATGACATTTGACATGGTATATGACCTTATTTTAGAAGGTTTTGAAAGGAAATTTCTAAAAAAATTTCCAAATGTGTCACTTTCAACTCCATTTTACAATTTTTTTTAAAAAGAATGTTTATTTTTTAACATTTACAACATGAATATTCATTACAACCATGATGAACATTATTTTTATTAAACATTAATTTATATTTTTCCGAGGGTTTCTTTTGAAAAAAATGATTTTTATATTATTTTTTGTAATTTTTCAAAAATGTTTTATTGAAAATAGTGAAAATATATTTTACTTTATCGAAAAGTTGATCACCCATTAGTGGATACAGTGTTATACCTTGTCCTGTATTCCCATTGAATGAAACCTTCCAATTTTTTTATTTTTTTCTTGAAGGTAAAAATTTGGGATTTCCAAAAATCATGGTCTTTGAATAGTATTTCATCCTAACTGAGTGTTTGAGTTCTTCACAAATGGGTGACCCCAACATTCCTTTAATACTATAGCCTGATAAATTTCAATAAGAATTAACACCATTTATCATCCATTATATCATTGTTTTTAATGTGAATTATTCACTTCTATGATAACCATACAATGTAACACATGTAACCCACATTAATTTCATATCTTCGATAAATGGATCCAAATATCCATCAATATCATTAACGATTTTTTTGGTCCATATATAAGAAGAGAGACCATAATGAATTTTCACTTCTTGGATAACCATGGTGGAAAGTTATAATTTACTCACCCAAATGGACATGTACTATGAGTAATAATATATATATCAAAAGGATTTATTTTATTTTTAGATAATTAAATATGGAGGTTCCAAATATCATTTACATATTTAAGATTATATTTATCAATTTTCTTTTAGTGAGGAGAGTTCACTGGGTGACATAGTTTACCCTCTTCATTCCCTTTATATTCATGCCATGTCAATTGTCTTCTAGGTTTCTAACATGAATATAATTGACCAAAACATGGAATGATATGGAAGTAACATAATACTTCTGAAGTAATTGATTCATCTTTCTTTTATCTATTCATTCCACACATTGAGAATTTTCAAAGTGATTCATGGTCCTTGTGAAACAACATGAAATCATTTGGAAAAACTCGTATTTTTTCAAAGATCATACACATTAAACATATAATTATTTTAGCATAATTTTTTTATAAGGAAGATCATTTCCTTTTATAATCATACCACTTAGGATACTAAGAAGTTATTTAAAGTTGGTGTCTCTATATGCACCGGTAGCTTTCAAATTATATAACTTTAATATAGTTGAAAATGTTTTATATTTAGTATAACTAGTATACAATGGTATCTTACCACAACTATTTAACCTCTATAACAAATTTTTATAATTACAAAGGCTATCTTTAATTTCTATTGTCATTTTTTCAAATGATCTCCATCATTATTTACACTGATATTCATATCAAATGGTCCATAAATTGTAGTATCATCCAAATCGGTATGTACATTCATTTTCTCTTCATGTTTAGTCCAATATTTATCAATTCGATATATTATATCAAAAATAAAATGTTCTCAAAACTTATTTATATGATTTTTTTAATAACATCAACATAAAAACAGACAAATGGTTTTTGAATTGTCATTTTCATTCTCTACTAAGAGTTTGATTAACTCTATAACTCCAACCTCATACTATTTTTTCATATGATTAGAATCTATCTATTTTCAATTAAAATTCATCATAGAAGTTTTAATATTATTCATTTTTTTATAAAAAAATAAATTAATACACACAATTTATGCATATAATGCATATATATATTGATATGTGAAAAAATTATCAGAATTTGATTGTGTGTGTGCTCTATTTCTGAATGTTTATATAGCGTGAGCATGTTTTATTATTAAGATATAAGAGTGTTTAAAATAAATTATAAACTATTTTCTAATTCATATTTCAATTTTATTACTTCAAAAGTTAATAGAGTCAAGAAAAATTAACTTCAGTCAAGGTAGTAGGGATATTTCATGTAGATTATATTAGAAACCTTAATATAAGTTCAAATATTCTTTGAAGATATTGAGTTTTATCTAAAATAAATTCTAAAAGTTTCAACTGGAAAGTCATGTTTTGATAGTTCTCAAATTTTTCTATTGAAGGAACTTAATCAATGATATTTATGATATTATTAAAAATACAATGCCAAAAATAAAATATTTAATTTATTCTATTACCTCAATGATAAAAAACCTCTTAAACTGCTTATCCAACCCATCAAGCTATTAATTATCAAAATAAATTTAATCTGTCATAGTAGTATTAAAACCTCAAATTATATGACATGAGTTTCATAAAATCTAATGTCTTGGATAAGATCATAACTTTCCCTTTTTTTTCTAAAGAATCCATGTTGAAATTTTTACAAAAAAATACTATAAAAATATTATATTATTTAATTTCAATTAGAATGATGAAATTGTGTTAGAAATTAAATTTAAGAAAATTATCAATGAAATATGAAATGTATAATTTATTTTTATGAAGAAAAATATAAAAAACTCTTGAATTCTCAGATATAACTATGTAATATAATATATATAGTCAAAAAATGAATAATTTAAAAATATTATTCATAACACATGATTTCAAATTAAGAAATAAAAATTTAGATATTTAACCAACCAAATATCATACAACAAAAATATGAATTTTTGTTGAGAATGTCTAAAGAAAACAATAGAAAAAAAACTATCTAACCAATATAATACATTTAATAAAGTATTGATCATAAATATATATAAATATTAATATAATAAATATATAAATCAGAATATATATAAATATATATAAAGTAATCTTGAATTATATTCAAATTTAAGAAAAACATAAAACCACGACTTATGAAACATTAATTAATCAATAATAGATTATAAAAAATACTCAAATTTGAAATATATTCTATCCAAATTGGAAATAAAAAATATAAATTAAAATAAAATGGTGTATATATGTAGATGAAAAATAAAAAAATAACAGAGAAAAATGATGTATATTTATAAATCATTATAGTGAGTTCAAGACTACAACATTTTCCATTGAGAATAATTAAAAAAATAAATTCCGTAATAAATGATACTGCTTCAAAAAAATAAAAAAATAAAATAATTATTTATAATTTGTAAAAATTCATTAAAATTAAATTATCTATGATATAACTACATAATAAATCTAATATTTAAAGAGGGTATTTCCTATCATAATGAATGTTTGTGTGTCGTGTGTAATAAGAGAAACTGATTCCAAGTTGTTATTGTTGTCATTTTCATAGTATTGAGTAGATTTCATAGTGAAAAATAGAATAATGATTATTTCAGTTTATTATCATATAAAAGTACTTAATTTTTTAAAAAAAATTAATAAAATATGAAACATAATTCAAATATCATCTTTATTCATGAAAGAATTGCATGACATGATCCATACTTGAAGTCTATCCAGCAATGTAAAGAATTAAAATTCAAGGTTTACTTATAAGGGCATGACACTTAGAAATAAGGAAAATAATAGTTTACCAGGCCTTGGTTTATTGGAGGTTTGTACTTATTCATCTTCAGATATTGGTCATTCCAGTTGAAAGAAAAATAAAATGATTCCCCATGACAAACATTGTATAGAATATGGTATTCTTGGCACGAGGGTCGGGAGAATGAGGTGATTCAAATCAGCGATTCTTGAGCCTCTTCGAGTTTCACGAATCACAAGAAAAACCTAAACCCGTTATAGAAATATTAAAAACAAAAACAATTCATGATCAACTAGAAAATAGAATAAATAATCGCATACAATGGTTTTTTAGAGTATCGATTCCTTCGAAAAGTTTTAGGGGGAGTGGCATCCAAGGTTCAGTTCCAGGTGAGCTTGAATGACATGATTTATTGGGTTATCTGTTAGGGTTACCTTTAAAAGAACAAAATATTTTTATTAGTGCTTTCTAGAAATCACTCATAAAGATTGGTTTTACCAATGCTAAAATAAAATGTGCTAATAAAACCTATCTTTACCAATACTAACTATTAGAGACCATAATGACGGATATTTATCAGTTCATTTTTATCACTAATAAAACATATTTTTATCAGTGATCAGAGATAGCATTGATAAATATAGGACTCATCAGGGTTTTTTAGAAAGTAGTGATAAAAAATATAAAAAATAATTTAAAATATTAGATGAATATATTTTAATGATGTTTAAACTATTAAAAATTTAAAAATAATTAAATTATTAATGAATAAATAATCTTAAATATATAAATTTTATAAATGATTGTAATTTAATAACTAAAAACCAATAGACTTCAAAAAATTTAAAAAATTAATTAGGTTTTTTAATTATATATATTATTAAAAAATTAAAAATGAAGATGAATTCATATTAAATATTTATATTGCAACCATATTAAAAGAATTAAATATTAATGAATAAGTATGTGTAAAAAATATTAAAAATGAACATATTATAAAAATATTAAATGAATAAATATTAAAAACTAATAAATTCAAAAGAACAGTTAGAATAATTCGAATCATCAGTGAATAAATAATAATAAATAATATAAAATTAATGGATGTTAAAAAATAGTAAAATTTAATAATTTAAAAAATAATTAGATTTAAAAACTATTTAAAAAATGAATATGTGTTATTAATTCAATAGATTATTATAGAAATTAAAAATGAATATTTAATAAAATGAAAATGAATAAATATTAATTATATAATTTAAAACTATATTTAAAACAGAAATTGTTAATAAATAAAACATTATAAATGAATATTAAAAATGAATAATTGGTAATGCCCAAATTTTCCCAAGATATATGGTTTAAAAGTTCGCTTGTAGTACAACTTGGGTTATTGGATCTATAGGGATCGAAGAAGAAGCCTATAGACACTATGATTTGATGGGGGATTGGCTATGAAGTGTCCAACTTGTGTATAAATTGTAATTGAAGAAAAAATGATTTCATTTAAATAAAAAACAAAAAACACACAATTAATTTATCTAATGCAATTAATCATGATGAATCGATCCCAGGTTATCGCTTGGGGTTGATTGAATGTATTTGTTTCTTATAAAGTTTGAGATCACTAATTCAAGATGAATCCAAAAATGAGATAATTACACAACCTCAGTAACCAATTTAATACCTACAAAATTCCAACGCTAATCACCAATGTACCTAGAAGATCAATTTCATGATCCCTCAAAGGAATTGGATTATACTGTAACATCTTAGGTAAATAGAGAATAAGATATTTTCATGTTTATTAATATTTGTGAATTAAATATTAATTTTATTTATAAAGGGGATTCTATGTTCTATGGAGTACCTGACATACAATAATGGGTTTCTCCGAAATCTCATGTTGCACACAAGGCTGAGTTATACTGAAAAATAACAATAAAATATTATTTTAAATGATAGTTAACGCATAGTTGTTGTATTGGACAGAATGAACAAAACTAACTAAAATATGATTATACATGTTTGTTAAATGTTCTTACATTTATCCAATAAAAGTTAGAGGCTTAAAATGTTAATAAATCCAATTTTAAGCATAAATAGTCAAATATTCTTTAAAAGGTCGATTTACCACCTTTTAATGGCGAACCCTTTTTAAATCTAGTTTTTTTCACTCTTATATGTTTTATTTGACAAAATAATATTCTTATTTAGAATTGGGACATCAAAATTTACATTGGGTAAATTTTTGGTATTTTTCTCATAAAGTTTGTTTTTAATGAATAGTGAAAAATACTTCATTTTAAGTCAAAATTGTCTTTTCATCTAATTTATTTATATAGGTATATTGTCATTTTAATTTGGTTTAAAGTGTAAATGGATTATATTTTTACCATTTAATACAATTTTGGACATTGGAAGTAATTTCACCTTTAAATTGGACATAAACAAATGTTAATATTTTGATAGTTATTATTTATTAAAAACACACTTTTTGGTTTTGACAATGAGATTTAATTTTATATTAATTTCTGAAACTTCTGTGTTTCGAGTTTGGAAAAATGGATTCCATATTTTGAATCAAGAGGTTTAAATTGTTTGAATAGCAAAATTTTATTTTTAGACATTATGAATAGAAACTTCGGTAAATATTTTATTTACCAAGGATAAAGGGTAAATCTGGTAAATAAGGGTACAAAATAATATTGTGATAATATTAAATTACCCTAACACATGTCTAAATTTAATTGGATGATACATTTCAGACCATGGGAATCCTTGGGTCGATTTTGGGACCCCATGGATCTACATGTAAGTGAAAATGACACCTTAAAAAATTAATTTAAAGTTAAGGAAAATGTAACATAAAAATATATCTCTTAGTAAAAAAAATTTATAATGAGTTATGTAAGTGATATTTTGGACTATAAATAATCATTATAAATATAAATAAAATTTTCTAAATCGTGGTATTTTATTTATAGTTTTTAGACATCAAATAAATAAATTTAATTATGACCCAATGATGATGTAATGATTACCTCATTAATGAATGTTTTAAATAAATGATATTATAAATATTAAAATAAATTTTTTTGAACCTTTTCATATCATCCATGAATTTTATGGATGATTAAAACTTTTTATATTTGAATTAATATAGGTTTTTTGAAATAATCAAGTTTTTATGGATTTTTTAATGTCTTGATATGAATAGTTTATAAATTGACATAAATGAGTTTTTAAAATGAATACTATTTTATTAAATGAGAAAATAATCCTAAAATATAATATTCGGCCAAATGACATATATGATGTTAAAAATGTCAATAATGATCCATTTTTGGGTCTCTTGGCATTTTATATTAAATATATTAACCATATAGTATGAATATACAAGAGGACATGGTAAAAGTTAAATTAGTCAACTAAAGGATAAAGCTAAAATATAAGGTTAATTTATACCCTAAACATGTCTAAAACCCATTGTTTGAAATAATATAGAATAATAGTCATATTATATTCAAATTAAATTAGTTTTGGACCATTTGAAACCGAAATTTAGTTTATAATAAAATAATATTTTCAAACTTTCCTAAAGAGACCCTTCTCCCCCTTATAAAAAGTCATCACCTATAACCCATTACACACAATTATAAAGACCTTTTTCTCATCCAAAATCTTCTCTAAGAATCCCTCAACATCCTTATTTTCCACCTATAAGACTTACCTTAGGCGTGAATCACTTCAATAAATCTTTTTGGTTTAAACGAAAGGGATTTACATGATTTAAAGGTAACGTCTTCTCTCAAGTTCTTTTCATTTATTTTCCTTCTCCAACCACCTAAACTCTATTTATTCAATTATTTTATAACAAAAAAAATATATTAAATATACTATAATGTTGTTACAATTATTATTATAACTACACATCCTTACACCTCCATCTAATGGGTATAGAACATACTATTTCTGTGGAAGGCAAACTATTGCCTCACGGAATGACGATTGTTAAATTATATCTTACTGACTTAAACAGTGGCCATTATTATGGAAATGTATTTATATATGATATATATTATTTTTATATCTTCTCTATTATTATATAATTTTTATTTAAATCATACCTTTATGCTTTTCATGTTGTGTAATTACGATAATTTCATTTGAGGAAGTGCGGAATACCGCCCCCTCAAAGTTATATGAATCGTTCATTACATACATGGAATGTATAAAGTATGGAATTAATCAACTTATATGACCTATATTACATGGATATTATACTAAATTTATAATATACATATGTATCATTTTATTTTTTATTCTTTTATTAGGTCAAAGAAATGAAAGTAGCGGTCATGCGTATGTACGACCTACCATCTCCATGAACAGTGCATTTCATTTATCATCTCCAAATGATATGGATTATTATATATATATATATATATATATGATATTTATGTGTTATTAAAATCATTAATATCATTTTGGAGATGATTTAATTATAACTAAATGGTTAATTCTCATAATAAGAAGTTCATTTTTTACTCAAGTTCCAAACGTCAATGAATGTATGATATGAACTACCATAATAAACTAACTGTTATAAAATGGTAATAAGTGATATAAAAGGAATAATAAACCTGAAAAAGGTTCTTAAGAAATTAGAAATTAACTTAAGTTTATTATTCATGAAATTAAAGAGCGAGTGAGTCAAGTCAGACAAGAGGTAAGGGACTTTGTATCAATCTCTTTTCATTGAGGCATGTTTTGATAATATACAACTACTTATTTTGCATGGTGTTTAATAAACCCCCTTGAACTTTACTTTCATTAAAATTTAATCTTTTTTTCTATGAATTTTTTTACTAAATGACAAAAGGAATGTTTTTAATATTTGCAGCGACATTGACCTCTCCACTGCTATAATCGTTATTTGGTTTCCTCTATAAACCTTAATGTTTTTGAAAAGAAAAAGAAATCCCTTATTCCCTTTTTGGTGTTTTTGTATTGAAAATGGTTTTTGAAATGGATTTATTATTTCAATATCTTGAAATTATTTATTGTGATTGAAAATGAAATGTTTTTAGTGAAATATCAATATTTGAAATATGTTATGTGTTATGATTTTATAATGGTACTTTGGCATTTGATGGGTGGTTATGTGATAAACCAAATGATGGGAGGTGTCATGATAAACCAGGATGGGTGGTTATGTTATAACCTCCAATTCATTGGGTAAGGAAGTTGTCCATATGGCTATTTCATTTAGTGATATGTGTGGAAGTCGACTGTATGGTTATTCCATTTATGTATGTTTTTGTCCAAAGTTACCTTTATATGTTATGTGTGCTTTATTTGGGTTTTATGGTAATATTTTGGTTACAGAAGGGTATGAAATGATCTTTTATTTAGTGAATAGTATTTACTACTTCATAAAGGTGAAAAGTATTACTTATGATAAAGTATTCATGATTTACTTGTTGTTTTGAAAAAATAACAATTTTCTTTCTTTGTGTATCCCTTATTGAGATTTTTATGCTCATCCCAAGTTTTTGAAATGTTTTTTCACAGGGCATAAAGATGAATAGGGTCAAGGATGGGATCATGGAAAAATCATAATTTCTAAAAACATGGAACTAGACATGACACTTTTTTTTAAGAGTTTTTATTTTATGAAAAAAATTGATACTGAGTAGAAGTGTCTACAAGTAATATTCATGCTGTTATGTATATGTTATGACCTAACTCTATAAATATATAAACCTGAAAAGATCCTCAATTTGAATTATTAACTTATTTCAAGATTATGTAATGTTTATGGTTGGGGCCTTATAGTTGATATCAGAGGTCGGTTTAGACAATTTTAGGAGTTAGGGTATTGTAAAATTAATATCCATAAACTAATTTATGTTAAGATTTAAATGATATGGCATTAACAGATTACCATGTTACTTCGCCTAAGATATTTCTGTGTTTGGAAAGGTTTTCCATAGAGGAAACAAGGAAACTATTTTGGGAAGGCATACAAAGGAGAGTAACCTTCCGAATCAGCATCCTGAGATGGTTGGAATAAGAACTGAATAGTTTTTTACAGTAATGGAATTGATGACTTAGGCTATAAATGGTGGTGGTATACATGCACGAGACCAACCAGATCAACCCCAGAAGAACATGTCTATAGTAGACCATTTCATGAGGCAATACCCCCCTCATTCATATGATCATCTGACCCTGTTCATGTTGAAGGGTGGATCAGAGCACTAGAAAAGACTTTCGATGTCAAGGGTTATACAGAAATCAAAAGGTTAGTCTTGCTATTTATCATTTTGTAGGAGTGTAAGATCAGTGGTGGTCGATAGTTAAAAATATCAGGGATAGTGAAGAGATTGATGTTATTGGTTGGGACAAATTCAAAGGTATGTTTCTTGAGAAATATTTTCCTATGGAGGTTTAACATAGGATGGAAAAACATTTTTTATAATTGAGGTAGGAGAATGAATCAATGGATGCTTATGGAGAAAATTTCACTCAACTAGCAAGGTATTCTCCCAATTTCATCTAAGATTTTGATAGTATGATAAATCAATTTTACTGAGGACTGAAGCCACAATATAGAAGATCATTAGCCTCTCGTGACTTCAAAAACTATGAGAAAATTGTCAGATGTGCCAAAAAGGTAGAAATGGAGTTTTCCAATGATCAGGCTTTCCAAGAGAGAAAGAAAAAGAAGAGGTCCAGTTGGGAGCCAAAGGGAAATAATTCATTAAAGAAGCCTAGAGGTAAGAAAATTAAATATCCATCTTGTGATAAGTGTGGTAAAAAAAATCTGAGAGAATGTTTATAAAAGTATAGAAAGTGATCTCGGTGTGCTAAGCTTGGTCATATTGCTCGTAACTGTAAAGAAGATGATCAAGCAGGCAATGAAAAGCCAGTTGTAAGATGTTTTATGTGCAATTAAATTGGTCATTATGCAAATGAGTATCTAATAAAGAACTAAACTGAAGGGAATCAGCCTGACTACAATAAGAAAGGGGTTGTGATATCTTTTGAAACTACTTCAGTAGATGTTGGGCCATCAAATTAAGTGGTATCATGCACTTTGTTTGTTTTTTCAGATTCTGCCAATGTGTTGTTTGATTCAGGGTCTATACATTCTTTCATTTTTGAGAAATTTTCTAGTAAACTAGAAATTCCATCTCAAGATATGAATCTTAAACTTATGTTAAAAACACCAAGAGGAAACGTTAAGACAAAAAGAAATTATAAGAACCTTCATGTCCTTATGTGTAGAAAGAATATACCTACAAAACTTATTGTTTTTCCTCTAGTAGAGTTTGATATTATTTTGGGTATGGATTGGATTTCTGTTAATCATGCTAAGATTGAATGCAGAGCTAAAGAGGTTTATTTTCAGAAAGAATTTTTGTTTGTGTACAAGAATGAACCCTTAATTTTGATAACATATGAGGAAGCTGAGAAACTGGTAAAAGATGGAAATGAATGTTACCTTGCACATATTGTTGAAAACAAAGGAACTGTTAAGATTAATGATGTTCCAGAAGTAAATGAGTAACTTGATGTTTTTTCTGATGAGTTTCCTAGTATAATACCTGACCAGGAAGTTGAATTTACTATTTACTTAGTTCCTAATGCTAATCCAATTTCAAAACCCCTTTATCTAATTGTTCAAATTGAACTTTTAGAGTTAAAGAACCAATTGAAGTAGTTGTTAGATAAAGGTTTCATTCGACCTAGAACATCACTATGGGGTGATCCAATCTTATTTGTTAAAAAGAAAGATGGTTCAATGAGACTTGTCATTGATTATAGATACTTGAACAATATCACTATTAAGAACAAGTGTCCTTTTCCTTATATGGATGATTTGATTGATCAGCTCAAGGGAGATCATTATTTTTTGAAGATTGACTTGAGGTTGGGGTATCATCAGTTGAAAGTAAAGGAAGTAGAAATTCCGAAAACCGAGTTTAGTACTAGATATGACCATTATGAATTTGTAGTTATACATTTTGGGTTAACCAATGAACCTACTGTATTCATGGATCTTATGAATAGAATTTTCCATGAGTTCTTGGATAAGTTTGTGGTTGTATTTATTGATGATATTTTGGTTTATTCTAAAGGTAAATAGGAACATTAAAGTAATTTAATGGTTTTCTTGAAAACCTTAAAAGAAAATAAACTATATGGTAAATTCAACAAGTGTGAGTTCTGGTTACACAAAATTTCATTCCTTGGTCACATTGTTCCAAAAAATGGCATAACTGTTGATCCTGCAAAAACAAAAGTTGTTGAAGAATGGAAAAGACCCACAAATATAACCAATATCTATAGTTTTCTTGGATTAGTGGGTTATTACTGGAGGTTTGTTGAAAATTTTATTGGTTATCTTTCCCACTGAGTAAGTTAACTTGAAAACGTGTTAAGTTTATTTGGACCAAAGAATGTGATGATTGTTTTCAAGAATTGAAAAGAAGATTGGTGAATGCTTCAGTTTTAGAACTACCTTCCATAGATGGTGAATTTCTTATCTATAGTGATGATTCATTGGAAGGACTTGGTTGTGTCCTAATTCATAATGATTAGTTAATTTCTTATGCTTCACATCAGGTGAAACCTCATGAGTTAAATTACCCTAAACATGATTTGGAATTTTCTGGTGTTTTTTTTATTTAAAAATTTGGTGGCATCATCTGTATGGAGTAAAATGTAAAGTATATAATGACCAAATTTTTTTGAAGTATATATTCACTCAGAAATAATTGAACATGAGACATAGGAGATGTCAAGAATTAATCAAGGATTATTATTGCACAATTAATTACCATCTGGGAAAGGCAACTAAATTGGTTGATGCATTGAGTCAAAAAAAGTAATGCTACCTTAACAATGTTATGTTTGGAACAAAATCCTTTGATTAAAGACTTGTTGAACTTTGGCATAGAATTTTTTGGTATAGGAAATTTCACTATTTTATTTCAGGTGTTAGTGAAATCATCTCTAGAATATAGAACAAAGAAAGCATATAAGGATGATAGTGAGTTGCAGAAAAAGGTAGAGTTGGTTTAGAAGGGTAAGTTACCTGAATTTAACATTGATAAATATTTTTTTTTGGGATTTGGGAAGAGACTATGTGTGCCTTGTGATTTACAGTTAAAGAAATAGTTTCTATGTGAAGCTTATAGTTCTCCATTTTCAGTTCATCTTGGCAGTACTAAGATGTACAGAGATCTTCGAGAGTATTACTGGTGGGATAGAATGAAAATAGATATTTCTGACTTTACTATGATGTGTTTGACTTTTCAATAGGTTAATGGAGAACTCCAGTTATTAAAAGGGATGATTCAGCCTTTACCAGTTCCAATGTGGAAATGGGAAAATATATCCATGGACTTCATTGTGGGATTACTGAGGACTTCTCAAGGTAATAATGCAATTTGGGTTATTGTTGATCGATTGACTAAATCTACTCATTTTATTCCTATTTGAGATACTCTATCTCTGGATCAACTTTCTTGGTTTTATGTTAAAGAGATAGTAAAGTTACATGGAGTTACCCTCTCCATTATATCTAATTATAATCCCAGGTTTACTTCTAGCTTTTTGAAAGGCCTCCAGAAGTCATTGGGAACTAAATTAAATTTTAGTACAAATTTTCATCCACCCAGGCCTTTGGGTCAGTAAGGCCTTTGAGTCACTTCAAAGACTTCGGGCCACCATAAGTGCAGTTAAAAATCAGACAACCTACAAGGAACATGCTTCATAAGGAGGAGGAGTAAGGAGATTTCACCATAGCAGAAGCTAAACGGATTGAAAGAATGAGAGGGTATGTCACCTACCATTGGGACAAGCATGTGCATGCATGGGAAAGCCTAGACGAACATCCATGTGAAGGCGGAGAGCTAATTACACGATGAAGATGCTGGGGAGGAGCAGTTCCAAGTAGTTAGTCTGGGTTGTATGTAATGTTTCAAGCCTACGGGCAATAAATTCCTCTAAGGCCTATGGTCCATGTAATACTTACTCCTACGGGCCTCGTAAGGGTTCCACCTCATCCCTTGAAAGGTGGATTATCAAAAATCAATAAAAAATGAAGGCCTTTGGGCCATTGGAGGTGAGTGTCTAACTCCAGATTTTTGGGATGAAGTAGCTGAAAGGAAACAGATGGGACCAGAATTGGTAGAAGAGATGGCAGAAAAAGTTCAATTGATTCAGGAGCACATGAGAACAGATCAGAGCAGACAGAAAATTTATGCAGATAACCGGAGTAAGGATCTATATTTTTAGGTAGGTGATTATGTCTTTCTCAAAGTTTCCTCATGGAAATGTGTGATGCGTTTTGGAAAGAAGGGAAAGTTGAGACCAAGGTTCATTGGAACCTATGAAATCATAGAGAAAGTTGGATCAGTTTCCTACAGAGTGGATTTACCTCCAAGTTTATCCGAGGTACAAAATGTTTTTCATGTTTCAATTTTAAGAATTTATATGCTGGATCCATATCATGTTTTGAGTCAAGAGGTAGTTTTGTTGGAAGAGTATCTTTCTTATGAGGAAAAATAGTCCAGATTCTTGAACGAAGATAGCAAGTGTTACAGAATATGGTTATAAATTAGGTAAAATATTTGTGAAAAAACCATATGGTTGAAGAGGAAACGTGGGAATCTAAAAATTCTATGAGGGATAAATACCACCATTTATTTGATAAGTGAATAAAATTGCAAGGACGCAATTTCCAAAAGGGGGAAGGATGTAACATCCCAAGTAAATAAAGAAAATGACATTTTTATATTTATTAATTTTTTTGAATTAAATATTCATTTTATTTTATAAGGGATTCTATGTTAGATGGTGTACCAGATATGCAACAAAGGGTTTCTCCAAAATCTCATATTTTACACAAGGCTGAGTCATACTGCAAAATAATAATATAATATTATTCTAAATTGTAGTTAACGCCAAGCCGTTGTATTGACGAGAATGAATAGAACTAACTACAATATGATTATACATGTCTGTTAAATGTTTTTATAGTAATCCAATAAATGTTAGAGGCTTAAAATTTGAATGAATACAATTTTAAGCATAAATACTCTAATATTCTTTAAAAGGCCGATTTATAGACTTTTGATGGTGAACCCTTTTTAAATCTTGTTTTTTTAACTCTTATATGTTCTATTTGAAAAAATAATAATATTCTTTAGAATCAGGACATCAAAATTTACTTTAGGTAATTTTTTGGTATTTTTCTGATAATGTTCATTTTTAATGAATAGTGAAAAAAACATCATTTTAAGTCAAAACTCTCTTTTCATATGATTTATTTATATAGTTAGATTATCCTTATAATTGGTTTTAAAATGTTCATGGATTATATTTTTACCAGTTAAGCCAATTTTGGTCATTATAAGTAATTTCACTATTAAATTGTACATAAACAAATGTTAATATTTTGATAGTTATTATTTATTAAAAACACGCCTTGTGGTTTTGACAACGTGAATTAATATTAAATTAATTTCTGTAACTTCTATGTTTTGAATTTGGAAAAATGGATTCCATATTTGGAATCAGGAGGTACAAATTATTTTAATAGGTATCTTTTATTTTTAGACATTTTGAATAGTAAATTTATTAAATATTTTATTTTCCATGGTTAAAGGGTAAATGAGGTAAATAAGAGTAAGAAAATAATATAATAATATTATTAAATTACCCTAACACGTGTCCAAATTCTATTTTATGATACATGTCCGACCATGGGAATCATTTGGTCGATTTTGGGACCCCATTGAGCCACTTGTAAGTGAAAATGACACCTTATAAAAATTAATTTAAAGTTAAGGAAATGTAACATAAACATATATCTCTTAGTAAAACAATTATTATAATGCATTATATAAGTGATATTTTCGACTATAAATAGTCATTATAAAGATAAAAATATTTACTAAATAATTTAATTTTATTTATAATTTTTAGAAATCAAATAAATAAATTTATTTAGGACACAATGATTATGTAATGATTAACTCATTAATGAATGTTTTAAATAAATGATATTATAAATATTAAAATAAATTTATCTTGAACCTTTTTATGTCAAACAAGAATTTTATGGATGATTATAAGTTTTTATATTTGAATTAATGTTTGTTTTTATAATGAATCATGTTTTTATGTATTTTTTTAATGTCTTGATATGAATATTATATAAATTGACATAAATGAGTTTTTAAAATGAATACTATTTTATTAAATGATAAAATAATCCTAAAAATAGAATATTCTACCAAATAACATATATGATGTTAAAAATGTTATTAATGATCCATTTTTGGGTCTCTTTTGATTTTTTAGTAAATATATTAACCATATAATATGAATATACAAGAGGATATGATAAAAGTTAAATTAGTCGACTGAAGGTTAAAGCTAAAAGATAGGTTATTTTTAGGCCATAAACTTGCCTAAAACACATTGGTTAAGAGGATTGTAAATAATATTAATCTTATCTTAAAAGTTAATTATTTTGGGACCTTTTTAAACCATAATTTAGTTTATAATAAAATAATATTTTCAAACTTTCCTTAAGAGGCCCTCCCCCTTATAAAAATCCATCAACTCTAACCTATTACACACACCTCTCAAGACCTTTGGCTCATATAGACTCTTCTCAAAGAATCTATCAACATCTCTATATTCCTCCTAGAAGCCTTAACTTAAGCATAAATCACTTCAATAAATCCTTTTGGTTCAAACCAAAGGGAGTTACCGATTTAAAGGTAACGTCTTATCTCAAGTTCTTTTCTTTTATTTTCCTTATTTACCCCCTAAAATTTATTTATTTGATTATTTTATAACAACACCTGTATATTAAATAAACTAGTATGTTGTTATGATGATGAGTTGAACTACAGATCCACACACCTACCTCTAATGGGTATAGAACATATTGTTTCCCTAGACGGTGAACTACTGCCTCACGAAACGACGATTGTTCAATTATCTCCTACCGCCTCTCATAGTGGCCATTATGATGACACTATATTTATATATGATATATTTTATATTTATATATTCATTATTATTATTTAATTTTTATTTAAATCATACCTTTATGCTTTTCATGTCGTGTAATTATGATAATTTCATTTGAGGAAGTGCGGACTACCACCCCCTCAAAGTGATATGAATCGTTCATGCCATACATGGAATCTATAAAGGATGGAATTAATGAAAATATATAACCTATATAACATGAATATTATAATAGATTTATAATATACTTATTTATCATTTTATTTTTCATTATTTTATTATGACAAAGAAATAAATGTAGCGTTCATGCGTACGTACGACCTACCATCCCCATGAATAGTGCATTTCATTTCTCATCTCCAAATACTATTTATTATTATTATATATATATATATATATATATATATATATATATGATATTTATGTGTTATTAAAATCATAAATATAATTATGGATATGATTTACTTATAACTGCCTAGTTAATTCTCATAATAACAAGTTCATTTTTGACTTAAGTTCCGAACATCGATGAATGTCCGATATGAAGTACAATAATTAAATGATTGTTATAACATGGTAATATGTGATATAAAAGGAATAATAAACATAAAAAAGTTTCTTAATAAAATTAACTTAAGTTTAATATTTATGAAATTAAAGAACGAGCAAGTCAAGTCGGACACAAGGTAAGGAACTTTGTCTCAATCTCCATTCATCGAGGCATGTTTTGATAATATACAAATCATTCTTTTAGACAATGTTTAATAAAACACTTTGACCTTTAATTTCCTTCAAATAGAATCTTTTTTCTATTAAGTGTTTTACTAAATGACAAAAGTAATGTTTTTAACTTTTGCAGCGACAATGACCTCCCAATGACCTCTCCGTCGCCGTATTCTTTATTTGGATTTCTATATAAGCCTCAATGTCTTTAAAAAGAAAAATAAATCCCTTATTCCCTTTTGGATGTTTTTGTATTAAAAATGGTTTTTGAAATGGATTTATTATTTCAATATCTTGAAATGATTTATTGTTATTTCAAATGAAATTTTATTAGTGAAATATTTATATTTGTAACATTTTATGTGTTATGATTTTATAATGGTACTTGGACATTTGACTGGTGGTTATGTGTTAAACCAAATGACAGGTGGTGCCATGAAAAACCAGGACAGGTGGTTATGTTATAACTTCCAATGCATTGGTTATGAAATTTGGCCGTATGTCTATTCCATTTAGTGAAATTTGGTCGTATGTCTATTCCATTTAAGTATGTTTTTTCCCAAGTTACCTTAATATGTTATGTGTTCTTTCTATGGGTTTTATGGTAATATTTTGGTTAAAAAAGGGTAAGAAATGATCTTTTATTTAGTGAAGATTATTTACTACTTCATAAAGGTGAAATTTATTACTTATGATAAAGTATTCATGGTTTACTTGTTTTTTTGAAAAAATAACAGTTTTCCTTCTTTGTGTATCCCTTAATGAGCTTTTTATTCTCATAACAAGTTTCTGAAATAATTTGCACAGGACTCAAAGATGAATAGGGTCAAGGATGGGATCAAGGAAAATTCATGCTGTCTAAAAACATGGAACTAGACATGAATCTTTTTTTCAAGATTTTTTATTTTATGAAAAAAATTGATACTGAATAGAATTGTCTACATATAATATTCACATTTTTTCATATATGTTATGACCTAATTATCTAAATATATAAACCTGAAAAGATCCTAAATGTGAATTATTAACTTAATTCAAGATTATTTAATGTTTAAGGTTGGGGCCTTATATATATTGTCTCTCAAAATGTGTCATTATAAAATTTGGTGAAGATGAAGTAGAAAATAACTCATCAAATGAATGTTTTAAAATAATAAAATATTATTGAAGAACATAAAATAATATTCAATACACCCCCATTAAACTCTCTAGGATTAACCCATAAAAGGTTATACCTCCATTTATTCTATTCTATCAATGGAAACGAGAAGTTTATTTAAAGTAGTGGGATTGAAGAAGTGAAAATAGTTAAATAACGAACACTCTACTATTGTGTGAGGAATTTAATAGTTTTTGGTGTGAATAAATTACCACCTTGATTCAATGGTATGGAAATGTTAATCTAAAGGAAAAAAATATGGATAAGAAGAAGAATAACTTTTATTGAAAAATTAACATGAATAAAAAACTTACATGAGATAAATTGATGACACAATTACAAATTGAAAGATTTAAATTACAATTGAAATAAGAAATTTCACACCATAAATCCATTCACCACCAACAAATTATATAGTCATATTAGGAGCCTTAGGTCTACCACCCAAAAATAAATTAAATTCCATTTAATTAGGACAGTAAAAGGTGGGAGATAAATCAAATGAAATTTCAATTTTCAACATTGACCACAAAAATAGGACCAGATTCATCCCCCTTTTGGACGTTCGAATTTGACATTTAATATTTCCGAATCTGAAGGGGTCTTAGAATAAAATATCTTCTTCCTATTTTAATCTAAAATCCATATTATATTCAGTCCAATTGGATCATCAATTCTGAAGTTATGATCAAATTGGTGGGCTAACATTATGGGACTCCAAATCTGGCCCGTAATTTAATCTTCAACATGGAACACTTGGACCACCATCAAAAACTCAAAATTTGATCAGTTCATAGTTGAATTAAATGTTCCCAAAAATTTTATCTATATACAGTTAAAATTTGAGCTTCATTTGACTTTAATTTTTGGGCTTCACTTTTTATTTCATGGGCCTAAGGTTCATTCTGCTTTGTCTAGCAATTTCTGTATTCATGGACGAAAATATGCATCTTCCCATGTGATTCATAAATTGATACTAAAATATAAAATTTTACCAAAAAGTGATAAATAATATTCCAAAATATCAAATTCATATAATCAAAATAATGAATTACACAAGTAGATGATTAATTGGGTCCGAATTGACACTTTAAACATGAATTAAAAAATGGTGTGAAATGAAGTTCAATTTATGAAATGACCTAAAATTGTTGTTTATATAAATTGAAACAAATCAATATTAATATATAATATATGGATATTAGACAATTTCATTTTCTAATCATACCCCCAAACTTGAGTTTTTCTAGTCCCAAGCAAAAAGTATCTAAAAAATATGAAACTAAATTCCCTTTTTATAAAAAATTTAACATACAATGCTCACCAAAATACTTCATGCCAAAAAAACATTAATCACATCAAACTAATTTCTCATAAGCTAGGTTCACAAGCATACCTCAATCCTAAGCCCATTCCTTTGTTCAAATGCATGACCACATTTCATCCAATTTCAATTATGCAAGGTGATGTGTTGTGTATATCAAATGATATGGGGCTCATTTTTTTGTTCAAAAGAAAAAATAGAAGTTCTAGGTGGGAATCACATTAAATGTTAATATGATAATCCAATTTTATATTTTATTCTTCTTCTTTTGTTCTTTAATTTGTTTGTTTTTTTACTTTTATTAATAACAATAGATATGAAAAAACTCTGGGAATGATAAATATGGAGTCACGGTCCCCAACTATCTAATGATAGAAATATTGTCAATTAGATGATCTAAAATAGAGATTTAAAATTCATATTTGGGAAATAAAACAATGGAGTCATGATCCTTGAGTTCCAAACATCACACATTTGGACAAAACATTGCTCTATGTGGTCTTTTTATTTATTTTGGTTGGATATGAAAATTAAACTAAAGGTGGCCCCAAACTCCATGTATGATGAAAGGAACCCAAGAACTCAAACTAACACCCACAATCCACTAGGTGTATATTGTCGAATTTTGATTAAAATAATTAAAATGTTAGTAGTGAAAAATCACATTAGAAAACATCACTTTACAAAAACTATGCTCATGAACATAAACATGCATTAGTTTCATAATCAAGGCATTAAAAATCATCTCACATTCATTTTTTATGATTCCTAATGTAAATTAACATGTAAAAGGATAATGCAATATATTTTTTCATTTTATATAATTTTTATCATTAACGACGTTTTTTTCAAAAATCTAAGATTTTCACTCCCCCAAATTTGAATTACACTCTCCTTAGTGTTTAAAGAGTAGAGAAAAGAGATTTCATAATTTGGATGAAATAGGGGGAGAATTTTATTTGAATTGAATTCTTGGAAAACAACCACCTAGTTTGAATATGACATCCCATAAATAATAAAATGATCACATTGGCTTCACGTCACATGTATACTCCTTAGGGATGATTGATGGCTGGGTTTGAACTTTAGAAATCATGGGTGTTATTTGGAAGTATTAAAATTATTGAGCTTCTCAATCTAAGAAACAAGAAACATTATATCACATTTGAAATCCCAAGGGGGTTCCCTCAACAAAAAACACACAAAATAAAAGAAAAGAAAAACAATGAAAAATATGGTTTTCCACCCATATGGCTATTACTTTAAATTCATTATCTTGATTTGGACCCCCAAACATATCCAATACCAATTTTCAACATTTCAAGGACCCTGTTTTCCTATAATGCAACTAGATTGAGATTTATTTTTTGTTTATAATGTGTTCCATGTACAATCCTTTGTTATACAATGAGTTGAAAAATTCATTTTATATCATTAATGGTTGATGTGGTTTGATTTGTAGTCTTTCCTAATGCATTAACAATCATTCATTATTTATTAGATTTAATAGAAGAATTAATTGAAACTGAAAGGTCACAGTTATACACTATGAAGGGATACTTAATCGGGGAAGAAAGTACAATAATTTTGAGTTTGGGTTGGATAGGACATTCTGACATAGGCCAGGACATTAAATCTAAATAAGTTTCATTTTCAAAAAAATTCCATAGAATTGGTTCCTTTTGAATAGAAGATTAAAACAAAAAAATAGATATATCCATTTCATGTAATGGTATGGACTTAATGTTTGTGATTTATTCCAATGGTTTAGTGATTGATGTTTCTGAAAAATAATCAAATCAGTTATATTCAGAAAACTCACTCCCTGATGTTGAATTATACTCTTTTAAATCAAAAATATATATTTTCTTCTAATTTAAATGACCTTCAACAATTCATTAATCCTATTTCAGTATCCCAAATCCTAAGTATGGTTATCAATTAAATGCATGATGGGTTTTGGTGTAAGAAGATTCTTGTATTAATGATATGGAAGGGACAACCTTTGTCGTAATGGGTTCCATAATTGGTTCAATTCATTATAGTTCTACTCTCAAGGATGAAACTTCCGAATTGAATTTATCCATTTGTTCACACAATTGTTCAAGAAGTTTTTGTTTATTTGGATGTATAGAATTTTGGAAATCATGTAGGTAGGTATGACTTATCTCTTCAACCATTCTTGGGAGGGCTGAAAATTTATCTTTTAAACATTTATCATCTAATTGACCGTACATATCACAAGGTGTGGGGTACTCATTCATGGTTTGATAAGAGAAATTCCAAATGTTAGTGGCTCCCAAATATTGATTTCTTATTTTATTATTTAATGGGTTTATAATATGGTAATGTTCAAGATACTCCATTGGAGAATATTGAACTTTGATTTTGAGATTTTATTGACAAAGACAAATAGAAAGGGAAAGAGGGCTGATAAATGGGGTGTTAGAAAATAGAATTTCAGGTGAAAAAATATGGTGAGTGTCTATGATACTGACTTGGGTCCCCATAAACAATGCCAAAATTTCATTACACCCAAATTTAACCATGTAATATGGTGTAATTGATCGCGTATAGTACATCATGGGTAATCGAATCTATAGGAACCAAAGAAGAACCTATAAACACTATGATTTGATTGAGGATTGTATATGAAGTGGAAACATGGGTGTTGATTATAATAGAATAAATAATTATTTAATTTAAATAAGAAAACTCAATTACTTGTTCTAAAACAATTAATTATGATAAGTCGACCCTAGGTTGTCACTTGGGGTGGATTGGATGTATTTGTTTGTTTTAATGTTTGAGATCACTAATTCAATATGAATCCACAAAATTAGATAATTCCACAACCTCATTAACCAAGTTAATACCTACATAGTTCCACGTCTAATAATGAAAACACTTATAGGATTACTTTCCTGATCCCTCCATGGGATTGGATCACACTAGAACTCATATTGTGTCATCATTAAAGTTGGTGAAGATGAAGTAGAAAATAATTCATCGAATGGAAGTATTAAAATAATTAATTGATATTAAAGAACATGAAATAACATTCAATACACCCTAATAAAACTATCTAGTATTAAATAGTAAAATTTTATCCCTCTATTGATTCTAT
Source organism: Viscum album (assembly GCA_963277665.1). Taxonomy (NCBI): domain Eukaryota; kingdom Viridiplantae; phylum Streptophyta; class Magnoliopsida; order Santalales; family Viscaceae; genus Viscum; species Viscum album. The sequence continues at coordinate 539,758,749 of OY728142.1, read as the reverse complement.
TCTATCAATGGAATCAAGGATTCGACTTAAAGAAGTGGGATTGAAGAAGTGAAAACAATGAAATAACAAACACTCCACCATTGTGTATGAAATTTTAGAATTGTTGGCATGAAAAAATCTACACCATGATTCAATGGTATCAAAATATTAATGGAAATGTAAAAATAAAATTAAGGAGAATAATAAGAATAAATTTTGTTAATAAATGAATGTGAACTGAAAATTTACATGAGAGAAATTGATGACCTAATTATAAATTGAAAGCCTGAAATTACAATAGGAATAAAAACATTCACACCCCAAATAACTTCACCAAGAGTTATTTATATAGTAATATTAGTAGAACTAGTTATACCCCCAACAAAAAATTCCATCCCATTTAACTAATATCTTAAAGGGTGGGAGTGTAATCAATTAAAATTGTAGTTTTCAACTTTGACCGCAAAATAGGACCAGATTCATCTCCCTTTTGGACGTTCAAATTTTACACTAAAGATGGATGAATCCAAAAGGGTTCATAGAAGGAAAATATATTTTTCTAGGTTTCCTATAAAATCCTTTATGATTTCATTCCAGTTGGATCATCAATTAGGAAGTTATTATGAAATTGGTGGGCTGGCTTTATAGAGCTTCAAATTTGGCACACACTTCAATCAGTAACTTTGGCCACCTAGATCACCATGAAAACCTCAGAATTTCCTCGAGTCATAATTTATGAAATGTTTCCCATAATTTTATCTATATACAGTTAAAATTTTAGCTTCATTGGACTAGAAATTTTTTGTTGCACTTTTATTTGATGGGACTAAGGCCCATTATCTTTTTTCTAGATATTTCTTCATTCATGGACAAAAATATCCATCTTACCATGTGATTAAACCATTGATTCTAGAAGATAAAATGTTCCAAACAGAGTGATAACTCATATTCCAAAATATCAAATTCATTTAATCAAAAAAATGAATTACACAAGAAGCTGATTAATTAGGCCAAAATTTACACCTTAAACATGAATTTCACAGTGATGTGAAATAAAGTTCAATTTATGAAATGCACTAAATTTTTTTATGAAAATTTAATGTCATATACCAAGATGGTTTCCCATAAAACCTAACACCAAACCTAACCTATGGCATGGATCAAAGGTAATTCATGATCCCCATGGGATGGAAACAAGTTCCTGGCTATCAACTACGCAACTTTAGAAGGATTTCATCCATATAAATAATCATAAACAACCAACAACAAAAAATAAACCAAAAATGAAAAATCCCTACCAAATAAGGCATAGAAATTTTATATATAAGTTTGAGACTTCAAATAAAGACCTAGAAAGGATTCAAAAAACGGGAAAAAATAAAATGTCCCAAAAAAGGCCATGCAATAAGAGGAGCATCTTCCTCAATCCCTCATCGCAACACCCATAGGGGGAAACCACTAGCATCCCAAACCACCATCTCTAAACATATTTCTTCTACTAGTGTAAAAAATAAACTATTCTACTTACACCCAAAGGTATAAGAAGGGTGTGAGCCAAATCCTAGTAGAATGCCACCCAATAAAATAGATTCCATTCAAAAACATTATAAGACACATTTGGATGAAAGTTTTATAAAATAAAAACATGAAACATTTTTATAGAAAACAATTAATGGAAAACTTGTTTTGCTTATGATGTAACAAACTAGGTGCACTATATTCTAATGGTAAGAGAAATATCATAAAAGAGCACCATGTCATGGGAAATCCCTATAGGCACGAGCTAAAAGAGACACTAGGCACCTCATATCTTGGTGAAACATGGTATAGAAACCACACAGATCATTCTCCTCATGCACAATACACTAGAGAATATTCTATAAAAATATTCTAGTGGTCTCAAACCATTATAGTTTAGTTAGTGTTGTATCATCAATAGCACTATAAATAATTGTGACTCAGTCTTTATGATCCAACTATCATACTAGTCATAGTCCGCCGACATAGTCACCTAGGATTCCATTTGTTCTTGGTTTTTTATTTAATAGGTCATGTGAAACATTACTTTCACATAAACATAATCCAAAAAATATAAACGTGATTGATAAATCACAAAATTCACAACCGATTTTTTTAACTCCAATGCACACCAAAACCATTCTAAAACATGTTCCTTGCCACTTGAACAATTTATTAAACCTATTTCATAATTTATAAATCAACTAAAAAATTCAAAAGAGGCGTTCACACTTGAAGCACCCCCAATTTTCTTTATAAAAACCACATTCAAGACATAATCATATCAAACCCTTTCAAAAAAACCCTTATCACCACACACATAAATCATATAATGCATTTTAACACCCAAGAAATCATATTAAATTTGTCAAATAAATTTTAATCCTGAAACCACCTACCTCAATTGTGTCAATTTATAGAATCTAGTGAAAAAAATCATCTGCACCTCTATAGAACCCTACAGGGGAGAGATCAAACCAAAAAAATAAATATTAAACCCTAATAATCAATATTCAATACTAAATTGGTCACCAAACTACTGGAAAAAGGAAACCCCAAATAAAGGAGAAGGAAACCCTAGAAAAGAAGTAGAAGTAAAGAAAAGAGAGACTCACTTGGAGAATTGATAGGAAATCACACCAAAATATCCACAAAAATGGAGGTCCAAGGGAAAAAATGGATGGGGGATTGGGCCTTAGGGTGGAGGTTCCAGAATGGGGGATGAAATTTGGGATTAGGATTAAAAATCATGGAGAGAGAAAACATAAAAATTCAATTATTTTATGACCTTGACAAGCCACACGGTTTCACGCATAGTTTTCCAAACTGTGAGGCCACTTTGCACCCCATACTATCCATGAAAGATATTTCACATAGTTGGACAACATAGTTTACAAATTTTGCGCTAACTGTAAAATAATCCTCTATCCAAAAACACAACTTAGACATAATTTTACCTGGACAAGGGTGCACAGTTTGGAAAATTGTGCACCAACCATGAACACCATGTTGTTTACAAAAATTTGGTCATTTTTATCCAAAAAAAAGGAAACCCAAATGGAAAATGCTGGACCAAAAATAAATCAAAAAATACCTCAAGATGAAATCATTGATGTGACAATTCTTTCCACCATGAAAAAATTCTGCCCCTAAAAAGTTAACTCAAAACTTGATCAATGAATAGAAATGGTTATTCATGCTCAAGCTATGACCTCCGTTCCCAATTATCATTCTCATCATTACCATTATTCCAAATAACATAGACCAGTGAGATAGACATCCCATGAATAATTTTATCTCAGTAATCTACAATCAACACTGGCCGCTCAAAAACTAACAAATCCCGTTCCAACAAAAACTCTTCCCAATTTAACACATGAGATGGATTAGGATTATACTTACTAAACCATGTTACACAAAACACTTCATTAATTGACATCAAATATGAAGTAAAATACAAACTTTATTCCACATTATTAACCCACTCAGTGATATTTAAAGTTTCGACATACCTTGGAATCAGCCTCCCTTGATTTCCCAAATGATGGTGACTTAAGGAGGTTCCACTTTCTGAAACACCCAGTCACTAACAAAAAACTGAAGATATAAGTATCTTTGATAGTTATAATAATATTTGTGACTCTGAGTAATAAATAACCACTTCCTGATTAACTTGACCTTCTAAGATGTCTCTTTCACTGAGCTCGGTCCCAACAGTGTGGTTTTACCCACCTTAGCCCAACACAAAGGTGACCGACACAGCCAGAAAAAGTTCTCCTAAAAAGTATCCATTTAGATAGATTATCGGATTTTGTTATCATATGAAAACTCAATAAATTCTAGATATCTATCCAAAGAACTACTGAAATTAAACACACATGCCAAGAGAATGTCTTCCAAAACCTGATTTTCCCACTCTATCTGACAATCTTTTTGAGGATGGTATGACATAATAAACATGACTTGTGACCACATTTCCTTATTAATGACTTCCCAAAACCATAAGGTAAAATGGGGGTGCTTGTCTGAGACCATTTCTAATGGAACACCAAGAAGACTTACTACCTATTGAAAATATAGGCAGCCCAACTCATCCACCTTGGCCAAATCTCTAATTTTAATTAAATTGGATGATTAGGTCAAATAGTTAATCACCTCCAAAACTGAATTCCTTCATCAAGGATTATGAGGTAAGAAAATAATGATGTCCATAGTGATCTCATCCCACATATAAGTAGGAATAGGTAGTGGATGGATAAAACTGGAGGGCCTTTTATGTAATTCTTTAATCTATTGACACATATAACACCTTGATACAAAGTCAATTATATATCACCTCACATAAGGCCCATATATTTTCTAAATAACATCATAATAAATCATGGTGGCCCTAGTATGAATAACCCACTGAGACTGGTGGCTATCATGCATCACCACCTTCCTCAAAGATAACGACACCACAAAGAGTCCCTTGAAATATAAAACTCCCTCAAAAGAACATGGAAAATCTCTTGGAATATCCCCATTATGATGAAACTATATAAAATGTTGAAATAACTCTTCCCAAGTATTATCCCACTTAATCAGCTCTATAAGGGAAGGATCCAACTGAACAATATCCAATAATGCACCACCACAATGCTCCTTGGTCTCCACGTGCATCTGAGAAAAAATCCCCATCAAGGTCTACTCATCACTAGACACTTTCAATGAATGAACCAACAATTTTATACTCAATTCATGTTCCATAACATTACCTTTTCATGGGGTATAGAAGATATCAAAATCAAACCCCTAAAGGTCCTCAACCTAGTGGAGCTGCCTTATATTCAAATCTTTTTGGGAGAAAATCTAGGACAAGATATTGTGATTAGAATAAACCACAAATTTCTACCTAAATAGATAATGATGCCACATATGTATGGCATGAATCACTACTACTAATTCCATGTCTTGGGTTGGGTAATTATTTCATTTGGTTAGAGTTTGAGAGAACCATAAGTCACCACATGATCATCCTACATCAGAACACAACCTAGGCACATACCTAATGCATCACAATAAACCTATACCCATTTCCATATTTTGGAAGGGTTAAAATAGAGGTGGTAGAAAACCGCCACTTCCGCTCCTTAAAGAATACTTGTAATTCTATGCTCCATTCAAACTTCACCCTTTTCAGGTGAGTGAATTCATGGGTGAAGACAACCGAGAGAAATCCTGAACAATATGCCTGTAATATCCCGCCAGGCCTAGAAATATTCTGATCTCAAATACATTATTTAGTTTCTCCCATGACATATCTACACTAATCTTATTAGGTTGCACCTAAATTCCTTATTCTGAGACCACATAGCCTAGGAATGTACCTCTTTAATACAGAAGGTACATATATATAAATTTTCATAAAGATGATGGTCTTGAATAGTTCCTAATACGATATGAAAATACTGCTCATTCTCCCATTCAAATTCATAATTAACTAGGATGTCATCATCAAACACCATGAAAAAATAATTGTCATACTATTGGAACAATCTTTTCATAATGCTATAAAACCCTCTGGAGTATTTTTCAACCCTAATGCTATAACCAAGTACTAAAAATGGGCGCACCTACTTCAAAAACCCATTTTCAAGAAGTCCTCCTCTCTCACCCTAACTTAGTGATAAGTAGAATGGATGATTATCATAGAAAAACACCATTCCAATTTTAACTAATCAAACAATTCATCAATTTGGGGTAATGGATAATTTTTCATGATGGTTACGTTGTTCAACTTCTGGTAATAAATATATAACTAGAGATATTTGTCATCCTTATTTAAAAACAAGACTAGGGCAGCCCAAGGTGAGATACTTGGGTGAATGAACCCTTTGTATTCTAAATCATCCAGTTATACCTCTAATCCCCTCAATTTAGTATTGGTTATAGGATACAAGGGAAGAGATATCAGTTGTGTTCCCAACACTATATCAATAAATAATCCACATCATTCTCTAGAGGTAAACTTGAAAAATCTTATGTAAAAACATATGGAAAATCATCCACCACAGGAGGTAATCTACCCTCAGGTGAACCACCACCATCCTCCAATGGAAGTAATGATAACTAGAAAACAAGATTACCAAATTCTAGGTATGGAAGTCCAGCACGTCCCGACTAAGGATTCCATTCTCCATAAAAAAACTGGGTACTTTCATCAGGTGACACAAAACTCAGTTACCTCCTATAGAAATCAATATGCACCTAAAGTAGAAACATCTACTCCATAATTAGGATTACATCAAATAGGTCCATATCAAAGACCAATAAATCCCATTCCAGCTCAACCCCTTACATAGTGAGTACATAATATGGACACATAAGACCTATTTGTCACTTAATACCAAGATTTTTTACCAACTACATTGCATATGACATGAGCTAGGTTGGAAAATTCTATATATTCAAAAGATGGGAAGAGATAAGTGAAATAGAAGAGAAAATATAAAAAAAATAGCATCTTGAGATGATGTAATCAAAATAGTACCTAGAACTATCAAATGCCCTATATCTAGTTCTGATGGTTCTCAATCCACCATAAGGAGAGACCTTTTCTCTTCTTGAAACAGAGAATGGAACTAGAATATGGATCTACCATGAACTAACTATGCCTAGAAGTTGATACATCTCTACTTCCACGACCACCAAACAGATGTCCCACTATCCTGGATGGCTTTAACTTGGGTTGCATCCTCCTAGAATCCACATATCTTACTCCACTCTAATAGGAATGAGTGGCCCTTAAAACCCACTGAAATTTCCCCATATGTATCCACATATGGAATGATATTAGTGGGGCTATAAATGCCAACTACACATTCCCATGTTTATGAAACTAGTGGAACACAACTGATCCAGTGTCTGAAACTACTAATGATGAAAATTGGGAAGGATGACCTGAGATTCCACCCCCCTTTTGTTGATGGTCTTCCCAATTTTATTCTTCTTAGATGAACTAACACATCCTAATCCAAACTGAGATCCATGAAAAATAGACTTTACTTTTTTTATCAATATCAACCATACAAACACGATTAACCACCTCAACATAGGTGCTCATCTTAACCAAAAAGATCGGAGAATAAATCTCTATTCACAGCCCCATCTCAAACCTCTAAGATTTCATTTGTTAATTATAAGTGATCTCCGGTATATACTGTACTAGTTCAGAAAAATAGTTAGGGTAATCCATCATAGAATGGTCACCCTTGGAAATATCCATAATCTCCCATGATCTGGTGTATTCCAAGACCTTAGAATGATACTAATACTACATAAAAACAACATTGATGTCCTTCCAACCCATCTGCTCAATCTTCCCAACATGGACCACTAAGTCCCACCACCTCCGACTAGGACCCTCTAGCAAGAAAGAAACACACTTCACTCTAACAGTCTTATGATTATCGAGGAAATTAAACATTTTCTCTATATTTTCGATCCAGTCCTTTGATTCCTAAGGTAAAAATTACCCCTAAAATAAGGCGTCATATTCTTGAGAAAATCTTGAGCTTTTTCCATTAAAGGACATGGTTCACATTCTTTTACTAGAGCATGACCATAACCCACTCCCTATCCCAAATCTTGGATAGCCTGAACCACATATTCCATTAATCTATGATCAATTGGAGAGGGATAAATTTATCTGGACTCTTCCCACTACTGCAAAGGAAGTCTCTAGGGAGGAATCTTGCTACAAGAAGCAATAACCATAAAGAAAATCATCAATACCACAATTATGAAACTTTTCAATAATAAAATCAAATATCAACATTTCATAAATAAAAAAATATCAAACTCATACCGAAAATAATCCCAATAACCAAACCAATCTACCCCCACCTAGTGTCTATATACATTATGTACCATGTACGTATCACCTAGAGGATAAATCAAAAAAAATCCCAAAGACCCATGGTGACTCAAGATCTGGCACGATGTGTAATGTCTAGACACCCTACTCATAACCAGAACCCCAAGCCCCGAAAATCTTATCTCCTACCTATCCGAACTCATCCAAAAATAACATGACCTGAAAATAAAGAAACCTCCTTTGATGCCTTTTTTTCATGAACCAAATCAAAGTGTCTTCCAACCTGACACCTGACCTAGTATGTGGCATGGCCCGAAGGGAATTCCTTATCCCCATGGGTTGGAAACAAGTGCGTGGGTATAAACTATGAAACTTAGGAAAAATTCCATCCATGTAAATAATCATAAACAACCATAAAAAATAAAGCAAAATTGAGTCATCACAAGAAAAAAAGGCATAATAATTTTTATAATCATGTTTTTCAACTTTAAATATGGACCCAGAAAGGCTAAAACGTAAGGGAAAAAAGACACTATCCAAAAAATCACTATGTAACAAGAGGAGCATCATCCTCAATCCCCATTCCATAACACCTACATGGGGAAACCACTAGCATCCTGAACCACCAACTACAAACAAATTTTCTTTACCTATATCAGACATAACTATGTCTAATTATACCCAAAGGTGTAAGAAGGGTGTGATCCAAATCCTAGAAGGATTCCACCCAATAAAACAAATTCCATTACTAAACATTATAAGACAAATTAACATGAATGTTTTATAAAAGAAAAATTTGAAACATATTTATAGAAAATATTTTAATAGAAAACATTATTTTCTTATGAAGTAACCAACTAAGTGCACTGTATGCTGAAGGTAAGAGAAATATAACAAAATAGCATCATGTCATTAAAAATCCAAATACGCACTAGCTAAAATGGACACTATGTTCCTTGTATCTCATTGAAACTTGGTATAGAAACCACCATGATCATCATCCTCATCCAAAATCTACTAGAGATGAATCTATCCAAAATTCTAGCAGTCTCCAACCATCATAGTTTAGTTAGTGTTGTGTCATCAATCCCACTAGAAATAAGCAGGACTCTACCCTACTGATCAAACTATCATACTAATCATAGTCTTCCCACCTATTCTCCTAGGATTCTGTTTCTGACTCTTTTGTCGGGGTGCGCGCGCATCCGTTATGCAGAGGACTCGCTACTATTACCCTGCATTCCCGCTTTCCAAAGGTAGGCAGTATCTTCTCCTTATTTAGGGAAGTCTGCTCCTTGATTGAAACAGGATGATGGGATGTCGGTTATTCCTTCTGTGGATTCCTCCTTGGAGCTCGTCACCTAGTCTGGGTCTCCATCATAGATTTAAGATGTAGTTCATGAAACTCTTACTGGTGCCATATATTCATGGACACCAGTTAATTACGTTGTTTCTATAAGGAAATTCCAAGGAGTCCGGTCAGGGCAGAAACCTTTGGTTATGAGAGTAGTCACGTTGGGCATCACTGGCATGTCTTGACATTGAGGGATTGGCATGTCTGTCTTCTATCCCTTATTTTAGGGCTTCTCGAGGGTGCAGAATCCCGAGGCATCCCACATCGAACACGGGGGACTGTATTCCATGGGCATGTATCTGAGTTTTTCCTCCGCTTTCCATGTTTAACACAGGGTATGCCGCAAGTTTAACATCCAGTGGAGATGGATCAGACTAATCAAAACACTAGTTAGAGTGGATTAGATGGGCGCAACCCCCGAAGGGGACACCATGGTTGGGGCAGATGCGTGGGTGGCTTCCCGAAAGATGTTAAATGGAATGGGGTATAAGGTGGCATGATCTTACCGGGATGTGGAAGCCTAGGTAAGGATCAATATGGATGATGAATTTGGGCTTGAGCCTCGAAGAGACTTCCTACATATCCCCGTGGCGGGGAATCAAAGTCCACGTAGTTTGGTGGAACAATGGAACACATGAGGAGGCGACCCACGAGAATGGACACTTGGATGGGACCTAGAGGAAGTGGAACCTCCAGGTTAGGGAATGAGCCTCCCGAGAAATGTGGGATCTAGGGAGAGATCAGGAAGAGACATGGGTGTTGGTTTTGAACCTCATTAAGGTTTCCTACGAATCCCCATGGCTGCGAATCAAAGTCCACATAGTTCAGGTGGCATATGGGGCTTACACTCTGAGGTGGCCCATGGTGTCGGTAAACTGACGTGAAGGTGGACCTGGGGTCCTGATGGATGGTGGGCTTGAACCTTGTGAGGCTACCTACATACCATGCCTTGATACGGATCAAAGTTCTTGTAGTTTGGTATGGTGGATATAGTTTATCGTCATGCGGGATGGGGGTGATCTTGACGTGGAGGAACAACCGAGTGGTGGGCTTGAACCTCATGGAGGCTTCCTACATACCTTACCTTGGCATGGATCAAAGTCCTCGTAGTTTGGTATGGGTTGGGGCTTACACTCTGAGGTGGCCCAAGGTGTAAATGGGGCTTAGCGCTCCGACACGGAGACGGTCGGGGCCAATGGTTGTTGGGCTTGAACCTCATGGAGGATTCCTACGTACCATGTCTTGACATGGATCAAAGTCCCCGTAGTTCGGGATGGATTGGGGCATACACTCTAAGGCGGACCAAGGTGGTGGGGCTTGATCCTCGTGGAGGCTTCCTACGTACCATGCCTTGACATGGATCAAAGCCCCAGTAGTTCAGTATGGATTGGGGCTTACACTCTAAGGAGGCCTAAGGTGTTGGTGAACCAACGTGAAGATGGTCAAAACAACCGGGTGGTGGGCTTGAACCTCATGGAGGCTTCCTAGGTACCATGCCTTGACATGGATCAATGTACCCGTAGTTCAGGATGGATTGGGGTTTACACTCTAAGGCGGCCCAAGGTGGTGGGGATTGAACCTCATGGAGGCTTCCTATGTACCATGCCTTGACATGGATCAAAGTACCCATAGTTTGGGATGGATTGGGGCTTACACTCTGATGCGGCCCAAGGTGATGGGGCTTGAACCTCATGGAGGCTTCCTATGTACCATACCTTGACATGGATCAAAGACCCTGTAGTTCGGGATGAATTGGGGCTTACACTCTGAGGCGGTCCAAGGTAGTGGGGCTTGAACCTCGTGGAGGCTTCCTATGTACCATGCCTTGACATTGATCAAAGTCCCCATAGTTTGGGATGGATTGGGGCTTACACTCTGAGGTGGGCCAAGGTGGTGGGTCTTGAACCTCGTGGAGGCTTCCTACGTACCATGCCTTGACATGGATCAAAGTCCTCGTAGTTTGGGATGGATTAGGGCATACTCTCTAAGGTGGCCCAAGGTGGGTCATGGTCAATGCTCACTCTAAGCTCACGTGATTCATGCTCGGTGTGAGAAACAAGAGCTAGCAGAGACCTGACTATCACGTCGTGGAGGGTGCGTCCATGGGAAATGAAGAGGAGATTATGCGTTGAGCAGCCCAAGGTGTCGGTACTTACTCCAGGATGGAGGCCTAAGGGAGGCAAAGCGTAGTGGGAGAGAGATTTGGGATGGAATAATGGAGAAGCACCGTTCCCCATCACACCCTTGGATGGCCTTGGCACTAAGGGAGTGAGGAGGAACATGGGTGCTACCTCCTGCAAGAAAGGCTAGGGGCTTACACCAAGGTGGATTCCCTTCCCCGAGGACAAACGCCACTCCTATAAGGAGGATATCACCCCTTTGAGGGATTATCCCATTTCCGTGGAGATGAGTGGGTGTAGAGAATTTCCAAGGTGGGGGGGACCCTGCGTGGGAGGCATGGGACTAGGTCACAGTTTAACATCACATGTTGAGGATGAGGTGCTTGGCAGTTTAACGTCCCACAGCTCGGACGAGGTGGGTTCACTTCACACCCCTAGGACTTACATAACTGGTACCCTCTGCCCCTTGTGGAAGGGAAGGCATCAGCAAGGCCGTAATGATAGGGTGTCTTGGAGTGAACCATCATGGGGTCCATGTTAGTGTGGCTATGTGAGGAAGCAATAGCCGTTAGCGTGCCTCTACGAAGAGGCATGAGGCAAAGTGACACAACGGGAAGAATTTTCTAAGGGACTTTGAAGTTACCTAGTACCATCCTAGAAGGTCTCACGGGAATACGGTGCATGATGTGGATACCCGGGGCACAAAAGGCACCCACGAATGGAACCCACAAGAAGAGCATCGTGGTGAGGGGTCCCAGGGAATTTCGTGCAACCTTTGAGTCTTGCACGTAAAATAATGGACCTGCGCGAAAAACATCAGGCTATCACAAAATCGATGATGATTTCACATAATTGGGGGAAGAGGTTTTGCGTGCGACTAAGAGGATTGCGCACAAGGAGTATGAATTGTGCGCAAGTGGCATAGGCTATGCGCAAGGACAGGGGTGCGCACAATGAAAGGAATTGCGCGCAATTGACCGGACTACACGTAATGGAATGGATTGCACGCAAGGGGGAACCCCAAAGGGATTGGAATTCAGTCTAAGCCATGGCGATCTCGTGCGAAAGAGGACTCCGGGGCGACTTGGCATGAAAAGAACTGTACCTGAAGGCCATATTGCGCGCGTGGAAGAAAAATTTTGTGCACGAGAGACAGTTTGGATTCTTCAGCCCTGAAATGGAAGGGGGTCGCCTTCTATTTATAGATGCCCGGGGGAGCGAAATACAGGTCAGTGCAAAAGAATTGCACAACAGAGGCGGCAGCGTGAAATGAATTTCACGCAGGGCGTGGACGCAAAATTATACCACGCTTGCACCATGGACTCTTCTCGAATCCTGGAACTTTCTGCACGATGCACATTTTTTCGCACCCTTCACCATTTTTTTCGCGCAACACCTCCGGGCCCCCCTGACCGAGTCTCCAGGTCCGAATATGAATTCTCTTTGTTGTTTTGAATCATTCTTCAACACTTAAGCACTTTTCGGTGTATACAAATGCCCCCCTCAGAATTGGATCGACGAGGGGCCGCAATGGTCCGATTCCGAGGGAAACGCCAAAGTGCAGGGCTCCGTAGGGTCCATGCACGCAAAAATATGAAGCTGCACGCAAAACTCAGAATGGAGCGGAATTTGATTTTCATGCGGATTTCGCGACGTCTGCTAAGATTTCGCGCCAGCCTTCTAGATTTCATGCCAACTGCTGAGGCACTTAGTTGGAAGAAGATGGCTGCCAACCAGGTTAATGAGGGAGAAGCCGCTGCTCACAAAGTTGAAATGGCTGCAAACCCAGAAGTTTATGGTGCAAAAAGGATTGTCTCCAACAACCATACCCTCTTCAACTTGCTAACCCCCGCCCAAAATGAGTATGCATTGTCCAATAACCTACCGTTGTGGGACATTGGTATTCTAGAGGAGGTACCTCTTCCGGGCTTTGAGGTGGATACACCGCGGTCATGGGTGACCCGTGATGATGACATTCCTTGATAAAACATCACCAACAATAGTCATCCTGCAAGAGAAACCAGACACATGGATGTATATATCCTGAATCCCAGGACTAGGACCATTTCTGGGGGTGACCCTGTTGCGGAGAGCTCCCCAGCTCTCTATGAAAGCACTTTCCATCAGAGCGTCACTGATGAGACCAAAGGTTGGCTGCATGACTAGGACCTGCGATCTGGAGGCAACTTCACCAGTGAGTGGGCCTGGGCGTACTGTTTTTGCCATACATGTGACCAATTTGGGGCCGAGATGTAGCATATTGGTCTGTTCGAGGTGGTATGGACATCGCAATTCCACTTCTACCACCTGCCTGAGCTTGGGCCAGAGTTTTTCACCCGGTGGTCCCCTAATACCAACACATTCCATCTCCATCATGGGGAAGTCAGCATCATTCTCTAGGACATTCACTGCATTGGGGGAATCCCATTGGAGGGTCGTCAATACGACGAATTCCTTCCACCGATGAACATCTAGGGAGACAGATCACAAACCCCCATACTGACGTGACACCGGCTGGAGCTAGCCAAGGAGATGTTGGGGGTCAAGGACTTCCTAAAGGATATTGACTACAAGGACTGGTTCAGCCAGTTCCTAAAGAGGGATCCAGAAATCAAGATGCCAGGGCGGGGGAGATGGTGTCCAACTGCGACACAGAGAAGCAAGAGCGGATCATACTGGAGGATCCTATAGGCGGAGCACTACTATTCGTGGGGCTACAGTATAAATGAGATTCAAGATCCGAATGTTCGGTACGTCATATTTCTTGCAACATTTCTGAGCGGGTGGCTCCTTCCGGTGAGGGATGCAAGGATGGGCATCCGTCCAGTGACTCTGTTGATGGCTGGCATCATGGCTTCCAAAAAGAGGTTCAACCTGGGGGTCCCCGTTCTGGCTCGGTTGTACACCATCTTGGGATGCATCTCTAGAGGGGGATCGCCTAAGAGACTATGTGTCCCCTTCTAGATTTTTCGTGGCTGGGTTGCGGCCCATTGTGGCGGATACACTTTCCCAAATGTCATCCGTCCTCCGGGAAATGGCCTGCGACCCTCTTTGCTGAATATTTCTGGGGTCATGCCAATGACACTCAATGGGGAGGGAGTACGGATCAGGATTGGTAACCATGCCAACTTCACCTTCAGCCCATTCCCCACCCCAAATGGTCAGTTGATAGACGATGGGCATATGCTCACTAGAGCAGGAGTACTTCCAGAGCATCAGAGGCGGGGTGCTTGTGGCCCGGATTGATGGGAAGATCTTCTGTGAGCCTTATGTGTTTTCCAGGTTCTCCAGGTAGTTTGGATGCCTCTAGAGAATGCCAAAAAATGTATACACAGACGTCTGGGTGGAGAGTCATCCATGTGTTCTTCATCATCTGTGGCTGATGTTCACGACCTATGGCTCTGGTGACATTATCACCTTTCCTCCCACCGGAGTCAATACTGGACTCTCAACCGAGTATGATGAACATTGGACCCAAGCATACCCTGAGGGGCTTCTGCAGAAGCGAGTTCTACAGCTCAAGGTCACCAGTGTGGAACCCGGGTAGCGAGAGAGAAGGCAGGGTGCGGCTGGGTGGGAGATCAGGATCGCATCAGGAAATGAGATCCATGCAGTCCGGAACCTCAGTAGTGGGGGCATCACATGGCGTGGTCGTGCCCTCGTCGCCTAGAAAAGGAGGGTCCCACAGAGTGTCCAGAGAACTTCCTGGGAATCAAATAAGATACCTACTTCAACCTTCCCAATATGTCATCTTCCCTACGCTGTGGTCGGCTTGGATAACCCTAAGGCAGTCAGCGAGTACCGAAGCCCTCTGGCAGAAGATAGTGAGAGACGGGATCCAGCTGCCAGAAGTCAGGCTTGTTCGGGTTTCTGACAAAGTGAACTTCCATCGATGACATGCATATCTGATGGACATGGACACGTACACACATCAACGGGGTCGGTGTGTGGAGCCACCTCTCTTGGTGAAGGTGATGCTCAGCCAGGAGCATGATTCAGAAATCACTAGTGCAGAAATCGTTTTTTACGTCACCATTTTTTACGTAGGTTATATATAACCGACGTAACAATGCGGCGAGTAGATTTTTCACGTCGGTTATTTTAATAACCGACGTTACAAATCGCGCCTGTTGGGTTTTTACGTCGGTTATCTTATAACGGACGTAAAAAACCAATGCGCGGGGGGTTTTTTACGTCGGTTACCAAATAACCGACATAAAAAAAGCGTAGATATCGGGTTTTTTTACATCGGTTATTTGGAAACCGACGTAAAAAACCAAAGCGCGGGAGCTTTTTTACGTCGGTTTTAAGATAACCGACGTAAAAAAGCTAAAAAATAGTTTATAATGTCGGTTATTATATAACCGACGTTATAAAGCATTTAAAAAAATTAAAGCCCGTGTTCTGTCATTTACGATTTTTCGATTGATAGTCGCCGGCTCGTCTCTCTCTCGCGCGGTAAACCCTAATCGGCTTGTCGATCGCCTGCATTACACTCATTTTGGCTTCATTGTTTATCTTCTTCACTCCTCTCGGATCTATCATCTCAACTCGTGACATTCAAGTAAGCCTTCCACGAATTTATTTCGTTCGTTTTTGTTTCGATTCTTGATGTGCTTTTCGTTCGTTTTTGAATCTCGTGGAATTTTTTTATTGCAAATGGTTATTATGTTCATTCAACTCGCAACATTCAACTCGCAAATGGTTATTAAAACATTGAGGATTAGCTTCAGCAAAATCTGAAAAATAATGGGTGGTACTGTAACGTTCCATTCTTCCAGCAATATTATTATTTCCTACTTAGCTGGAATGTGTCTTTCTGGATGAAGATTGGTAGTACTTATTTTCTTAAAATCATATTTTCAATATGATTGTCCAGAAAATGATTTTCATGAATGAAATTGGACCAGGTACAATCGGTAATACCTATCCTTAAAATTTCATTCAACATTCTTACATCATAATATTTTTTCAAAAAATTATGATTTTTAGAACTCCTAGATCAGAAAACCATCATCTGTTTTCATCTGCATTCATAAAAATATCAATTCATACCTATTACAATCAAATATTTCATTCTGGACTCATGGTGAGTCTGATAATACATTTCTTCTTTCAGTCATCTCCTAAAAATGATGGACCTTTTCATGCAAAGTGTATCTGATTTCTTGAATACGATGGTATGTCCGATTTTCAACAAAACCAAGTGAGGTGATTTCTTTTATTATTAATAATTCATAAAAAAATTATAATACCTAAATATTATTATCATCCTTTTCATATTTTTCATTATAAAAAAGGTAAAGGGTACTTTCTTTTCATTCTCAAGTTAAATTATATTTTTTATAAAGGTCTTTTCTATATAGGTAGAAATAATTTAATGATAATTAGATTGAATTAGGTATATTATCTTATCTTACCATCCAAACACATTTTTATGTATTAATAATTATTATGTTTTGTAAAAAAAATTATGACCCCCATTTCATTTTTGTTAGTTAATTGATCTACGAAAGTGTTATAAATGATTTGATGATCACGATTCACCCATATATATGGTTAGTCATTATGTGACATTTGGGTCCATAATATCCTTCTAATGCATTCGACAATGCATTATATATCATAGATCAATATGGGATACAGATGGTTATACCATGTCCAATGTGTTATGTGATGTGTCTGGTAAGAAATATTATAATAAATTATAGGAAAGGTGATTAACATATCCCAATATGAGGTGAATGAAACTATGTTTTCCCTTGACATATGTTATGACTTATATGATTATGTTTGTGCCACACTCTTATGTTATTCCACATACCAATGTTGTGATCTTGTGAATAAGGTTTTTTAAATCATGTTCCCACTATCATATAAATCATGTCTTATGTTATGCTAAAATTGTTATACTTGGACTCAGGTTTTATGATCTATGATTATATAGAACTGTTTCACTTATCTTTTTGATCATGTGCTTTGTGTATGCTCTTATACCCCCATGGATATCTTTTTATGAGATTAGATATTATATTTATATATATCATGTTTACCCATAATGAGTATCATAAATCAAAACTTTTATTATTTTCATTCCCTAAGTTATAAAAATAAGTATTATGTAGGATGATTCAAAAATTTAATCTGTGAGATGAGTTGTTTTATGTGTGAAACCCAGGCCAAACACATATGTATTTTTTTATTGGTATTACATATATATAGTTCGACATATACTTTTTTTTACATTACCATGATATTAACATTACTTTTTCTAAAGAAATATTAATGTCCTTAGATTATATATCGGATCAAAAGGATATAGTAATTCTAATATATAATCAGAATGATCAGATAATATGACAATATTATTAAACATAAAACATATGGTCTATATTCATATTTTTAACATGACACTTACGATGTATAGCTATTTGGTGTTGGGTACATATGAAAACTACTACTACTTTCAAGATTTGTTTTATATTTTAAATTGTTTTACATTCAAATTATGATTTTTTTCATATAAACATGTTTTGTCTTATCTTAAAAATATATATTTTTTGTTGATATTTGTTATAGGTAATAATGAGTCGAAGTTGGATTACGGCACATCGAATGAGCAATGAATTTGAGGAAGGTGTTGATGCCTTTTTGGAATTTGAAAAACGAAATGTTCCAAGTAGTGACATTTTTTTCTGTCCATGCCTGAAATGTTTGAATATGAAGAAGTTGAAAAGTAGAGAGATAAAAGATCATCTGATATGTCATGGTTTTAATCCGAGTTACAGCCCTTGGATTTGGCATGGTGAAACTGGACGGAATGTCACTGATGATGATGATTCGCAAGATGGTAACTCCGATGGAATTGAAGAAATGATTCGCGATATTGTAGCAGAACAAATTGAGATAGAACCGACAGTTGCACGTCTATATAGTGATGCTGAAAAACCATTATATCCCGGTTGTACAGATTTTACGGTTCTGTCGGCGGTGTTAAGATTGATTAACCTGAAGGCGAAGCATGGATGGAGTGACAAAAGTTTTACAGAGCTGCTACAATTGATGAAAGACATTCTTCCAAAAGATAACGATCTTCCAGATTCACATTACAAAGCCAAGAAAATATTATGCCCGATGGGATTGGGATACAAGAAAATACATGCCTGTCCGAATGACTGCATTATATATAGGAAGGAATATGAATTTCTGTCAGAGTGTCCAAAATGTGGGACATCACGGTATAAGGTGAAAGAAAAATCACAAGGTGATGTAGAGATTACAAAGCTCCCTTCAAAGTTATTTTGGTATCTTCCTATAATTAATCGTTTCAAACGTTTATTTTCTAATTCACATGATGCAAAAAGGTTAAGATGGCATGCTGAAGAGCGGGTATGTGATGGAAAAATACGACATCCAGCTGATTGTCCACAATGGAAGAAAATTGATGCGCAGTATTCTACATTTGGAAATGAAATAAGAAATCTCAGACTAGGGTTGTGCACAGATGGAATGAATCCATACCGAACACTCAGTAGCACACATATTTCATGGCCTGTTTTATTGGTAATTTACAACCTCTCTCCTGAAGTTTGTATGAAGCGCAAATATGTCATGTTGAGTACAATGATCTCTGGTCCAAAGCAACCCGGTAATGATATTGATGTTTACTTGTCACCGTTGATTGATGATTTGAAACTGTTATGGGCTGATGGTATTAGGGTGTATGATTCTTATAAAATGGAATATTTTCAACTGCATGCAGTGCTTCTGTTCACTATAAATGACTTCCCAGCGTATGGAAATTTGTCTGGATACAGTGTTAAAGGGCATAAAGCATGTCCAATTTGTGAACAACAGACGTCCTATTGTCAATTGCATCATGGGAGGAAAACAGTGTACATGGGTCATCGAAAGTTTTTTCCTATGGAACATCCTTATAGAAGACTAAAAAAGGCATTTAATGGCTCACAAGAATTTGATACTGCTCCAAAACCTTTATCCCATGATCTGTATTTTGAGAGGGTGAAAAACCTTGACGTGACATTGGGAAAGACACAGAAATTTGGTAATGATAGACATATTTGGAAGAAAAGGTCAATTTTTTTGAGCTACCATATTGGAGGTATCATGAAGTTAAACATAATATTGATGTCATGTACGTGGAGAAGAATATCTGTGATTCTTTGATTGGAACATTGTTAGATATTAAAGGAAAGACTAAAGATGGGTTGAATGCAAGATTAGACTTACTATCAATGGGAATACGTTTGGAGTTAGCTCCCACTCCTAAAGGAAGACGAACATTTCTTCCCCCGGCTTGTCATACATTATCGAAGAGGGAGAAAATTAGCTTCTGTCAGTGTCTTCATGATACCAAAGTTCCTCAAGGTTATTCTTCTAATGTAAAAAATTTTGTCTCATTGAAGGACTTGAAGTTGATAGGTATGAAATCACATGATTGTCACGTCATGATGCAACAAATTCTACCAGTTGCATTACGTGGAATATTGCCCATTCGTGTCAGAAAGACTATAATGAAGTTGTGTTATTTTTTCAATTCAATTTGTAACAAGGCGATTGATGTGAATGCTTTGAACATTTTGGAAAAGGATGCAATTTTTATACTTTGTCAATTGGAAATGTATTTTCCTCCAACTTTTTTTGATATAATGGTGCATTTAATGATTCATCTGGTTCGAGAAATAAAGCTTTGTGGACCTGTATATCTTCGTTGGATGTATCCTTTTGAAAGGTATATGAAAATATTAAAGGGGTATGTTAAAAATATATATCGACCTGAAGCCTCCATTATTGAAAAGTATATTTCTGAGGAGGTAGCAGAGTTTTGTACGAGCAACTTGGTTGCGGCGCAACACATAGGTTTGCCTCCATCTCGCCATGAACGAGTTAATAATGATGGAAAGGGGATTCGCGGCTTGAAAGTCAAATCATTGTCAGCTGAACAGATAAAGAAGTTAGAATCATACATCTTGAATAACATAGCTGATGCTCAACCATATATCACATTGCATATTAATGAGTTGAAACAATGTCATCCAAAGAAGAAAGAAATGTGGATTTTGAATGAGCACAACAAAACTTTTTTGTCATGGATTAAAAAGACTTTGCTTGGTAGATCAGATGTATCAGAGACATTAAAATGGATAGTGGGTGTTCCATGTTTAAATGTGATAACATGGTCTGGTTATGACATTAATGGTTATACATTTCATACAAAAGCTCAGGACAACAGAAGTGCAGTTCAGAATAGTGGTGTATTGGTGTTTGCAGAAGCAATTCATTTTTCGAGTGCTAAGGACAAAAACCCAATTTCTGCATCAAATTCATATTATGGAGTGATTGAAGACATATGGGAGGTTAATTAATTTAAAATTAAAGTTCCCATTTTTAACTGTAAATGGTTTAACGGTAACAACAGTGTCAGACACGATGAATTTGGAATGACACTTGTTAATCTGAATAGATTGGAAGACACAGCTGATTCTTTTATAATGGAAACACATGCAACACAAATTTTTTATGTAGTAGATCAATCAGATATGTAGTGGGATGTTGTTTTACAATGGAAAAAACAATATGTTGTTGAGGATGAAATTGATGAATATGCTGATTTATGTGAGATCCCTACTTCAATGGAAATATTAACAGAACATAATGACGATCATGTTGAAGACATAGTTTGTGCCATAAGGAATGATCACGACGAAGGAATTTGGGAAAACAATCCATCTGTATATTCCTAAAATTACAGGTAACATATGTTTATTTCTTGTTTACATTTATTTTTTCCATAAATGTTAGATATTGTAAGTTTTTTAATTATTAAAACATGTTTTAAAATAAAATAAGTATATGTTATTGTTTGTTTTAAGTTTGTTTAGTTTACTTTATCATGTTTATAACAATTACATGAATTTTAAAATGCTTATTTTTGTTCACTGAAAATTACTTTACCAAGTTTACAATGTTTACCAGGTTTACCATTTTTACCATTTTTACCATCTTGACCATCTTGACCATCTTTGCCATCTTTACCATTGTTTAACATGCTTACCATATTACCAATGTTTACTATTATGTAACTTAGTACACTTTTCTATTTTCTGATTACAGTAGTATTAAAATATTTGAATTTTTATATTTGTGAACTGACAATTACTTTACCATGTTTACAATGTTTACCAGGTTTACCATTTTTTCCATTTTTTACCATCTTGACCATCTTGACCATCTTTTCCATATTTACCATTGTTTAACATGCTTGCCATATTACCAATGTTTACTATTATGTAACCTAGTACACTTTTCTATTTTCTAATTACAGTAGTATTAAAATATTTGAATTTGTATATTTGTGAACTGACGTTTGTTTTTTTGATTTGAAGGATAATGACAGATCATTCAGATGATCAACCACATGATTCTGGGGAGGAGCATATTGTTGGTCATACCTCTGGGGATGAACATTCACATGCTCCTATTACGACAAAGAGTTCAAAGGTTGGTAAACGTGGTTGCACACGTTTACCAAAATTATCACTTGCCCATACGCAGGATCAGAGGATAGTAGTTGAGTTTGATGATGATGATATTCCTAGAGGTCCGAATGCCAAAGATTTTAAGAGTTTTGTTGCAACTCAGTCTAAGACCAAAGTAAGCATTCTGTATGATGATTGGAGAGGTGTGGATAAAGCGATTATCTCTCAGTTGTGGTAGATGATTTTGGTAAGATCTTTTGTCATTGTTTGACCATTCTTTTAATGTTTCTGGTATATATAATATGTTTAACCTCTTCTTTATCAGATGACATTTGATATTCCTGACACTGGAGGAGTTAGGAAGAAATGCTTATCGTTGGCTGCCAGGAGATGGAGGGATTTCAAATCAACCCTCTCATCTGATTTCATTTATGGTCATAGGAGTCATGACAATCCATGTCGTATATATCCTTTTATAGATGAAGACACATGGAGACAGTTTTTTGAAAGTAGAAAAAAAGAGTCATTTCTGGTAAGGGCAATGTAAACTTTTATATACTTTCTTATATAAATGATTTTATTAATGTTTTGTTAATGATTTCTTATTCTTAAATTACAGCAAACAAGGAAAGCTCATCAGGAGATCCAATCTAAAAATGTATACCCTCATAGTTTATCTCGGGGAGGGTATACATTATTGGAAGAAAAAATGATAGCGGAAAAATTTCAACAACTAAGAGCTGAGTCTTCAAGCTCTGGAGAGGTGGCCCCTCCATCCCCTCCATCTAGACATGAAAAATGGAAGAGATCTCGGAAGGGAAAAAAAGGGCAATATCTTTCGGAAGAATAGAGAATCGTAGCTGAGAGGATTGTAAGATATCTATTTAATTTATTTAAGTTAACTTTTTTCTTTATATAAGTTTCAATCATTACAGAAATGTTCAATTAATTAATATAGGACTCTCTTGAGGAGCAGAGTTCAGAGGGGACATTTACAGCTACTGGGAGGGAAGATATTTTATTTGCAGCATTGGGAAGGCCCGAACATCCTGGTCGTGTAAGAGGATATCTGATAGGTGTATCGGTAAGAAAAGTGTTTCCACGTTCTCCAACTTCTAACATTGAGGGGGTTTCTAAAAAAAATAGAATCCTTGGAGGCTGAAGTTCAAAATATTAATGCGACGATGGAAGAAAAGATTAGAGATTCGGTGCAGTCTATGTTTGCAGAAATGAAAAGACAATTTCACACTGCAGCTCCCACTCCTCCACCTCCCCCTGCAGACCCCATTATTTATCCTCCACCTCCGCCAGTAGCTCCCACTCCCCCACCTCAGCCTGCGGACCCCATTTTTTATCCTACGCCTCCGCCGCAGCTTCCTACATATTGCGAGTTGTATGTTGATGATTCTCAACATCATATAGTAGCATACGGGTTGGTATATTGTATAGGAGATACAGTTCATCATCAACAATTAGAGGTAGAGAATCAGAGGGTCACTGTACAGGATATTATAGATAGATCAGCTAGGGTACCAATACCTACAGATGAGGTGGTGACAGTTGGACAGAGTATCGGACATTTTTTAGTTTGGCCATCCAGACTTCTTCGACTCATTACCATAGAGGTATGAATGTTATATCTTTTATTTTATTTTTTTATTAAAGTTGTTTTATCATTTGAAAACTACTATAATTCTCAATTTTTTTTCACAGGAATACTTCAAAGGTAAGGAAATACTCTATAGACAACAACAAAGACAACAGGCTATGACATCAGATACAGATTCCAGTGGTCTTGACAGATTGTCAAGATATTCACATTTGTTGTTGGGTTTTTATGAGTTTCCAATGGAATCTCATGTTTGTGGACGTGAAATAAGTGTGGGGATTACAAAATCTGATATCATGGAGCTTGTTACTGGAGATAAGTTGGGCATCAACATGGTGCAAATTTTTTCCATGTAAGTCTTAACACCTTTTCCCTGGGTTATATTTACTAAAAATGTATACTTATATATGTTTTGTATTAGTTATCTTTATAAAATTTGTGAGAGGAATGAACTGACAGAAGTATATGGATTCATGGACCCGCAATTGATTTCCCCTGAAGCATGTGCATTGACTGAGGAACAAAGAATGGTTTATATTGCTGAAAGATTTGAAAAGAATATAATCCAACAATGTTGGATGATGCCTTTTTGTGAGAGGTATGAAACACATTTCTCTCAAAGAGTTAATTATCTTTTAACATAAAAAACCACTAACATTAAATTTCCTTTTATCAGTAATCATTGGATGTTAGGGATTTTTTGCCCAAGGGAGAAAGCTCTTTATTGGATATGCTCTGTTCATGGTGATGTGCGGGCAAGTTTTAAGAATATATTGGAAAAGTAAGTTTCAATTTCTCAATAGTTTTATATATTATAATGAATTTTAAATTTACCCCATTCGTATTATTTTCTAACAGTGCATGGGTCTACTTTCGAAAAAACACAAAGAAAAGAAATGCAAAGATCAAATATGCAAAGGCGAAGGTAAATTTCCATTTATAATTTGTACTTTTTGATTTATTACATAAAAATAATATATTGAATTTACACTCATTCAAAACAGAATTGTCATGAACAACAAGGCCTCATCGAATGCGGATATTATATGTTAAGGTTTATGTATGAAATAATAACAACTGGGACAGTTGTGAATTTTGACCTGGTACGATTTCCTCTTAAACTTTTCCATCATATTTCAATTTGATTTATTCATTATACACGTTAACTATATTCTTTTTCATTTGTAGCTTTTTGATGACCCTCAAACCTATACTGCTGAAGACATCAAACACGTACAAGTGGAGTGGTCAAATTATTTTACAGTTTTGATTGAATTTTAGTTGTTTGTAATGTAAAATGTAATTTTGAATATTGTCGTTTTAATTGTCTATTTGGTAGTTGTTTAGGTTTGCTTTAGTTTTTTTTTTGAAGTTGACAGTGTAAGTTTTGAATGTTATATAAGTGAATGTTTAATTTTTCTCTACTTCTTGTTTTGGTCTACTTTTGATGGTTCTTCTAGTATGGATTTGGGTCTGTGGGGGAGGGGTTCCCAGGGTGTGGGGTGTGTTCAGTGGGGTTGGGGGTGTCCAGCGGTCTGGGAGGGCTGTCCGGTGGGGTGGGGGGACAGTCTTGGGGGGGTGGCAGGGATGTCCAGGGGTGTGGGAAGCCGGTCCAGGGGTGTGGGAGTGCTGTCCAGGGGTGGGGGGTGTCCAGGGGTGTGGTGGGGGCTGTCAAGTGGGGTGAGGGGGTGAGGAGGTGCTGTTCAGGCGGGTGGGGGGTTGTCGAGGGGTGATTGGGGGTGTCCGGGGGTCGGGGGCAGTCCAGGAGTGTGGTGGGGGCTCCAATGGGGTGGGGGAGGGTTATCCAAGGGGTATACATGAGGGTGGGAGCTCCAATGAGGTGGGGGAGGGCTGTCCAGGGGGTATACATGAGGGTGAGGGCTCCAACGTGGTGGGGGAGGGCTGTCCATGGGGTATAAATGAGGGTGGATGCTGTCTAGTGGGTAAGTTTTATATGTTATCTATTTACATGCTTATTTTTGATGTACTTCTGTTTTTGTGGTATGATTTCTTGATTTATTTTCTGGTTGATTCTGGTGGAGAGAAGATCACTGCATTTTGTTTAAAAAAAATTGGGTTTATCACGTCGGTTATTTAATAACCGACGTGATAAAATGCCTGGAAAATAGTTTATCACGTCGGTTATTTAATAACCGACGTTATAAAAGGCCTGGAAAATAGTTTATCACGTAGGTTATTTAATAACCGACATAATAAAAGGCCTGGAAAATGGTTTATCACGTCGGTAATTTAATAACCGACATGATAAAAGGCCTGGAGAATGGTTTATCACGTCGGTTATTGAATAACCGACGTGATAAAGGGCCTAGAGAATGGTTTAGCACGTCGGTTATTGAATAACCGACGTGCTAAACGGCCTGGACAATGGTTTATCACGTCGGTTATTGACTAACCGACGTGATAAACCCCCTCCCACCGGTTTATCACGGCGGTTATATGATAACCGACGTGATAAACCCCCCTCCCCCCGGTTTTTCACATCGGTTTTATATGAACCGACGTGATAAACCACGCTCAGCCCGGTTTATCACGTCGGTTCATATAGAATGGATGTGATAAACTACCCTCACCCCAGTTTATCACGTCGGTTCTATATGAACCGACCTGATAAACCCCCTCACCCCTTGTTTATCACATCGGTTGTTTAAGAACGGACGTGATAAACCATTGTCCAGGCCGTTTATCACGTCGGTTCTTCGATAACCGACGTGATAAACCATTCTCCAGGCCTTTTATCACGTCGGTTCTAAAATAACCGACGTGATAAACCATTCTCCAGGCCCTTTATCACGTCGGTTCTAAAATAACCGACGTGATAAACATCGAGATTTTATGTTTTTGATGTCGGTTTTTAAATAACCGACGTCAAAAACCTTATTTATAACGTCGCACGTATTAACGTCGGCTAGAAACCGACGTAAAAAATTAAAAATAACCGACGTAAAAAACATTTTCTGCACTAGTGAATGATGCCACCAAGGGAAGATGACAGCAATGATGAGTCAGGGGGTGGAGAAACAAGAGAGGAGGCAGAAGGAGAAGAGGAAGGTGAAGGTGAAGGAGAATAGGAGCCCGAAGGTGAGGGGTATCAGGGGGCGTCCCACCAGGGGAGCTTTCAGGAGAGTGGTGAGATCATCGGCTCTGAAATAGACGTAACTGATATACTCGAGGTATGTTTCAACCCTTATCTATCCTTCTCCTTTCATTTTCTTTCCTTTTCAATCCTTAATCCACCTTTCTTGTCCTACTCAGAAGCATATGGGTGCTGATCAAGAGTCCCTAGCTGAAGGAGGGGAGGAAGCGCCAAAGGGGCAAGGTGGAGCACCGATGCCCATTATTGAATTGATGAGTGCTGAGGGACCCCCCACCATGACTTCTCCTGTAGCAGCCAGAGCACTAGAGATTGATGCCTTGGGTTCTTGTAAGTTCCTTGCTTCGATACCGGTGCTTACCATCAGAGAACTCAAATGATTAGGGTGCTGCTTGTCTGTACAGTGATCATGACATTGGAGGCTCATCGGGCTGCTGAGCCTGGACCATCCGCAAGTGTGATTATGGAAAACATATCGCCCCATCCAGAACATGCCTCCCAAACTGAGTTGGCCCCAGAAATTGGTGATTAGGGGGCGGCGAACAACAGTGGTGCTGCTTTTGGGGCAGGGCCGGAAGTCGGCGAGGGTGCCACCAGGATCGAGGGTAGAGAGGAAGGTCACCCAAATGCTAAGGAACCTATTCCCCTGGGAGGAATCTCTGAGGAAAACCCTGATACTGGCATGTTGGCTATCTTCCCTGTCTATTTTCCCACTGACCTAAAAAAATTGAGGATTTATATTCAGAAGCGGCCGAAGAGAGCTGAATGACGCGACGCAAGGGATAGAAGTACATCCGGCGTTTTCTCTGTCAGCCTTAGGAGGAATGGCTGAAGTGGATGGGGTAAATCTACACCTGGCTACATTTCCTATGTGCTGGAGGAGCAAATGCTCAACACCTTCACCTGACGGTTCATGATTACATGGCCGAGAAGATACATGAGAGCATCCAACGCTCCGACATTACCCAGTATCGGGAGGAGTCGGGGAGTACCCGAGCATTTATGAGGGCAGAGCAGGAGGTCCAATGCCTCAAGGAATAGGTGAACGAACATGATATATTCATTGAAAACTGCTCTGAGCTTGTGGAGCAGCTGAGGGGCCAGTTGGAAGATGCCCAAGAAAAACTCATAGAAGCGAGTCACCAGATAACTGGGCTCCAAACTGAACAGGCGCGGGCACGATCCAGGGTCAGCGAACTGCGCTCCACGGCCACTGACAAAGAGAGAGTCCTCAGGGGATGGGAGGTAGTCCTGGAGGCCACCATCCAAAAGGTGGTGGCATTGGAGAGATCTATCGAAGAATCCGACCCTTAAGGGCCCTGTTTTGGCCGAACCCATAAACTTACCTCGCGTTACTAATTTTTCTCTCCTTTTTTGAACTGCATGTATGAAAAAATTTACTTACTTGCTCCTTTTCTTAACATAATTGTCCCTTTGGTTTAACATGATCAACCATAATCCTGAAATAAATAGCAATCCATCCCTAAGCTCATGTGGGCCATACCTGATGTGAGAAACAAGGGATGCTCGTATTATCACTTCATTTGATCATGGGAGTTTCAACCAAGCTTCGGGCATTCGAAATTCAAACCTGGATTTCTGAGGAGATGAGGGAGGCCCGAACAAAGGAAGAGGACCTCAGACCAATCGATGTATCATCTTCTCAATGTGCTCTAGTGCATGAGCGGGGAAATTCCAGGGGCATTGGAATCAGTCCAAACATAGGGGAATGAAAAATGTGAATCACGTTACCCAAATTTGGAACACTATGGGAGGGGCGTGGCAATAAAGGATGACTGTTGACCGTGTTCGAAACACAGTAACCCTATTGCATTATCCTGAAATGGGGACAACAAATGAGGGTCAACCACTGACCATGTTCTTAACATGGGACCTAACTCAA
The DNA here is from genome assembly GCA_963277665.1 of Viscum album. Classification (NCBI taxonomy): domain Eukaryota; kingdom Viridiplantae; phylum Streptophyta; class Magnoliopsida; order Santalales; family Viscaceae; genus Viscum; species Viscum album. Next base: position 539,730,297 of record OY728142.1, on the reverse strand, counting down.
ATATCGTCCATTAGTCTTCACGAACATTGGCCCAGGACAGCAGGCAGACTATAGGTCGAGCATCCATACTGTTAGGGGGTCCCTTCAAACATGATCAGTCTTTCGGAACGTTGGTCCAGGACAGCAGGCAGACCATAGGTCAAGCATCCAAACTGTTAGGGGGTCCCTTCAAACGTGAAAGAGGATGAGGATCCGAATAAAGGGGCACGCGAAGCATGTAATGTAAAGTGGTGGTTTGTTCTCATAGAATCTAATACTCCCAAAATTACGCCACCATGGTGGAAGCACATTAGGCGGGTGCATGAATCTGATCATCAATCATCCCTATTTTCCGACAGGACCTCTCTGGTGAGGGAACTGTCGCTTCCTAATGTCATCATAGGGAATCCTGAACTTGTTCAGGGAAAATGTTGTGGTTATTCAACTCCCCGAAGGGTCAGACCAAGGGGTCGACGGTGGGGGAAAGGATGGGATTTGTGGTTCCTGGGGCTGGACCCGAGACGAAATGTCTGGTTACTCCGATGTGTCCCATAAGGATGGGAATCAAGCCACACGTAGTTATGAAAAGGGTCTTAGTTTAAGGTCTTAGAACTAGGACTAGGGATCGGTAAAGAATGTAGGAGGCACATGGTAAGTTGATTATGAAACCCTGTGTGAATGAGTACATGAGTCCAGATTACCATGTGTTCCTTGGAGAAGTGTTTAGGTCAAGAGACCGAACATGAAAATTAGGCTGGGCCCATGGGTAAGCACCTAGGAATTCCTACATATATCATGAGAATGAGAATCAAGCCATATGTAGTTCTTGGGGAAAGGGGCGTGAGGGTTTATCCCTCACACCCAAATAAGTGGCATTTGATATATCTTGTTTGTCCTTTAAGGTGAATGGGGTTTTTTCTGTGAAGCAACCAGCCTAGGGTAGAAATTCCCGGCATCGCCACAATAATCAAGCTGTATACAGGCGTTGACAAATTGTATGGTGGATGACCGACACCCAACTTAATTCCCCCTATGATGAGTTCATCACAATGCAGTGTCGTTTTTCATCGTGTGGCCAGGATGATATTATCACAGTTTAGGGTCATGTGAACGGACCCAACAACACAGTTTAAGGTCATATGGCTTGGACCTGGGAGAATGCATGCAATGCGATAAAGCATACCTGATGTGAATGAAGATGAGGTCTACACCAGCACCATGCGCGATTCCAGGAGAGGAGCCTCGGGCCAGGAGGCCAGTGAGGGTTAGAGGATAAGGGGTAGGAAAAACTAACTCCCAACTGAGATTGACCCAGAAGCATGATGTTCGGGTGATCCCACACATCCCATGGGGATAAGGATCGAGCTGCACATAGCCCTTAATTAAGATATTAGTTTATGGTCTTAGAGCTCGGACCGTGGGAGCCCCGAAGGACGCTGTATTGTAGCTTTGTCCCCCCAACGTGTGGAGGTGCACTAAGGGATAGTACCAAGAGTGTTGAGATTCCACCTAGACATGATTGGGTGGAACAGAATGTAAATCATGCAACCAACATTCAAGGCCTGAAGGGGCTGGCGTGACGACAGAGGATTACTGTTGACCATGTCCGGAACACAGTATCCTGTCGTGTTAGCCTGAAATGGGGACAAACAAATGAGCATCGACCACTGACCATGTTCACAACGTGGGATTTGTATCAATTTGTTGTCTGAAACCCTCAGGGGCGTTGGCCTGTAACGGTAGGAGGTCCCTTGGGCGTGGTATCCATGCCGTTTTTGGGGGTACCTTCTTGTGTCAAAGATAATGGGGGCCCAAATGAAGGGGAACACGAAGCTTGACAAGTGGAAGGAACTTGCCTAAGTTGAATCTGACACTCCTGATCCTAGAACAGAGTACTCTTAACACATTATAAAATAACTACAAGGGGACAAGGGACTCAACTTGAGAGCGGCAAAGAGATGTTTGATTCCTCAGCTAAGGGGTGAATGGTGCCAAAAACCCAACGCGGAGGAGGGAATAACCCTGTACCACACCTATATATCCCCCTCGTGGAGTGGGACATGCCAAGGGGCCTAGTTGACTAAGAGATCGAGATATCTTTAAGAGATAGGGCTGGAACCGAAATCTAAATGTTCAGATGGTCTTATGTATCCCACAAGGATGGGAATAAATCCACACATAGTTCTTGAAGATACAGTTTAACATCATGCGGAATGACATAAAATTTAACATCATGCGGGACGAGCATGCGGTTTAACGTCATGTAGGATGAGCGTATAGTTTAGGGTCATGCGAGATCGACAGTTTAAGGTCATGCGGTACTGTAATCCAATTTAAGGTCATGGAGGACCCTAAAAAAGGGTCAGGCAATATATTTTTTGTGGAACCTATCATTGGTGGGAGTAGTTATACGCTCACCATCCATGGTCTCCAGGGAGTATGCTTTATTAGGATAAACCTTATGAACAATGAAAGGTACTTCCCATTTGGGCTCCAACTTGGGTGGTTTCCTACTGGGGATCATTGGCGCTCTGGGGGCTAGTACCAAATTTCCTTGAAGAAAAGAGAAGAGGTGAACCTTCTTGGTGAAAGCTCGAGCCATCATGCTCTGATGCCTTTCTAGGTTGTGCAAGGCACGAAGCCTGTTCTCATCCAGTGCTTCCAATTCATCTAGATGGATCTTAGCCACTCTATCTGGTGCTTTCTGATCATAGACTGCTATGCGCAATGAGGGAAACTAAATCTCGATGGGCATAATGGCCTCGGTTCTATACACCAGGGAATATGGGGTCACTTGGATGGAATTACGAGTCGTCATCCGATAACCCCAGAGGGTGTTGGGGAGCTTATCCGGCCAACTCTTCTGGTTCTTACCAACCATTTTATGCAGAATATTAGAGAGGTTTTAATTGAATGCCTCAATCTATCCATTGGCCTACACGTGATAGCGGAAGGTGTGGTTATAGAGAATGTTGTACTTGGCGTACAATTTCTTCAGCTCGGCTGCTCAAAATTTGGTGTCGTTATTAGTGAGGATAGCGTGAGGTACTCAAAACTGATGGATGATATTGTAACTCACGAAGCCAATGATATAATGGGCCAAGACTTCTTTGAGTGGAACTACCTCTGCCCACTTGTAAAAGAAATCCTTAGCGGTCAGAATAAATCGGCATTGGTGAGCTGTTGCCGGTGGGTATGGTCCTACAATATCTAATCCCCAGACTGTAAAGGGACAATAGTACTTGGTGGTGTGGAGATTATCTGGTGGCCGATGCACAAAGTTATCATAAACTTGGCATGCATGGAACCTCTTGGAGAACTCGATGCAATCATGGATCATGCAGGGCCAAAAATACCCTAATCTCCGAATCTGGTGAGATAGTTTTGGCCCAGCCTGATGGGCACCACAGGAACCGGCATGAACCTCTTGCATGACCTGTGGAATCTCAACCCCTTGAATTAAATGGAGGAGAACACCATCAAATCCGCGTTTATAGAGGATCTTCTCAAGGCTGGGACCATTCTGGAGAGTAAACTGCAGCGCACGTCATCAGATTCACTCGCGCTCAGCCCGGTCTGACGGGAGACTACCGTGTTGGAGGTATTCGACCAAGGGTGTCCTCCAATCGACAACCACTTAGATCACCGCATCCGGATGACCCGTGGGTCCTGACGTAGAGGCATCGGTGGTAAGATGGCTTAGCTATGGGCCATAATCGCCATCCGGGGTAACAAGAGCTATGACTCTCTGATGCGTCATGTGGATAATCAGATCATCCTGTTCGGGCTCTGCAAGTGATGCAGCTAAGCTAGCCAAAGCATCCGCTCAACCATTCTGTGACTGAGGGACATGGATAACCTCTGGCTGAGAAGGGAACTGGGCCATTAGCTGGAGAGTGTGTTCTAACAACATTACGAGCTCTGGCTTCTTGAAATAATAGTCTTCATTGACCTGCTTAATAACTATCTCGGAGTCCCCTTTCACATGAAAATGGTGCATGTCGATCTCAAGGGTCAGCTCGAGACCAGTAATGAGGGCCTGATACTCTGTCTCGTTGTTAGTGCAGCCTTCTGACAATAGGAATGAGTATGGCTGGACGGCTTGCGCCAGGGTGATAAAGACGATACCCAGGCCTACACTGTTGAGCCTAGGATCATTGAGCCTCCTACCGATGGGGATCCGGGAGGCACCATCAATGTGAATTTTCCAACATGGGATGGATTGATCGACTGAGAGGATTGCCTCATCAGGAAAATCTAGGTCCAGGGACTGGTCCGTGGAGGTTGGATGGGCAGCTAGAAAGTCTTCCAATGCCTGTCCCTTGATAGCCTTCTGAGGCACGAACCTGATGTCGAACTGTTGGAGGATTACCGCCCACCGCGCTAGTCGGCCAGTCAACATGGGGCGATTCAGAATATACTTTAGTGGTTCTACTCGAGACACCAACTATACCTCATGGTGCTGTAAGTAATGGCGCAATTTTTGTACGATGAATACAAGTGCAAGGCAGCTCTTCTCGATGGCGGAGTATCTGGTTTCTGTATCTAGGATCATGTGACTGAGATATTAGAGGTTGTTTTACGTCCCCTTATTAATCTTTTGGACGAGAAGGGTGCCGAGGGACCGTTCTAGGGTGGTGACATAGAGGACCAGTGGCTTCCCAGAGATAGATGGCATCGAGACCAGAGGCTGGAGCAGATATTGCTTGATTTCGTCAAAGGTTGTCTGGCACTCCTCATCCCACTCATAAGTGGTGCCCTTCTTCATGAGCCAAGAAAAGGGCATAGAATTTCTAGCCATATTCTCAATGAATCGACGTATGCAGGCTAAGTGGCCTTGGAGACCTCAAATCTCCCAAATATTGCTCGGGGGCATCTGGCTGATGGCCTTGATCTTCTCTAGGTCGATCTCGATGCCCCGGTACCAAACAAAAAAGCCAAGAAACATCCAAAAAGTGACCCCGAAGGCACACTTCAATGGGTTCATCTTCAGGTGGCAGGAACAGAGGAATCCAAACACTTTCTCAAGATCCTTGAGATGGTCCTAGCACTGGTGAGATTTGACTACCAGGTCGTCCACAGAGTATTCCACCAATGTTCCCAGGATTGGCTTGAATATGCGATGCATGGACCACTGATAGGTGGAACCTGCATTCTTCAGGCTGAAGGGAATAGCCTAGTAACAGAAAGTACCTTGGGGTTCCCTAAAAGATATGGACTCCTCGTCCTCAGGTGACATCTGGATCTGATTATATTCAGAGTAACCATCCATGAAGGAGAGGGCCTGGAACCCGGATGTAGTGTCAATAAACAATTCTATTACCGGAATGGGAATATCATCCTTCGCAAAGTGATGGTTGAGATCTCAGAAGTTGATACAGACTCTGATCTTTTCGTTCTTCTTTATTACTGGCACAATGTTGTCTGGCCACTTGGGGTACTGGACCTACTTGAAAAAGTTGGCCCTGATGATCTTGTTGACTTCGGCCTCAACCATGGAACCGTGAGAAGGGTACATCTTTCTAGGAGGCTGCTTGAATCTATGATGATTTTTTCTAGAAGGCCGAGGTGGTGGACGGATACCTGAGGATCTAGTCCTGACATCTCATCGTAACTCCAGGAGAATACATCATAGTGCAATTTGAGGAATCCTACGTACCACTTCTACTCCTCGAGGGACATCGCGGCACTGATCAATGTGGGTCTTAGGTCCGCCTCACTTCCAAGGTTCACCTGTACCAACTCGTCGACCGTGGCAGAGACGCCTTCCTCAAAGGCAGGGGGAGCATCCTCTATATCTTTTTCTCCACTTATGGAGGGATCCTCCATGGGGGAAGCTGCTTCTGAGCTACCAAACCATGATGGGAGGCTAATTTCAGCTTGTGCAGTAGTGGTTATTGTATCGGGAAACTCTAGCACTAATGATACCATGGCTATTAAGGCTATCGACCTGATCCCATCTGGTCTCCGGCCTAAGGGGCCATGCTTTACAATATCAAAGTAGTAGTGGTACGTCGGTTGGAGCTGACTTATTCCAGCAAGGTGAAATAGACAAGTATGATGTACCGCTGTTTCCATGAGCCGGACATCCCGATACCTGATGGGAGTGGGAGGATTCGGGATCACTGGAGCCTGATTTGTATAAGAATACGAAGTGATCTTCCGACGCCGCCTAGATTTAGGAGAATGATTCTCCCTTGTCCCGGAAATGACAAAACACTTCCCCATATCGGGGGTCGTGGACTCCAACCTATGGATTGGGAAGAAGTACGCATCATTTAGGCTTGCCCAAGGGTTGGTCGTAGTAGTGACAAGCTCAACTTCACTTTCCTAGACTTGTATATCCTTGATTTTGTAATAGTAAGCATCCAAGTAGTGGACTTCGCAAGAGGCGAAAAGAGATGCATCACCTTGGAGTAGGCCCACTCGACCATTAAGGGAGTACTTGATGCATTGGTGATATGATGAGGGGACCTCCACATGCAAGTGGATCTATGGTCTTCCCATCAACGCATTAAACGCACTGTCTTGGGAGACAACTATGAATTTGGTGCTGGAAACTAGGCCGCCGAACTGGGTATTCAGACGTATCTTTCTGATCGGGGTCTGCTCGGTCCTGTCATATCCTTTTATTCTTAGATCAGAGGGATTCATGTCATCTTTAGATAACCCTAGCTTCTACAGTGTCCGTTTCGGGATAAGGTTGATCCCGGAGCCGATGTCAATGAGATAGCGGCGAACTTCCATGCCGTTAAATTGGCTAGTGATGTATAGCGGGTGGATGTTCCTCTATATGGGAGAGCCTTAATCCTCTCTAGAGAATGAAATGATGGCCTAACATTTGGCATCCTCAACTGATTCAGCATAGAAAGCATCTGCAGCTACTATCTTCGTCTCAAACTGGTGGGGGCTCCTTAAAGCCTCGACGAGTGATTCACGCATGTCTGGCGACAGGATAAGGTCTTCAAGGATGGAAAGCCTCACTGGGATACCGACCAGGTGCTTGAGAATGTCCTACTTCCATTCTAGGCGAGAACTTCTGCTTGCATGGAGTCACTCTATGATGGAAGGCATGGCGGGCCCTATCGGTCGGACCGGCGACTGAGGGGTACTGGGAATATCCCGCTGCTCACTAGTTGAAGCCCAGAGGGTAGCTGCCGGATGAGGACCGGATGGCTGAGATCAGCCTATAGCAGGGAAAATCTGTTTACGGCATGGCCAAATTGGTTCTACCTAATCCAGTAGCATAAATGGTGGTGGAGGCGGACCTGTTGACATCAGATGGAGAGGCTGCGAGTGCTGAGCTCTGTGTTGGGTCTGTTATCTAGTCTCAGCGACATGAACAACCTAGATGGAGGTGCCAACTAATGTGCCTCGATGACCCATATAGTTGTGGCTCTACCGACGTTGGTGTCGGATGGGGACATTGGGGAGGTTCTCCTAGCTCTCCCCCTCATCGGGAGTCATATAGGGGTTTACACACTCAATGGTGTTAATGGATGTGTACCCTTGGATATCACTTGACGAATCATACACCACTGGGCGGATCATGGGGGGAATCTTCATATACAGGGGCATAAAGTCATTGAGAGTACGAAACAGTGGTGGAATTGGCAGGGCACACTGCTTTTTCAGACGTCGATGATGCTTGCTCTTCTGGGAAGAGGATGGCTGAGGTGATGATGCAGGGGTGGTGGCTGCAGCTTCTGAAAGCTCCGGCTGATTCAGGCGTGCACAGATAATTCCATGGGTTTTGCAACCATCCGATAAGCTACCCAGTCTTTATACTTCTGAGACTCGTGGTCAGAAACCTACTGCCACTCACCTTCGTCGTTTCTAACGCTATCGGTCCACACAAAGACACCCACCACTTATGCCGGGGTTGGGCCCAACCTGACTATGTTGCCGTCAATTGGGTCTTGAAGCCAGTCCTTGAACATATAGCATTGCTTGATGGTGTGACCTAGGATCTGGTGATAAGGGCAGTAGTTGGGGTGATCAGTGAGATTCTTCTATTCCGGCTTCCGGCACTCAGGCAGTCGAACAATTCTCTTATCTAAGGTGTTGTAGAAGTAACCAGGGACCTGAACCTCGTCGAACGAGTAGGCTTGATTCCTTCTGTCCGGAAAGGGGGCTCTAGGAGCCTAACCCTGACGGGGGTCCAAAGGAGCCTGTCTAGGAGGAGGAACTTCATTATCTCTCCTAGGCGGTGGCAGCACGTTACATTGGGGCACCTGCCGATTTTGAGGTGAATGGGCTGGAAACTTTGCCCGTGGTGGCAGACCTCTGTGGGGCTATTGAGCTGGCTCCACTGGTAGTAATTCTATCTACCTAGGGGCCTCTACCAAGTCTACCGTGGTAGTCACGATTGTGGATTCCCTCCTTGCTGGGATCACAGGGGGCAGCAGACGTGCCTGACTAGCCTATTACAGAGCTTATTCGAGGTGTTGGGCCTTATCTGAGAAGTCTCGGAACTCTCTGAGATAGTTCTGAGTGATCAGGGAGGGGACCAGTTCTGTCTTGACATTCCCTTATCACAACATCAGTAATTTATCTAGAGTCAGTGGCATGTCGAGGGAGTATGTGAGCCCCTTCCACTGGGCTACAAAGTCTGTGACTCTCTCATCAGGCCTTTTCTTGCACTTGAAGAGTTATGTGATGTTCGTTTTCCGGGTGGTAGAGCTGAACTGGTAAAGGAACTGCCTGCGAAGTTCCTTCTAGCTGGTCACAGATCAAACAGGGAGCTGGCTGTACCAAATGAATGTCGGCCCTTCCAGAGTCTAAACAAAACACTGGAGATTGGCGGCCTCCTGCTGCGCTGGGGTCCCTAACATAGGCCCACACCTCAAGTTAAAGTGGCGTAGATGCTGCGGCGGGTCCCCCGTCCCATTAAAGGGGGAGAAGGTGGGGTTTCAGAATCCTGGGGGTGCTGACATGTCATCCACCCATGAAGGATATGGATTTCCATCAGGTGGGATGGCCACCTATCATGTTTCTAAAGCCTTTAGGTGGGTGATGAGTGCCGCCATTGGATCGTCTGGATGTGGGTCCCTATCCTGACAGGGATCCCTAACTATGAGCGCATTGCCAGGATATGAAATGTTGTATCCAAGATCATCGGCTCATGGAGCGGCTGGTGGAGTGATCCTTGGGGATGCCGGAGGAGCCCGAGCAGGGTTCCTTGGATTTTCATGCTGTTTAGTAGGGTTTGGCGAGACATACCACGCCCCATTTCCTTAAGCGTCGGCCTCTACCCTTTCTGCATGGACAGGATGTTCAGGGTTACCCAAGGGAAATTTTTCGGGGAGAAGCTGCATCTATCCATGCTATACTAGCCGAGGTCACCATAATCAGGACGTTGTTCCACAGTGCGTTCGGCCAGGAGGTCATCAACCAGTTTCTTCTGCTTGGAAAGCTTCTGGCGCAGCGCGGCCTTCTCAGGATCTTCCTCTGTCTTCTGTATTGAGGAATACAAGTTAGAGTGTTTGGTGACACCAATATGATTCTTTCCCTTACCGAGATTCCAGTTGAGTACCAATGCCTCTGTGGGTGGAGGGAGACCCAGGAGGTTCCTCTACTGGTTAGTAACTCTCCCCGGCGGGTCCAGCAGTAGGGGAATGTCCTCAGGGAGGAGGTTCCCACCAAGAAGTTCCAGCTCATTTTCCCTTCCCAAAAGATCAGTCATGTTGACCGCGACTCTTCTCGAGGGTATGTCCTCGATGTCACCAAGTGATTCGGTTGCTGGAAAATAGCACTGAAGAGGAGGGCATCGTACTGCCCCTATCCACGGAGTTGCGCATGGGGGGTCACCTCCTTAATAACTTTGCAGAGTACTTGGAAACTTTGGATGCATTGTTGTTGGAGGGTCCTGTAGTGACCAGGTGACTTAGGGTGTGGGACCCTAGGGAGTGTGTCCAAATCAACCAGACGTCATTGTTCACTGATGTCTTCAAGGTGCTCTTGGCTCCCGGGATAATTCACTTGTCGGTGGCGAATACAGAAGTGAGTCACCCAGAGGTGCTGGCGGAAACATTCAAACTCCCCCAGGGTGAGCAATTCTGGTGTACCAAAATTTGGTCCTACGACTGGCCAAAACTTCCCGAGGAAGTGGCCCGCTGTGAGGATGGTCCAGAAGCTCCTCAGCTCAGATTCATGGTCTGGCCTTTTATTTCCCAACTCATCAACTAAGGGTGGCTGAGGAACTGGTGGCGGCATTGAGGTGGACCACTGGTCCGGTGGGTTGGATGGTGGAGAATACGGTGAGTGGGCTAATTGGCCGCTGAACCTTGGGATGTCCTCTAAGGATTGTGGTGACCCGGCTGCTATATCATGATAGAATAGACCGGAAAACAAAGCTCCTGACACAGCTTCAGCGTCCGCTGAGGGTGTGCTATGTCGCGACTCTTCCTCCATTGACCCCCAGAATATCTCTCTACCGTCTCTAGCTGAGGTAGAAGGCACTTCCGGAGATGATGGTGGTGACTGTGTGGTCGATCCCTAGGGACACGCCAGGTTCTCGTCCTCCTGGATATACCTTCATAGGGAGGCAGGGATCCTATGGACCTCACATTCCGTGAGTATGAAGCTGATGCGCCTCGTTCCTACCCCAACCCTTGACTCGGAGGGCTGAGGAGAGGTCTCCAGCGCCGAGTCGTACTCCGCCTCAGAGTCTGAGACACGGACTGGTTTGATTGTTGTCCAGACTTCCCCAAAATTTCTTTTGAGGTGGTGACAACCCACCTTCCTACCCCTGGGTGGCTCCTAGGGGTAGGGATGATTTCCGACATGGGGTCCTCTGGCCGCACTGGTGCTAGGGCGGAGAGGGTTTCCACCCGAGAAAGCCGAGGTGTGGGGAGAACCGGGACAAATGTCGAAAGGGACACAGGGAGGACCTCCATGTTAGGTGTTGTGAAGTGGGGTTGGCCTCCACCTCTCCGATCGCTGGGGCGAGGAGGAACTTCACTGATTGGCACGGGGACATGGGGAAGACCTCCATGTTGGTGAGTGATGGGACATGCAATGTCTCTATACTCATGGTCAGCAGTAGGGGGAGCGACCCCATACCCAGTGTAGTGAGCACGGAAATACCCCCACACAGAGTGTTGTTATCACGGGGAAGACCCTTACTTGGGCTGAAGGTGGCGCGAGGTTGACCTCCAAGATGAGGGTAGAAGTAGGGAGGGCCCACACCTTTTGTAGTGGTGGCATGGAGTGGTCCTCTACACTGGGTGGAATTATTGTGGATTGGTCCGCAGTGGCCATCGCCTGTGTCGGTGACCGGGAGAGTCAACCAAACCTGCCCATGGGGTAGTTGGGGCCTCGATCTAGGTCGGGCATATAGCTACCCTTAATCAACGTATGCGGGGAGTTGGTGATATGAGTCAACGGTGGCTCGGGCCATAGTAGTCGCTGACATTGACGCCCCATGGAGGGTGCCATCTTCCATTTGTGCTCGACGCTGGCGCCGGGTCAGATGAACTGGAGCTGGTGGTGCAGGTGCGTGGCTTTCCTGCTCCTTGGCTCGGGGAAACGTGCGGCGGTACTGACATGGCCTAGTGGGAGCCCTCACCCAGATCCCTTGAAGTGGGACTCTGATTGGGATGACTAGCGTATCCCTTACCGCGTCGGCGTAGGGGAGGGAGTTGTCAAGGTGTTCCGGGGACAATCTACCAAAACAATTGAATGTTGGGATGGGGAGCAGTGGCTCCCTACGCGGCCCTCGGGGGCGGCGTTGACGGTGAGGCGCAGCTGCCTCGAGATGCAAGCGGTCCATATCCCTAGTGGGGATGACCCCATCCTCCGCATACATGCGTACAAGGTCATTAATTACCCTTCTCTGGATAATCACTGATGGGGAGAGGGGGCATGTGTGCCCATCAGTCGTGGTGGTCAAATATTTCATGGAAGAGACAGAACCGCACAGGGTATCCGCATCGATATTTCCCCTGATCCTGCACCAGTGGGCAGGTGATCAAGCTCCGGATGCAATAACTTGGTTCCTGAAAGCAGGGTGATGAACTCATTAATACTGCTAGGAAAAGGAATTGACAACCAGTGCCATAGAATTGTTCCGTCCTTTGTGTCCAGTAAGATGGATCCACGCTGACTACGTCACAGGAGGGAATGCTCAACATCCTAACTGTCCCAACACCTGGCAAGTTTCACTTCAGGCCTACTTGGTGGGACCGGGTACAGGATGATAGGGTCATATGACATGCTTATCCACTAATGCCCCGAACGCTACTAGCCTTCATGCTAAGGAGAATAATTTTCACGTTGGGTTTACCATTTCTATTTCTGACGCTTTCGCCAGGGCACACGCGCATCCATCACGCAGAGGACGCGCTGCTGTTACCCTGCATTCCTGCTTTCCAAAGGTGGGTGGCATCCACTCTTTATTCAGGGACATCTACTCCTTGATCTAAATGAGATGATGGGATATTGGTTCTTCCTTCTGTGGATTCCTCCTCGGATCTTATCACCTAGTATGGGTCTCCCCCATAGATTTATGACGTAGTTCATGAAACTCTTCCCGACGCCATATCTTCATGGACACTAGTTAATTATGCCGCTTCTTTCAGGACATTCCAAGGAGTCTGGTCAGGGAAGCAACCTTAGGTAAGGAGAGTAGTCGCATTGGGCATCACTAGCGTGTCTTGACACTGGGGTATTGGCATGTCTGTCTTTCGTCCCTTACTATAGGGCTTCTCGAGGGAACAGAAGCCCGAGGCATCCCAGATCGGACATGGGGAATTGTTTTCCATGGCCATGTACTTGAGGTTTTCCTTAGCTTACCATGTTTAACATAGAGTATTCCTCAAGTTTAACATTCAGCGGAAATGAATCAGACTGATTAGAAAACTGGTTAGGGTGGATCAGATGGGCGCAACCCCCGGAGGGGACACCGAGGTTGGGGCCGACGCATGTGTGGCTTTTCGAATGTTGTTAAATGGAATGAGGTATGAGGTGTCATGATATCTCCAGGATATGGAGGCCCGGGTAAGGATCAGGATGGACTATGGATTTGGTCTTGATCCTCGAAGAGACTTCCTACGTATCCCCATGGCGGGGAATCAAAGATCGCGTAGTTCAGTGGAACGATGGGACACCTGAGGAGGAGAACTGTGAGAATGGATGCATGGATGGGACCCAGAGGAAGTGGAACCTCCGAGTTATAGAATGAGCCTCTCGAGACGCGTGGGCTTGAGGGAGAGATTAGGATGAGACATGGGTGTTGGGCTTGAACCTCGTGAAGGTTTCTTATGTATCCATGTGGTAGGGAATAAAAGTCCATGTAGTTTAGATGGAATATAGGGATTAAGCTTTGAGGTGGCCCATGGTGTTAGTAAAATGACGTGAAGGTGGACCTGGGGTCCTGATGGATGGTGGGCTTGAACCTCGTGAGGCTTTCTACGTACCATTCCTTGACACAGATCAAAGTCCTTGTAGTTCATGATGGTGGATATAGATTATCGTCATGCAGGACGGGGGTGATCCTGACATGGAGGAATGACCGGGTGGTGGGCTTGAACCTCATGGAGGCTTCCTACGTACCATGCCTTGACATGTATCATAGTACTCATAGTTTGGTATGGGTTGGGGCTTACACTTTGAGGCGGCCCAAGCTGTAAATGGGGCTTGGCGCACCAACACGGAGACGGTCGGGGCCAATGGTTGTTGGGCTTGAACCTTGTGGAGACTTCCTACGTACCATGCCTTGACATGGATCAAAGTCCCTGTAGTTTGGGATGGATTGGGGCTTACACTCTGAGGCGGCCCAAGGTGGTGGGGCTTGAACCTCGAGGAGACTTCCTACGTACCATTCCTTGACATGGATCAAAGTCCCCATAGTTCAGGATGGATTGGGGATTACACTCTGAGATGGCCCAATGTGTTGGTGAACCGACGTGAAGATGGTCGGAATGACTGGGTGGTGGGCTTGAACCTTATGGAGGCTTCCTACGTATCATTCCTTGACATGGATCAAAGTCCCCATAGTTCGGGATGGATTGGGGCTTACACTCTGAGGCGGCCCAAGGTGCTGGGGCTTGAACCTCATGGAGGCTTCCTACGTACCATGCCTTGACATGGATCAATGTCCCCATAGTTTGGGGTGGATTGGGGATTACACTCTTAGGCGGCCCAAGGTGGTGGGGCTTGAAACTTGTGGAGGCTTCCTACGTACCATGCCTTTACATGGATCAAAGTCCCCGTAGTTTGGGATGGATTGGGGATTACACTCTATGGTGACCCAAGGTGGTGGGGCTTGAACCTTGTGGAGGATTCCTACGTACCATGCCTTGACATGGATCAAAGTCCCCATAGTTCTGGATGGATTGGGGCTTACACTCTGAGGCAACCCAAGGTGGTGGGGATTTAACCTCATGGAGGCTTCCTACATACCATGCCTTGACATGGATCAAAGTCCCCATAGTTCAAGACGGATTGGTTCTTACACTATGAGGTGGCCCAAGGTGGGTCATGGTCGGTGCTCACTATAATCTCACGTGAGTCATGCTCGGTGTGAGAAACAAGAGCTAGAAGAGACCTAACAATCACGTTGCGGAGGGTGTGTCCGTGTGAAATGAAGAGGGGATTACTTGTTGAGCGGCCCAAGGTTTCGGGACTTACTCCAGGATGGAGGCATGATGGCGACAAAGCATAATGAGAGAGAGATTTGGGATAGAAGAAAGGACAAGAACTATTCCCCATCACTCCCTTGGCTGGCCTTGGTGTCGATGGAGTGAGGAGGAATAGGGGTGCTACCTCCTTCACGGAAGGCTAGGGGATTACACCAAGGTGGTTGCCCTTCCCTGTGGAAAAACGCCACTCAAATAAAGAGGATATCACCCCCTGTGAGGGATGATCCCATCCCCATGGAGACGAGTGGGCATGGAGAATGTCCGAGGTGGGGGACCCTGCATGCGAGGCATGGGGCCAGGTCACAGTTTAATGTCATGTGTTGAGGACGAGGTGCAGTTTAACATCCTGTAGCTCTAACGAGGTGGGTTCACTCCACACCCCTAGGAGTTACATAACTAGTACTCTCTTCCCCTTGTGGAAGGGAAGGAATCGGCAAGGCCATACTGAGGGGGTGTCATGGAGCGTACCATCGAGGGGTCCACGTTAGCATGACTATGCAAAGAAGCAATAGCCGTTAGCATGCCTATGTGAAGAGACATGAGGCAAAGCGACACAATGGGAAGAATTGTCCAAGGGACTTTGAAGTTACCTTGTACGAGCCTAGAAGGTCTCACAGGAAGACGGTGCATGATGTGGATACCCGGGGAACAAAAGGCACCCGTGAATGGAACCCAAAAGAAGAGCATCGTGGTGAGGGGTCTCAGGGAATTGTGTGCAACCTTTGAGGCTTGAACGCGAAATAATGGACCTCCGTGAAAAACACCCAGCTGGCGCAAAATCGGTGATTCTTGCGCGTAATTGGGGGCAAAGGTTTTGTGCGTGACTAGGAGGATTGCACGCAAGGAGTATGAATTGCGTGCAAGTGGCAGAGGCTGCGCGCAAGGACCTGGGTGCGCGCAATGAAAGTAATTGTGCAAAATTGACCAGCCTGCGCGCAATGGAAGGGATTGCGCGCAAGGGGGGAACCCTGAAGGGATTGGAATTTAGTCTAATACATGGGGATCTCGCATGAAGGTGGACCTCGGTGTGACTTGGTGTGAAAAGAACCGTACCTGAAGTCCATATTACACGCGCGGAAGACGGATTTCGTGCACGAGAGCCGGTTTAGATTCTTCAGCCCTGAAATGGACGGGGGTCACCTTCTATTTATAGACGCCCGGGGGCACGAAATATAGGTCATCACAAAAGAATTTCGTGGCAGAGGTGGCGACGTGAAATGACCAACACGCGGGGTGCAGGCGCGAAATTATTCCGCGCCTGCGCCGGGTACTCTTCATGAATCCCGGAACTTTCCGCGCGATTTACATTTTTTTCCGCCCTTCACCATTTTTCTCACGCAACACCACTGATCCCCCCAGACCGAGTCTCCGGGTCTGAATATGACTTCGCCTTTTCATTTTGAAACATTCTTTAACACTTAAACACTTTTCAGTGTCTACAGATTCCCATTATTCTTAGTTTCTATTTCATAGGTAATGTGATACATCAATTCATATAAACATAATCCAAACAATATAAACATACTTGATAAATCACTACCTTCAAAACCAAAACCATTTTTAACTCCAACATACACCAACACCATTCACAAACATGTTCTGCGCCACTTGTATAGTTTATTAAACCTGTTTCGTAATTTATAAATAACCTTCAAAATTCACAACAAGGGTTCACACATTAAATACATCCATTTTCTATTATAAAAACCACTTTCAAGCTATATGCATATCAAAACCCTTCAAAAACACCCTTTTAACCACACACATAAATCATAGAACTCATTTAAACACTCAATCAAGCATATCAAATTTACCAAATAATCAATAAGCACAAAACCACCTACCTCTAGTGTAGAAGTTTCTGAAATATGGGGAAAATCGTCAACCAAGCCTCAATAAAACCCTAGAGAGGCAATATCAAACCATTAATATCAATATCAAACACTAAAAATTAATATGTGAACCTAAATCGGACATCCAACTTGCTAGAAAAAAGGAAACCCCAATGAAAGGATAATGAAACCTTAGAAAAGAGGGAGAAATAAAAAAAGAGGGTCTTATGTGGAGAATCAAGGGAAAACTACACCAAAGCACCCAAAAAATGGAGGTCTGATGGAAGAAAATGGAGGAGGTAGAGGCACCTAGGGTGGAGGAACCCTAGTGGGGGAACAAATGAGGGATTTGAGTTAAAAATTAGGGAGAGAGAAAAAAATAAAAATTGAATTTTTAATGATATGGACATGCCACATTGTTTTCTAGCATGGTTTGCCAACATGTGTGGAAAATGTTCACCCCTTACTTTCCAAGCAGGACATGTCCCACAGTTGGCCTAAATGGTTTACAAACCATGTGATACGTCTCTATCTAAAACACCACTTGGACGCACATTTACCTAGGTAAGGGCGTGCAGTTTGGAAAACCATGATCCAACTATGCACACCATGCGATTTAACCAAAGTTTCTCATTTTTCTCCAAATACTAATAGGAAACCCAAAGAAAAAAAGTTAGGCTGAAAAAAGTATAAAAATAACTCAAGATAAAATCATGGGTGTTACATAGAAACACATAAATATTAAGATATAATCAATTAATATTATACAATTTCAGTGGCTAGTCACACCTCCAAATTGACTTTTTATAGTCCTGAACAAAAAGTTTCTAAAATATATGAAATTGAATTTACCTTTTCAAAAATATTTAATATTCAATTCTCACCAAAATATATCATTCTGAACAATCATTAATTCCATCAAAATAATTTATCACAATCTAGGTTCACAGGAATATCTCAATCTCAAACAAATTTATTTTTCCAAATTCATCACCACATTTTAACCAATTTCAATTAAGAATGATGACGTGTTGTGTATTTGAAAAGACTTTGGAACCGTTTTCTTGTTCAAGGGAAAAAAATGGAAGCACTAGGTGGGAATAAAATTAAACCTTATGATAAGTATCCAATTTTATCTTTCTTATTTTGTTTTGTTTTCCTTGGATTTTTTTAAAAAGATTAAATATGAAAAAACTAATTATGGGAAAGATATATATGGATTCACGATCCCCATGTTCTGAACTGCACACATATTATCAATTCAATACTCAAAAATACATATTTAAAGACTGACTATGGGATAAAAAACTATGTATTAATGATCCCCAAGTGTCGGACTCCACATATTTGGATAACACATTTCCCTTTGTGGCCCTTTTGTTTATTTTTTATTTTTTTTGTGGGATACTTAAATTAAACTAAAAGTCACCCCAAAACCCATGATATGATGAAAGGGACACAAGAGATCAAACTTACACAAAAAAATCAATAGTCATACATTGTTGAATTTAGATTAATATGATGAAAATTTTAGCGGTGAAAAATCACTTTGGACAACCACAATTTCTAAAATCTATGAAAATGAACATAAAAAAGAATTAAATTAATAATTATGACATTAAAAATCATTTTACATTCATTTTTCATGATTCACAATGTACATTAACACATGCATGGATAATGAATCAGTTTTTTCAATTTAATTTATTTTTCAACATTAAAGACCTTTTTTGAAAATCTAGGATTTTCACTCCCCAACACAGAATGACACTTTCCTCAGTTCTTAAAGAGTATATAGGATAGTGTTTTGTATTTGGAAGAATGTGGGGCAGAATTTTATTTGAAACTAATTCATGGAAAAAACCACCTAGTTTGAATATGATGAACCATCAATAAGAAAATTATCACTTTGGATTCATATCACATGTAGACTTATTATATATGATTGACGGTTGGGTTTGAACTTTAGAAAGCATGGGTTTTATTTGGATAGTCTAAAATTCTTGAGTTGTTAAACCTAAAACCCAAGAAACATTAGATCACATTCGTAACCCCAAAAGGTTACCTTGAAACAAAAAAACAGAAACAAAAAAAATAAAAATAAAATAAAAACAATTTAAAAGTTTTTTCCTCTTGTAAATAGATTATTTTAAAATAATTAGCTCGAATTAGACCCCCCAACTAATCCAATAACAATTTACAACATTTCAAGGACACTCTTTTTCTCTTCTTCAACAATATTGAGATTGATTTTTATATTTATAATCTTTTTCATGTAAAATCATTTATTCTACAATGAGTCGGAAAATCCATGTAATATCCTAAATGGTTGATCCAGTTTGTTTTTTAGTATTTCCTAAGACATAAATGATCATTAGTATTTTATTGGATTTAAGAGGATAATTAATTCAAAATTAAAGGTAATGGTTATACACTATAGAGGGATACTTGAGCTAGGAATAAAGGACAACAATTTTGAGCTCATTTTGGATAGGAAGTTCATTCATAGGTCGGGAAATTTAATTGAACTCATTTTCATTTTCAAAATTTATCAATGGAATTGGTTCCTTTTGAAAAGAATATTCAACTAAAAAATTGGATAGATCAATTTCAAGTAAGGGTATGAGTTTAGAGTTTTTCATTTCTTCTAATGGTTTAGTGATTGGTGTTTCTAAAAAACAATTATTCGAGTTATATTTTGGAGAATAAATACATGATTTAAAACTATCCACTTTTGAATCCAAAAAATAAATTTCCTCTTGATTTAAAAACCCTTCAACAATTTTTTGATCATCTTCCCCTATCCAAAATCATAAGGGTAGTTCTTTAGAAAATGCATGAGGGTTTTTTTTTCAATAATATTCTTTTATTAATAATGTTGAAGGGAAAACATGTGTTATAATGGGTTCTATAATTATTTCAATTCATTGTAGTTATAATCTTAATGTTGAAACTTCTGAATTAATTTTATCCATTTGTCACAAAAATTTCGAACAAATTATTATTTATTATGATGTATAGTAGGTTGGAAATCATGGAGATCTATAATATTTATCTCTTTAACCATAATTTAGAGGCTTGTAAATTTATCTTTTAAACATTCATTATCCCATTGATTGTACATATCACTTGGTTTTGGGTATTTATTTATGATTTGATCAGAAAAATTCCCAATTTTAGTAGCTTACCAATATTGATTTATCATTGGATTATATAATGGGTTTATGATAGGGTAATGTTAAAGATACTATATAGGAGGAGGCATAAATTTGAATTGGAGATTTTCTAGATATAGACAAATAGAAAAGAGAATAGAGAAGAGAAATGGGGATGGGAAAAGAGAATTTGGGTTGAGAAAGAATGGTGAGTTCCTATGATACTTACTTGGTTCCTTATAAATGATGCCAAAATATTGTTACACCAAAATTTACCCAAGTAAAATGGTGTAAGATGTTGGTTTTAGTACAAAATGGGTTATCAAATCTACCATAATTGAAGAAGAAACCTATTGACACTATGATTTGATGGAGGATTAGCTATGAAGTGGAAAACATATGTATTGATTGTAATTAATGAAATAATGATTTAATTTAATTAAAAAAACACAAAATTTCTTGACCTAGAAAATTAAATATGTTGATTTGATCCTAGGTTATCGCTTAGGGAAGATTGGATGTATTTGTTTCTTATAAATTTTGAGATCAACAATTCAATAGGAATCTATAAAATTAGATAAATCCACAACTTATTTCCCAAATTTAATCCCAAAAAAATTTCCAAGTACAATGAAAAATTCAATTATAGGATAAATTTCATGATCACTCTAAGGAATCGGATTACACTAGCACTTAGAATGTGTTATCAGAAAATTTGGCGAAGATGAAGTGGAAAATAACTCATTGAATGAAGGAATTAAAATAATTAATTGATATTAATTAACATGAAATAACATTCAGTACACTGCCATGAAACTCCCTAGGATTACCCCATAAATATTTATACATCAATTGATTCTATTATATTAATATAATTGAGAATTTTACTTAAAGTGGGAATAAAGAAGTGAAAACATAGAAATAACGAACACTTCACCATTATGTGAGGAATTTTACAATTTTTGGTGTGAAAAAATTCACAACTTGATTCAATAGTATCAAATTGATAATGGAAAGGAAATAAATACATTATGTATAATAAGAACAATAAATTTTATTAAGAAATTAATGTGAAAGAAAAACATACTTGAGAGAAATTGACGATGCGATTACAAAATGATATCATGAAATTACAATTGAAATAAAAACCTGCACACCATAAATCCCTTCACCAAAATGTATATATATAGGAATATTATGAGCCTTAGGTCTACCCCAAACACAAAATTACCTCTCATTTAATTATGATAGTAAAAGGTGGGAGAGAAATTAACAAAAATTGGAATTTTCAACTTTGACCACAAAATAGGTCTAGATTCATCACCTTTTTGGATATTCGTATTTAACATTGAAGATGGAAAAATAAAAAGGGGTCATAGAAGAAAATTACCTTTTTAAAGGTGTAATATAAAATTCTTAAAAATTTTAGGCTAATTTGATCGGAAATTCGGATGTTATAATGAAATCGGTGGGCTGACTTTGGGGGCCTTCAAATATGGTCCATACATTAATCCTCGACTTAGGCCATCTTGATCACCATGAAAACCATAGAATTTTATCCAGTCACAGTTGAATGAAATGTAACCCATAATTTTATATATATAAAATTAAAATTTTAACTTCATTGGACTTGAATTTTTGTGCTCCACTTTTATTTGATGGGCCTATGGCCCATTCTTCTTTGTCCATAAATTTCTGCATTCATGGAAAAAAATATCTATCTTCCCTTATGATTAACCCATTTATACTGAAATATAAAATGCGCCAAAAAAAGTGATGAATCATATTAAAAAAGGTAAAATTCAGATAATCAAAATAATGAATTGCATAAGTAGTTGATTAATTGGGCCCAAATTGACACATTAAACATGAATTGCACAATGATGTGAAATGAAGTTAAATTTATGAAATGTACTAAAATCAGTGTTTATGGACATTGAAACACATAAATATTAAGATATAATCAATGAATATTAAACTATTTCAGTGTCCAATCAATAATATTACAAAAATAATAAACAAAGAAAAATTGAAAATGAATAAACTAGAGAAATATTAAAAATAATTAACATTATCAATGAATAAGTAATATTAAAAATGAATTTTTAAAAAAATATTAAAAAGAAATAAATTGTATATATTAAATAATAATATAAAACATTAATAAAACTTATCAATTAAAAAAATAATATATATTAAATATATTATGTTAATAAATAAAATTCTATAATGAGTATCAACAATTAAATAAATTATAGAAATATTATGTGTGTTTGTTTCTATTTAAAATTGCTTTAATTATGTATATTTATATGTGAAATAAATGTAACACAAGTTTGATATATATTAAATTGAAAAAAATTGAATTTTAACACAAGTTTGTTATATTAAGTATTGAATATTTATAAATAAAAAACTAAAATGATAATTTTTTATTTGTACTTGTGAAATTATTGTATTACATATTAAGTGTAAAATATTTAGTCAGTTTTTAACTAATAATTAAATATTTATTATTTGATATAAATGTAAAATTGAAAAAATAAATGATATTGATAAAAAATGTTATTAAATGTCTATTAATATTAATAACTTAATTTTTTTAATTTAATATTATTTTTAAGTTAAATTATAAATCATTTCTTACTAAATATATGACATATAAATATGATTTATATTACATTAAATATTATTATATAAATTATATTTATGAAAATTATATATATATATATATATATATATATCAATATGTATTTCTATACGAAATAATATGTTGAATAATATAAATTTTTTATTTTATATGCCATTTGTAATTAAATATCTTATATATCAAGTGTAAATGTACGTTTAGTCATATATAAATCATTTTAATGAAATATATTATATTTTTATCAATATAAATATATTTATATATTAATATATGATTTTGAATGATATTTTTTATAAACATACCTTTTTACCATTTTTTTAGTGCTGATAAAGGCCACCCATTATCATCACTGAAAAATAATGATAAAGGAGTTAAATTATGAATGCTAAAAGAATCATCGATAAAAGCATGTATTTATTAGAGATAATAACAACATTGATAAAGGTTACATTTATCTGTAATATTTTAGTAAGCACTGATAAAGGCTAGCACTATTTATCAGGGGTTTTGTAGTACTGTGGGTGGAAACAAAGGTAGGGATAGTGAGGAGGGAGTTCCAGGATGTGCAGATAGTGGTGAATTTGACAGGTGATCTAATGGGAATTACCACAAAAAATAAACTTATAATCTTTAGGAGTAACATAGTCTAAATTTTGGATAATCGGATTTTGGTGGACTCAAACCATCACAAACAACTGGTTAGTGTTGAAGATGAAAATTTTCACCTTCCATATTAGTTTTGAAATGAAATTAAATGAATTGAACATTACATCCACTTATGAGTAGACCTCCACCAATCACCATAGGGGTGAAACCCCTTGGGTATGTCCCATATGAGATGACATGGTCATTAATTAATCATAATGTGATGAAACATTCTAAAATGAAATCAATTGATGATTATTATTTTATGAAAATATGTGAAACTATTATTAAGAAAAATAAAATATAAATTCATGTTTGGTTAATTAGAAATTCATTAAGAACTGTATTATATTCAAGAGAGTTTCACAAGTTAGGATATGTGCTGAGAAGTTTTTATCCATACATATAAAATTAATGCAATGAAAATTCAAAAGACAATTAGTCGGTGTCTTTTATCAATAAGTATTATTCCATAATATATGGACATAAATGATAAAAAGTTGAGTTGCCTTTATACATCTGATTAAACCAAATAAATGAATCCAACCATTAAAAGATTCAATTAATAGAAAAACATAATATTCTGAGTTTCAAAAATGTAGAGACCCGGTTTTTTTTAATAAGACTTTGAAATATTGCTAAATATTATTCTAGATCTAGGTGCTGAGACAATGTGCAATTCTAAGGCCCAGTGTGCCCCTAATTAATTTTATAAAAATATTAAATATTTTTTATATTGCACAGATGTGATTAATTAAAGAAACTGGGTTATCTCATAAATAGTTGATTTAATCGAAAATTTGGTAACACAGTTGGGTCTGGAATGTGGTATTTAGCCTAGGTGCGACATAAAATGAGTTGGTGTGGGATGTTCAGACCCCTTGCTTGTTGGATGTATGTTAAATAGATGAATTAAATTATTAATTTATTCATTTAATCACTCAAACTGAAATAACTCATGGATGGGGACTCATATGAGAAATCTGAGGCTACCATTCAGCTTTAAATGTGGGTTTAACCCTAGGTAGGGTATAACATTTTTCAGTGTCGGGAGATCGGCTTATGTGCCATCGTGGTTGAGTAATTAAATAATTAAATAACTACTTTTTCTAATATTTTATTTATATCTAGAACTAATTGAGGGTTATAACTTCACATTTTAGAGAATTCCCTCATAATTCTATTATTGCAATGACAACAACCCTCCCCTCTCATTTCCTCCTTGTTGATGAATGATGACCGAAGAATGAAGATGAACCCCTAGATCTAGACGGATCAAATCCCAGTGAATTCTCCTCCTTAATTTATGAACACATTCTATGTCAACAATGAGAGATCCAATCCATGTAGGACTCATTATTGGTGTTATTACACCCTAAATTAAAATTTGAGAATGTTTTCAAATTTTTCTTAAACATGTGCCCCTTGATTTCAGACTCTACATGAGCACAAGTACCAATTTACTGTTGTTTGTCAATCAATCTAACACATATACCCCATTACCGATTTTCATCCAAGAATTCTTGGTCGGTGATGAATAAAATCCCTTTTATGGTTTATTTCCACCTTCCTTCATCACGTTTGTTACCATGTAGTCCCTGTGGATAGTGGTTCGACAATTACTGGGCGACCCGAGCTCAATGGGGCTTCCAGATTCGGGTAGATTTGCGAAATGGTGACAAAATCATGAGTGGAGCATTGATCTTGGATTATCCCAATGAAAGGATGGAGAATATGAAGGGTTTTTATCAAACCACTGATAATTAGAGGTGCGGTGGCTCTCTAAAGGTGTGACGGCTTCGTGGGTTCTGATGATGAGCAGGGTGGCCTAGGTAGGTGGTCCGGCGCAGTCGAGGCAGCAGGGGGGAAACTCCCAAGAGATGAAGGCGGTGATTTTTGGGAGAGCACAGCAATACAACATCCAACCAAGGTGGTCCTTCATGGCTTATTAGGGTGAGGTGGCCTGATTGGGAGCGACATAGTGAGTCCAAGGAGAGGAGGTGGTCCGACGAGAGCAGCAGGGGTCGATAGTCGGCGGTTCATAGTGTAGCCTCATAAGCGGCAGGTGGCGTAGTGTTGGAGGGCGGTGGCTGGGTGCGTAGGGCAACAACACCTATCAGAAATGAGGGGGAAGGGGAAACCCTAGGAGCAGATAAAAAAATATAATAATAATAATAATAATATTATTATTATTATTATTATTATTATTATTATTATTATTATTATTTATTCAAACTCCCGAAACTCCCTCATGCACTGCCTGTTTGACATGCCATCAGTAGTGGTGTAACACTATTTACAATGCGGTCATTTGATGACCATTTTGAATAATTTAGTCCAACTTGCGACCTGAACCCACAAAACACCCGATAAATAATGGATTTAATGTTATTATTAAATCATTGGCCCATCAAAACTCTGGTGTGCGATGTCTGATGGACGTACCATTAGTGGTAATTTGACAGTTTCATTAAGAAAATATTTTCAAGACCAATGTTGGACATTGAATTCTGGTTTGTGACTCAGGTCCACAAAGCACCCAATAATAATAATAATATTGTGGTGGAAATCTCACTTCTATCGTAACTCTTCTATATAACATCAGATTAGGGAGATGTCAACAACGTTGTGATCTTGAAATTGAGGTGGAATTTTCAAGATAAATTTTAGGTGTTTAAACTGAAGATGTGGTGTGGGCCCTATAAATCTTGGTTCGCATGCGTTGTGGTGAAATGAAGCCTTTTCATCGGGTATCCATTTTAGATGAATAAATAGTACATATTGTGTGTTTTCCATGAGGATCGCAATAATGCGATCCATATAATTTTTTTGGGTCAAAGACATGGGCCACACAAGATTCCTCCCGAGCGTAATGTGGTGACATACAACTTTTCCATCAGATGTCCATTCAGGGCACATAAGTAGTCGATCTTGCATTGTTTTTGGAAAGGATCACAACAATGCGATCTGTTTGGATGTGTAGATCCTTATTTGTGGTCTCATTATTTGTTGAGACATGAAAGGAATATCAGTGGAATATCCTTCTTCTGTTCTTGAAGAGTACACACAGCTTAGGTCAACATTGACTCTTGTGGGAGTGGGGAAGATGTATGAAGAAATACGACACGAGATGTTCTGGGTGTTAATCCTTTCTGGGGAAACACCTGATAACCACAGAGGAGTTCCTCATGCTTCGAGATAGGTACCATCCAGCAGGGATGATCAGTGGAGTTCTTCATTGACTTCCAAGTGGAACCCTCTAGCTGGGCTGGGCATGGGTTGTCGACGACACTATAGTGGAATCCTACAGCTAGGCTGGGCATGGGTCCTGAACCTTTTTTTGAGTGGAACCCTCCAGCCGTGATGGATATGGGTCCTCGATGACATGAGAGTGGAACCCTTTAGTCAGACTAGGAATGGGTCTTGAACCCTTTTTCAAGTGGAACTCTCCAGTCGGGCTGGGTATGGGTCCTCAATGGCATTAGAGTGGAACCCTCAATCTGGGTTGGGCATCGGTCCTCAACTTTGAGATGACCTCCATACAACGTATAAGTGATGAGACATACATTGACATACCAAAGTACCCACAAGAATGACAAGCGCTTTCCCAACTGAGATGCATTATTGTAATGTGATATAAAAATGTGCAAGTGATTCAGTGATTACCAAAGAAGATAGTATCAAGGTGCAGTGATTTGATCCCATTTTACTAGTGACTCCTAGGAAGATGATGACATTCTCAGAATTATAGATAGATTTACCTTAGAACTATTGGATACTCACTTTCTTGGGTTGAGCTGTGAGATTGAGATCCCATTACTTTCTCATTTGGGTTTCTTTAACTCCGCACACACACACACACACACACACACATATATATATATATATATATATATATGTATATCTGTCCTGTTATAGTACCCACTCCTTGGGTATTGTTTACTCTCCTTCCAGGAGAGGTGAAGACACATGGGGTATGCCACGTGCTTCCTGTGTCTAGATTCTTGTGGTTGGATGAGTCTAATCTTAGGATATGGGTAGAAAAGGCTCGATGAGGAGTTCACCTCCTCACCATTTCTAGGTCCTTGTGCTTAGATGAGTCTACATTCACTCTCTTATTGGTTTGAGCTGTACTGTTTTCGTTAACTTTTACCATACCTTGTTCTCTCTACTATTTCTCTTCAGTGTATCTCTTACTACCCCCCCCCCCATCACCTTTTTGGGACCTTATACTGGGTTTTTATATACTCATCCCGACATGTGCTTTTCCAAACATGTTTTTTGTCTTTTGCAGATGGCAAACAGGTCGATTGTGATATCAGAAGAGCTTACAGATACAGGCTGCGTGAACCGTTTATGGTTGTTAGAGTTGGGATATAGGAGCGAGTCTCTCTTGATTGTTACTCTTTTTCTAGTTTCCTTCAATGTTTGATAGTTATTTTTTTTTTGGGTTTATGTTTTTACCCTTTAATTTTTAGTTGACACTACCGTACTATTGTGCTGTTTAGAGGTTCTTGCATGTTTACTTTACTTTACAGCAGTTTCACGTTTTTCTACTTTCCCTATGCACTTTTACATTGAGTTAGCTGTGTGCATGTGTATAGGTTCTTAGGAAAATTCCTCCCAAAATTTTTTGTGCCTTCAACACTTGTCTCCAACCCCTTTCCAATAGAGGTAAGTTTGGGGTAGTTGCGGCTACAACCAGAATTGGGTCCGGTCATGAAAAAGTGGTATCAAAGGTGGTTCCTTCCTTGGGATATTGTTCCGACATTATCTAAAAAGGAATTTGATGGGATTTATGGAAACAATTTCAAAGTGTCTCAAGAGTGGATCTCGGTCTAAGGAGTCTAGTGATGGTGTGGGTGGCCGATGTAGCCATTCACCAGGACCTTGCTAACCCGCTTGTCGACCCGGCACCCTGAGAAATTTGTTGCAAGGAACAATGGTACATGCATCATACATGATCGAGTTTTTGACTATCCTTCTTGAGTCATATCCCCATTCTTTTTTTGATACATATATGTGCTCATATGATCACGATACTTCTTGATAATTTTCAGGATTCCTCCATGATGGAAGCCAACCATGTTACCTACTATATCTTATAATGACGACCTTAAAAGTGATGATGCCTCAGAATAGAGCCCATCACGTGTTCTCCTTCCTCTAGGTGGGCCAGTGGCATAACATAAACATGTGGAGAAACGTTTATTACTAGTATCACAAGATGAGGATGAGCGCAGACTGAGCATGCTTCATGAGTTCCAGTGCCAGAGGCTTGTGAGGTTTAATGGTGAGTAGGTCCCTTAGGCAATAGAATACTGGTTGGAGTTAGTGGTCAGCCTTTTCAGGCTGGTGTGAACACTGGTAGACCAGATGGTGGCTTTGGTAACTAGCCTTCTTCTCAGATCAACTGAGCACTGGTGGGGTTTAGTTACCTAGATGTATAATGAGATGACTCTCTCTTTGGATGAGTTCCAGAAACTATTTCGTAAGGAGTACTTCCCCTTGTGATTTCTCTCCATAAGAATTTAGGATATTCAAGATCTGAAGTAGGGATACATGATATTGGATGTTTACACGTATAGGTTTACTGACCTTACATGTTACTCCCTCTATATGATTAGTGATAGTTACTTATGAGCGCAGAAGTTCGAGCAAGGTCTGCACCAAGAGATCTGTGTGAGGTTAGTGCTCCTTTGAATCCCAAACTATGTCGGGGTATTGGAGAAGGTGCTTGAGATGGAGAGTTTCCTAGAACAGGGATTCCAGTAAACAAGAACATGCAACAATATCCTTAGAGAATAGACGTCTACAGAAGCTGGAAGACATAAGGTAGTAGGGCCTTGGTGCAAGATATCTTTCCATGATCAGACTTGACCATGTGGTCTAGAAACACCATGACCACCCAGAACTCTAAGTTATCCTAGGTAGGGGAGGTGTTTTACATGTGATGGGTGAGTTCACATGGTGCAAGACTGCCCGACCTGATGAGCTGAGCACCCTGGGCAGGCAGCAGGTGGACCACCACGGTAGAGGTAATATCATGATTATGGTGGTCCCCAGGGAGGCAGTTCTAGTAGAGGAGAAGAAGGAGGAGGACCATGTGGTGGGGTAAGAAGCTATGATATCCTCCCACCACCACCACCAAGCGGCCCATGTGAGGCATGGGGAGTTGGCAGCCAGGGTCACTAACAGTTGTAGGCCCTGGATGTCTATGATCCTATAGATCATGAGATGATAAGAGGTATGCCTTGTATCTTTTCTACTCTATGTAATAGAACATTTTTTCATCTCTTTAAAGTACTCTTCTCTCCTTACTCCTTTATTGAGGTTTTTTTGGGGTGACTCGGGGCTTTGGGGTAACCCCCGATCAATGTTGTTCGATGTAGCTATGAATGCTTGAGGAAAATGGGTACTTCCACCACCAAGATTCATTTTTGTGACCTGGGAAAAATCATCAGGGTGAGTCAATTCCACCCAAAGAGGATAGTATTGAGGTTTTGTGGAAGAGTCCCTATAAATTGTGTGTTCATGGTGAGGTTGTGTGTTAGAGTGTCAAAGCAGGTCCTGGCATTGCTAGTGGAGTTTTCTTCTTGACCTCCCTTTGTTTGGAGTGCCACTAGTAGTTGTGACAGAGTGCTTGTTTGGGGCCTACTCTCTTTCTTAGAGGGGTTAAGATACATAGGGTAAGCCACATACATTTTGTTTTTAGCCTCTTGTGGTTGGATGAGTTTACTCACCTACCTTGTTCGTTGGTACCTTGCATGTTGAACTTCTTTTAGTACTAAAACTTTGAGATAGTATATACTCTAGGAAGGGGAAATGTTTTGGAAAATTCCTTTAACAGGAATTCCTAGGCTTTCTTAGTGAGTGAAGTTTCAGAGTAGTTAGATTCCCAATAGTAGACCCTAGTGGAGTAGAAGGGTATGACTTTTCTTTAGTTGACGGTGTGGGATCCTTCACTTCTTGAATGTTTAAGAGGGTCTTGGTTGTGAATCATAAACTGTGAAATCCAGCATGATTAGGTATCCTTGGGTGTTTCACCTGATGGATATTCTAAAGTAGGGAATCACAAGACCCTATTCTAGGGAAAAATGGTGATTCCATTCATGATGTGGGATGTAGAGGATTATATGGGGAGGGGGGGTATTCCTTGATTTTTATCTGGTCATTTGATACGATGAAAATAAATGGCGAGGTTGCCTACCACCTTTCCCTATACCTAACAAATAGAGTGTATTCACAATGTCTACCATGTGTCTCATCTAAGGGGATACATGTGTGTTTCTACACACGTCATCAACATGAGTAAACCATATAAGGATGGACCATCCTTTTGGTTTGTGTGCTATGGGAACATGGAAATGTGCGAGTTTTCCTGGGAATGAGTGAGCTGGATGTGGGCTCAGTCTCCCGATTTGTTGTTTAGTTTAGATTTTTGGGGAAGAAATTTGTGAAGGGGGGAATGATTTAGACACCTAGTTTTTTCCTAACATGGCATTGAAATATTTCTAAATATTATTCCAGAGATAGGCATTGAGACGACGTGCAATTCTAAGGTATATTGTGCCCAAAATTGATTTTATAAAAGTATTAAATATGTTTTATATTATACACATGAAGTCAATTAAATAAAACATGTTGTCTCCTAAAAGACTGATCAGGTCCAAAATACGAGCTGATGGTTCGGTCTGTAATGTAGTGTTTACCCAAGGCATGACATAAAATGAGTCAGCACAGGACGTTCTGACCCCTCACTCGTTGTAATAATTTTAAATGGATAAATTAAATTATAAATTTATTCATTTAATAGCTCAAACTAGAATAAATCATGAAAGAGGAACCAGGTATGAAATTTGTGGCAACAATTGAGTTCACAAAGTGGGTTTTAACCTAGGTAAGGTATAATTATTTTTGATGTCAGGAGATAGATTTATGTTCCATCATAGTTGAGTAATTAAATAATTAAATAATTATTTATTTAATTATTTTATTTATATCTTGAACTAACTGAGGGTTATAGAATCTCACTTTATAGAATTACCTCATAATTCTATTTTTTCAATGAAGAAAACCCTCTCCTCTCCTCTCCTTTACATTGACGAATGATGAAGGAAGAATGACGACGAACACCTTGTTCTGGATGGATCAAAGTGAAGTGGATCCTCCTCATTCATCGGCGAACACATTCTACATCAATAAATGTGATCCAATATAGTTAGGACTCATTATTGGTGTTCTTACACCCTAAATTAAATTCTGATCATGTTGTCAATTTGTTCTTCAACCTGTTCCCCTTTATTTAAAACTCAACATGATCCCAAGTACCAATTTTCTATTGTTTATCAATTGTTCTAACACTTGTACTAAGTTATCAATCACTGACCAAGAAATATTGGTCAGTGATGAATAATAATATTTTTTATGGTGACTTTTCCACTTATTTCTTTGCGTTTTTCACCATGTCATCCCCGTGGATCATGGTTCGACAATTTTCGGGTGACCCGAGCTTGATCGAGTGCCCGAATTCAGGAGGATTTGTGGAATGGAGATGAAATCATGAGAAAATAATAGATTAGGGATCTTCATGATGATAGGATAGAGAATCTGATGGGTTTTCATCAATCCATTGAGAATCAGAGGTGTGGTGGCTCGTCAAAGGTGTGATGACTTCGTGTGGTCCGACGATGAGTGGTGTGGCGTATACAGGGGTCTAGTGTGGTCGAGGCAGTATGGGGCGACTCTGGCGAGTGGCAGGTGGTGGATTTCAGGTGAGTGAGGTGGTGAAGTGTCTGGGAATGGCAGTCTACCATGATTGAGACGGGTGAGGTGGCCCTAGCTGGAGTGGCAGGGTGAGTCTGAGGCGAGTAGGTGGCCAGGGGAGGTCCAGTGAGAGCACTAGGGGATGCCAGTCAGTGGTCCGTGGGGGAGGCGGCATGCGGCGCAACACCGGAGAGCGGTGGCTAGGTGTGTAGGGAGGCAACACTATATGGAAACAAGGTGGGAATGAGAAACTCTAGGAGAAGATAAAATAAAATTAGATAATAATAATGATAATAATTATTATTATTATTTGAACTCCTGTAACTCCCTCATGTGGTGTCTGTTTGATGTGATACTAGCAGCAGTGTAACCCAATTTATAATGATGTCATTTTAAGATCATTTTGGATAATTTACTCTGAATCACAGTTTGGGCCAACAAAATTCCCGATAAATAACTAATTTAATAATATTATTAAATCATTGGCCTGTCATAACACTTGTGTGCGATGTTCGATGGACATTCCGTAATCAACAATGTGACCTTGTCATTAAGAAAGTAAGTTCAATACCAATGTTGGACATTGAATTCTAGTTTGTGACTCAGGTCCATGAAACACCCAATAATAAAATTATAATTATTATTGCAGAAATATTTCATCTGTTGTAACTCAACTAGAAGACATCAGATTAGAAAGTCGTCAACAATATTGTGATCCTAACATTGAGTCATACTTTTCAAGACTAGTTTTAGGTGTTTAAACTGAATATGATATGTGGTCCCCACTTAGCTCAGATTGCACACGTTACGGTGAAATGCATCTTTTTAAATGAGTATCCATTCTGTATGAATGAAAAGTCCATATTGTGTGTTTTTTCAAGAGGATCATAGAGGCGTGATCCATATAGTTTTTTGGGACCAAGGAATGGGCCTCATAAGATGCCTCTTGAGCATATTGCGGTGACATAAGACATTTCCCTCAAATGTTCATTCAGGGTGCATAAGTAGTCAATCCTGCATGTTTTTCTACAAGGATCACAACCCTATGATCCATTTGGATGTGTAGAGACTTATTAATGGTATAATTATTTTTGGAGATGTGAAAAGAATATTGGTGGAATATCCTTCTCCTATGTTTGAAGATCACCCATGGCTTAGGTCAACATCGGCTCTTGTGAGAGTAGAGAAGATGTATGAAGAAATAAGATACGAGATGTTCAGGGTGTGACACCTTTATAAGAGAAAACCTGATGACCCCAAAAGAGTTCCTCATGCCTCTTGAGAAGAACCATCTAGTAGGGATGGAATTTGGGGTTCCTTGTTGACTTCTTAGTGGAACCCTCCAGCCGGGATGGGCATGCGACCTCGATGAAACTAGAGTGGAACCCTCCAACTAGACTGTCCATGGATCCTCAACCATTTTTTTGAGTGGAAACCTCCATATGGGATGGGTATGGGTCCTCGATGATACTAGAGTGGAACCCTACAACCAGGATGGGCATGGGTCCTCAACCCTTTTTCGAGTGGAACCCTCCAGTTGGGCTAGGTATGGGTCCTCAATGACACTAGGGTGGAACCCTCCAGTTGAGCTAGGAATGGGTCCTCAACTTTGAGATGACCTCCTTGCTACGAATCAGTGATGATATATAATTTGACTTACCTATGAACCCCCAATAATGAGGGGCACTTTCCCCCACTGAGATGCATTCTTATAATGAGATCTAAAACCATACAGGTGAGTCTATCCCACCCAAAGTGGATAATATCGAGGTATGGTGATTTGAGCCCCTTTGACTTGTGACTCCTGGGCAGATGGTGATGTGTTAGGAATTACAAATGGATTTACCTTAGAACTATTGACTACTTTCTTTATTGGGCTGAGTTGTGAGATAGAGATCCCCTAACTATCTCGTTTGGGTTTCTTTGATTGAGAACACACACACACACACACACACACATATATATATATATATATATATATATGTCCTAGTATAGTACCCACACCCTGGGTCTTGGATACTCACCTTTTAGGAGAGGTGAAGACACGTGGGGTATGCCACATGATTTCCATGTGTAGATTTTCATTGTTGGATGAGTCTAATCTCAGGCTATAGGTAGCGAGGACTCAATGAGGAGTTCACCTACTAACATTTTATATCTTCTTTTGCTTGGATGATTCTACTTTCACTCCCTTGATGGTTTGAGCTATACTCTTTATGTTAACTGTTATCATACCTTATTCTCTATACTACTTCTCTTCAGTGTATCTCTTACTACCCCCTTCACATTTTCACGGCGTTCTACTGGGTATGTATATACTCAACCCTACATAGGATTTACCCAACACATGTCATGTCTTTTTCAGATATCATACAGGTCGATCATGATCTCAGAGGAGATTAGGGATACAGGTTGTGTAGATAACACATGGTGGTAAGAGTTGGGATATAGGAGTGCGGCTCTCTCAAATATTACTCTTTTTTAGACTCCTTCATGTTTATAAAAGTTTCTATTTTTAGTGTCCATTTCCCCCTTTTACTTTTCATTTGACACTACTGTACTCTTGTACTGTCTAGAGGTTCATGCATGTTTACATTACTTTACAGTAGTTTCACCTTATTCTACTTTCCCTCTGCACTTTTTCATTGAGTTAGCTATCTCTGTGTGTATAGGTTCTTAGGAGAAGGCCTCCCTATGTTTTCTGTGCCTTCAGCACTTCTCACCAACCCCTGGCCTATAGAGGTAGGATTAGGGTAGTTGTAGATCGAGCCTGGATTGGGTGGGGTTGTAAAAAATTATCAAATTAATCTAACTGAATATTAAATTTATAACTACATAAAAATGTGGGGAGACTATACCCTATTGTTCAGATGACCATAAGAAAAAATGGAAGCAATAATAATAAACAATCAATGTAATATACTGCAAAAATATGTACATTACTACTATAATTCAGCAATATATAAATAAAGGTACAGTTGATTCAAAGAAATATACTACAATATAATTCCACAAGAGAATATATCAAAATTAATTTCATAGATAAGTAAATCATACGCAAGTTTTACAAAAATATCCAAAAAAATTAGACCAGTTCAAAATTGTGTTTGAGTCCCTTCCCAGTCTCATCTCCCACTCTAACCATTCAACTCATCCATTGATCATAGGTCACTTTCCTTAACAAGTTCTAGGAACCATTAATTTTTCAAACGCATCGATATTCTTATACAACATTTGATTAAAACTCAGTAGGACACCACCAATAGTGTTCCAAAACAAATTTAAAATATATATGTCCATACTTGATATTAAATTCAAAAAACATAAACTTTATTTATCGTATCATGGGATACTCAATAGCCGAGTCTAGAAATGACCATATATGATTCTACTATACCAAAATGGGATTAAAACCTATAATATAGACACATCATGAGAATGAATGATCCATCACTCCTCATCTTATATTCATGGTATAAATTTATCATCAATATCATAACCTCATTGTTATCTATGAAACACCACATACATCTTCTAGGTGAGTGGCACATCTTAATCCCATATGATATATTTTAGATGTTCAACATATAAACATTAACAGCAGAAAAAAAAACCATAAAATTATTGATATATCTTTAACAGAACCAACATTTAAAAATATAAAAAATATAAAATAATGCATACTAGAAGTTCAATAAACTCTATCTCAATTCCTTGAAATAGTATGCATGATGGGGATCAAATATTAGTGACAATAATCTATGAGGCATTTCAATAGTCTTAGGATACTCATTCATAATGATAGGGTTCTAAAAAACCAAATGGGTTCTAGTACCTTAACCATTGGAAAATTGTTGGTTCGGAATAAAGAGAGTTTTGGATTATGGATTTAATGAAACATTGATTTACTCTATAAGATGAGTCTGATCCCTTTTATCGAATCTATTCATTTAAGAAATAATTTTGAAATGAATAATGTGTCAAATACCATCCCATGGAAGTTAATGTGTTACACCCCATTGAATTTTCCACTCATTTAACAATTAAATTAATTTTTATAAAGCCACTAATAAATCAATCACATTGATTTATAACCAAAAAACCATGTCATATTATGTGACTGGTTCATTGCACTCAAATTAATAAGATCATTATACTTTTAGATGATGTAATTTCATGATATGAATCTTATGCCTTTGATATTACATTAGCGGAAACATACACTTAAGATCCTATCTAAGGCAACATTAAGTGATAATGTATCCTCATTCTTGATATGGATCATATCTATATTCATGCCATGATAGAAGGGGAAATCACAAAATATGATATCCCCCTTTATTTTTCATCCCACAATTTTATACATACAATAAAAATCATATGAAATTTTTGAAAAACTTTACATGATCTTGTGAATCCATTCAAAACACTTTTAGATGTGGTTTATCAAACTCTCTTTATTTTGGAAAAAATTGTTTTTCCAAAACTTAATACCTATACCAAGGGTTAACTATGTGACCATTTGGGTATTTAAAGTATTGAAAAAAATATTAAATCTCAATTTCATAAATATATGCAAAGAGTAACATCTAGAAATTAATAAATGCTACATTAGATACAAAGGGTTCTTTTGAAATATAGATCAAACATACTCATACATCCATATGAACATATCCACCAAAAAATGTATCATATAAATCATTATTGTATCAACTTTTTTAAAGAGGAATGAAATTCTAAAAAAATGGAAAATAGAATGCACCCAAGTAAATTTTCTCCAGTTATGCACCCTGAAGACTAGACAAAACCATACCAATATTTCTATGTTGTTATCCCATATCACCTACTCAAACCAACTAATAATCCAAATTAATGTAACCAGGTCCCCATAATTTACAATAAATATACCCCCTTTACCATTATTTAAAGTATCAGATTATTTCATAGAATATAAAGAGACACCAGAAGAGCTCTGCATTCCCTATTCTCAAGACTTTCTTCAAGTAACTTAATCATTCCTAAAACCTAATGGAATTAATGATCCAATATGTATAATTTAGTTATCTAAAGGTTTAATATATTAAAACAATTTTTAAGACCACTCTTCCCATATTTCTCTAAAACTAAGGAGAATTACCCCACAATGAATGAAAAACTAGTGTTCCACTCCATGAGGTCTTGCTCAGAGGCCTCTTCACTAGGGAGAACCATCACAAAGATCTCGTCATTTATGGGGAAACTTAACCATTATAAAACACTTGGTAAACACTTCATCATAACCTTATACCCTAATGAAACCTCTAAAAACCTTGCAACTAGGCAAAATCATCACCAAGGTCTCTTAACTAGGTTGTGTTGTTTTAGGGTCCCTCACATTGCCTAGGTCTCTTTAATAGGGTGACAACTTCACATTAACCTCATACTTGGGTGACCACTTTTACCTAGACTCATACTTGGGAAATCACTTAGCCCTATCATCATATCAAGGAAACCACTTTTCCCTAGCCTCATACATGGGTGACCACTTCAGATAAGCCTCAAACATGGGTGACACTTCACCATATCCTTATACTTATATGGCAATTTTTTTGGCCACTAAATGAGTTCCGTTGCATATTTTACCATGAAAAATTCAATTGAAATTCTCCACAGGATCTTGTTCTCCTAGGATTCTCAAGTGTTCTAGTCATATTACCCATAAGACCTTATAAACACTCATTTTCCTAGATCTACTCACTGTCAGGTGGCATCCTCCTAACCTCCTCCACGACTAATTGAGATAGATGATCAGAATATGAACATTAGTAAACTCCCTTAAAAAATTTATTCCTCTAATAAAATTACTATTTGGGGTTTCCTCCCAGACTAGTAGGACCCTTAGGATAGTCATCATTATGTAATCCCTTGATAATGACCATCCCTTTCATGAAGATATCAGTGAAGATTTCCCTATCTCAAGATGTTTATCTGGGATAATAAATTGTCGATTTGGCCTACCTTTTCTACTCAATGAGTCATATGTGAATGTGCCTCCACCATAGTTATAATCCCCATCCTTGTTAACATTTATGATTTCACCACTATGACTCATTAATGATCCATGGATATCCATATAAGGGGCACCCATGTGTAATCTCCCCCCATATTATCATGAGGAAAACCCCATATTCATCCAATCATTTTTCATTTATTATTTACCAATAAATGGTAGGTGTATATATGGGAATCTCACGTATCAGCCTTGACCTATTTCTCACTATAAAAATATCCCCATGAGTCTAGTTTTCATTCTTAGTCATGTTTCTAGAAGACATGAAGTGAACATATATACACATGGACCTCCTCGTGATAGGTGTAAGCCCCAAATGATTCTTCAACAGGGAAACCTTTCTCAGGATTAACTTCTATTAATGGGATATATTCCCAGAAAAATGTGTGTATGTGGTTATCATTCATGTGTAAGACCCATTTAATCCTTTATAATCCCCCCTTTTAGGACACAAACATCTTAGGAACAATACATATTGGAAGCAGATGGATGACATGGAATATTTTAACAGAAAGGATGACATGGAATATTTTAACTGCAAATGGTTGAGTGATATCACATATTTGACATCATTATCCCAACAACTTTACCACACACCACCTAGATGGAAGCATACTAGGAACAAAATGGAGAACCAAATATGGATCCTTTACCCATGAAAGTGATCGATTAAGTTTTCTATTACTTGAGAATTTTCATTAATGATTTTTTTATTTTTGGTTATAGATCCCTTTAGGAATTTCATGAACCCTTTCATGATCACTCTTTAATCCAAAACAATTTAATCATTTATCTCATCATCATCATATTCTAAGCTATCAAGATGGACCATTGGTTTTCATGGTGCCTATCAGGACACTTCTCAACAACCAAGGCAACCCAAATATTATCAATCCATTAAAAAGTTTGTATTCTAAAAACATGTGGTGATTTTTTTTGTTATAGATTACTACCTTAATGTTACTATCCCATATATGGAGGCATATTGAGGAATCATATAATTAATTAAGCCCCGTAGATCACCCCATCAGTGGAGGTTTGTAGGGAAGCTAGTGAAACCTATCACCAGCTCAAAATATTTTATGATATTGTTGATGGAACATGGAAACATCCACCTTATTTACCTTAAGGATATGGTGATGGAGGAAGATGAAATTTTTGTCCTCAAAAACACCCAATATCCACTTAGGAGGGGTCCTTCTAATCATTGTTGTAAAAAATAACAAATAACTTCAACTACTCATGAATCCTCTAAGGAGGTTGTATAGAAGATCATGGAATTGGTTAACCAAACCTAGAATCCTAAAAGGTCTAAATGAGGATTAAAAACTACATAATAAAGGGAAAAATCTCATATTACCTATCCCATCGAAGAACCCTTATAGTATATAACATTATTAACTGAAGAGAATGCTCATATTCCCACTTGAACTCAGCATTCCTTCCATCATAACTTGGAAGAACAGGAACATATCAACACATTATAGTAGTAAAAAAGGATAAAAACTATATTCTTTATCCCATTTATAAAGCCTGTAGGTATATCCCAATAGATAATCAAGGATAACAGTGGGCCCATGATCCTATTCCCACCTAATAGTTGGCTTATATCCCCATTCCTACTAAAAAAACCCATCAACATATTCTAATGACAATGGATGGGAATACATATATCTCTTCACACATATTACAACGACTCCATCATATTCTAATAGAAAAACAAGATGACCATCAACATATTCGAGTAGCCACTAGGGTACAGACCCATATTATTAACCCCACCAATCCAAAATCATCTTATAGACTATCCCGATGGCTACTTAGTGGTGGGACCATATTCCCACTCCCATTATGAAACATCATTAAAATATTTATGTGTAGAATGAATAAAAATATCGATATTATATTATAGTTCAAACCGAAGTTCACTAACATTCCCTAATAGCCACTTTAGTGTAGGTTCTTATCCCTTTTATTTTCATAGGAGATCATTGGAAGGTTCAAGTAATCACTCTAGATTAAACCCATTTCTTTTCAAAAAACACATGATATTACCATCATATTTCGATATTTGTTCAAGATTAGTATTATATTTTTGTATCCCACAACAATAGATCAATAATAAGTTTCAGTGACAACTTCGGGTTAGCTTCATATTCTTACTTGTGTGAATGATACTCGCTATCCTATTCTGATGGAATCCATTAGGGAGTAGGATCATATTTCCAAACTCACCTAAGATCTATGTTGGAATATTCCAATAGTGATTAAAGATCAATGCGAGGCTCATATAAAATTTCATTCACATTCTTTAGAAGCATGCTAGAATATACCAGTAGCTACCGAGTATAGTCATCATAATATCTTAATGATGGGATGAAGGTATCCTAGAAGGTTTTCTATATAACAAGGTTATTACCCAAACAATGTGAATCCCATAGTAGAGGTTTAAACCTCATTCCCCTGGTCATGATGACCAAAAATTTCTCATCAAGGGAAATATAAAAGTTAGGATATGGCTCATATTACTACCTCAATCAAAAAAAAAATTCTTAAATATACACAACATCTATCAATGGAGGCTAAAAATATAATAACTTTATAATATTTGGAGAATAAAAAAATAATAGTGGTTATACTCTTCATGATATAATGATTGGAATTTTTATAGGTCTTATCTAGAGTTCCCATCATGAAGGTCCTCCCTATGATAATATGAAGATCATTCGTGAAGGTTTTCCATGTGAAATCAGTTGTATAGGTCCTTCCCACAACCTAAACATCTACAGGCAAAGAGGTCCTCCCATTTCAAATTCATTAGATATTGATAATATGTGGGTTTTACTCATGGAATCTAGAGTTTCCATCCTAGAGGACCTCACCATGGAATATGTTGAAGAAGTCCTCCCTATAATAGGACATCAAGAAATAATATAGGTCCTATAAATATTAGAAAATAAATAAAAAATATGGAGGTCTTCTATATGGTTTTCATTTCAGTGGTACTCCCCACATTCACATCTCTAGTCGACAGAAATTTCATCCTATTATCCAATTCCTTCCAAATGGTTCCCTTATATTGAGAGGCACGCAATATTTTGAGACCGACAATACTAATCAACTCATAATTGGATGGTGAAATTTCATCTAATATAAATGATAATACAAGGATACGATCATCATATAAACACCCCAAATCATGTGTCTTCTGAAATAATTGATTAGATTCAAAAAACTCACACTCCCTTTAGTGAGGCACCTGGGAAGAAAAATCTTTTTTCAAATCAAGTCGAAGAATCCATCTTTTAAATATGAGGAGAATACCATGGTTATGTTGAATCAACAAACCAAAGGTAATATACTGATTATGTTATGGAACATATCTACTCCTTGTTATGATATTCCATAGGATTTTATAGAGTAATGAATACATCATTTACATCTAAATATTTGGATGACACTCCACCATCTCAATCTGAAGTATTTTTATTATGGGTAGTATATCAACCACATCAAGGTTGTAAGATATATATTACACTAATTCCACTTGACCACCCTATCAACTGAACATCATCAAAATTCAACAACAAAATATAGTGACCTTCAACATGAATGTTTACTAGTATGAATTTTCTATACCAAATAATCATGGATAATCCTGCTGATGTTCATATTAGAGCTTGTGGTGAATATGGAACTATACTCTTTGCCCTAATCGCTAGTCAATCATATTTATTAAGAAACACTACATGAAAAATCATCAACTCAAGCCAAATTCTAGGCCCATTCTCTACCGAGGTCATTTTTCTTTAAAAAATCCCTTCTTTTCTTAAATACAAGAATTTATATTATTAATTAGAGAAATCCATTGACATAATATTGCATCAAGTATACAAGAAGGTTGAGAAGACATCCTATCTGATGAAAATAAATCCTGTAGCCATAGAGAAACCCTCAATGTCTGATAGTACATTACCTAAAATGCAACTAAATCTGAATCACTTCTAAGAAAAGTACTAGAAAATTAGGAAGGTAATGATAACTAATTTCTCTATAGTATTACATGAGAAACCACAGTGCTATAGGGTTTTTTACCACAATTTCAACCACTTGGATTTTCAAATTCATAGTGGTTTCAAGACATAATGGTGGAGATACTAAATCAACCCCATCCCATAGGATTATGGATATTTATATTACCTCCTCATCCTTAACCAAGGAAATAATTATTCTCTAGGTTATGGGATTCTCTACAATAGACAACTTCATAGTTCCCCCTTGATTGATCTAAAACCTTTATTAAGGGACTTCTCATTAAAATTCATTGAAGAATCTATCATGGTCACCATATATCAAAGAGTGTAGTTCAAGCCTCATAGAGGCTGAAAGTCAAAACTATTCACCTAGAAGAAAAACATTAAGGAAGATCACAATCCATCCCAAATTTTATATTCAGAGGAATAAGAGACCCATTATTACATTGATGAGGGTGAGGAAATGATTCATGATATGTGATGAAAAATAGTAAATTTCATTACAATCACCACCAAAAATATCCAAGAGAATGAACCTAACAGGAAAGGAAAGTATAAATATACATCCATCGTGGACATGGTCTACACTGAAAAATAAGGTTTTCACACTCATAATTAGAGGAAATATCAGAATTAGGGAGCTCATACAAATAATAATACACCACCTTCTTTTTTCTATTTGACTAAGGAGAAAGTTAAAGGTGTGGTTATATCTACAATCCACTCACCACTGATAGAAGTTGAAACCCATTCCATTGAGGAATTATTCACTTGATATGAATCTTAGCTGAAGGTACTAAAGTGACTCAACACTAAACTACTCAAATGAAAAATTATCACTGAGTAAAATATTAAAGTATAGACTAAAGTCTATTATTTGGTATATATAAAACAAGTAATAATTTTTTAACTAGAAATAGTAGAGTCTAACCTCCCAACCAATTCTAGGCCAAGACCATCAGTTTATGTAAATCTAATGGTTGAAGGGTACTAGGAATTTTTCTTATTTGTATAGCCCAAATCATTCCAAGAATGTTACCCCTATAAAACTCAAACTAGATATCAACAATTGATATAAGTGATCTAACTTTTATAGGCTTTTACCATGGTCTCCACTAGGGAATCGAACCATGATACATTGGTTCCAAATCTCATTGAATTGATCGAATCCCTTATTAATTGAATGAAGTCCCTAGAAGGGTGACATGTTCTTGTACAACCAGAGGGAAAGTCATATCCAAAGCAGGTGTATGTGAATCCTACTCCGTTTCATTTTGGGGTTCCCACAGTCCCCATATTTAATTATATGTGAGACCCATAACATAAACTGACACATTTTATGTATCGATGTAGTCCCATGATGAGAATGTTAGAGAAAAAAGTAACAAAAATGATTACATGTTTTATCTTGACATTGGAAGGATCAAATTTTATATGTTATAAAAATTTTATTGTAGGGTCTATTTTAAATTTGGAATACCCTCAGTGGTAGTTATTTTTTCAATTTAGTTCCTCATTGAAGAAGATTAATATTATTGACCTCTCAAATTAGAAAAAATATGAAAATGAGAGTTTCACAAATTTCATCACCAACTAGAAGATATTGAACTATTCTTTACATATGAAACCTCCATAGGAGAATCTATTAGATATCTATATATAAAATATCCATGATGAACTAATGATGTCGTTGATTAATTAAAAATATCTTTCTGGTTTTGGGGAGTTTTTATTAGTCTCACAATTATTGTAGAATGATATCCAGTGTTCCATGTCCTAATCTCAACAAACTTCTGTATCACAAGGAAATAAAATCAATATACCATAGGCATAAATCATCACACTTAAGATGAAACCAACACTGGATATAAAAACGAACTCCATGAAACATTTAATAGTACCTCCATCTAAAATTATCACCAAAAGTATAAATACACTCATCAAGAAGGAAATAAGGAGAAAAATCGCTTGAGAAATGAATACGATAAGAATAAAATTATTCTCTAAAAAGTAATTGTCCCAGGGTACTTCATTTTTCCCATGGAGAATAATCTAATCAAATTTTCAGATTTCAAGAAACCTAATGAGATCAAAATCAATGGAAAACCATGACAATTGATGCTAGGATAAAATATCATATAATGCTTTTTCTTTAAGAACATTCATCAAAATATGGTTGATTATTAACATGTTAAGTTGGGAAAACCATAAAAATAGGTGAATCGTGTTTTTATAAATCTAATAGAATAATAAGGTTAATATAAAATGTTATACAAATAAATGTGAAAAAAATAAACTATTATATAACCATGAAAAAGGTTATTTGAGCATAGAACATACTCATGCTACAACTAATACAACTAGTAGTGACCCCATATCTTCCTGTGATATCTCTGACGATGCCTTCAAAATCAAAATACTCCAAGATTAAACAAAGCTTTTATTTATAGAATAATTTGATTGAGGAATATTCCTTACTGGTATCCAATTTATTTCATACCCTTTCATACTTCTTACCTCCATATTTGGGAGGACATGAACTATTCCACCAAATGGGACAATAAGAACATCCCCATTAAATAGAATCATAATCAAAATTTTAATCTCAATACGGTTAGATTAATGTCATCCACCAAAAAAACATTTTAAAATGAAGATGATGATTTTTACTAACCAAAAATACCTATACACAATCAAATAGGAGTTTGAAGAGACCTAGGAGGTTGAAAAATAAGAGTTTGGAATTGAACTTGGTGTTTAGGAACTATTTATATTGTGGCTATATATGCATCCAGAAACAAAATAAAAACACTCCAATTAGCCCAACAGGAGCCTTGATATGATCTTGAATCATCCAAGCTTCTATTATATCCCATTATACATGAGTATTTACCTACATATGTGAAGAATTCCAGTTATCATCAGACCATGGGAAGGAAAACACATATTAACCCTCTAACTATGAAAATAACCTCCATTTATAACTAATTAAAAGAGTTTCTATCATAGTTAGGAAAGAACTCCAATCCTCATTCTAATTAATCAACTTAATATCGGAATAATAGACCCTTGGTTAGAAATATGATATTTATAAAAAATGTTAATTTTTTAGAACAAGATCTACATTATGGAAGCTCTTTACCTCTCCATAGAA
The DNA here is from genome assembly GCA_963277665.1 of Viscum album. Classification (NCBI taxonomy): domain Eukaryota; kingdom Viridiplantae; phylum Streptophyta; class Magnoliopsida; order Santalales; family Viscaceae; genus Viscum; species Viscum album. The sequence continues at coordinate 539,685,391 of OY728142.1, read as the reverse complement.
CTTAAGGAATCCCTCAAGAGTTCAAGGATGAAGTTTCTCCAACTGATACATATTGGAGAAATAACAGTATTTATGAATATCAAATGAACATTTTCTTTATAGAGTATTACTCAAATAAATACATACTTGGGAATATCAGTACCATGTATATATCAATAAATTCATGTTATATTAAAATATTGAGGACTATGATTGATAATGGTTCTTTGATTAATATCATACCTGTATATACCATCGACCACTTGGTCTATAGTTCAACTAACTTGACTCATTCTGATGTTCCCAATTATTATCTAAGTATCACTGAGAGGGAGAGGGGGTGAATCAGTGATATGTTTTTCTTTTTATGTTTCCTTATTTTTGAAACAACCTTCATCTTATGTTAAAGAATTTCTTTCCTGTTGAACCCACACAACCACAGGAATAGAAGATTTACAAGGTTCACTACTCAACAAGAGTAGCTATGTCATTGGTATGTTATGGAAATAATGCAGTACCACACAATCCACTAGAAAACAATCCTTTGAAGTGGAATAAAACAAGTAGGATATACCCTTACACTCATGTATCACTTGGAAAACAATATTAAAGTGTGTGTTCACCCTCTTCGCACAAATAGGGAATTACAGTATTTCAGTGCTTCTTTACAATTGAATAGGTGTATTCTCTAAAGTACAAATGTTCACTTTCCTACCCAGAAGCCAGTAAAAACTATCTTACACACAACTGAATACGTACGAAGAACCCAAATCTTTCACGCACCATTTTAGGTGTCTTCCACGCAACTTTTATGCCACATTCACAAGATTTTAATTTTTTTAGGAAACACCTCTTGTGCATAACTTCAATCTTGCGTAAAACTCTCTTCTTTCTCCCAACTCTATTTATTTCAAGCACTCCCCTTTACATAAAATTATTTCATGCCAAAGAGATTGAGATTTCAATAAGTTTCGATCTATTTAAATGTGAGGGGTTCACCTATTATCTATAGACCTCATCAACCCCTATGCGCAAAACCCCCAATATGTCGCATAGGATCCTGACACGTCGCGCAAAACGTCATTTGACGTCACATTGGGCATGTAAGTCTCTTTCGCACCAACCTCATCTTTCACGCATTTCTTGAATCTTTCTCTCACTTTATGAATTTTACATTTTTCAAAGTTTAAACCTTGAATCATGCCTTGTGCGCAACTTTCGAAACTCCCTTCAATCATGTACGCAAAAACCAATCTTTTGCGCAAGCCTCTCCTTGGAAGATTTTGATATTTGGATCATGGAACTCCAATTGCGTACAACATACCAATAAATCTTCAAACTTTCACGTGTCATCCATTTCCAATTTCACATTTCTCCATCTCTTGATTTTCAGCCCATGAAATTTGGCAAACATAGGGAAACGATGCCACCTTAAAATCTGTTTCAGCAAGAACACCAATGCTTCTTCGTTATCATCTAGTACATTTAACAAACAACTGATTTTGTCATGAACCACATATATCATGATATATAGTCGTTGATATATATCATGATATATAGTCTTTGATAGAACACCTTTAGCATTATCAGGTTTTCAATAGGACGTACTGAAACTTCCCTATCTTCAAGTAGCATCATTCTTTCCAATCAAAACCAAATATGACTGGCATCATATTTTATCCCCCCTATCCTTCATAAGTCTTGCATCACAAGTTCTCATAACTTATGATATTTGTGATGTACATATCATAAAAACATCATCTGATTTAAATATCCATTACAAAGTGAATTGATTTATCTTCTTTGACAAAAAAAAGAAAACAATCTATAATAGCAAACTCTTCTTACATCATTCTCCATCCAACATGGTCCCAACACATTCAAACTATACCATTAGGGGAAATTATAAGAGTTATTATAAGACACTTGGGATATTAAAAATCAAATCCTAGTTCAGTGATCTCATATCAAACTCCAAGTTTATGGTGTCTTGATATAATACAACATTCAAAATTATTTATGGGATGTTCATGAATCTATAAACATGTGGAGGTATCATTTTCATACCATTAGTTCCTCAAATACTTTTTCAATGGATACATTATGCTGTTTTATTATAATAATGCCTTATTTGAGTCCTTTGATTCAAAATATATAGATGCAAGGTTTTATAAAAGCAGATAGAATCAATTGATGGTAGATATTTCCATCTAAATAAATTCCCCCAAAGAGTTTAAAGCTGGACCTGCCAGCCCATGGAGTGAACTCCATAATGACTATGTAATTACTTTTAACCAAACTGAGGCAAAAAATCATAATATTGAAAGTCATTTTTTCATATAAGTTCCATTGGACAATAATTTGAAGTTAGTAACCAAGTTCCTTTCATATGTTGGCCAAGAAAATGTCCTTATATAGAAACCACCACTGACAAAATAAAGGGGTTATTTTCAATCCATTCATATCAACATTTCTATAGATTGTCTATACCATACTATAGGTTTAACTGAAATTTAGTGTCATTCAATTCATCTAAGGATCTATGATCAAGTTTATATTTATTCATATTGAATAAGGAAAGTGTGTGAACTAATCATGTTTCCCCTCATCAACATAATATCAGTTGCACCAGCTGGGATTTACTGTGTAGAAGAATGATGTGATCACAATGAGGATAATAGTACCCATAATAATTATATCCCCAAATCATCTCTATAATCTCATGATAATATCCCATCATATACCTTTGACGATAGAGACAAGGAAGGGTAGAATATAAATGATACCATTGAACCATCTTTAGGACTTGAAGATTCCCCTGTATCATTCATAAGATGTCAGAATTCCCCTTAATCATCCAATTTAGATAATGGAAATATTGAAGATGTAAAAAAATATGATCAAAGGGATTCCCCTACACCATTCATGGAAGTAATTTCAACCACTATAGAAAAGCATCAATATGTTAATTGGGGTTCAAAGGAGGATCCATGACCCATGTTGATTAGCGTCACCATGTCCCCCGAGGAACATGGGAATTATATATCCTTCTTCCATTAGTAAAATAATTTATTTTCATTAAACTATATATATATGCCTAAATTGGATATTTATGTGGCTACCTATCATGTATTATTACTAGAAACCCACCATGGATTTAAATTGGTTTCTAAGAGGATGCATCTGCCCCATGTTTCCAAGGTAGAATCCAAAGCTGATAAGATGTTCAAGGTTAACTTCATTCATGAAGTTCAATATATAAACTGGATTACCTTTATTATCCCTATTAAAAAAATAATGGTAAAATCTAATTAGGAATTAAAATTAGGGATCTAAAATTTAAATAACCCAAGGATGTCTTCCCAATCCTAATAATATAATTATTGATCTATGTAAGAACTAGTTTCTATGAACTCTCTATTATAGTTTGGTATTCAGGTTATAACCAGATCTAAATGGCCTATGATGATGAAGAGACCACTGCCTTCAAGGAACCCCAAGGGGTATATTTATAAAAAGTAATTTCTTTTAGATTGTATAATTTTATTACTACATAACAATATCATATGCAATATATCTTCAAGAACTATATGAGGACAGTTTTGGAGTGTTGTGTTGATGATTTTTTGGTCATGTTTCGACAGTTCTATGATCATATTACTGATACTGATACAGTTTTAAATATACTGCAATGAATCAGCTTGAATATGATACCGTTGAAATGTTCTTTCAATGTATATATTAGGAAAATTTCTTGTTTTCATGGTGTGACATCACAATATCAAATCCTATCTGAATAAGACCAAGTAAATACTTGATATCCCACCTCCTTATAATCTCAAATAAATAATGGGAATCTAGGGGTATCTGGCTTATATCAGACACTTAATTTACAATATTAGTAATAAATGTTTTCCATTCCTAAAATTGATGAAGAATGGAGTCACCAATTAGTGGGATGAATAATTATAGAAATAATTGGAAAATCTCAAGAAGTATCACCTTTTTTTGATAGTGTTTATACCTCTAGTGGAATAGACACCTCTCTTCCATTATATAGTAACCTTAGAGTGATCAATTGGTACACTCCTACCAAGAAAAATAATATATAAAAGGATAAAAAACTATATTATATCAGTAGAACCATGATATATTCTGAGATATGATACTCTGATATTGAGAAGAACTATTTGTCATTGATTTCCACAGTAAAAAAGTAGATCCATTAATTATAATATCAAAAGGTCTATCTTCTCTGATGTATGGAATCAAAAAATTATATCCTTATCTATATTATGTTAATTGAGAATTTGGAATGATGATTAGTCATTATTCATCAATCTAACATCTAGTTCACATATTAAAAGGAAAAAAAGTATATATGTTTTAAAATTTTCTTATTACACACCTCATCCCAAAGAAGTCACTACTAAATCTTGAACTCCTTAAGAAAGATATCTCATCCATCCATGAAATTCCCTAGAAAATGGATGTGTAATTTTATAGTGGTTCTAGAATCTCAAAAAGGAGATGGATGGATGACCTAAATAATAATAGGGTTTTCCTGTATATTGTACTCATATCCCTAGTAAAATTAGTTTTTCCTTAATTATTTCTTCTATAAAAAGGATGTGCCAAAAATGAGGCTGAATACCAAACCCTCATTGTAGGATTTGAGAGATCTATATAAATATTGGGGGACCACATGAATATCAGGGGTAACTTTGAGTTGGTAATTAGGTAGACTGATGATGAACATCACATTGAGGAGGAATTTATCCCCTTATTTGATTATATACAGGGGATGATGGCTAAATTCACCTAAGATCTAACATTTTATCACATAATTCAATTCCATATCAGATATGTTTCCTATTTTATCCAAAATCCTAGAAGATCTAGACTAGGAAATTATAGTTATTTAAATCATACATTTTTTGGGTGGTCTAACCATTGATCAATAACAATATAGAGAAGATAAATTAAATTTACACCACCCTTGATCAAGGTGATTCAATATTCTCACTGACCAATATTTCAGTTGTATGGTTTTATCATATATTAGTCTACCACCAAAGTGAAATTATCCTATAATATTGATCTAATGGTAAAAAATGTAGAAGAGGGTAGTAAATTTAATCCTTTATTATGGGATTATTTTCTAAAAATTACCCAACAAATAAAGCTTTAATGGAATCCTCATTAGGTTTATTGAAGGATTAGAAACCCTTATTATTATAAAGGAAGTCTATACTGATGCATGTGATGATCACTAGTTAATATCCAATGTCTTCTATAAAATAATTAGGCTTGGATATTTTTGAACAAAAATAAATAAAAACATTATAGAATTCATAAATAAATTTATTCCCTGTTAGATACATGCCAATTTTATCCATCAAACCCCATAATTGATGTGGAGCACTGTATATTCTTATCCATTTTCTATGTAGGGAATAAAATTTATGGGTTCATATCCCCTAACTATATTCATGTAGTTCAAATACATATTTATTATAACATATTAATTCTCTATGTGGGATGGGGATATATCTCTCAGGGATGTTGGGTCAAAGGCTATCATAAGTTTTGTGAAGACCAATATTATTACAAGATTTAGTGTCCCTCACACAATATCGATAGGCAATGACTTGAATTTCATCTTTTCCAAGTAAAAAATATAGTACCGGGAATATTACATTTATTATTACCATGCATCCAAATATAATAAAATATTAATTGGATAAATATATTCTATCCACAAAACTCTATCTAATATACTCTTGAAGCTGGGGAAAGGATAAGAAGTATTTTTTAGAGAAAATCCTACATGATTTTTGGTCTTATAATAATACAAAACATACTACCACATTGGAGACTCTAAATTATTTTTTATATATGGTAGAGGAAGTCTTTAATATTGATTATCAACTAATCTTGCTTCACATTTCAAATGTAATCATTTTATTTAAGATGATCAGTCTTAATCTCAGCTAGATGAGTTAGAGGGACTTGATGAGAAAATATTCCGAACACTAAAAAACCTTAAAATCCATTAGAAGTGAGTCAAATGAGCCTTAAAAAGAGGATTATATTTTCATATTCCTCCAATGATAATTTGTATTGGTTTTAATATCTCCAATGATACACATGAAGAAACCCCATAAGCTAGAGCTGAAATGAGAGGGTCCTTACACTATACATAAGATATACTATAGTAAATCTAACTCTTAGATTACGATGGATAAAGATTATATCACACAATACAAAAATTATAATTTTCTCATGAAATAAATGAGATCATTTTATGGAGGTCTCATGATATCTTGATCGCATAATGTAAAATTAAATTACAGTTTCCCTATCATATGATGTGAAACTGAATGATAAAGTCTGAGTAGTATGATATTAAATTACATGTCCACACTTTAAACTGAATAACTCCTAAAATTCTATTTTTATGACTTTAATATAATTTTTATAGGTTCTATTCACATTAAATTAAACTACATAACACCGAATTCCTATTGTTATGATGTTAAAGTAATGTCCACTGACCCCTCAAATAGATTTGGATGATCAATTTGTATAGGAACCTATGTCATTTCAGATGATGTTTGGTGTTAATATTTTTTTTGGTGAAAATCCATTTATTGGATGATAAAATTATTTTGAAGATATAGGAATATGGTTTATGGGAAATTGATTCCAGGTAGTGGGATTTATGAATTTTTTTCATTGGAGTTGTTTTTCCAATGTTTTCCACATTATTCAGTATGAAAATAGAGATTTTTAGAGGTTTTTTTATATGTTTGATGGTCAAGGAAGGTCATTAACATAGTTAGGTATTCATTAAATGTAGTCAATTATGTGGTGTATGTATGGTGTTCATAACAAGGGTTATTTTGTAGAAATTACACGACCTGTGTGGTGGGTGAACATGTCAGGATGAAAGCATACAATGATAGGGCATTCAAGAGGAGACATATTAGAGTATACACTCATAAGGAATAGATTTTTGGCCACTAATGAAGTCATTACATGGCCATAAATAGGACATTTTTTTACTTGTAATGAATTATGGGGTTCGCCTGGGTGGTATACGAAGGACAATATGCAAAGGAAATTCACAGTCGGTATACCCCAAAGGGGGATGTGAATGGTATTTATCAAAGATTTTAATAATTATTTTTTTATCATATTTTTTTAGTAATTTTCCTATGAATACCCTCACTAATATATTCATTAAGGATAAATAAAAAACATATAAGGAATATTTATAGAGTAATTATAAAATAAATGAAGTCTAGAATCATCTGAAAAGATAAATCTGTGTAGCGAGTATGTGGGGATTAGTTTGAGAAATTATTTCATAAATAGTAATATGATAAATCAGTTCATGAGGCATCATACCTGGGGTCGTTATCATGGATTTTTCTAATAAGTTAATTTTTGGTGTGTGCTGATATGAAGGGATCTCACAACGGAGATCCATGATGGTGGATTTTTCAAGGCCAGTTCATAATGAAGGAATGCAACCATTTAAATAGCACCATAAAGCGCTATTCATGGTCCATAAAAGAATTATTTGGTATAAGAGCTTCAATACAGAATGATATATATTCCACATGGAAACATCATGTAAGGTTTATTAGGGAATAAATTTTACCCAACGATCTAAGGAGGGTATATTTAGAGACCATATAGTTCATTGGAGCATCAAATTTATGAAGAAATTTTATAAATAAAATAATAATTTCCTGAAAATGCAGAATATACCTTAATATTTTTAATAAAAGGAAGAATTCATCCAACATAGTGACCAAGGAGGACCTAATAGATATTATTTGAGGGAAGTAGTGCTCTATCCCTAAACACATTATAAAGGTAGTGTATCTACCATGTAGTGACCATGACTTAAAAATTATAATCCACCAAATATAGAAAATATTAGTGGATTCTTGTATTACTAAATCATATTAGGGGTATACTCTTTGAACTATCCCTTAGTGATAAACCACGTAATGTTGATGTGTTTTTTTGGTATGAATCTGTGTGTTTAGTGACTGTAAATTACTGTCATAAAGGTTTAACGAGTTCCTACCAATGTGATGACATGATCCATTTTTAATCAAAATAAAAATTTGATAGAATTATTCATCCCTCCCCTCTTATGGAATCCTGGGGTAAAATAAGTGGTATTAGAGAAATGGTTATAGGCATTAAATTTTCAATCAAGAATTATTTTTAATAATGAAATAAGTAAATTATAAAGAAATTCCTATTTTGATAAAAGAAACTAATAAATTTGGGAAAAAAATGATAACACATTTTCAATATCTCAAGATCAAAGTTCTCTTTACTATATTTCATAGGGTTGGAGTTAGTGATGGACCAATATGGTCTGTGACTGAAGCTGATGAAAAATGGTTTGATATAGATGCCAAAGCTCATAATGCTTTATCTAGAGTTCTATCAGATCAAATATATATAAAATTGATGATCTTTACCAGTGTGAATTCAATGTATATAAATTATATAACATATATAAAGGTGATAATAAGGTTATGGATATCAAGATATAGGTCATCCATTACATATTATATTATTTAAAAATTATTTTAGATAAGAATGTTGATGGATTATTCAACCAAATCAATGATTTTTTTGAGATATTATAGGACTCAAGGAAGTGATAAGGGATATAAATATTGTTAAGAATATTTTTCAATAGTTTGCACCTATTTAAAGTCCAAAAGTTTCAACTACATAAGAGAGGGATTTTTCCAAGCTCTATCTTGATAAAATAATAAGTAGTTTGGTGGATTACAAAAGGTGATTTAAAGAATAATAGAAATTAATTCATATAGGTAAAGAGATGGTATTAAAAAATGTAGAATCATGATATCTCTAATTTCAATAATTGTGAAGAGGATGAAAATGATAAAATTCTATCTCTTTTTGGATAGAAAATGAGGAGTGGAAAGGGTATATTTGATGGAAAGATACCCTTGGATTTTTTGGGTGTGATAAACTTGGTTATATTAAAAAAAGGTGAGCCAAAATATTTTAGGGTGAAGAAAATGAATTTTAAGTTACACATAATCCATGAATAATCTTCCATCTTAGAAGAGACTCTAAAACCAAGAGTTGATGTAGAAAGAAATTTCAACGAAAGAGATCTGTGAGAAAATAATAAAATTATAACAAAGACTATATTGAGTATGTTTAAACATGATTAAAATATGATATTGAAGATTATATGATGGTTATTATTGAAAAGGAATAATCTGAACTAGAAAATATCGATGAACCTTAATGGGAAGTTGATATCAAGTTAGAACTTGAGGGAGCTCTAGAAGAGATTTATATTCAAAAAAATAGAAATATTAATAAACTTCTAAAATAATTATCTGAATATGTGGCTTATATTGAAGCATATATTTACTATCTATAAGAATATTTATATAATCAGTTTTCTAGTCATGTGAATTCAAAAATAAGTTTTGAGATTCAAACTCAAGATTGAAGAATAGTCTAAGGTGATTGTTGAACTTAATACAAAACTAGAGGGGAGAGATAAAAAGATTTAGTCCCTTAAATAATAGGTTGATTCATTATTAAAGAAACTTGAATCAATAATGAAATCAGGTGATTCATATAAGAATACACACTTTAAGAGGTTCAAAGATAGATAATTTATAGAAATGGTCAATTGAGGATATAAATTTATCAATAACATATTGAAAAAATAAATTCCTATATTTATGGGTAAATATTGGATCACCAATGATGATGAGACATAAAAAATATTAATAGTGATAGATATGACAATAGAAAGTATAATTTGGTGATTATGGATCCAAAGTCATTAGATGTTTGAAAAAATACCACTTTGAAAAAAGAAAATTAGAGGGAAAAAATTAATCTACGATCCTCCTTTACATTTATTCCACTAAGGAAATGTGTGAAAGCTAGGGAAATATGGAAGAGTGAAGGGGAGAATATTTTTACTCTTATGAATTATCAATTATTTGGATAACTTGGCCAAACTATATTATACTGTTAAGAGGAAGAAAACTATTTTAAAAGGAAATTTTTTTTCATCAAGCAAAGGAAAATGTGGAAATATACTTCATAACATTTAATAAATAACTTCTTTGAATAATTTTTTTTGTAGTTATCATTTTAGGAATAGTGTTATTGAATACAGACAAAGAGAAAGTGGAAATAGAAACTATATATCTTAGAGAAAAATTTATATGGGTCAACCAATAAAACCCATTATTAAAATAGGTTCTCTCCATTGGAAGAAAATGAATAATGTGATTTTAACATGCAAGTTGAGGAGAAATTTTAGAGTTCATATTAGGAATACTATACTCGGTATCTCATGTAATAAAAAAAGAATACTGGGAAGGCTAACATGGAAATAATTTCTCTCAATTAAATGAATAACATCAACACCTATATTCCATATAGCGAGTGTTATCATACATGAATGGAAATATAAATCTATAAAAAACATAAAAGGTAGAGTTGATGGAAATTTTCATTTTGAATATGATGGATCCATGAATATAAAATGTTGTAGAAATACATGTATATAAGTGTGATGTAATCAAATGATGTATGGATGATTTAAGGCCATTATATCAAACTCACATGCACATATCACTATAATAGTTCATGTAAGATTCACTATTTCTTGTCTTATGGAGAAATAATAAACTAATGAATAAAATATTAAGAAAACCATCCTCCCCTCCACTATAAAACCACCACACTCCCCTCTTCTCTTCACTCTTATCAAGCCTTGTGCCTTGTATAAATTCTAACCAAATTTCTCCCCAAGCTACCCCCATGTTTAACAACCCTTGGTCTCCTCAAAAGACCAAATCCTCTCCCCTTAAGAGGCTCTCATGGAAGATTAAATCAAGAGGTAAATTACTCTTTCCTTTTCTTTCATTTTCTTTTCTTCTTCCTTTGTTCTCTTTCCTTTCCTAACCTCTCCACATTCAGATGGAATGAAAACTACAGTGCCATAAAAGTATTTTAATTTTGTTATGATAATTGTATAATTCATTATCATCTCTCTTTTCCCGTCATTTTATACTAAAGAAATGAAAAACACCATCCGAGGTGTGTTAAATTATCACATTCATGGATGACATGTTATTAATTTCTATTACAATCTTAAATTATGGTCATGAAACCATTTTTATGGTTGAACCAAAAAATTTAATATGTATTTTATCATATTATATGTTCTAGAATCCTTTTTTACTCATTATTTAAAATAATAATACAAATAAAAATAATTGTGAGAAAAATTCCCAAATTAATCCAAGCATTTATCATTAATGTTTTATATATTGATTCACCTTCACTAAAAATAACCAAATAAAATTTATAACAATTTAATCTAATAGATGATCACTAATGTCATAAAAATTCAATTCTGGACAACCATTATCATCATACATGTTTATTCAAACATGAACATAAGTGAACCGATCATTAAGACCAAGGAAGCAAACACTCCCAAACAATGAAATTAAACATATTAACTCATCAAAAAGGACATAAATGAACTTAAAATGGTTAAAATAAATAAATAAAATGTATTGGAAGTTATATAATTATTAATTAATGGAATGAATTTTATTATTCAGTTCATTAAGATCAAGCAAAGAACACCATCAGACTTAAGGTAAGGGATTCTACTCGAACCTACATTATTCCTTCAAGTGATTCTTTCTTCCTTTTTACCCAAATGAAATACTATATTATGTTTATGTAATATTTTAATTTCTATTTATATGTCTAATATCTTGTATTAATATCCATTAATCATTCTATTTCGTTGATATACATGCTTTTTAGTGATTCCCTCCTCAGCACTTCACGATAAGCAAACTTGTTTTAAGGGAACTTCATGATTTCTCACCTAATTTCATGTACACTATACAATATATTTTTATAAAACCATTATATTTATAAAAACCTCTTATTTTAACAGGAAAACTTATTTTTTCACTTCTAGTTTTATATAAATGACTATGCCATTTTATGTTTCAAATGATCTTTGATATTTTCATTAAACCACACTAAAATGTTTTAATTTTAAAGTTTTTTAAAAACTCTTTTACATGTTATCATTTAAATTTGGAATAAATTACTATTATATATAACTATTTTACATTAGAAATGTCCATTATTGATCTAATTCATTTTTTTTCATGGACACTTGTATGATATTCCCATTCATAATGCTTTATGACATGATTATGTTACCTATATCCTTCTGTGGGTACCCTTAGGTTTATGTATGATAAAATATGTATGATTATTAATGTGACAAGAATATTAATGAAAATTTTAATATGGGTTCACCTTGATAGAAATCCAATTAATTGGGTAAATTTTTTTTCTCATGAGATGTTATGTACAATGGTCTTGGCGGTTAGCCTTAACACTTGTTACCATGTGCAACAGTCATGGTGGTTACCATTGACTTGTGATCCTCCCAGTGAAACGAGCCTTGACTCATGATAAAGGCCTATTTTAGGTTGATTCCAAAATAATATTCATTCATGTTTTTAAGACCCCATGTTTATATACTATGATTCCATATGTTCCATGCCTTTTATATCATAATGTTATGCCTTCCAACCCATGTGCTAAAGCTCTATTTCTCATGTTTATTCTCTTGATAGACTTTTAAGCTCATATCTTTGTTCATGATATCCCTAGGTTATCATATGTATATGTATGTGCATAATTTAACATAGGAGATCATTATGGATATTAAATAAAATGTTGTTTTATAATGTTTAATTATGTACCTAGTATTCCAAGACACTAGAATTCACGATCCCTGGCTTGTAATATGATGTTTTATTATGCTTGAAATCATGTAATGAAATGTTTAAGAGGATAGGTTCACTATAGAAACACATTCAATATTATTTAGAGTATACCGTGAAATGGGTTTCACATGGTTACTTCATGTAAAGAAAATTAAAGAATGAATTTTCACATAAAGATCATAAGAAGGTATTTTTTGAGACTGTATAGTTCATTAGAGCATAAAATTCATGATTTCATGATGCAAATCAAATAAAAAATTATATAAAATGTGGAAGAGACCTTCATGTAATTAAAATGACTAATAATTCATCTAATTTAGTGATGAAGTAGGATTATATAATGGTAATATGTGGGAGGTATTTCACTATCCCTAAACACATTGTAATGGTAGTGCACCAAAAACAATGTGACCATGACCAAATAATGGCAATCCACATGTTCTAGTGAATCATAGTGGATTATTTTATGAAAATATCATTATTGGAATATGATCTATGGATTATACTTTAGTGAAAGTCCAATTAAATATGATGTGTTATTTTTTATGAATGTTTGTTTTTGGTGGGTGTTCATTACTATCAGGTTGGTTTAATGAGTTCCTACAAACATTGGGACAAGATGATTTTTTAATCAAAACAAAAATTTGAAGCCCTGATTCACCCCATCCCTCTATAGGTTTTCTAGTGTATTTTTTTATATTTTCTCTTTACATAATATCTATATTTGTATACGATCCATTAATGAATTATCCCTTCCTTCATTTCTTGATGTGAAGCTATATGAAAAACCCTTACACATATCAAAAATACATGTAGCTTGATTCCCATTCCTTGAGATATATTGTGATACCAAGATCACTTATTCTTGGTCCAAATAGAAATTATAATCAACACCCCTATCATGATGTTTAGTCCCTATAATTCATGTTAGTTTTTTATACATGGATCTATCACTATGAAAAAAGTCATTTCATTTTGTGCATGATCCATATAACCCCCCCCCCATTATAAAGGTTATATTTTCAAGTCCGTAAACTATTTGATTCCTAAGTCCAATATATACAACTCTAAACCACATATAATTTGTCCTTGTTGTATGACTATAAACACATGATCCCCAAGTCTGGTATGCGTGAATCTAAACTACATGTATTAGGTCCTCATCATATGAACTCAAATTATGTGACACTTGGTCCATCATGTATGACCTTAAAATATTTAGGGTGGACTATCCTATATGGATTAATTTTTGAACATGAAATTTGGATCCATTTAAGACCCCTATCAATACATAGACTCTATCTATATCCCTATGGTGTAATAAAGATTCCTTTACTGTTTGACTTCCAAATTCATGTTTGGTTTATATTATCATGGATCAATATTAAGACACAATCATTTACCCCACATGTATAAACCAAATCTATGTGGGATCCTCAAACATGGAGATATTTTACTATTAACACATGATGAGAAAGAATACCTCATATATAAGAGCTTGAACCATTTCAAAACTACCCTTTTTTTAGAAAGTTTGACCATGGTCATATCTAACTGTAATAGTTCTCCCATATAATTTGAATTTTTTGTGGATAAATTCCCATGACATGGGAATCATAGTGATTCCTAGATCTCTTATCCTGGGCCCAACCATAAATACCTCTAACTTCTTCTTCATACAAACATGGCAATACTCATTAGAGTTGGGTTTTATCTAATGACCCCTATATTAGGACATTAATCAGAACTACATGTGACTTGATTCCTATTATTTCAGGATATGTAGTGATGCATGGATCCCATAGACTAATCCTAGTCTCAAATAATTTGATGTTACTTCTACATTAATGGTTGTTTCCAATTAATGTAGTGTCTAAACATCTTCATTGCATGACATTGAAGAACTTGATACACACCATAATATACATGAATTCTTAAGCTATTTTGGATAATCTATTGGTGAGACCTACCTTATTTATATGAGAGTAAGATATATGTAGTATTCTTTAATGAGATAAAAAATTACCCACATATAAGATCTTGATCTATGTGATGGTTTCCTTTCCTTTGGGGTCTAATAGTTAGGGTTATAATAGATATCAATACAATATGGTTCCTTGATCCTAAAACCAAAATTACCCATTTTTAGAAATAAATATGGTTTGATTATGGTTATTTTAGGATACATAGTTACATCGAGATATCCGATCCTAGGAATAATAATAAATTCTTTTAAATTAAATCCTCTCTCAATCCCGTGATTGGGATCTCCTAATTCATGTTGGGTTTTCATCATGGGTTTGACACTAATGTGGATCCATATCATTTTCATCATCCCAAATATATCTGTAAAGAACTATCCAATATAGAGGTTCTCATCATATGATATTAAACTATAAAACATATATATATATATTTTTCACGTGATGTAAAAAAACATGACACATAGTCCATTTTGTAAGACCATAAAATACATAGAGACTCACATTCTATAGACCCTTATTTAAAATATGTATAATAGATATTTTCATAAGATCCACCATCTTATCCCCTTATACTAGGACATATATAAAGATAAAATGTCCCTTCTATTAAGAGCTCAGTCTTCCTAGTGGTATTTTCACAAAACTACTTGGGGATTCATTCTCATTACTTGGGATACATAACTATTATTATATATTTTATCTTAATTCTAACCAAAAATTTCACTAATATCCAACCACCTCCCAATGTATAGTCTTCCAATTCACATTAGGTTTTCCTATATTAGTATATATGATGGGATGACACATATTTTTTATAAGAAATATGTATGACTTGATTCTTGTTACCTTAGAATATATAGTGAAATGAAAACTACATATGTTTGACCCAACAAAAAATAATTTTCATCCCCATTCTCCTTCATCATCTCTAAACGTCATAATTTTAACACCCCAAGATTTAGGTAAGTTCCTTTATCTCCTAGTGTTTTAGGCCACTATTTGGGTTGTATTTGGGTTTGTAGGGATTGGGTATGGTGTTTGGAGAGTTTTTGTGATTTTTTCCTTTTTGGGTTAAACCATAGGAAGAAAAATTCCATGGTGGTGTGTGTTTTGTGCTGGGTGTGTCCTTGTGAAATAGGAGTAGGCCAACATGCCCGGATGCTGGGTGTGGTCGAGGTTGTGGAACATTGGGTGGCTTACTATGGACTAAAGATAATGGTGCCTCACCACTCTATTATCTAGGATGTGGTGAGCCTTAGATGACTTGGGTTTGAGAACTATGTAATATTGGTTGGTTGTGTTTCATCTCATTCTTATCTCCCATTCAAATGGATCGTGATCGTTTTAGCTCCACCAGGTCATAGCAATGGTCAAAACAATTTTTGAAACATCGTATTCACATGCTTATATTTGGGGAAACTTATAGTATACATGTGTGATCGTCATGGAAGGGTTTTCACAATATCAATGAGAAAAAAACACCTCTTATAACCCTTTACATGCTCCTTTTTTAGGTGTTCTAGATATAGAATTTTTGGGTGAGCTTTGGGATACATCTCTCTAGTTTCTTATATATATTTTGGGAGATTGATTATTAGTTTTATAGTGATTTATTACCACTTTTTTTTGTGGTGAAATCAATTTCAAGACGAAGGTGAAATCTATATCACTTCATTTATTCAATAATTGTAAGTATTATATTTGTAAACTATCATAATTTAATTTTTAGGGTAAAAAACATATTGTACGTTTGTTTGAAATTCCATGGATTTGAGGAATTCATACTTCTAGTTTATAAAACAATTTTAAACTCCCAAGAATTTTGTTTGACCTTATGAAAGCCTAATTTTTAATGGTTTGATAATGAATTTTTCATTTCAATGATTTACTAAAAATTTACAATTTGTTTTAATTTAATAAAAAATTATGGAATACCATATTATAATTCATGGTGATGTGTGTTCATATTGAATTGTATAAGGCCTTATTGTTATAGAATTGGTGCTTATTGCAAATTTATATGGGATTTATGATCTTGTGAGGACTTAGTAAAGTATATATCACAACATGAGAGTATTGGGATTTTCATTCAGCATGAATGTGTGTGTTTATGTAAGACATAAACAAGGAATGGGTGTGAGAAATTTAAAGAATGAATGAACAATATAATTTAGTTATTTTTTTATTAAACTATTTTTCTTAAAAATATTTATAATAGTAAACTATTTTGTTATTATCACCTATTATTTTATATAAAAGATGATATAACTTGTTTTTGGCCCCACTGGCATATGTGGGAAGTCTCTTGCGGAAAGCCTACTGGGTATGATTACTCACCCCCTATATATACACATTCGTGTGTACATAGATGCTATTATTCATGTCACATGTAAATGAAAGGACTTTTACTTCATTAGTATATCATCTTGATTATAGTTTATTGGGATTTAGTTGGAGTTTGGAGTTTCCGTTTTGGATTTATTAGAGTGATCCACATTGGTGTTGCTATGTTGAGATGCTCCTTTGGTTTTATTGAGTATTATGTTACTTTTTCATGTCTACTATGATATTATTGTTCTTTTGGTATATATCTGTGTGGAATTTTTTATACTCTTGAAACATATAGTTGGTTTGGTCGTTTATATTTTTTATTTATTGTTTCTATTATTTAGAAGGCCAAATTGTTCCCTAAAGTCTAGTTAATTCCTTAGAATTTATGACAAGCCTTTTATGTCTTGAGTATGTCAAGTAAGGTTAATCGCACCTATTAAATAGTCTAAGACAATGGTTTGGGTGGGTATGTTACACTAATTTTAGTTAGTTATGGACCTTGAAATTCCTATTATCTTTTAGATTTTCCATTTACAATAAATGAAAAATGATGCTTCAGGAATTTTGAATCACCACGAACCTTTCAAGGATATATGTAATGAGTGTATTTGGGTATAATAGACACTTCTATTTGGATTTTTAGACTCACCCTCAATGTGGATTTTCATTGACACCCCCCAATATGGACTTAAAACAATAGTAATGTCTTTTTTTCATAAAGATAGGTTCTTCTAATCCTCGTATGAATTAAAAAATATTGTAGTGTAACCCATAATTAGAATGTGGTTAGTGATCATCATCAATTTATTTTTTCCATCTCATATGCTAGATTATAATACCTTAGGTCACGATTTACACTATCACAATTCCCCATTCAAAAGTGTTAAGACATTGTTATCCCTTGATCATCATATGGGTTATCTTAATACATCTCCTAACATTATAGTTTGAGTTTTACACCCTTAAACCACATTCCATACTTTGTGAGGTGGTATATAACAGTGTTGATCTATTTATTAACATTAGATTTCACCTTTAAATTTATATATAGACTATATCAAATTTTGGTAAAATATTTTCCAATCACTATGGCTATAAACTAATTTGACATTCCTTGATGATATCTACCTTATTTGTGTTAGGATTCCATTCATGTAAGGTAAAACTTTCGCCTATCACTAGAAATACTATCTCATTATTGATCAAATATGTATAAACTAAAAGTATTGGTATTATTTTTCAGAGCTATATGACCTTAACAATTCATCACTTAATGGTCCTAATTTTTTTATCTTCACATTGAAAATGATAGAACCATGAAACATGTCACTCTAAAAACCAATAATTGGTAGCTTGAGATGAATTTAAGTCTCTATGAGTTATGTCATCTATTTCCATGAATTATGAAAAAGTTAATGCATAAGAAATAAATATTCATAATGATTGTGGGGCCCACTATATGGCCTCATCTAAATCCAACCTATGTTTGATAGACCCACTAATTTAGGAATGAGTTATAGTAGACCCGATAATTTTTCTTACTTACACATGTGATTAGGTAATTTCTAATCATGTACCTTTACTATGAGAGTGTGTTTAATACAAACTATTGAAACCCTCATTATATTTGAACCTTTCTTGAGTATCCATTTTTCAATAGTACGAATTCAAACATTTTGTGCTTGAATCAATAATCCTCAAAATACTATAATATTCTGTCATTTTTTGATTCAAATGTCTTGGGTTATGATTTAAATAGTTAACAATAAAAATATTCAAGGGGATACAAATAAACTTGGGGTTAAACATCCATGCATCATTCCCAAATTTAATGAAATAATTTGACATCCTAGTCTTGATCACCTAGTGGTCCTTATCTCATGACCCTAAATCTAATGACGTGATGGTTTGAGCATCAGGAACTTAAACTGTGTGTCCCATTCTTGAGATGGTTTATTCTAGTAGTAGACCCTTTTTTACATCGAGTTATTTCATTTTCCATACTACATAGGACATAATATCTTTTGTTTAGTCTTTCATAACATTAAATACCATATACATTTTTTTTAATTTTATAACCTTAAACTAAAAAATTAAAAGGCATAAAACTTATGATATTGAAAACTCTTAAAAGGATCCTAAAAAAACTACTTCTCACTAAGCTTCCACCATCTAAAGATTGTGAAAATGTTATGGCTAAAAAGAAAAAATTTCAAATTTTTTGGGATCTAGTATATAACCTTAGAAAAAGTAAATCTATATTTATTGGGTATCTTTACCTAAGAAAATATTAGATAACTCTTATATTCCTTCTTTATATTTTCTTAGATCGCCCATAAAAAATTTATTAGGCTGAATTTTTAGGGTGATCCACCCCCTTAAAAATTTTAATCCTAATTATAAAACCCCCCCTTTATGATCTATATTATTTTTAATCATGTATCTCCAATATCCAAGTGGATGAAATTAGTGTATGGTGATAGTACATATGCCACTATATTCGGCCAACCTATACTTGTTCTAGTGCACAAATGTAGGAGAATAACACATCTCGTATCTAAGTGAGATGACAATAGTTTATAATGCTATAGAATATACCACAATAGATGGACTAACTATATCCATAATAGTGAATACACTTAAGAGGATACCAAATCAAACAACCCATTATATCTGAAGGCACAGCCCACTGTATGGTGATGGTATATATGCCTCTATATTTGAAAAACCTATACCCATCCAAATGAACATGTATATAGGATAGTGGTTTTATCCATATTACATTATTTGACTAAATAATTTGTAAAAAATTATTTACTTGGTTTATTTTCATAAATTTTTTAGGGGGATTCATTTATTTTGATTCCACTCTTTATTAGTGCTAGAAATTATTATAGACTATTGATCAAGATGGTGCAAGAGATTAAAAATGGTTTTCAAAAAATATTTTCATTTATTTATTAAAATTTGGAGAGAGGATACTATAAATTTAAGGGTCTCTCACATCATACATATAAAGTGGTTTTAAATAGTGAACTATTACACAACACACTCATCTAACTCTCGATGACAGGTTATTTATTATTTTAATTCACTACCCACTCAATGTAGTTCATATAACAATGCAACATCAACCTATTAATTAGGCCACAATTCACTTTCTTAATTACATCTATCCATACCTTTTTTTCTCCCTCAACCAAATTTTGACTCCCCTCAATATCCTTCTTAATGGAAGTGAGTTCTTGATAAAGTAATGATAGCTTGTCAAGAATTCGATATACCAGAGACTATCCTTCCACAATGTGGTGTTTCCATATTAATTATGTCACATAAAATTGAGAATAATACTTGAGTACAAAAATCCTAAATACAATACAATTCAAGGAAACATTTTCAATAAAGAGGCTCTGTCTTGATACTTTCTTACACTGCCATTCTTAAAGGATCTCATTGATGACAGTATGAATAAATCTATATTCAAACCCATAATATATTAATATTTTAAACATTATACTGATCCTATATATCTTTTTCCACTGATCCTTCCATGGAGTTTTATAAATCAACCTCCATATGCACCACCATATGTATTTTCATGAGGTGGGGCTGATGTTGATGGCCTCTATATCTGATTCATATTTTATCATGAAAGTAAAAATGTATTCAAGAACCAATTCAATTTTTAGAAACACTTTTTCATCATCCTTTAATATTATAATATGTAAAGAAACTTCATCCTATGGGTGATCAAGATGTTAGAGAATGAGGATGATAACCTCTTTAGTTGAACCCTCAGACTACGGTACTAGCACTTTAAGAAACATTGAAACACTTGTGTTAATTAATGGGTGTCAAATTTATAATGGGTATCTTTGAATACTAACAAGTTTGCATTAGATCACTATTCCTACCTACAATTTCTATTTACACTACATAATCCATGTTAGTATCAGCAATAATGGTATATTCACCATAATTCATGATAATTATTTCATTCAATAATATTATAGCATCCCATCAAACTATGTTAACATTATCATTTACCACAGTAGCTTGAACAATCACCAGTTTCTAAACCCTAAAATAATATTTATATCACTTGTTTTTTGGATGGGAATGTCCAAGTGGGGTGAACCTTGACATGTTTCAGATAGATTTTCCTTTTCCAATTCTTGAGTTATTTACATTCAACATGAATGGGTGAGATGGTTATAATCTCTCTATAACTGATGATATTACCTATTTTATCTACAAACATAGTGGTATTAGATGGATTTTTATAAATATATTTTCATTTGGGAGGATGAATGGATAAATTAGAGAGGACATATACCCATATAAATCCTTATTGAATTCTTTGAACTCGAATAAGGAGGAGTGGGTTCCTACTTATAAATTTTTTTCCCATTGTGGTTACAGCTTCAAAAAGTGCATTGAACCTTGGAGTGGAGTAAATATTTATCAGTGTGATATAGAATGTGAAAATTATCACTCAAATATTATACATTATTTTCCACACATTTGTTGGTGAGACAGTTTGGGGTTGTCATTACTGATGTCCTTTCTCTTGGGATTTCCCCATCGATGTTTAAGAGTGGGAGAATGTCTTGAGGTTCCCTCTCACCACTCTCCAAATTCATCTCATAAGGGGTGATTTTATATAACTGATTTTCTAAAAAAAATAATCATGACATCAAAATTTTAATATATATGTAGACATATATGAATTTTAATACTTACCCCACTCTCTTGTATATATCTTCTTGTCCAAAATTTCAATGCTTTACCAACAAAGGATCAAGATGGGAGGTTAATATAGTATTTCTATTGGAAGAGAAATACCCATAGGTGGGAAGAGGGAATGTAGGTTTTGTTTTTATACTACCTTTATTTTAATTTCATTAGAGTTCATCTCTTACTCTTTAGGGTTAGTTAATTTTGTAATTCTTATCAGGGTACTAACCAAAATTTGTTGCAGAGATGACATGGGTATACATGTTTTCTCTATTCTATTCAACAAATATCAAAGTGAGGATTTTCAAAACAGGCTTGAATTTTAAGAACTGTATGTTTAAAAAAAACCATATATTCACATCCTGAGGGAAGGAGAATTCAACCAAATCTTCATCCCAAAAAATCCCCCTTATGTTACCTTAGTTACCTATATATTGTACTCATTTTAGGGTTGGAACCACTTTTTTGGTAAATAATATGAACATTTAAAACTCTATGATCTGTTGAAACTTTAATGGGATTTATATTGAGGCTTAGGTTTGAAGGTACAATCACATTTCCAATCTGGGTAAGAATGATACCACCTTGAATGGGGACCATAAGTCCATGGAATTCATAGTTGTGTTCCAATTTGACCAAAAGTGGGAATCATCTGGATATAAAAAATAAAAGGTAACCATAGCTAGCCATTTCCTTGGTCTTGAGTAATACATTAGTTCCTTCTTATTCAACTACTTTCTTCAACTTTCTTTATATTCTAAAGTACTTCTCTTCTATTGATTACTCAACCACCTCAACATAAAATTTTCTCATGTTGGATCTATAATATATAGTTGATAAGAATCCCATGGTAAAGGCTGATTTGAGAGCCTAAATTACTTAAATTGTGTTCCCTTCCTGTGTTTCTTCATTGTTTCCCTCCTACCTTTCACATGAACCTTGGAATGTACAACCATTGGAATATTGATTTCCACTATCCATTTGGAGTTTGAGGGTGTCCAAGATATACCATATCCCATGTTTTTTCCAATGAATTCATATAAGGTATGTAAGATAATCAAATATTATGTTTCTTTTTGGGAAATCATGACCAATAGTTTCCTTGCCACCATTGGGTGTTATTCCACCCTGACATCCATTAGTGATGAAACTAATTTTTTCTAGATGCATGAAAAAATGAAGTGAAAATTGGCATAGAGAACATGATTCAAATATAATGTCATGGTCAATTAAATTCAATAGAATAAAATACATTAAGGACATATTATATTACTAAACATAATACATTCCATTTTTTCATCCACGATCACGCTGGGGGTAAGGTCACCCAAGGGAAATAATTCAAATTACAAATATACACTCATAAGTTTTGAGACATTATTTCTCTCTAGTGATAGCTGCCTAATATCATAAATAGTCTAAATTAATAGCCGAAATATTAACTCCAGGATCCAAAAGGTGCTAATAATCTTGAATACATCTATGTGTGTGTATATCCAACTCCATAATACTTGGAACAACCCTGATATGAAAAAATGGGCCTTTCCTTTATTAATGTGCATTAAGTATTGATGCAACCTTGCCAACACTAGAATTGAAATTCCTAGGGGATTACCCTTTTCTATTTGGGATGTCACCAAAAATGTACTTTATTGTACTATATTATATGATTTATGAAGCATGTGTGGGTATATTCTTAGCCACATCAATAAGAATGCTACCAACAGGGTCTAGGGTGGGATGTCATGCTTGATTTCATAACCCCATTATTCCTAACGACCCCTCTCTATATATATTTAATATGTACCCAAGTCTAACCCTTTCTGCATATAAGGAATCTCCATTGGATGCTTTGAGCTTGGTATATTCCCATTATATATCATGAATATCCTTATTTAGGTTTCAAAACTAATGTATTTCCATGGGAAGGGTTCCACCCCTATAGCATTAGTGCTACCTTTTAACATGTTCTAAACCTTCGAGGGTGTTCTATAAGGACTTTAGGGGGTACTCGTCACAAAACCCCCCCCAATTATAGGAACTTAAGATAAATTTTATATATTACAAATACTAATTCCTACATCTCTGTGGATTAGGTGGAATGTTTTTTTCTATGGTTTCAAATGACTAATAAATTTTGGAATTCAATTGGAAAACTTATATATGTATGTTTGTGAAATCTAAAAAACCTCATAAATTTCCAAATACTTTAGCTGATATTTGAATATATTGAGTTTTTTTTTGACCCAGTTGGTCCACATCCATTTCATCTTATCAACTCTTTTGGGGAGTATGACCCAGTATAGGACCCAACCTCTGAGTTGGTTAGTGGTTAACCAACAAAAGACTGAGGAGTATCAGTGTGTCTTAGGATCCTATATATTGGTTTTAATATCTTAGTAGGATTAAGTGTATTGGAATATAAATGTAGGCATGACCCTCCCCCATTTATGTATACCCCCTCGAGGATATGTTTCCACCCCTCATATTAGGGTAATCTATAACCCAAGATTTCAGGAGAATTAAATCATGTATAAGGACATCCACATAAGGTAAGAGGTTGTGATTGTATAGTGGAAGTAAATTTTCATACTTTTACTCTTGATAATACTTTTTCCAGACCTCCACCAGGGTTTATATATAGTGTGTGCTCTAATCGGTGTATCCATATCTGATATCCACTTCTATATTCTTTATATAGTCAGTTTCATCAACATTTGAAATTATGTTTTGAGTATGGTATATCTTAATACTATAAAAAAATAAAAATATTGTGAGTAGATATAATAAAAAAATAAACAATAATAATATGTGGTGAAGTGTTCCCAAAATGAATGAAACTATGGGGATAATTCATTAATGGATAAAAATTCACACAGGTGCTTTACCCAAGTGTTTTTATGAAGTGATTTTATCAAGTGCTCCACCCATTGTGTTTCACTTAAGTGGGATCACATGGATGATTTTACAAGGTTATGTTTTACTAGGTGAATTTATATACTTTATGTTATTAACCAAATGAACTAAGGATTTATTGAAGTAAATCCAATTCTAACTTTTATAGCATGAAAAAATATAGTGAAGATAGGGAATGAATCTATAGTATTTTTTCAAGTGTTAATAGTTCATGAAAAAGGCCCCCCTAAACTTATTTTATAGGTGATACCCATCATGTGACCAGGTTTGATCATTTTTTGAACCTAGTTTTGAACAATTTTTGCACGTAGAAACTGTCATGGAATGTGTACAAACACCCTAACTAAGAATTTAACCCTCTGATAACACTATGATGCTTCCATAATCACATCTAACATAGAATCCCATCCTTATTATTCTAATAGGATCCAATTCTAGGGGATGGGGGTTTATTTGAGCCCCCTTTTGATGTGAGAGTTGATTCTAAATATGAAAAATGCCGCACATTCCCAATTGAATTTCACTTTCATGCTCCCTAATGACTATCATGAGCTAGACTAGTGCACCCACACTACTCTCCCAATTCACCTACATAAACCACATTAGTTACCAACCATAATGGTCCCATGTACCCATATTTTCATATAAATAAACCTCATTTTCCACCATTTAGAGTATCTTAGAACTCCTTTGAAGACAAATATATGATGAAGAGATTTATTAACACTAGTCTCTTGAACCTATTTAGGTTATTTAATCAATCCTAAAACCTATGGTAGTTAACTAGAAAAAACTGTAATTTATTTATCCAAAGGTTTAATATACTAAAACCATTGGGACTTTCAGTTCTCTACTATTTATATAAAAAATGTGATGAAATACCCAACACTAGATGATAAAATAGAGTGACACTTTCCATGTTTATTTTGAAATGCCTCTTCACTATGGTGAAACCTTACCCAGGTCTCCATAATTAGGGCTCACTTCACCCTAGTATTATACCAAGGAAACATTTAATCCTAGAATTTTACCCAAGATACCACTGTCCTTATATTACATGTAGGGTGAATCCATTCCAGAATCTCTTTAATAGGGAAATCCATTATCATATCCCCTCATTATAGGTTAACCACTTCTCCATAGCATCACACTAGAGTGACTAATTATATATAGCTTAATACTAGGGAAACTACTTTCATCTAGTATCATAATATGGTAACCACTTCACCCTATACTCATAACTGGGAGACCAATTTTCCTTGGACTCATACATGGGTGACCACTTTATCCTAGCATGATGATACTAATGAGGTTTGTCCTATCTCAATATACTCATCTTGGTTTCCAAAGTGTCAAGTTGTTAAAACTGGTACACTAAATTAGCCATACATGAATGGATATCGTTCTTAGATATAATCCCAACTATGTTCCCACTGATTATTTTATAACTAGGACTCATTGATGGTCCTGGGATATCCATATAAGGGCTGACCATGCGTAATACTCATACAATTTATCATGAGGACATATCCCTTAGAAATATACTCATTGTTCCATTCTCAGCTACCAAAAATATTTAATTGCATCTATTAGTATCTCATATTAAATCTATGACCTCTTACTCATTAGGAAATATTCCATATGAGTCTAACCATCCTTCAAATTATTGTTAATAGTAAATGGGGAGTGAATGTCTACACACATGGGCCTCCTCTTGATAGGTGTTGGCCCTAAGTAATTCCCCAAGGGTACCACCTTCCCTACCATTCAATTTATTCAAAGGGTCGTATTCCCTATGAAACATGTATAAAAGCGATTCATTTATGTTTAATCCCCATTAAACACTTTTTTTTCACCCCTTTCACAACACCAACATCATAATATATGAAAATGGGGGCTGATTTATGTAAATGAACCAATATTTTCTAGGTATATAATTTTCTATTATGTTGTGCACTTGTTTCAAGGAGACAATAAATAAAAGTGAAAAAAATGAAAAGAGAAAAAAAAATCATCAACCCAAGGGAACATCAATATCGGGACTATTTTTATTGAGTGTTTGAGTAAATTTAGAATAGAAAAAAATCAAAATGTAGAGATTAATGTTCTCTTAGTTTGATGATTATATTTTTTCACTTTATCTTGTTTTCATTATTTGAAAATGTTTACAAAAAAGTGATGTGACTTTAATTAGCTAAATAAATATGGGATAATCCTGAAAGTAACTATGATGGAAATGTGAATGTCATAGATTCTAAACTAATAATCAGTAGATACAGTTTCAAAGACATCAAGATGACTGAAGAAGAGAACATCAATTATTATTTTACTTGATTAAATAATGTTTCAAGTAATATATAGGGTCTTGGTGACAAACATGAAAAAAATTATAAATGACTCGAAAATAAATGTGTCACTGGATAGGTCAAGGAAGACATGATTTGTTAGAATTTATTTTTGGCCAAAACAAATTAAAATATTTATAAGGGACTCAATTCATAAATGTATAAACCATATCAAATAGATTTATCACAAAAAATTCCTCTAACGCATGTATTGTGAGAAGGTAACCTTCAAAAAATGTATTTATGGTTTGTGGAAGGCCTCGACTATGTGATGATTGTGCCAGTAACCTTCTTGTAGCATAAATTGGTTTCATAGAACCCAATCATTTTTCATAGCTGTTAATATCCCTCAAAATCCTCTATATTTCTAGAAACCAATTACCTTTCCTCCTTTGGGCCTATAAATACCACCCAATGTATGAGTTTTATTTGATATCAACCATTCATATTTTGAGAAAAGATATGATTTTTTGGAACTCAAAAGATTCATGAGAAATATAGGAGATGGATTTCCAAATGTGGTTGTCTTTCCAAAAAGTAAATCCCATGGGTTTTTGAGAACCTCAACTCTTGGTGTAGATTCCTTTAAAAAAGGTCGATTGTATTCTGATAAGAATAAATCCTTTTTTTCTCTTGTCATTTGAAGAGATAGTTATCCTTTTTCAAACCTCCCCCATGGGAACCAAGAACACAACCCAAGGTAATGTCACCATATTTCATGAAACATATTATTTCATAACACCCATAAACTTTGTGAAACCTATGAACTTCCAGAAACCCCAAATTTCATGAAATCTATCCCAAGTCCTCTACATGGTTCCTCATTTCATCCAATACCCTTTAAAAAAATTTGAGTTCCCAGAGACATTGATTCTATCCAAAACTAATTTAACCACACCACAAATCTCTGTGCAAATGGTATCACCAAACCTTTTGTCCTGACACTTTTCTTCAATTGAATCATGGGACATTACCTCAACTTTTTTCTCTTAATAATAAGCACCCTAATTACTTTTTCTCCTAAGAATATGCACCATAATGTTAGTCCTATGGATTTACACTCTTCCAAAGTAGTGTTTATGAAATTTCCTTACCATATGTGCTTAAAAAATGGTCACGTAAGCCCTAAAAGTATAATCACCAAGGGAAATAACTTATATATCTCAATAAAGGGACTTTTTCTAGATCTTTCCCTTGCCTTGACACAGTCCCCCTCAGGGTGTATCCCTAACCATGTATGAGCTGCATGACATAAAATTTAACTGTATTTCCTTGACATATGATGTTAAACTACCAGACAACATCCTCATCACATGAATTTAAATTATAACCTTACCCTATGTGATGAAAAATGGATTCCCCATGTAACATCATCATGTGATACAACCTTTTTCCCTACCATGGGGAAAAACTCCTATGTTGGGAATTTTTCACACATAATCCCCACTATATCCCTTAGTGATACTCCTTTAATGACACAATCATCATTACAACATGATGTTAAACTGCATAGACTGGTCCTGTCACATTACATTGAATTGTGGAATTAAAATAAATGGGTGTTAATCCACGTTTCTTAATAGGGTATGTAGTAAACCACTCTTGGTTCAATCCTAATAGACTAACGCATCTATGGTATCTCCTTGAGGTTAAATCCAAATGCCCCAAAACTCCCCCAAACCCTAGATTGTGATCATCTCCCCCCATGGTGACAGACGTATCCACACACATATCCCCAAAATATGTTAAACCTATAACCCATATATCCCCACGATATGTTAAATCTATGACCAACATATCCCCACAAGACATTAAACCTGTGACCAACCCATCCCAACAATACATTAATCATGTGACCCACCTATCCACACAATACATTTAACCCATGACCCATCTATCCCCAAAAGATAATCAAAATTCTATCCCAACCTAGAATATCTACCCCATATAATAAACATGGGACTCCCAAGGTAAAATAACTTAGAAGACTTATGCCCCTGGAGCTAACTACCTCATGAATGCCACATGATATATTAGGTTAATTGACTAAGATACCTCATATGAAATGCATATAATCTCAAAAGGTTAAGCTTTTATAGGTTACCAACCGTCCCAATATCTAGAAATGTCCAGACATTCCCAACACTATAATCTATTATAAAAAAGTATGATTCCCTATCGAGGCAGAATTGGAGTAATTAACCAGATTCTACCTGGAGATGGAAAAAATAATGAGTATCAAAAACATGATTGAAATCTATTATGAGACCCATACTAGGAGAGCTCAAAGGAAGAACCCATGGAAGGAGGAACCAACATCACATAATTTCATTTCAATCAAGGAGACTACATTGTTGATTAAAGATATGGAATCTGCCTACCTTGGGAATGTGGGAATGTGGGGAAACAAAGCATCACATCGATTCCAAATAGATATATGGCTCACAAACGTTGTAGAAAGAATTAGAAACAAAAATAATTAAGCCAATGTGAAACTATTATCCTTAAACTATGGGGACTAGTAACATTGGGGCATCAACAAATGTCCATGTCTCCAAATCCCTATATTTAGTAGCAGGTCTCACTCAGAAAGAAGTGGGATAATATCAAACACTCCTATAATTGGGGTAGATAATGTTGAGAATCCTTAGTCTGCTACATTATCAGTGTGAATCTATCCTCTATTTTAGGAAGAATGGTTAAACTTGGGGCATTAAGAGTCACCTTCACTGTATTTGTACTAACAACTGAATACACATGCCTTATAAGACTGAAGCTATAGGAAACTAGAAACCTAACATCGAAAAGAACAGGGGTAGGGGAAGAATTGGTGTGGTAATCCCACATGACTATACTCCTATCATGAAAACCACCACACCTTCATATACTAGACACCCATGCATCATTTCACCCTCCGAGATCATTAAGAGAAGGGTAATAAATGACCGTATTCACCGATATGAACAAGAATGAGTCATTAACACTATAAAAAATTGATTATAACAATAGAAATTTATTGACATATGATATATATATTGGTAAAAATGAGCAATTACAAGAGATAATAAATTTTATTGGTATAGATTTTGAGTAACAACACTTGTTTTTACCAGTATTTATATCTATTGATATTGATCATTTAACACCCAAAAATATTTTACCAGTTGTTAAATCTATTACATTATCATATCAATACTAGCGTTTTTTACCAACAAATGAACCTATTACTATTAATTGAAATTACCAACAAATTTTTTACCATTATTAAAATTTGTTGCTATAAATTTTCCGATAACATAAAATATTTTATCAAAAATAGAATATATATATATATATATATATATATTATTTTCAAGAAATGTTATAAATTATAAATATTTTAACAAAATCATATAATTATATGTTTTTATTGACACATTATAGGTTTGTGATAATATATATATGTAATATAAAATTGATGATAAATGATTATAATTTTTAGAGACTGAATAAGATCTAATGTAGAAAAAAACTAAAAAAAATAATGTCACATATATATAATTTAATTATATGTATATAATATAATTTTTTATTCAGTATATATATATATAAATTTAAAATTTTTTAAATTATATATAAATTATATAAAAAATTATTATAAATCATGATTTTTTTTAAATTATACCAGTAATATGACACATTATTCTCTAAATTAAAAATATCTAGCCACAA
The DNA here is from genome assembly GCA_963277665.1 of Viscum album. Taxonomy (NCBI): domain Eukaryota; kingdom Viridiplantae; phylum Streptophyta; class Magnoliopsida; order Santalales; family Viscaceae; genus Viscum; species Viscum album. The sequence continues at coordinate 539,654,515 of OY728142.1, read as the reverse complement.
TAGTAAGATCATCATTACTTTGTCATCCATTTTCACACCTGAACTAGTTAATTTTATTTTCTTGTAAAAAATATTTTTTTATTATTATTACTTCATTTTATTGTATTTTTACATTTTACATTTCCTTCTACCCTTATACCATATGTCACCCCACCCTCCCTTCTTATTTGTGTCGCATTCCAGATCCTGGAGGAAACCAAGTGGTGCGCCTCCCTCTTCCACTGGCAGTGGAATCTGGTCGTCTCCTCCATTTTAGTTGCGATTTTGTAATGAGTTTTTTTCCATGGTTCTTAAGCCTTAATTATTTGCTGATTCTTGATTTTAACCCTCTCATTTTTTAGATATCATGTGATCTATATATCTTCATCAGTCTGATCATAATGGATTAGGGAAGCACGATCAAGGCCATCACCGCCACAATGTTCGTGATTTCTATTATCTTCCCCACTGATACATCGACTCAATAGTTTTTATAGGTTGGGGTTCTAGTTTCGGTGCCAGATACATATTTGGAGAAATTCTCTAGGTCCATATATAGAATCGAGATCCATGCTTGGGTGGTGGTATGGATTCTGGTGTTGATTAAGAATTAGATGGATTGGATTGTGCATGTACTAGGTGGGATGAGCGTCAGGTTTTGTGTGGCCCTTGGGATGGTTGAAGGTTCATGCTACCATGGTTCCATAAAGAAAACATAATATTGATTATATTGATAAATTTTCCCTCTCTTCCCCTACTTGATTTTCGATTCCTTGGATTTTTGTTTAATTTCCTAGGAAGTTTGAAACAGTTTTGGATTTCTATGACCTGGGTGTAATGATATATGATAGTGCAGTTTTTGGTTGTCAGGTTGGATTCTATATCTTTTCCATTATTCATATGGCCATTTTGGTTTTATATCCATGATAATTAGTCTGATATGTGAGTATTCCCTATGGAATTCAATGCACTTAATGAAAATATATTTTTCTGATGAGAGTTCTTGTTCGATCTGCTGCAAGCCTAGTTGCTTTCCTTCAATAATTACTACTCTTCAAGAATTGTTTCTAGTCTAACATATGGGATGTGTATTTAATGGAATAGTATATTTTATTTGATACTATGAGTTATCTTTTTTTTGGAGAATTGATGCTAAAGAATAGATTCTATTCATGGATAAAACGATGACGTTTATTTCTCACTCATATATGTGTTAATGTCATGTGTTCTTGAAATCTATTTCAATTACTTGATGGTGAAATTGCATATTGTGTATTCATTGAAACTCTCATTTTCTCTAATAATTTTTTAGGGGTGTGGGGTGAGAAATAAACTCATATCTCATATGTTTTGGACTAGATTATAGAATTATGAGTTATGTGTTGCTCTTAATTGAAGTTAGTGTCATTGTAAATGGTTTGTGGTCATATGTTAGATAATATTCTTGTTAATTTTATACCATGAATTTTTATTTTTATTTGTTATGTTCACTGGATATCTTCTCTTAATGTGGTCACTTTTAATTTTTTTTACCCATCGGTTCTTCTAGTCATTTTTATTGTTGTGCTCACTAATTATTTTTATATCACGCGATATGGAAATTGTTTTGGAATTCATTATATATTATTATCGTGACTAGGATGGATAATTTTATTTTTATGGAATCTAGTAAGATTATATTACAATTGTTTTTTAAAATGGTTAGATTATCCTCTTGTTGTGATCATTGGATGATATTTTATATAATGCGTTATTATTTTTACATCTTACACTTAAATGAAAACTATTTTCCAATTGTTTTTATTGTATGATGAGAACATTTCTCGTGATGGTGCTTGTATAATGTGAATGGCATGGGGAAAGGTGATTCTTCAAACATAGATGGGTTGTCCATTGTAGTCAAAGGGATGATGGTGAAATTGTTCATGTCTTGATCTACTATAGTAGATAATAAATCATGTGATGTTATGGGGATTCCACGATAGTAACGTCTAATTTTTTTAAGAAATATATTTCAAAAGAATTTTCATTGAGTTCCATGTAGTGATTGAACATTTTTAAACATGTTTGTAAAATATTTATTGGAGCTTATTGAATTATCATGAAGTTTGAACATGTATTTAATTTATATTGTAATGTATTTTTTCAAATAAATTTGTTTTTTCATGTTTTATATAATCTTATTTTGTAATTATTATAATATAATTAAAATAATATATTATATATAATTATTTTAATTAATATAATATATAATTTTAACAGTAAATTTTATAATACCAAAATTTAGAGTATAATTTAAAAACAAATATTAATTTTGGTTATTGTTTATAAACGTTTTTAATATTACCTGTAGATATATTAATCTCATTAATCTGCTGCTAAACAAATTTACCAGCATATATGTTATCTATTGGTATTATTATAATTGAAATATAATTATTTTATCTATTTCAATAACATTTAGCTACAGAGTTTTTACCAATAGTTTAGTGACAAGAAATCTTTTGTTGGTAAAAAATTTTACCTATAGAAAATGGATTTTTACAAAGAGATATACACTTATTAGAAAAAGATAATTATTTTTTAGTGGGGCCCCTAGGTATATGTTCATCCAAGATCATGAAAAATTTGTGCTTCACTGACATTGCCACCCTTGAGGGCTGCGTAGGTAGAAACCACCCCCCCATTTAAATAGAAAACCACATCAAGATCCTCTCTCCAGAGTGCTATGATAGCTCACTCCCTTATACTGAGGAGGTAGTGGATGTTCTAGTGGTACTTGTCATAAACATTGATAGGGATCTTCGTAAGAGGGAACCGAACATGTACTTCTAGTTCCAAAATTAACATGTCCCATAGGATGATGAGCATGATGACTCTATCCCCACTCTTTCGACCCTATTCCAAAACACACAATGCTAATGTAGAGGGTGGATCCATAATATTTCCCAACATGATTCATTTTCTTTATCTCTAATGGACCCTCCAACAACCATAATTTTCCATCATATCCTCGCAAGTGCTCACTGGGGATCAATTTTCACATTCCTTTGATCGATACCCCATTTGCCTCTCAGGCAGGATATGTTGACTCTATCAGTTATTAGTTCCATCGGCAGGCGTTACATGCCATCTCGTGATGAGAAGTACCAATAAAGAGGTACTCCCATCACTATCACCGACCAATGATGATTTACTCCCCACACTATGACCAAATATTATAGAGGTCCTCCCTGCACTATCACCTACCAATATAGTTGTCCTCCCCACACTCTCACTAACCATAATTGAGTTCCTCCCCATGATGAATCCATGACCTAATCTAAAGAACCATCCCGGTGTTTGAGGGAGAATACCTATTGTGGGGACCACAGCAGTGACATAGGTCACAAAACACATGGGGTAAACCAAGAGGATCTCAAAAAATAATGTTTGGAGAAGTCCTATGCTATTAGAGGTGGGACCCTAGATATCACCACGTCACCACCAGCTTCTTATACTCTGAAGAAACAAATGACTCGATGATACAAGCTTCACCCTGGAAACTAGAGTCTAGGGAAAATGATCAATGATTGAGGCTTACAATCCTAAAATACGAGGTCCATAAGATCCCCATATCCCTCCATAGATACCTATAAGTTGAGGATTTATATACTCCTTCCAAGTAATCATAGTAAAACCATCCATTTTTCCATTAGTTTCCCTCCTCTCCACCTCTAAAATAAAATTTTGAGAGATATTAGGATCTGGTTTGACGCCCTTAGATGGTGATGATCACTCACTAAGCCTAAAAGGGATGTTTCCACCATTGTGTATGGGGAATTGGTAAACACCTAATCCTAAATGCATAGGATCTTGAAGTTAGATCCACCTCTTAGGAACATTCCAACATGTAGTGGATATTTGACCCATGAGGTTCCCCCTCTCTAGATATGTCAACAGAAAATAGGGTCTCAATTAGTGAAAACACCCTAATATATGCCAACAATAATCGAATCTTGGTCCATCTAGTTGTAGGAACCTCCCATCGTAGTGAACAAGAGTAATTGTAGGATCTTCTGGCCACCAAGTAGCTATAAATCATGTTTTGTTCATCTACAAATCCATATTTCATCATCCCATATTCCCTCAAGACCAAGCAGTTTGTTTTCTCTAGCCATCTGGGAAACATTTCTCCACCTTTGAGACCATTAGTTGTCCTACCCAGGATCCATGATCACTTTTATTTCATTCACTAATAGTGAAATAGGGTTTATATCCTAGTGATTATTGTAGCTCATCATCTTGGAATGTATGGATACTACAAAAATCTCTAGAAAACCTATTTTAGGAGCCTCACCAAGATTCTTTGGGTCATTAAAGAGGCATCTCAACACATGCAGATCAAAGGATAGTGTAATTATGTTTCAAGTCATCTTAGTTTAATTCTATAGAGATGAAAGGAGCATTAATTCAGATAAACATAGATAATGGAGGTTACTCTCTAACTACTAGCATTGTTAACATTGTGAATACCAACCCTCTAGAGGATCAGGGAAACTGGTCTTCCAATGTATGAAATGATAGGGAAAACCCACCTCATGGGGTGAAATTGTACCAAGAAAACCCTCTGATAGGTTCTTATACTCCTTGGAAAGTATTTCCATTGAGCCTCAGGAGTCTCCCTAATGAATTTTTTCCATATAATCATTGATATATAAAAAATATAAAGGTCCATAATAATCCCACTGACCATTCAAGGTTGTTCTAAATTTTATTTGGAAACCATCATAGCTTCCTCGCATCAATATCTTAAATAATTTAAAAATATCTCTATTGATTTCATTTCCAAGTAGTTCGTAGAACCATAAAATGTAATAAGGGACCCCATATATCCTTTAGTGGGGCACCCATTCCTCCTTATCTTGGTTCCCCAATATGAAGTTAGTGGCCCTATGAACCAAGTCAGGGTAGAAGCAATGGGTTATGGAAAAGGCCAAGATTTCATTCCCCCACCCCACCTGATCAGTGTGATTATCTACCTTGAGATCAAGGTCATGATGTTCCATAAGTCAATGATCCTATCAATGCATTGATGGAGACAAATCCTAACCAAGATTATGGAAAATATGCTTTTCCACCAATCTCAAGGCGCTAGAAATGTGACATGTGGTAATTTCACCTGAAGGAATGTTGTGAAGAGCATGGGTGGAGAATTTTCAAGCACCCCAAAAATGTTTTAATCCTAGATTCACACCATTCAATTGGATTGGTAATTTTCTATATCACTAGTCTCATTTCACCTCAAGGTGTGGTATAATGTTGGGGACTCCATAATAGTAAGAAGCTTCAAAAATCCAATACTTTACCCAGGCCTTGGAAGGACATGTATTAATCTAGTAATGTAAGTTACCCAAAGAGTTAGTTTTCAAATGATAGGACCTCTATAGATAGATCCTCTACTGTTTCATCTACACATAACACAATACAAGCATATCTAACCTCTTCAAATTCAAACATACACATAATGAGGAAGTCGCTAACTTCATCACCCGATGGAATGGACTCAAATACTCACTCAACATGGTGGTTTCCCAAGAGAATATTCTTTTTCTATACATGGAAATTTTAAAAATGAGTTCTCCCCGCCCTTATATTGTGGAACTAGCTAGATTAATTTATATAGTTATCCAAAAAAGGTCTAGATTTTGGAAGAAGCCTTGTAGCAGGCCAAACAACAGTTTCACCCATTTACCCTTCCAATTATCAATAGGAAGCCAATAAAAGAAGAGATAGTTCCTGCTATGCATGAAAAGGTTTCTGAGCTGATATGCATACTATCCCCTTTTCAAGATAAGTCTTGTGTATTTCATCCCCTCCAGGCATAACCTCACCAAGAATAGCCTCCTTGTAGAGAGAATGTGGCCCCAAACACTCAATGGGGCCTAGATCCTAGGATTCCTTTCATAGAAATAAAGAATATGAAAAATTCATTTATGAATTCACAGGTCCTAGGATATTTCATTTGTGGCATGGAAAGTGGAATCCTTAAGTTTTTTGAATGCATGAGACCCTAGGAATCTTAACTCATGAGTTTCTATGATCACTGTCTCTATTATAATATCCTTGGAAACACCATCAATGAATGATTTATTTTCAAGTATTGTCTCTAGGATCAAGTAAACTAGGGGCTATTCAAATTGGGGCATGTTTTAGTGTAGGTTGAACATGTGTCCACTGATATAAACAATGATGGTGAAGACTCCAGTGAGTGGAAATAGATCCCTAGTTGCAGGATTCTAAATTAAAATTATTGCTTTGATCTTAATAAATTCTATTTTTCCCATGGTATCATTCATTTCCACTTGATAAATCTATAACTTATTGTGGTTTTCATGATTTCCATGACTTCTACCTTAATATATACACCACGTCCATCCAAATATGGGAAGTGAAGATGTTGAAAATGAAAGGGAAATCAGATTCTTCCATGGATGACAAAGCATGCTCATACCCTTGGTGACTTCATGCCTCCCGAATAAGTAGAAACACCTTAGGTACACCTATCTATGGATTATTCCATTAAAGAGGAGAAAGAGTACACCTTCATGAATTTTTTTGAATTAGTGGACCACTTTACAATGTCTGAAAATGAGGAATTCCATTCAAACCCCCAATCATCTTTGGTCGACGCCATTTAAGGAGAGGTATGGGACTTACAAGACATCAGAATACTCAGTATTGGGACTTAAACCAAGATGTTCATGGTACCTAATGGTTGAATAAATCATTGCATAGAGATCAACAATCCCAATCCTCCCAGTGTGCTCCATCAAGCATTCCCCCATATCCTGTTGTATTAGTTGATCATGTGGATCAATCACAAGTGCACCATGACCAGTCACATCCATCTAGGGACTAAACTCATCTGATAGTCATATAAATAATAATTTTTTAGATAATAATATCTTTACTGTAGATTAATATCTCTAGTACTAGACATACCCCAATGATTCATCCAAAAACATCCAATTCAACCCCTCCCAAATAACAAACCACCATAGAAAAAATATGCCCCTAACATGGAAGTATGACGCGTTAAATCACATCATTGGAATACTCAAGAGTCTCTCAATTATCAAGGAACTCATCCTATAAAAATAAATGAATGAGTCCCTTTATGAATATATGGAAATCCACTATAGTTCAAGGATGAGGTATTTGTCTCTGAGGCCCACTCTACAAAGCAGGTCGAGAAATAGGAATTTCGATCCATTATTTTGTTTTTTTGGATAATATAATGGTGTCACCATTCAAGGGAACATACACCCATTTTTTATCATAGATCAGTTCAATGGAATAGAAAACCTTTACTACCTAGTAGATACTAGTTCCATGGTCAACCTCCTACTAAACTAGATATTCCATTAGCTTGGACTTATTGATACATATTTGATTTCCTCTAACCTGAAAATTCAATGGTATGATAAGAGTGAGAAGAATCCACATGAAAAAATATGTTGAAAACTAAACTCAGTGGTCTGGTATCAATAACTAAATTTATGGTAGTCTCACGAGATAATTCCTACAATGTAATTCTAGGAAGAACTTGTATTCATTTTCATGAAACGATCCCCTGTTTATACCACTAATGCCACAAGTACTCCTTGGATGGTCAAGTATAGGTACTCTAGGGTGATGCCTCCCCCTTTGACTCTTTTGAGGCCGACTGTTGAGATATTGGTTAATAAAAATGGAATTAATGTATGTCTAAACTAACATTGTTGAGTGCACAAATTCCCATTAATGATATAGAAACCATTACAATCGATCCATGGGTATATTTGAAAGACAATTTTTTTCTCCCAATTCATCAATTAGATCCCATGACATCAGAATTGGGGGGTAGTTTCATCATCTCCAAGAAAATGGAGTGCTCTCAAATTACCTTGTACTTCTAAAATAGACGTGCTTGGATAATATTGGAATAACCTATTCCTATGAAGTACTAAGAAGTTCTCCCCATGGCCACTGATACATAGCATTCCCATATGTTCCACAAAGTAGTGCTAACTCAGTAAAGGGTGACTCATCACCATTGTTTGATATTATGTGTGGTCCTTATAGAAGAAAATTGAATATAATTGGATAAAAATATTCTATATCCATATTCTCATAAGAATTTGAACCCATAATCAAGGATTCTATATCCTCCTGAGTAAACACTAGTGCTCCCCAGGTTAATATAACCTGGAAGAGCCCCTTGCTCACTTTAATTCCCTTTTTCAGATGACAAAGAGGATTGTGAATATTCAACTCCAATAGTTGAAGAGGGTTTCTCCACTAATATTGATGAGTTAACCTAGTTAAACCTTGATACCGAGTGAGATATGAGTTCGACACTGATTTGTGTAGCCATATCCCTAGATGAGTAGTATTAGGATGTGGCCTTCCTAAAAAAACCCTAAAACATATTCTCCCATAGGTATAACTAAATGATAGGGCTACACCCATAGGCTTTCATTCATTTCCTTCACCTCCTGAGGGGTCATCATGGGTTCATATTCCCCCCAGAAAGATGAACCCATCTCATAGTGATATGGTAGGTATTAAGTTTGAAAAGGTTATTAAAGAAAACTTTTTGAAGGATGTTCAGTACCCTAGGTGGATAATCTACATTGTTCCATTCAGGAAGAAGAATGGGTAGATTAGAGTTTGACTCAACTTCTAGGACCTAAACTTCGATTGTATAAAGGGTAATTTTTACCTTTCGGTTATAGAGATATTGATTGATGATATGGTTGGGTTCTAGCCCTTCCTCTTCATGGACAAATATTTCGGGTAATACTATATCTAAATAGCCCCCAAGGATGTTGATTATACCATATTTAGGGAACCTGAATGAAATTTCTTCTATCAGGTAAAACCTTTTAGCATGAATAATGCTTGATCCACTTACTAGTAGTCCATACACTACATTTTAATCAAATTATTGGAACATTAGTGGAGTGTTATGTGGATGATACAATGGTCATATCTTGAAAGTTTTAGGACCAACTCAAGGATATTGAGAAAGTGTTCAACTTCTTCCACTCTTAAAACATAAATATGAACCCCATGAAATGTGAATTTGGGGTTACCTTTGGAAAATTTCTCATCTTTTTCCTAAGATACAGTGGTATCCGGGTTTATTTAGAGAAAATCAAGGATATAATTAAAATTACTCCCATAATTAATCATTGGTATTTGCAATACCAAAAAATACACATAGTCTATATACACTTATTTATTTAAAATATGGTTATAAAGTGTAATCCCTTTTAAAGGATCATGAAAAAAATATTTTCTACTAGTGGGATGAGAACTATTCATCTTCCTTTGAGGATATTAAGTATTACCAGTACAACTTCAAGTTCTAATTCCATCCATCTCAAGAAATCTCTTGGTATTTTATGTTACTTCTACGGAATGGTATTTTGATTCCCTTTTAACCTAGAAAAATTATGAGGGTATGGAAAATATTCTATATTATCTCAGCTACATGCTATATGATATAGATACCAGCTACTCTCTTATCGAGAGGTGCTGACTCACACATTTCCTTATAGTTCAGAAGTTAAGAAATTATTTACAACACCATGAGATACAATTGTTGTCTTGAGTCGACCCGTTAAAGTATATACTCAATCACCCCATGTTGATGTGATGATTGTAACATTGGAAGGTAATCCTATTTTAGTTAGACAATAGGGTTGTCCCTCAAAAGGAAATCAGAGTATTGGAACTATTAGCCTTCACAGCCTTCCATCCATTCCCTTAAAGAACTAATAATGGATGTTGATTATCCTGAAGAATCTATTCTCTCTATGGATCAGGTTATACCATACTGGAAGATGCATTTCGATAGTGCCTCCCAGAGCCCAATCTGTAGAAGGATCAGTGAACCCAATCTCAATAGTGTAGGATTGGGGATCATTTTCATCACTCTTATATAGGCCATTTTCAATACTTATTCCTGTTGTCATAATTCTACACCAACAATGAGTAAAAATAAAAGGCTCTTATCATTGGTCTTGAGTTTTCTCGTGAGATTGATGTCCCTTATTTACACATGAAGGGAGACTCAGAGATAGTCATCAATAAGATAAAGGGAAACTATGTTTTCATAAAGAAACACTTAATGCCCCTATTGGAATTCACCCATCAGCTGATGGACCAACTCCCTTCCCAGCCTATGGTGGCCCATGTTTCTCGGTTGTAGTACGGACAAGCTGATTCGTTATTAGGATTGGATGTGTCTCTTATAGAACCTGACAAAAATAACCTATTCATTCATATGGCACACTAAAGAGTCATTATACCTATCACTTCAGATGATTTCTTGAAATAGATATAATTAATTATTGTTGTTTCTTATGGGATAAAACCCTTAGACCCCCCCCCCCAATAGGAATGTAAATTCCCAATTAGATGAAAACCATGGTCGAGTATCTATAGCATGAAATTATCCTACAATATCTAGTTGAGTTTGAGTGAATATTCTATCTTGCAACACATTTTACTCTATAGAGTAGGAGTAACCATGAGAAAACTCTCTATTGGTGTGTTTTTGGGGGAATTATCCTTCTTTTCATCAATGGACATGAGATTCCGTAGGTTATAAAATATGTCCATGCCGAATCACGTGGCACCCATCAAGAAGGATTGAAACTCTCCCACCAAATTAGGAGGTTGGGATACTTTTGGACCACCATGTTTCCCAACTACATTGAGTTCTCTAAGAAGTTTATTGTGTGTCAGATTCACAATAAATTTATGCATCGACCATCAAAATATCTCCTCACCATAGAATATTATTATCCCTTTGCAGTATGGGGAATCTATGTTCTGGTGATATAACCACCAATGATAACTCAACAATGTAAGTTTATTTTGACCACACGAGACTTTTATTACATATTAGTAGAGAAGGTCCCCCTCAAAGAAGTCAAAACCTAGTCCATGATTGAGTTTGTGATATTCCACGTCATCCATTGGTTTAGACGGCCTCACATTATTTTCATAGAGAATTAAACCAAATTCTAGGTTTTTGAGTTGATGAAATTGTACACCAAGTACATTGTATGGTCCAAACATACTTCCTTCTACCATGGACATTAAAATGGGAAGATTTAGGTGTTCAAAAATACCCTCTCAAACATGTTCCAAAAAATGGTTAGCTTGAACAAAAATATTTGGCCTAAAAATCTCCCCAACACACATTGGTCCTATCAAATGAGAACTCCAAATTCCACCCAGATAACCCCATAATCCCTCGTGTGTGGAATAGAGACAGTCTTACCCATTGAGGTTTTGTTTTCGTCACTCTGAATGGATTTTTATAACAAGTAGATACTAGAAAGAATGGATACAATCTACCTTACAAAGCTAGATACCCCAAGGAGAATAGGATTTAGGAATTTTATAACAAGGATAGGAACCAAAATAAAATAACAATCACATTAAATAGAAATGTTCACCTCCAATCCTTCCTCTATGGTGACCAATTACTGACCCTCAAAACACCGATGATACCCAGAAAAAAGTCGCCAAAGTTAGATCCCAAATGGCAAGGACCTTAATTTATCCAAAAGTTATATTCCTATAGAGAATACTCTTTAATCACCATAGATAAAGAGTGTATCCAACCTCCCACCAACGGCATGTTTCTTATGTAGTACTTTTCATGAAACCCGTGATCAAAGATACATGACTATAAACTACATCCCCTTTGGTTAAAGATATGTGAAATTAAATTTCAACCACCATGGTCAACTCTACACGACCTTAAAATATAGTCCCCATGGTCAAAGCTACATGGACTTAAATTGCATCCCCCATGGTCAAAGCTTTGTGACCATAAACTGCAAAAACTAGGGTCTAATCTCTTTTTCCTTAAACTAACAACACCCCCTATAGTACAATCATTATGAACTTATACTATTTGAAGCCTCTCTGATCCAAACATTATGAATGTAAACTATTTGTACTCTTAATAGTTAGAGATGTATAAATTTAAAATCCCAAGAGAAACATCCTCAACACATGATGTCAAACTATATACTTCTATACAAAACTAAGATTCCTAATATAACATGTATGGGGTGATGAAAAACTATTTCCCTCAGTGCATGATGTTAAAATTCATCCTTCACCTATACAATAAATGTAGGATGTGTAAATTATGAAGTGTTATATGAGAAAAAACTGATTTCCCCAGAACATGATTTTAAAATGTAGACTTACCCCATTTCATAAACATGGGATTACACATGGAAACAATGGGATTCCATGATTCACTTGTTAGAGATGACACCACCTCATTCTCTGTATCTAGTTTCTACCACATTGTGTTCCAGACCTACGTGTGGATTGATTCCCAATTTTATGGGATATATAGTGATTCGTATACCCTTTATCTTTAGGTCCAGTCACCAATTCATCACATACCCTTCCCTTATATTTGGTGGGGATTACATATAACAATGTTATTCCCTTTATAACCATTTATAGTTTAATAATTACAACTATAAACTATGTGTAGTTTCTTTCAGGATATTTGTGTGTCACATGGGCTTCAGTCTCCCTCATTTAATGTTGGGGTTTGCCTCCTTCATAGCATGTAAGTGTCATCAAAATAAACATTCCCCAGTACCACCATCATAACATTAAACTATTTTTTAAATTCTATTGGTCAAAACTATATGACCTTAAACTACATGAAATCGGTTCCAAAATTACTCTTTGTGGTGTAGGGAATTTTTATCCCCTTCTTCACATTGGGTTTTAACTTATAGGAACCCCACAAACATCCCTGAAGTATCAAATCATGTTACATGAATTATGAACATAAAATATGTGAATCATCCCCTCATTATCATTGTCTTATTCATACCTATTATTTCATCAAACTAATTTTCCCTCCTATTTATAAAACTACACATGGATTGATTCACATTCCCATGGTATATGTTGTGATTCCTAGACCTAAAACCATTGATCCTAGACCTGAATTCATAAAAAAGACCCAATACCAATGAAACTATCACCTTAAATTCTCTTATGGTCCTCTCCTTCAGGTATAATCCCACATCATATTTCTCGGCTTTCTAGAAAATCAAAATGCCCTCATGACCTTACATGAGAAAAAAAGGGATGTAAAGCTCAATGCATAAGCCCAACTAACATCCTCAACACATGAATTTAAACTGTAGGCTATTCCTAGTATAAAATATAAATGCCTCAAATAAAAAATATAGGATGAACAATAAACCAACATCATCAACACATGATGTTAAACTATAAGACTTACCCTATACAAAGTCAGAATACCTCATATAAAAATGTGAGAATATTCAATGTCCTCACTTGAGAGGACATCCAATTACTAGAATTTTTCTTCTACCACACAATATTCTAGAACTACTTATGGATTGATTCCCATTCCCATGGGATATGTAGTGATGTTCAGATCTCAGATCCTTAGTCCAACACTCTTGATCAACTAATTACATGGTCTTTCTTCCATCAGCATCATAACATTGACTTGGGTATGGTTATTCATGTTTAATGTGGAAGAGAGTATCTTTTACCCTCCATTAAAATCATATTTTCACACTTTAATTCCACACAAGCCTTTTTAAGACACCCATACCCATGCTAAAAGCTCTATAACATTAATCTTGTAGTCACCAATTTGGTCCAAGCTCCATGATCTTAAACTAGTAGTAGATATAGTATGAGTTGTATGAATTTAAACTGAAAAGACCAACATCATTGGTGCATGATGTCAAACTGTAGCCTTAACCTAATAAATAAATTAAGTATTCCCCACATAACAAGTGTGAGATGAACAATAACAAATATCCTCATAACACGATGTTAACCTATACCCTTACCCCATATTAAATTGGGTTGCCTCATAAAATAAATATGAGATGAACCAAAAAACCAACATCCACAGTACATTACTCTAACTTATATCATATCCCTATGAAAAGAACATAGGATGCATATTTGGAATTGAAAAATTCATTCCTTGCAATTTTCTTTGTGACTGATGATATTATCCTCACTTAGGCTATAAATGTCATGTTTGAGTAGAAATGTATCTCCATGCTGAAAAATGGAGTATACTGGATTTCCATGTTCTATAAGAATACTCCATAATCAGGGATAATGATTCCTTATAAATTACTCCCAATATAATTTCATGGTGGTGAGAGCCTCCCTCTTGGAGTAGGTCATGGATTCCTAAAATCTCAAATAAAGGGGTCGATTCATTAAAATTCATTTTTAGGGTATTAGGGGAACATTTTTGCATCATAAAACACCCTAATCGAGAGTGTACACCCCATTTTTGGGGCATATTTTACTTCTCATGATATTATTTGACATCTTTCAAAGGTCAAATGGACTTACATATCAAAATTGATGGATCTCGGAAGTTGGGAAAATTTTATAAAGGAATTTTAGTTAATTTTAAAGACATTTCCATACCCATTTCACATAAGGACCTCACACTACTCTATTCAAATATCCCCTTCACCAAATTCCACTATACAGTCTATAAATAGACCCAATGTCTCCAATTTTCAAAGGATAGTTGAACTCCCGGATGATGAAGAAAGGTGAGAGCTATGATTGTGTAGCTCCCTTTCCCAGTAATACATCCCTACATGAGAAAAATATTATGCCTAGACTTCGATGTGGATGAGGGACCCACATGGGAGAACCACTTAATAAATACCCCACCTGGGTGATCCTCCACATGTTCAAACCACATGAAAGAACCACATGGACAAGCCCCCACCTGGGTGAACCACTAGGGTGAGCCCCACCTAGGTGAACCACATGGAAAATCCCCCACATAGTTAAAACACATGGGTGTGCCCCCATCTGGGAAAACCACTTGTGGTATCCCCCACCTGGGATAACCACATGGGAGATCCTCCACCTAGGTGAACCACCTAGGTGATCCCCCACCTGAGTGAACCCCTTGAGCAAGACCCCACCAAGGTGAACCACATGGGAAAGCCCCTATCTAGGAAAACCACTTGGTAAATCCCACACATAAGTGAACTAATTGAGATATCCCCCCCTGGGAGAAACAATTGGGTTAGACCCCACCTAGGAAAACCACCTGGGCGATTTCCCACCTGGGTGAACCACCTAGGTGAGACCCTACCTAGGAGAATCACTTGGGATAGCCCCCACCAGGGAGAACCAGTTGGGGGATCCCCCACATGGTATAACTACTTATATGATCCCCAACTAGGGTGAAGCACCAAGGAAATACCCCATCTAGGAAAAACACTTGTGGGATCCCCCACCCAGGAAAACCACTTAGGAGAGCCCCCACCTGGGTGAACAAACTGGATGATCCCCCACCTGGGTGAAGCACCTAGGCAAACCACATGGGTGAGCCCCCAACTGGTCCAACCATCTTGGTAATACTCACCTTGGTTACCTTTTTCCGAAGTCATGCTATTAGGTAAACAATTCATGCCCACTAGTTCATACCATGTGAGTTGTTCCCCCATAACCCTTCTTGGGATCAGCATCGAGCTACTATCCCCAGCCTCCAAACTAGTCCCTTCGCCACCATTGTTGAACCCTAGTAAAAATAGAGAGTCATACCATGAACTTTTAAAGTTGGGTTGAGGAAAGGTTGGGTTTCAACAAATACTATTCTAAACTTCAATAAAAATTATCACGATTTTAGATTCTCCTCATGGTTACAGAAATATGGATATCCTCTTAGGTGTAAGCCCAAACCAAACCTCTAAGTGACCACGAGTCAAGATACTTCACATGGTTCCAGAAATATAGGCATTGTCCTAGGTGTAATACCCAAAACATACCCTTACATGACCCACCTACTAGGTGTGGTACCTTACATCATCCCTCTTGGAGTAATACCCTAGTCCTTATTGTGGGGTATACCCTTCCTTACGTATCCCCACCCTCATCCACAAGCAAATGAAAGAGATTGTGCGGTTTTCCAAATCTTCAACTTCCTCTTATTTATCAAATTGATAATGAATCACAATGGCTTATAGGCTAGTAACAATAATGAAATCAACCTGATCAAATACCCATCTATGTAGAGATCTATTTTTTGAATATTCCCCTTTCCTTAACATGGGACTCCTACTAGGTGTAATCCCCAAAACCATGCTACCATCCTCTAAAAGGGAAAAATTACCTATGAGACAAACCTTCAGATGTCCATATTTTTAATGAACCATTCATGGGACTCCTAATATGTGTAACCCTCAAAACCATGTAACCACATCAAAGGTCTGTATTTCCAATAAGGAAACCCCTAAGGCATCCTAATTTTCACAACTCAATGACAATGAGTACACTATGCCCCACCCAAAGGTGCACAACTAGTGTACACGTAATATTTAAATGTGGAATCAGTTAGTGGAATGAATTTCCTATCTTAATAGATAGTCCTTTTACAGATCTTATAATCTTCTTGTCACGGTCCTCCTTCATAGGTTTAGTCAACAACATTTTTAACTACATGGTAATTGATTCATGTCCAAATGGAATACTTAGGAATCATACATGAGGTTAAAAAAAATGCCCCAAATTCAATACAGTATTATCTAGGCCATATTCCAAATAGAGTCACAAATAGTATAGAAGGCTACATCCCTTTTAAATACCTTGGGATGCTTAGGAATAAGTCCCATGCCTGTCTTGACAAGGCACTTTTTTCCAAAATGTCATCGCCACATTATTTTGAACTACATTTTTTGGTCCACGACACATGACATTAAAAGGTATGATGTGTTCCATTAAGTTGAAACAAACTACATGGGTTCTATTTCCTTTCACAAGGATATGTAAGAATCACTTCTCAGGGGATTAATCCCGAAACCAAAACAACTTATTTCTCCCTAGATGATAATAAATTCTAGGGTGACCCAATGGATGGATTAAAACCAAGATCATGATTATAAATTACATAATAATATCTAATTAAAACATTAAAGGGAACCATTGATAGAGATCCTTAGATACATATAGATATCCCCATTGATGAATAACTTTAGATACATACAGATGATTCTAAATCCAATACAAGCTAACGATCATTTTAAAATACAAGGGGCACATATTTCATATTTGAGAATTAATAAAAGATTCAAGAATATGACTTAAATTTATAATAGATTCCCATAGTAAGAAATTATTCCCCTTAAAAATGAGATATGAGACTGATCACCCATCTTATCGGACATTGTGAGTCCCTAAGTGTTGTTGGAGTAATTTCCCAATGACCATCTAACATTGGAAAGTAAGTATCTGAAGTATATCGAATATTGGAACTATTGATTATTTTTTATTCCATGAATAAAACCCATTGGAAAGCTCTTGGAATGTTTGTGGAAATATGTGTCTGACATGAAGGGTTGTTCCACCACCACCACAAAATTATTTACCAACAGAACATGGTTTTCAGGAAGGTAACAACCACATATGACCAATATGAGATGATTTGATGCCCTCACTAGAGAGGAAAATGCCTCTACGGTGTTGGTATCCTACCTCAAAACATTGTAGAAATATGTACGTCTTGATTCCCATTTCAACAAGATATGTAGTGATGCTCTAATCTCACATCCAGGGTCTATCCCTACCATCAATTCATCCCCCCTTACTTCAAGCAAGGCATGATCTTCACCAGATGTTATGTTCATCCAATGAATTTGAGTGTGCGGTGGAATAGATCATTGGGAATTGATCAATCCCACTAAGACATTCCCCACTTACACTTTTATGAATCACACTTTCCTCAATTTGGATAATCATCGTCCTTCCAAACTGAACGGGCTCCCTAATGAAAACAGTGCCAAGGCACACTAGAACCCCTACCATACTAGGATTATGAATCAAAGTATATTTGGAAACCGGTAGTATATCTTATGTTTTGAACTTGGTTAATGGTTGATCTCAATTTTTTCCCCATCCTTGGCTGGTGTAGTTGTAGAGCCTGTGTTTCAAACACTATCAATAGTTGTTCCCTACCCATCAGCCATCCCCCTTTTACTGTCCAAGTCTTGAAAGTCCCAAACTTCCATAATAGGACTTCCATAAGTCAGTCACTTTTGTACCTTGTTGTGTTATCCCATAAAAATATTGGAAAATATATACCAATCCTTTTTTATCTCATCTATCATGGCTTACACGAGCTTAGGATTTTGGCTGGAGTTTTCCTCAAGAAAGGTTGATATGCATAGGTGCCCCTTTGGTTTAAACTGGATGGCCTTAAAATAGGATCCCAACTCCAATAATTATGACTTTAACTTAATTAAAAGTCACATTGAGAGTTTTTAATGTGGCTCCAGGACTCATTGGACCTCCTTTCACATCAGGGTTCCACTCTTCCATGCTACACATATTTTTTTGGGATATTCACCTGTTGTTTAGAACTCTAAGACCATAAAATTGGAGCCCCTGTCAAAGTATCACAACCATAAAATATGTGAAAGTGGTATAAGAGATGTTTCATTTGGAAAGGTATCCTTGGTCCCTAATTCACATTGGGTTGCATCTTACATATTCCACACACATTTCACTGAGACACGCAACCCATGGTCCAATAATCATGCCCTTAAAATGTGTAAAACTCACCCCAGCTTCCATTTCCTCATATAGGGGATCCTAATAAAACCATTATCATATGTTTTGAACCATATGGAATTATAATAACCTATCTAGAACGAACCCCCTTAGGTATTATAATTATGACATAAACTATTTGTAACCACATGGTCATATAATGATGACCTTTAAACTATTTTTAACTTATTCGTCTGATTGGTATTACCATAAAAAAATGTTAAGAGGCACACACATTTTTCACCTAAAAATACATAAGGGAAAACTATGTAAGAGTTAGAATCACCCTCCATGTCACTTTGATGACTAAGAAAAAACATAAGGGGATAAAAAGAAAGAGGCACAAATATTTAAGGAACAAACAATAGACCAAGGAAAAACATGTTTATGCTCACCGAAAACATAACTTAAGGAAAAAATTGTGCAAGTTATTAATCTACCTTTTCCACATGATCACTTATAGGGGGTACCCCCATTGTGTTACCCTCTTAATCCCCCACTAACATTGGCTACACATGTGTTATTAATGTCAGTTCACATGTCATATCCACAATATGCTAAACTATCTGATGAACATCCTAGTCACATGATGATAATTTGTACAACACATAATCCTAGCTGTATAATGTTGAAAATCATGTACATCATCCTCCCCATAAAACATTAAACTCCATGTACATTTTACTCACCATATGATGTTAAACTATATGTAAATCACCCTCACTGTATGATTTTAAACTGTGAGTACATCACCCTTACTGTATGAAGTTAAATTGAAAGTATATTTTCCTCACTGTATAACATTTAACTGCACTTCCTTTAACCCCATTTCATGATGTAAAACAACAATCATATTATGTCCTCACCTATGATTCCCCTTTCTCCCATCAGTGTTGGTCACCTACCACATCATTGATGTTCCTTGTCCATTTCCTGATACCCAAGATGATAGTCCCCTTGGAAGATGAATCTAACCTTTTTTCAGATTGATACACCTACCTAATTTCATCAAAGCCATGGTGGTGTAATTCCGAGAGTTTTGAACCCCATTAGAACGTTACATCAATTAATCTCCATGATATATTCCTCCCTAGATTTAGATATCTAACATCTTCCATACTGGAACAAGCCCCCTAGTGAAAATGGTACTTGGACACATTATCTCACTAACCGCATAGGGAACATGCTCGAAAGGACTTTTGATTAAATCTAGAGATATGTATTATATTTCGAACATGTTCTACAAAAAAATCATTTACTTATTCCCATACTCAGTGAAACAATAATGGATGTAGTGTTTCAAACATGATTAATATTTATCCAATATTTCCATGCCACCCCCTTCATGTTTCTAATCCTAGGAATCTCGATTCATGTCCCTCATCATGCCATTTTTTTATTTTTAATACATAACCACTATAATTTCCCCATTTAATTGATAGAACACATTTTGAAAGGAATTTAGTTGTGTAGAGAACCCTATCCTCCATTTGTAGATTTGTTGGTTGGGGAACTCCTAGTTGGTGATAAATAATTTTATACCTTGAGTGTTTCAAACTCTTATTAGAACTATCAAATAAAGGAGAAATATTATGTTTTTTCTTCATTTACCACACCAAGAATGACTCACACGGGATTAAGGATTCATAATTGGTTGTCGTTTCAATGTGATTGAGATGAAACAAAAAAGGAATGTATCAAATCATACTGGGAGTTTAAAAAAACCATTCGAGTATTTTGGGAGGGTTTTCCACATTTTGGAACATATCCTTTATTTCAGGATAAGAAAAATTTACCTAGGGCTCAACCCTAGTGATTGAGAACTTGAGCTTAGCTAGCCTCCATTGAGTAACCACCATAGTCCACTACCATTATACTAGATCAACCACCACCTCCTCTATGATAGGAAGAATTATTCAGATAGGATTCTCACCTGATCAAACTTATCTTGGAACATGGCCACCAAATATGTGGTATTTTATACCTTATCCTCATCTACCTACAATTGTGTCCTCATTAGGAAAATTATCTATACTCGAGTATTGATGACAAATGCTTATTGTTGTGCCTAATCCTCTAGATGAGTGATATCCTCCTCTGCTACCAAAAGAAAATTGGTTATTGCTACATTCATTTTGTGCTAGGAGACATCAAACTTATACCACTCTTAATATTCCATCTTGATAATAATTTCTTGAGCTAGTGAATGAAGGCTGGTATAGTCCACCCCTCTAGTATCTAGAATGAGTAGAAAAAGGTGGAGATTTCCCAAAAAAATTGACAGATTGTCCAGTGGATTCTGATTGATGAAATTCGACCTGATTATCCATTCCTTTCATTAGAAGACTCGGTTCTTCTTGAAAATATCTGAGGCATAATACTTGAAATCTTTATGTGGACCAAGATCATTCTAAGGAAATACCTCCAACACGTTATTTTCAATGTCATCTATAGGAGGGTCCTCGTGTGGGATAACCCTATGTTCTATGGAGAAGGCTTTGAACCTAGACCCCTCACTTATAAAAGGATCCATAGCCACCATATGTGGTACCTATGAGATAGGATCATCCAAAACATCCTTCTCAACCTTCTTCATTAGTGGCACAATCTCTACAACCTTTGTTTCAGCCTCAAATCTAGCAACTGCCACTAATGGAACTTCTTAGATAAGTATGGTCATCCCAACCTCCCTAATTATCTCAGTTGATTTCATTATTTCATACTCCTTCATTAATGATTCATCTCCAACAGCCACATCCTATTTAAATTCAATAGAAATCCAAGCTGCCATGGCTTCTTATACCACCTTCATTAATGGAACAACCTCCTCTACTGCTATTGTCCAAGACTCCAGTTTCACCACAACTGGTTGAGCTTCAAACATGGTTTGAATTCCCATTTAAGTAGGGGTTATCCAAGTATCACATATGGAATAAAAATATGAAGTAAATGGTAAAAATGGGAAAGGTATTATAAGAATTATATAGATCTATAAGAAACTCAAAAATATGGATGGACAATCACCCAATAAATGGTGCCCCCTAATAGTCATCGCCTCAGTTGTCAGTGCCACTTCACCTGGCGGTTGGCTGCCTGTGACAAAAAAATATGAAAGAGACCCTGATGTCTCCCCATCAACGTTTGGGGATCCCTCATCCCATTTAAATGAGTTATCAAAAACCTCCACCTCTTCGGTGATCGTCGATTCATTCACCACTAAAAAATGGTAAGCAATAATCTTAAAGGATGGGTAAAATCCAATGCACAAAATATCAGAGGACTTACCTAAAAAGTGGTAGAATTTTTAAAAAATAGGGGATCCATAATAGGATTATATTCCCAAGGAACCATCCAATACTTATCCCTTTTTCAATTTCAATAGCCAATCAGTCCACAAAAAGATCCAGAGAATATGGAATTCCCAACAACACCTTTACCCAATCAGTCAAGGGACGCATGATGCCATGAGAATAGATCATGTATTATAACTCCATCATGTATTTAATTTCCTCTCCATGGTAAACATGGAAAAATTCCTTCACATTACCCATTTTAGTGAGGAATATCCCCTCGAAGTGGAGATGCTTCTGTATCCCATGAATAGAGATGATCTATTTGTGGATTCATCAACTCTCCCAAGTTTCGGGAAAATAGTGTCACTGGGAGCATCTGGGTGGCAGATTTTCTTTTCCACACCTTTAATGTGTTAACTCATGACTTCTAGAGAGGGTATTACTTCCTACTAAATCCACTTCACTGAGATGTGTGGTCCTGTTTCCCCTCCCCTCCCAACAGTTCCCATCAATGTAGGACCAAAAATGGTTGGCTCTACAGTTGGTACTCCACCTATCAGATCAAATCTGCCTCTATGAAATGACTATACTATAGATACTCTATTTTCTACACTAAACACTTTAAAATATTTTACGTAATATTATAGGAATCATATGCTAATATGGTGTGTGATTCTAGGGACCTATGAGCCCAAAATTAATTTTATAAAAATATTAAATAT
This sequence comes from Viscum album, assembly GCA_963277665.1. Classification (NCBI taxonomy): domain Eukaryota; kingdom Viridiplantae; phylum Streptophyta; class Magnoliopsida; order Santalales; family Viscaceae; genus Viscum; species Viscum album. The sequence goes on along the minus strand of OY728142.1, from coordinate 539,631,864 downwards.
ATTTTATATCACCTCGGTGAAGTTTTTTCAGAAATAATGTAATATATCATTAATGGAGTCTTTGATTATAAATAATATACCATAATTAAATTCTAAATTTGGGGTTTATGCAAGGTGTAGCCTATATTTCTTTAATGATGGACGTTCAGAGGAGGCAGCTGTTGGTGGGCATGTTAAGTGGATTAATCAATTAATTAATTTAATTAATCAATTTAATGCCTAAAACATATTTCCCTCTATAAGTATCATTTCATGGAAAATATGTAGGGTTATTCGCATAACCCTATAATCACTGGGAGTATTTTTTTTGTTATTCAATAGAGGATCAAGATCAGATGATAACTAGTGATCATATTGAGGTGAATCAGTAGACAACATAAGAAATGGATCATACTCATCTTTGGAGAATGAATTATTCACCAATGATTGATCTAATGTTGAGTTATTGAATGTAAATTGTGGTTTCTTCCCTAGATTAAAAGTTCAAGCATTTTATTTTCTATTATTATTTGACCTGTTATTAATTTAATCATTCACATGGACATGCGTATCAAAATAAATTTTTTATTCAATTCATTCTAGAATTATACCATGTTTCCCACCCAAAATATCTTGGATCCATGATCATTGGATAAGAAAAATTTTCTTACGATTGATTAAAATTTGATATTATGCCTTTCCCCCACCTATTATCCATGTTCTTCATCATTGGCCTACAAGGCCGTGGTTCATCACTGTCGGGTGGACCTGAGCGTGATCGAACCCCCAGATTCATGGTGGATGTGTGTGGAATGACTAGATCAGTGGTTTTTAGATGGATCAAGATGGAATGTGGGTGATAATCTATGGATCTAGAATATGGGACAAAGAGTTAGAGATGGTAGCCACGTCGAGCAGCATGCGGGCATTGTGCATCTCAACATAATCCGATTTATCACCACAAGAGGAATGGAATTGATGGATGAATCTAATTTCAAACATTTTCAGGACATCAAATAGATGATTCAGTAGTGGGAGTGGTGGATCAAAATTTTGTGGGAAACCTTCTTTAGTTTCAGTAAAATTGAGATACACAAAGTATGTATTGTGATTAACACAAGTAGTTTAATATGAAATTCTATAGTGGCTTGGGTTTCGGGTTTGAGATAAATATCACATGTTTTGTTGAGGGACCAAACATCATGTGACACCTTTCCATCAGAATCGGCTTATACAGAGGATACATTCCTAGGAATCAAAGTGGCCTTGCACACTATGCACTTTGGGAGTACACAGGCATGGGCTGGTACCCAGGCATTCCCAAGTTTATGATTAAGTACACATGCATGTATCGAAGGACATGGGAATGATTAAGAGCACATAGGTAGGCCCTAGGAGGCCATGAAACACCATGCAGTACCCATACACATTGTGTAGTGTTACCTATCCATCGAGCAATGTCCATAGAAGACACATATAGGTAAAGCGATAGGGGCATATGCTGTGTGGACCCCTTACACACCATGTAATTCTTGATGAAACTTATACCTCTAATATATAATTTGTTTTGAAATGGAATTTTGATTGTTAGAAGCGTATACTAAGTATTTTTCCTAGTAGTACACAATGATGGCCTTTGTATGGGATTTTGAGATACAATGTAAGATTTTTTAAGCGTGACACATCTTTAGGCGGTGCTCAATGATAGAATTGATTTCGAAGGATAATCAGAGAGAGGTTGGGGTTGGACCCCCTATAACTAATGAGTGGTTCCCACCTAATATACTATGTTGTGGGTCCTCTACATAATGAGGGTTACCCACACAAATGGACTAGGGATTGGTTCCTCTACCTACTGAGTGGTACCCCATACCAAACTAGGGCATGGGTTCTCTACTTACCATGTGGTATCCCCCTAAGAGACGAGGGAATGATACTATTACCAACTGAGTGGTACCCATTGAAGGACTACGGTGAGGTTCCTCTACCTATTGAGTAGTACCCCCTGATATACTAGAGCATGAGTCCTCTACCTACTTAGTGGTACATCGTTGATAGACTAGGGCATTGGTCCTCTACACACTGAGGGTGTGGGTCCTCTACCTACTATGTGGTGCCCCCTAATAGAATAGGGAACGAGTCATCTACCTACCGAGTGGAACCCCCTATAATATTAGGGGTGGGTCCTATACCTAATGATCGCTACCCCCTGATGAACTAGATCATGGTTACTCCACGTACTATTTGGTACCCTCTGACAGGATATGGTTTGAGTCCTCTACCTACAGAATGGTACCCCCTGACGGACTAGGGATTTGGTCCTCTACCTACTAAGTAGTAGCACTTGACCTACTAGGGAATGGTTTCTCTACCTACTAATTAGTACACCCTGACAAAATAGGGCATGGGTCCTCTACCTACTGAGTTGTATCCCCTAGAAATACTATGGCATGGTTTCTTTACCTACTGAGTGGTAACCCTTAAAAACTAAGGTGTGTGACCTCTACTTACTGATTAGCATCCCTTGATAGACTAGGGTGTGTGTAATTTACATACTGAGTGGTACCCCGAACAGACTATGTTTGGGGGCTTCCACACAATTACTTCATTGGATAGATACATGAGATGATATGAATCATTTATGGGAATTTGGAGCTTCCAAAATACTCATCAGCTTGGGATGGGCTGTGATGTGGAAGTGTTTTCACACTCTTTGCCACATCCTTTTTGTATTTTTATTGACTTTTTTATACCAAATTGTCTGTTTTTAGTAAATATTTGATAATTGTTGTGTTTTTGTACTTGTTGTGTAAAATAATCAATTTTAGTTTAAATCAATTTTTTTTAATATTCATTATTGTCTTTTTAAATAATTCTTTAATTTACTTTTTTTTTGAATTTTATTTTAATTTGATTTTAATTAATTTTTCTTTTTGATTAATTATTCTTTAAATTGTAAATAAATAACTCTTTTTGGTTTTTAGTCTTTTAATAATTTAATTAGTTTTAACAATTTAATTTTATTAATTTAATATTTTTTATTCTTCAATTTAATTAATTCTGTTATTAATTGGTTAAATAATTTAAGCAAGTCATTGTAAATATTTTAATTTGTTCTTTAAATAAGTTTGTTTACTTTTAAACCCAAATTAATTCATTCTTTTAAATAAAGTATTATTAATTTTATTATTTAACTTTGTTGTTTTTAGTTTTTAATTCCATTCTATTAAATTTAATTTATTAATCGATTCTTTTAGTTTCATTAAATTATTTTATTTATTTAATTTTATTTGTTATGTTCGTTCGCAGGTGGTGCGGTCGCACGGTCTCATCCTTAACGGTGACTGTCCCACCGACAGTTCAGTAACTAGTTATCCCCTTTATTTTATTTTATATCAGTAACCTTTGCACCTCACTGATATTTTTCCTCACTTACCCAACTTGACCTCCCTCACCGAGGCCTCACTGTTACCTTTTCCTCACCATTACCCAATTCCTTCCAACCTCACCGTTTCAACCCCTTCTCCTCATCACTGTTAGCCTTCTCAACCGATGCCTCTGCCACCTTCCCGTCACACTGCTTCCGACATTTCCTTTCTCACTGCCTCCGTTGCAGCACCCCGCAACATCACCAAACCAACCAACAACAGCAAAATTCCCACAACAACAACACAAATCAAGGAAGCAATGATTTTTACACCAACATCAGAAACAAAAATGAAAAACAGAATTAAAAAAACACCTGCATAGCAGAACAATTTCGAAGTAATACCAAAATAGAAATAAAGGAAAAAACCCCTCGAGCCAGCAATTTGAACACATAAATTCCAGATTCGATTAAACTATTTCCCACTGAAACAGTTCCACAGCCAAAGCTCGAACCCACAAGAACCGAACAGCGAGCCACCCTCAACTCCTCCATCCCCTGCACCACTGGCTAAACCACCCTGAACCCTGTCGCATTCCCTCTTCGCCTAAGCCAAATCACCCTAACCCGATCCAGCCAAGCCACTGCCTCGCGAGCTTAACCGAGTGTCTCGGATCCTTGCCGCTCCTAAACCCTAGCCGCCCTGCATCCCGAGTAGCACCGGTCTTCCGCCCCGCAATCCTTGTTCCATAGTTCAACCCCCATGCCACACTACACCTGCTCCGAGCCGCCGCCCCCATCCGCAAGCCCTATCCTATGCCGTTGGCCGGACCTCCCCGAAGCCGCCGCACTAGCTCTTCAAACAACCATCGCCTCCCCTGCCCTGAGGCCCGTCTCCCTCCTCTTCTCCCCCCTCAAGCCGCACGACCAGATCCCCCACTCCCCGTTTTCTTTTATTTTTTTATTCTATTATATAATATAACATAATATATTATAATACAATAATAATTATAGTTATATTAATAATTATATATAAGCTTATATATAATATTAGTATATCATATTAACAAATATAATAATATATTTACATATAATAGTAATAATAATTTTAAGTATTATATTTATATATTAATAATTATTTTCGTTAACTAATTTAACTAATAATATTAATATATAGTTATTTAATTTTAGTTTCATTTTACTTGTTTCACTTGTTTTTGGTTTTTCTGTGTTTCGTGCAGGGGAACTATTCATTGAAGTAGTGATAAAAGAAGTAGATCGTGTGAAAGGTGCGAGAATATTCGCAAGTTTGTTGCAGGGGGTTGTTTGCACTCACTTGGAGTTCACATAAAAGCTGGTGACGCGCACGTCAAAGACGCTCCACGTGGATAATCACTGCCTATTAGTTTAGTTTTATGTGGTCATCTCTAAATAAGAGGATGCACGTCTCCTCTCTTAGGCAGGAAGGCCGGAACAAGGACTGGGGGTGGGGGCATCATTCCACAGTAGTGGTGGAGGAGACTCCACAACCAATCACCATCCATTCCGTCCACATCTCATGGACAGAGACCGTTTTCGACTGCGAGACAAGACCTGCTCCTCCATTCTCCGCCTCACCCTCGTTTCTCTATTTTAGTTTTGATATCTTTTGAGTCTGTAAATATATTTTGGTGCGTGTTTCGTAATTAGATCTTTGATGTTCTTGATGTATTGTCTATTTTTCTTCTTTCTCATCTCGTGTTGTGATCTCGAATCTCTAGAAATGGAGATCTAATTTGCGGGCTAGATCCAGTTTATGAAACCCAACATGATCTAGAGATCCACACATCAACAAGATCACTTTCTTTTTATTCTCCATGGTAGATCACGTATGCGAGTTAGATTAAGTGAGAGTGAGATCTTGAATAGGAAGATTTTCCACATTCTTGTTCAATATCTTCTCCCATTCCTGTCTTGATTTCTCGAAATGATAATCAAGATTGGTTGTGCGATGTGACGATCTTAATGGAATCATTCTGGTTTGTGATAATTTCTTTCCAGAATGATTTTTCTAAGTGAATCACCTTGCAGTTCGGAGGAACACTTGAGTATTGAAGAAATTCAATGCTTGAGTGTTTAATTTCTAGGCGAGACTGGTGTGTAATCTGAGACATCGATCATGCACTGTGAGAATTTTAGAATTGTTCATGTTGATGTAGGAAGGTGAGTAGGGGGTGGATTAACCTGGATCCGGCCTTGTTCTCATTGACTTTCTTCTTCGATGTCTTGGTGTCATTTGTTTGTCCTGGTTTTTGTCCCGTGTCTCTATGTTTTTGTACTTTTTTTCATCATTGTTTCCCTCTCCACTGTTCTTTTCAGAACTGATTAGTGTTACCTCAGGAGCTTGTTTTTTTTGTTTTCAAATATTTAAAAATACAATTTTTTTTCGGAATGACCACTTAGGCTCTCGACACTGCTTCCTTGAGAGCGACCCTGAGGTTAGCCACTCTGCTATATCTTGGGTCTTTATAAATGTAAGCTTGACTGTCATCGGGATAAGGACCCCATCAGGCTGTGAGATGTAGTCCCATTTCATTCTTGTCAAGATTTATTTTATGATTGGTGAACAAAACTATAAGAATGTATAGATTTGTTTTATGATAATATATATATATATATATATTGTTGGTTTCCATTTACCTCTTTCTTTAGAATGAGATAACTACTTCTATCGTGTCTCATATTTATTCATATTCAGTTTTTGAGGCATCCTACTCAGTATGTATATAATCACCCATGCTTGGTATTTTCCTACATATGTCATTTCTTATGTAGTCGATAGACAAGTTGATGGTGGAAATGGTGTAGTGTAGGGATCCTTGGGTGCATTTGACCATGTAAAGTGGTTGATAATTGGAGATATAAAGCCAAGCTCCCTCAAAATTTATTTTCTAGTTTTTGTACGGTTGGGAATCTTTACTAGGTAGGTATGTATTTTTAACATTACATTTTAGGTTACACTATTGTACTCTTTTGTATTCCCAAGAGTTTATCACATGCATTATTTTTAGTATAGATGTTTTAATATTTTATTATTATTCCTCTACACTTATACATGGAGCTGTTCGGGTGTGTGCGTACATGTACATTAGGTAAAGGCCTCCCAATTTAGTTATTCCTTCTCGACACCTATCAGCAGTCCCAGGCCTATAGAGGTGGGATTGGGGTAGTTGTGGCTCAACCTTCCATCGACCGGGTGGGACTCAGTGGTTCTATTCATGAAACTTCTCTCCACTCTCCCTTGACCCCACAACCATGGGACATCTTCTTCCTCATCTACCCTAGTGTATCACTACCTCATCATGTCCCCTGAATATGGTCTCTCCTATCCTATCACATATTTGTGGCTGATCCCATATATAGTGGTGAGTGGTGGAAAATCATGATTCCCTTTTACATCTTCATGAACAAACACAATACATATCTATATGAGGATTGAGGTGTGTAGGTCACTTTGTAATCCCATGTACACCCTTGGGGTTAGTAGTTGGAGACATAAAGACTTCCCCAGAAAGTGGTGTAGAGTGTACATCTCGCAAATCAAACTGTAGTCCATCCTCACCCTAAATTCATCTCCCTAAAAGGAATGGATGTATGAATAATGTTCAATAGTCCCCATTCCATCATTAGTTGTTTTCCCTATGAGAAGGGGGAATTGGTGGAAAGATAATTTTTCTACCATCCCGATTCTCTCTGGAATGTCCACTGAGCCCAATTTGAGAGGGAACCCTCAGTGATGTTCCAAATCAATGGCTGTAATTATGTACTAGGAGGGGATATTGATTTTGGATATTCATATCCACACATTCTTCTATAAACCCAAACATATATGAATTAGAAGGGGATACACACATGGATGGGATTCTTCCCCTAGATGATAAAGCACAACACTTTGTATAGCTTCTCCAAGACCAGGACCACCAAGTTGATGCGTTTCCCTATATACAACATCACCACCATGATGATGGTTCTTGGACTCACCCCCATGTGTGAATCCCATACCAGGAGCATCCATCTTCAAATCAGTGTGCTGAAAAATCCTTTTTGATGAACCATAGGATACTCAAGCTTCCTGCTATAGACACCTAAATTTCATTATCTTACCTCTAATATCATCTAATATGAGTTATAATTTCATCATCAGTTTTCCTTTATAAATTGATCTGGCCTGTTGGGTATCTTGTCCCTTTTTTCAGTTTAAATATATCTGAACCATTACTTAAAAGGGATGTACTTCATCCCTAGATTTTGGTCACTTATCCCCTAAACTATGTGCAACAACACACTTTCTAGGGATGTAATATTATCATGGTCCTCCCAAATATCCTATGTTGGGAGGAATTCATTGTACATGGACCCATGAATCTGAATAATAGTAATCTGGTTTAGATCCCACTAGCTAACACAAACCTCTATATAGAGCAGATGGAATTTATTGGTCCCTGGTGACCACCTTATCATCATCTTCAGCATGGTTTATAGGTGATGGTAAATCTTGAAATATGGGGGGACCATATTTCCACATAAATACAAACCCTTTTTATATCCACCTCAAATTCATGATAGGACTGGAATACCTAATATTCTAAGGCCCATTCATCCAAGAATTTTCCACCATGTAAAGTGTACCATTCCTTAATCTAGTCTTTGAGATGGTTTATCAGACCATCATTGAGAATATTCTCTTAATGAGGAGGATATGACTCCTCCACAAATTACTCCCCATTGATGTTTCAAGCGGTTCCATAGGGTGTGCATGGTAAGATATGTGTGGTCCTTCATAATATGGTCTCCAACACCCTTGTTCAATTGATTCTATCTAGGAGTGCTTCTAAACCAGTATTTTGGGTCATCCTGACCAGCATCAATGATAACACATCATTGCTCATCCCAAATCAATATTGTGGTAGCCTCTTGAATAATAGGTATGCCTAATAACCATCTATTAGTAGTGTCATGAGAATATCATGATCTGATTCACTCTAGATGATCCCTCTAAACCTGAGATTACTGTCCATATCTATTCATCGATTAGAGGAAGCCTCGATACCTTCATCAACCATTTTATCCAAGACATATAATTTTTTTTAGGATTGATTTGTGAAGCTCTATTCACGAAGGTCATGTTTGAAAAAGTTTTTAGGATCAAAAAATTATTCTCACAGAGATGTGGCTTATAGAAGAGTGTAGTTTAATAAGTTGTGAGGATATAAATAAAAAACACTATCAAAATTATGAAGTTTCATGAAAATAGAGCATTGGCCTATCATTCATTAAAATCTCATAGTTCTCTAAGGGACTCTCACCCTTATTTATAAGTGCATGATCTGACTAAGTTTCTCAAATATGGCTTTCCAATTTATAATTTAGACGATTTTACCTCATAATATGACCATCATATCCCTCGATATATCCAATTATGAGGGGGGATGGGTTGATTCCAAAATACACATCTCATGGGAGAGGTAGAGGAAGGACAACGAGTTTGATGAAAATTAAGGTCAAAATATGTTTAAAATAAATTTAACAGGATGTATTAATAAAGATATAAACCTTTGTGAATGGTCATTTCTCATATAAGTCTTCATACTCACAAATAACGATTCAGTAACCTTCACGTAACCTAACTCTGGTTTGTGGAATTCCCTAGCTATGCAAAGATTGAGGTGATAACCTTTATTCTACATAACTCTGGTTTGCAGAACCCCATCAATTCATGAAGATTATAATCTCCCGCAAAGCCTCCATATTTCACAAAACTAATACTCTTACCACTGATGGTCCTATAAATACCTTCTATGTCTTCATTTTTATGGGAAATAACCTTTAATCTTCTAATAAATTATTTAAATTGAAGGATCTTAGAATCCATAATAGAAAGAGAGTAAATAGATTTTTAAAGGTATCAATATTTCATGACCTCCCATTTGTTCTTGAGAATGTCAAAAAATGATGGAGATTTATTTAGGAAAGGTTTGTGAACTTCGTTTAAGAAGAAATACCTTTATGTATCTTAAGGTTTCAAGAAACAATTATCCATTGCAAAACAACCACCATGAAAATCCTGACTTCAGCATGATGTAGGGTCACCTTGTTTTCTGAAACATATTCTTTCCTAAAAACCCTAACCATCATGAAACACCAAACCTTCACAAAATCCCAAACTTGTGAGAAACCAAATTTTTTGTGAAACTCATCCCTCAATAATATCTATAGTTCCTCTTTTTAGTGAATACCCTTTCACAAAATTTGAGTACCGAGATCCCTTGTATCCATCCAAAACCAGTTCAACCACTCTCCAAATCTCAGTACAACTAGTATCAATAGCCCATATGTACACCCAAATTTCTTCAAGAATGAACTAGGCTACTACATTAAATTTTTACTCTTTTGAATGTGAACCCCAATTCATTTTTTCCTAATAATAGAAACCCTAACATTGGGCCTCCATATTTCCACTCCTCCACCGCGGTGTTTACGCCATGCCTTGCCCAGAGGTAAATGATTAGTGGACATGTAAGCCCTAAAAGTTCCATCACCAATAAAAAATTGATTACCTATCCTAGTAGAGGATCCTTTTTAAAAATATTCCGCTTTCCTTAACATTCCCCCCCTCAGGGTGTAGTCTCAACCACATCCAAGCTACATGACATAAAACAACCTAGCTCTACATTAAAATTTTTTGATGTTAAACTACATAAAAATTCCCACAGCACATGTTTCTAAACTGTAGCCTTACCATGAGTGATGGAAATAGGATTCCTCATGTAATATCATCATAGGATTCCACCTTTTCTCCAAAAATTCAATGAAACTCATATTCTAGGAAGCTTTCATGCATAATCCCCACATCATCCCTCATTTACACTCTTTTGACAACATGCTCATTCTTACCGCATGAAGTTAAACTACATGGATTGATCCTATCACAAGACCATAAATGTAGAGATTGAAATACATGTGTTTGATCCCTATTTATTAACAAGGTATCTAGGACACATCAATGAGGTTCAATACCAACATACCAACACATACGGGGTACCTCCCTAAGTTTCAATCATGATGCCCCAAAACTCCACCAAACCCTAATGTGTGATCATATTCCCCCTAGGGACACACCTTTCTAACCACCTATACCTACAAAACATTAAACTTGTAACCCATATGTCCCTGCGAGACAGTAAACTATGACCAACCTATCCCCACAATACATTAAACATGTGACCAAAATGTCCCCACAATATGTTAAAACTAATACCCTCCTATCCCCACAAGAAATTAATCATGTGACCCATTTATCCCAACAAGTCATTTAAACACACAAACAAAACTTGAATCTATACTCCATACAATAAATATGGTATATATTATGTAAAATTACTTGTAATACTTACACCCCTTGTGTTAACTACCACATGGACAACATAGGATGACTTAGGTTTCATGCCTGATATGCCTTATATGAGATTACCCTAACTTTAAAAGGGAAATATTTTACAGGTTCACCAATTTCTCAACATTCATAAATGATCAAACATGACCAATGTTACTATATATACCAACCAAATGTTGCATCCCTATCAAGACAAGAGCATATTAATTAACTGGAGTCCACCTCGACATAGCACAAGGAATGAGTTTCATGAACATGAATTAAATACATTAGGGAGACCAAAACTAGGAGATGATATTTAAGGGGGAATGCATGGAATATGGGATCTATATACCATCATCTTATTTCGATCAAGGATTTAACATCATCATTTAATGTTATAGAAGTTCGATGCCTTTGTAAAGTGAGAATTTTGGGGAAAAAAGTATCATGTCATCACTAGACAAAGAGATAACGTGCAACCCTGGTGAAAAGAATCAGAAAAATATGATTATAGGAAATTTTATGAATTTTATTTTATCCTAAGATCACAGTTATATAATATAAAGAATATATTTCCAAGTATGAATTTCATAATGTTCTCATATCTTATGAAATGAGAAAAATATTATCCTTTAATTAAAAGGTAAAAAATGAAATATATTTTGAGTCCATGAGAAAGATGTAAATTATAGAACATATTATTAATTAAGATTCAAGTGACACAAAAAAATGTATTGGATGAATAAGGACATTAATAAAACAATTTTTTAAATATTCTGTAAATCTAAAGATCCTCTGTGACTCTTGGTGTGGAAGGAGAACATTGTGTGACTCAGTGACTATAATTGGAATCTATGGAAGAATTCCAATTTTAATCTAGAAAGGTAAGTCTAGTGGCATGTATATAATTTGCTAGTGTGACTCTATCCGTGAGAATATCAGTGTGACACTAATCATGTCCATGAATAATTAATAACATTTATTGTAGTCGAGAATACTTGATTGAGGTTCCTAACAAACCAAGTAAAAGAGTAGGTATTAGTATTGTATCATGTAAAAACACTTTTGTTCATTTGGATTTTTTTACCTTATTATCCAATTAAGGTGGTGAGACATAAAAAGGAGTGGGACAAGACTTAACAATTTTGGGAGATTGAATTATAAATGAAAAATTCATAAAATTTTTAAGTGACCACTAATTCAACCCTCCACTCAGAGTGTCGCAGCAGTCCACTAGGAAACATAGGTGGAATCATCATATGTCTCAGTTCCCTCTAAAAATATATGCATGATGTAAATATTTTAGAATTTTGAAACTGAAGAGCCTTAGATAGATAATCTTGTATCCATCCCCATCAAACCAGATATATAAATATTTTCCATGAATATAAGAAATAGGTTAGATAATAATTCCACGAAAGTGAAGATATTAAAGGAAATGGTCACCCAGTAGAATAAAGTAGTCATGTTGGTTTTTTCTATTAAATTGGATGAGTTAGATTCATCATATGAAGTAAGTTTAAAGCAATATCACATCTGAAAATCATGCAAGTGGTAAATCACTTCATGTTTTTTATTCAAAAATAAAAGGCTATATAAAGATAGTTTCTGAAAAAATTATTGCATAAATATTGGATCATATAAAGGGAATATATTATGAAAAATCCCATCAATAAGAATATGATGATTCCATAAATAATTCATTGGATTATAATGTTGGAATGTAAAACACACACACAAAGTTATTAATAGAAAAGGACGAACTTTATAACTTTGAAATGATAGATATTCCCAATAATTCAAATATTTTACAAGGATAGTTTGTGATACGTATATTTTTAGGTTGATTTTTTCATAGCATTTCATGCATTATAGAAGTTATGTAAAGTTACAGTTAATATAAAATATACACATCTATATATAATGTGGAAAATAATTAAAGATCTTGATAGTTCACTACAAAAAATTACCAAGATTAATAAAAATCAATATAATAAGTTATTAAGTTATTTGAGAGGAATTATTTGAGATTTCTAGGATTAAAATTAAACCCTCAACCTGATGTTCCTTGAACTGGATGTCAATTTGAATAATCTAGAAGATGAAAAACAAGAAAAACATCATAATTAGTTGAGAAAATATGTAATGACACACATATTTTGGAAGTGATTCCTTCCAAGGAGGTACACATTAGTGGATCATAGATATTGAGATCATGTGAAAGAGCCTCAGCCTATGGATCATAGAAATAGGTAACCTATGGTGTAGAAAAAGTGTCTTTGACTAAATCCTATAATTTTTGGTAGAGACGAAAAAAATAATTCTGTAAAAAAATGGAAGAGAGAAGAAATTTGAAAACCCACCAATATATCAAGTAATGAAGTGGTTATACCTTAGATAAAATTCTCACTAAAAGGAGGCCAAAATATTAGGGTTCTATTCCAAAATAGAAAGAATGTCACAATAAAAAACCTGCATCTAAAATGAATATATCAAGATTAATTGAAAGGAGTTATGATGACTGATGTTTTGAAATATATACATAAATTAATGGTATAATAATATAGTATTTAAAAGCTTAAAATTCATGAAAATTTGGGTATAATGGTTTTTGAATGGAAGAAACCTTCTCAAAAAATTCAGACCGCCCAGAATGGGACGAATCTATCTATGAAGAATAAATTTGAAATATTTAATAATTTCCACTATATGTTCAATATATGTGGTCACAAAACTGATAGATATTGGTAAAATCATTCCAAGGAATATATATTTACAAAATATAAAATATAACCACCTTAGTCTAAGAAGAATTTGAACAAAGATAATCGTACTTGGGAGTAAAATATATGAATATCATATGTTAAAATTCGACTACCAAGAATAAATATAAGCTAAATGAGAATGAGGTTAAAACTATTAGAAATAGATGAAAAATTTCAATGAATTTAAATGAAAATGAGACCAAGAGATGGTAATAAAATTATCCATTTAAGAGAGATATTTCAAGAATGGATTATTGGTTGACACTCCTTGTGAAGATGCGAGGATGCTTCCCATGAAGGTTAAAGCTAAAAAAAATGGAGTGGTGTGTGGATGGTGAAAGAAGGTAGTTAATAGTTATGTAATATATATGATATATCTTCATAACAAAAATAAATATTTAATATTAAGGGCAAAACATGCATGAGATCATATTCTAAACCTTGTAATGAAATGAAGGAATCCACACCAAAGAAAAAAGTTGAGCATGTGACAAAATGTTATATTACCATATAGTCAGATTAGTTTAAATTATCCTAATAGATATAGAAAGATTAAAATAAGAAAATTTATATATTTTATAAGGTTGAGAAGAAAACTACATCTAGGAAAGAATTTGTAAAATAAAATAACACCATGATTCCCAAAGGCGAACCTACCTATAAATATATGGATGGAAGAATGAGGGGAATTAGATATAAATTTTACATGTTGGAAAACCTGTCTCAAATATCCTACTCATGTTATAAAGATATTAGGAGGTCCAAGTTATTCCCTAATCAATATATAGGTTCTACAATGTTGTGAGATTGAAGGTAAAGGTGTATGAGAATCATCCCTTGTGTGATGATCAATAAAATAATCCAATCTATTAGAGATGTATGTATTTCTATTAAATATGGGAATATGGAGAGATTTGATTAAAATTAATGTGTCATGTATGATTTTTATTCTAACCATTGGTGAATAAATAATAGTCACTTGAATTTTTTGATGTGTGAATTCAAGTGAGTGTATGTCCTAAAATAATCTTGAATATCTACATGATCATCCCTTATTTTTAAAAATTGTATAGTTGTCATCATATATTCAGTTGTTATAGATATATTTTTTTTGGCTAAACTATTATCTCTTGTTTTCCAAATTGGGTTATCCCATATATAATTTGTGTTAGTTTATTAATGGAACATTTATAAAGAACATGTAATTCCAAAACATTTTAAGGATGAGTATATTGAACTTAATTTTTAACTTCCACTTTAATATGGTGATCAGTGACTCAAGATGAATTCAATATATCACTTAATTTACTTAGATATTAGAAAATGGAGGAAGGGAATACAATATCATGTGGAAGTTTATTTATTCAAATATGATATCAGAATAAAAAAATTTCAATTGGTATATAGTAATACCACCCTTTACTTAAGTGGAACATTTTAGGTGTAATAAGAAGTGAAAATATTATATTTTATGTGGATACGGGGAAACCATTACATTAAGTGGGATATGTATTTTGCCTACATTTTTATTCATTTTCAATTCGGGGTATAAAAATTACATTGAGTATTATAGTAAATTTTAAAATTGAAAACAAATCTAAAGGGGTAGATTGATGTTTCCTTGGGTTTATGAATATATTTTTTTCATTTTATATTGTTTTCATTGTCAATGTCATTATGAAAGGTGATGATTGGACTATATAGTTTGGGAAATGAGAAGGAAAATTTCACTACCACTATTGTTTCACAACAATAATTAATTTGTAAATGGATAATTGTTTTAAGATGATATAAATGCAAGTTGAAAATCCATGAAAGTATACATTTTTTATAAAAATAAGGAGAATACATTCTCATGGATTCAGGAATTAAATGAGATAAATTTTCCATGTAACTTGGAAGTATTTGAGGTTTAATTGTTTTTGGGTGATATTTTTATAAGGCACTCTATGTGTTTGATTATACAAAAATATGGTTCGAGATAGCTTGAACTATCCACCCATGTAGACAAATAAAATCTCTAGCTAGATTGATGGAATCCACATAGTTTTAACACACTCATCTAGCCATATGAAGGGTAATTGGTAAGGAATAACACATGCACTAGTCAATAAAGTTCCACACATGTGTGCAAGGTACGAATAGATGGTAGGGTACATAGAGGGTGATGTGAACCATGGAAATTTGTGTGTTGGTGCATCTAGGATCCATTCCTAGTAACATGGACGAGATGAATATGAGCGTATGAGTATTATTAAACACCACAATCATGATATAAAAGTTAATGCGGGATTTAGTAATGTAGAGAATTATTCATCTATCATTTAAAACAACGGACATAATTCTATATCTCATGGTAAATAAAATATAACCATGTGGTTGATCAAGAAACCACATGAGTTGTGATGAAGTTACTGAATTAGTAAATCATTTATCATAAACTACCTAGGTTACTCTTGAGGTGTGATAAAGCTACCACATGACTAAATACAAATTACCACAATATGAGATGTCTTCAAAAAAACTGGTCAACCTATTTGATGAAGAAGTATGAATACATGAAATACTAAAGGCTAATATTATGAAGAAAAAATTAGAAGTGATAATGAATAATTATAGGCTGGTATTCAGATCATATACTCAAATAGAAGGCATTGAGTTAAAATAAACCATTTATATTATAGAAAGGATTATAAAAATTAGGTTGATTTTCATATGGATAAACAGAGTCACAACACAGTGAATCAAATGGATGTGAAATAAATATTTTTAAATGGTAAACTGGATAAAGAAGTGTTTATTGAATAACCATATGGTTTTATTTTTTATACTGATGGTAATATGGTGTGAAAACTGACAAAGGAGTTATATGGATTGAAATAACCTCAAAGAGGTTAATACATGAAATTTAATGTTTAATTGAAGGAAATTGGTTTCATTAAAGGTAATGTTGTTAAAAATGTATATATAATAGATATTTCCATTAGTATACTATTTTTCATGGTGTATATTAATGATATAATTTTATCCAGTTTCTAAGAGTACCTTTGTATAATTATTTTTATAAAATGAAAGACTAGTTTAATATATTCATATTGGTAAAATTAATATTTTTATAGTATTACAGATTTAACAAAAAACAAATTTCATATTTTCGTATTGGTGTAGCTCAATCTATTAGGATGATGTTGGGTTGAATTCTAGCTGCCCATATTGCACACAAAACCACAACTCTCACGGGTTGGGATTAGTGGTGAGATCATTGGGGGTTATAAGGGGTAGCAAACCCTTGATATGGGCTTCCAGGGGATAAAGGACCCCATCTAAAATTTTGGTGAACAATATCATCTCTGACCAACTATAGCCAAACTAACTGATGATACCAACATGAAACTATAACACTACATACATATTATAGCAGCCAGAAAAAGGTCACATTTACTCTATGACATCTAGCTACTGTTCATTGTAGCTATATGGGATTCTTACCACTGCCACTATAGAGTCTTGAACTAGGTTAGTTGTAACATTGTAATAGTTCATACTTCTATCCACCAGTAACATTAACACAAAGTACTTATTGTGCAGTTGGTGGTATAGTGTCTTGTCTTCTTTATTATCTAATTAGAGATGGGATTTTTATGTCTGAAACTATGATCTACCTATAAGAGTGCTCCAAAATTATATTTAATTGATTATTCCTCTCCATGGATACATGTATTTTTTTAAACCACATTAATCATTGCATGCATGTTCATCATCATCTTCTTATTTTGTTTCTATATTTTCTTCATCTCCAAAACTATCTATTGTTTTGACTCCTGGCGTTTCTACAACACATATTTTCATAAAAATAAAAATATTCCAAATATTTATTGATTTTTTTGGAATGGAATAATAAAGATAAGTTTTAACATAAATTTTCATCGGAACCAAACTGTATAAAAATTAAAATAGTAGAAAGGCTGACCAAATAAAATTTAGAAGACTCATTGTAATTGTTTATATTTTATTTCTTCATTACTATACATAAAATTTATTGTTACAATTTTTTATTGATTTAAAAGTGACCCAATAAATTCACGCATTATTTTGGAAAAGAGGATAATGAGATATGGGAAGGTACCTTATTAGATCCAAAATGATGGAAAATATTGAGGCCCGTCATTATCAAACCTGTATGGGGAACATTAGAAATAGAATGTATTCAATATGTATTTAAGTCTCATTTGTATAATACATCTTGAAATTATTATGTACTTAGTACTTTGGTGAGAACATGGTTCCTAGGCCCATGAAATTACTCTATTTTTGTCACAGTAAATATTTAATTTTCCCTTTGATTCTAGAAATAACCTCATGTTTAGAAGTAAAAATCCTTATCAAAACAACTTCCTTAACAAAATTTTATGACATTATGTACTCTTCCCCTAATATCAATTATAACATGGTGTCTTTCTTATAACCATTCTATGATATAGTATTCACACAAAACATGAAACCATATTGATATCTCATTCAATCTCTATCAGATCAAAAAAAATTCAATGTAACCCATTATAAATATTTCTTCCTCTACACTAAAGAGCAAAAAACATATCCTCAATCCTTGTCATGTAATTTAAAATATTCTTCATAAAAATCCAGTGACTCTCACCAGGGTTGGAATGGTATATAGTGGTTATTCTAAGAGAATAGCTAACATCAGGTCAAGTACACTACATGGAATACAACATATATCCTATGGTGGGTTCATAGGTAATTATATATATCATTTATAACTATTTATAATGACATTGAACTTACTTAAGATTCATTTCATTTAATACTGCCAATTACCCACTTTTTGAGTCTTTCATGTTAAATAAATTTTGAAATTTACTCGTGTATGTGTCTTGATTAAGTCCATATAACCTTTTAAAGATATATTTTTAGATCTTCATACCCGTTATACAGGTTTATTTACCCATGTATTTCATAGAGAACCGTTTTCCCAACCATATCATTAGAGAATTTAATGTCAGGATATCATATCTAAGAAATAGTATGTCATCCACATACAATATCAGTAACACTATAACATTCTCACTATCCCATTAGTATATACAAGATTCATTTATATTCTTAATGAAACCATACTCTTTTATTTCATCATAAAATTATAAATTATAAATTTTTTATTCTTAATTCAATCTATAAATGGAATTTTGTAGCTTAAATACTTTAACAGACTCATTTTTCCCTTCAAAACCCGTAGGATATATCATATACACCTCGTTGGATAAATTCTGGATAATGAAATTGGTTTTGATATACATTATATATACATCATAATCAAAATGAGCTACTATTGAGAGCAATATTTGAATGGAATTTATCATTATAGTAGTTGAATATGTTTCTTAATAATCAATACCCAGAATTTAATTGTAACCTATTTCCACTAGAAGATATTTTTAGGTTGACACTCTTCCATCCATTTAAATATTTTTTTGCAAAACCCATTTACACCCAATAGGTATCACCCCTTTAGTTGGATCACCTGAGTTCCAAACTTGACCAGCATATATAGAGCCCATTTCAGATTCCATGGATTTTAAGTACTTCTTAGAAATAGATTTCTTGATGACGTATTGGTTGATAATAGGTTCACCTCCTCTAAAAATTACTTTATTATAATTTTCTAAAATAAATAAATATATATTTGTATCATGACTAATCCTACTATAAAAAAACCTTTGTACAACTGTAAAAGTGGCACACAACTCAATAATTAAAATGCACATAATCCACTGGCATGTGGACTTGACTAATCCTACTATACCTTCATGATACTTGTGTAAAATTATTTGGTTCTTCTATTATAACATTTTTTGGAACCTGCTAAACATCTATCTTATGAATTATTCATATTTATTGGTCTATTACTTCTCCAAGTAATAATTTTATCCCACTAAAACCATTAGTAATGTGTTTCTTCTCAAGAAAAACACCAAATCATTAAATAAGTAATTTTTTTAGAATTATTATTGAAATAATATTTCATATTTTCCTTGGGATAACCAATAAAATATAAATTATCTGATTTAAATAAAATTTTATCAGATGTTTATCATTGTATGAGTGATTCAAAATTCCAAATACTCATAAAAAATATTCTATGATATTTATTAATCTATATATTATATAGTTCCTTTATGACTTATTTTTATGGAATATATTTAAGTTTGAATGCATCAATATCTAGATGATAAACCCTAGAATAAAATAGGAATATAACATCAAGTCATCATTGATTGAACCATATCTTACAAGGTATGATTCATTATTTCACACACATCATTCCTTTTTGTTATTATAAGATGATTAAGTTTTCATATAATTCTATAATCTCAGAAATGATTGGTTAATTCCAAGATCAATAATTCACTACTCCAATTTTATTGGAGAATCTTAATAATATTTACTTGTTGATTTTGTACTTCATTCTAAATCCCTTTAAACATTTAAATGTTTTCATACATGTGTTTCACTAAAAACACATTACAATATCAATTAAAATCATCATTTAAATTAAAGAAGTAACTAAAACCACCACTTTATTTTTTACTCAATGGTATACATAAATCACTCTGTATGAGATACACCAAATGACTTTATCTTTTAAATTTTACACTAAATGGTTATTTGGTCATCTTTTCTAAAACATAAAATTCACACTTGTTAAGAAATTAATAATCAAATGAGTATAATAATCCTTCCCTCTGGAGTATTTTAATGTGTTTCTCATTTATATAGAAAAGTTGATATTACCAAATATAAGTGGGATTAGAATCAACCTAGATCTTATTATGATTATTATAGGTTGGATTATCCATCTCTAGAATGTATAAACCTTTTTCTATATTACCAATTTTGTGAAACATTTCATTATTATATATATAACAACTCTTGTTCTTAATAATGAATGAAAATTCCAAGTTTTCCAAACAATATACATAAATCAAATTTCATTAATGGGGGTAACATAATAATAAATCTTTAATTAGTGAAGTAATCCATTGGGTGGACATAGATCATAAGTACTAACTTCTAATGTTGCAACACTTTCTACATTACTAAAAAAAATATCCACTTCTACCCTTTTCAATTACCTCTAATATATTATTATGTGTTTATTATTACAAATCTGTGATGCACACCCAGTATCCAGTACCCAGGATTTAGATTTGGAGAAATTGATCACCAAAAAATTCATATTCACATGCCCAGAATGCTTCTTCTTGAGAAAACATATCAATATTAAATATCAATTTTGAACTACTTTATAGGTCTTACCTACAATAGATCCAAATATTATTGACATGATATATGCCACAATCTATAACAAAGATATATTTATGGGTGAGTGTCATGTTTTTTATCTTTTCATCAAGCTATTCTATTAAAATTACTCCAATTAAAATGATGAACTCATACATTATATTCATATAATGAGACACAATACATATTTCAAGATATTTGAGTCTACATTAGTTTTCATCTCATCGGTCAAAAATTCAGGTAATATAAATTTAAAATCATATTATTTATAGATCTTAAATATTTGAATGTATAAATATTTATCCAAATCCATAATTTTCATATAAACTAAGTTTTATTCCTCTCGCATCTCAACTTTTAGGGATTCTTTTCAAAGATTCACCTAAATGTCATGGTTGGATTTGGTAAACTAACCTTTATGAATATATATTTCCATAATGAATTAATAATCAATAGACAACAAGATTTATCATGAAAATTCCCAGTTGGATAATTGAGGTCTAGAAATGTGTTTTCATTGGAAGGAATCTCACACTCAGTATTTGAGGGGTCTTATTTTAAGTCTCATAAACTTATTATATATCATATGCATATTTAATTAAAAACTATTACATCACGTGAAATAATTGTTATCTCATGTTTTCTTATTTTTTGTATGAATGATTCTAAGAATTTAGTTTT
The DNA here is from genome assembly GCA_963277665.1 of Viscum album. Classification (NCBI taxonomy): domain Eukaryota; kingdom Viridiplantae; phylum Streptophyta; class Magnoliopsida; order Santalales; family Viscaceae; genus Viscum; species Viscum album. The sequence goes on along the minus strand of OY728142.1, from coordinate 539,610,335 downwards.
ATAATTTTTATTATATCCACTGAATTAATATGTTCACATCATATTAATGTGTTACTCTTTTCACAACCCACATTCTATATTACTCACCCACATATAGAATCTAAACCTATTTATATATATTGATATGCATCATAAGAATAAGCTACATGAATGTTTAATATATACATTTATAATTATATAGGGAATAAAATCTTTACAACAGTAATCTTGGGGCCACAAATAACCAACTCCAACGTTTCTTGAAAAAGTCATAAGCCTCCAAACAAGTGGGAAGTCCAACCCAAAGTACCTATGATCGGGGATACTTTACTCAATGTAGAATCTAATTCATGATAACTCTAAAACCTAATTTAAAAAAACCATGTCTAACAACTAAAAATTGGCTGAATAATTTAATTACATACTTAGGTAAAGTTTTATGAAAACAAAATCTTGTGTTTTCATACCTAGACATGTGATTCATGGCATAAAAATCTATTAAATTAAATTTATTATATAAATTAAGGATAAAAAACATTTATATTTCATAAATAAAATTTAAACATAAATATTCTAAATGAACTAATAAATAAATACTTTATTTATTTTACAATGCATGAGAAAAAAATGTTGACTTTTTATTTTTAATTCAGGAATAAAAAATCTCATTATACTTAACCTTTAACTTATCAATTATAAACATGTTATAAACCATAATAAAAATGAAAAAATATTAAATTTTTTAAATTTTTACACCATTTTGTATTTTACTACTAATAACAAGATTGCAATTCATATTTTATGACTTATAAATAAAGGTAACAATATGAATCAATTTCATTTTATCTTATAATCAAATTATAATATGTGGTTAATATCACATGTTTTGATTGGTGATTATGTATGTATCCAATCATATTTAATGATATGATAAATATCATATATATACATTTCAATTCTCCATTTTTATAAAATCTAGGAACCAATAATATTTTATGATATCATATATCATATGATATAGTTCAATTCATCAAGATTCCAAAATATCATAACATATGATATAGTTTATATGTATTATATGAATCAAAAAATAGAAGCATTTAAACATATAATATTTTATTATATGGATTCAAACACCTTATGATATAAATGTTCTATAAAAATATGTAATAATAACTTATTGATCCATTAATGATTAGGTATTTAATACCACTGATTGGTTTTGGGTGTTCATAATATGAAATTTTTGAGTAGAAACCAACCCATAAAATTCTTGATCTGTCTTAAACCACACCAACATATAAGAATATAATGAATAGAAAATCATGTGTATTTTGAGTTCAATAAACTCTATATCATTTCTATTAAGTATTATACTTGATGGTGGCCACCGTTAATGATAATCATATGAAACTCACCTTTAAGGGATATACACCAGACTTAGGATCCTCGTTGATAATGAGAGGATTCCAAAACACCCAAGCGATATTAGAGCCTTCCCTATGAGAAAAATAGTGATTCATAAGGATGAGAATTTTACATTATGGTGTAAAAGAACATATTTTGTACTGTATAAGATGAATTCGATCTAATTTATATAATATTGTAATTTAATGTTCAGAGTTGAACTGTATGGAGCGTTAGTTTCCATATATCGAAATATGATGCATTTATGACCATTTTAGTGCCCATTCATTAAAAAAATCAATGAACTAAAAAATTATGATAAAACTCAATCTAAAAATATCATCTCTGATGTTCAGTGTCGGATTTCTATTGGCTCATCAGGGTTACCAACTTATTTCCAATAAAATGAGCCTACTCTGGTGTCTCTTGCTCGAGAATAGGTCTAATGAGCACTAACTCACCTACCTATATCTAGAAAATAGGCAGATGAAATGGACTTATATACATGTCCTCAAAAGGATACATTTGGATTTATTCATAGAATATTTTATTATAAGTGAACTCCAAAAGTTCCAAATGCTTCTCCTAAGAACCTTTGAAATCCAAAACACATTATCCAAACATATAATCTAGAATCTGAATTGTTTGTTCATATTGTTCATCAATATGAGGATGATAGGTTATGCTCAAAAGGACTTGTTATCCCAGATCCTAATAAAGGCCTTACTAGAAATGATTTAAAAAATGAGGATCTTAATATGAAATGGTACTCCACAAAACACTATGTAGTGAAACTATCTCCCGCACATAGATAATACTGAAAACATCGATAGTTAAGGTCTCCTAGATAGGAAATAAGTGGTATACCTTCATCATTCAATCCAAAATAACCCATAATTCATTATTGTTTTGAGGTTTCTTTGGAAATATTATCATAATATCTATAGTTAAATCATCAATCATACATTATATAATGGGTATAGGTTGCAGTAAACTATCAGTCCTTTAATAATCAACCTTTACCTACTGATAGGTGAAATATATTTCTATGAAGCCTAATATATCATTTTTCATTCATGGACACTAGTATTTTATATGGAGGCCATGATATTCCTTCATCATTCCTATATGTACCACCCATCTAGAGGCCTGAAAATCCTTCACCAATTCCTTATGAATGCTCATGGGAACTCAAACATGTACGTGGATAATAAGAACATCAATAATTTAAAGAGACTCTCTTGATGGTGTCTCCCAACTATATACGTTTTTTCTTAGGTATAAGACCTCCATATCAGATAAAAACTCTTTCTATAATTTTTCCTAAAGGATGGGTATAATAAATGTCATAGTTAAATGTACTCATCCCTAGGACTCTTGCACAATTAGATGCATGTATTAAAGGAGTTATATTTGGCACCACTCATCATAAGACTCCTTCACAGACTTTGTTTTTATCTTCTATATCAAAGAATCAATAATGATGTTTCCATTTTTTGGTGTGTTATCTATATTGAAGTCAAAATACTATTGATACTCAACCCCCTTCTTTACCAAGGGTTCATGTCATGCCGAGAAAAGATATACACAGAGATCTTATGGTCTTTTTACCCACAAACCACTCACCCAACAGATAGCGTGTCTACTACCTCAGGTTACATAACACTGTAGATAACTCTAGATGATGAGTATGTTAATTCCTCTTTAATGGTATTTCATTACTAAATATATAAGTATCCACTCATTCCTCCTAAATCTTAACTAATTGAGTCCAACTATGGATGTTTCATAGTACATGGTATACGCCTTATCAAACACATGTAATGTGAGGATTGGTTTTGAGGTCATTCGGTTGTTCGTCTCCTTTAAGTCACTATCACAAGATTCTGAGGAAAAAAAAATCACCTCCTTCTTGTTTAGCATGAAAATTAGTGTGCTGCTAAGTTGGAGAATTCCTATATAATGTTCAACTAATATCCTACTAGACCTAGAAATATATGAATCATAATGGAATTCTTTGTCCACTCCGAATATACCACATTTGTAACCTTATCTAGGTCTAATTCCACTCTATCCTCTATGATAACATGTCATCAGATGTTTACTCTATTAATCATGAATTTTCATTTAGATATCTAGGCATAAAGCCAATGATCTCTCATTATAATTAGGATAATGTCAAGATGATGGGAATGATCATTTGTAAATCGGGTGTATACCAAAATTAATTGAATAAAAATATTGTAAATTGATATAGGAAAGGATGAAATATTTTATTCACCAAGTCCATGACTACCACTGGTCCTTTTCTCAAACCAAACAATAACACTAAAAACCCATACAATCCATACCTGGTCCTAAAATATGTCTGGGGTATGTCTGATAGTCCCACCCTCAACTGATAGCACCATAACCTCAATTCAATCTAAGAGAAAATTTATACACCTCTCATCTAATAAAAGATATAATTAATCTATATAATGGGATACATGTTCTTGACTATCTTCTGGTTCAATCACTGATATTCCACACATAAGAAAAAAGTTCAATTTTACTTCTTGTTGAAAATTATGAGATAACCCCAAGTAAAAGTACTGATCTATATAAATCCATTTAAATACAAATCTTATAACTGAAATTCTAACTCACAAAGTTGTACAGGTCATATCCTATAATGTGAATATTAAAATCACTCAACTCCCAGCACCAACATGACTGTGAACTTGATCTCCCACTCAGGCTGTATGCTAGAGAACTATTTAGGAAAGACAACTTAAATGTGGTTTATAATTGGATGAAAAGTACCTAGAGAAATTACTCCATAATCCAAAAAAACACATACTATCTAATCTATGATACAATCTAATAAGAACTTAATTATCTATGCATGATCATCTTGAAGATCCCACTCACCCTGGTGAGTGTAGCTTCTCAATCATAGAGATTAAAAGGTAACTCTCATCCGATAGAAGTTTATACGAGGCTAGTATAGATCTAGACAATCTATTACAAGGACTAGATAGAGTTAGCGGTCTATCCCAAAAAACTAAAAGATGCATCAATAAATTATCTTATGGTGGAATTCCACCCCCTGAATTCTTTGCTCCCCACTTCCCTAGAAGTAACCGTCTTATTGGAAATTATTACCATAATAAGAAGATTTTTCCGATTAGCTTACTAACACTATATACCCACCACTCAGGGACTCTATTATATTATGTTATATGATGATATCTTGATCTATAACTTCTATAGGGAGACTTAGGAAAAATATATTTACCTATGAACTTATGTTATAGTGAATCCCATCCTCGAAACATCTCACCTTAGAGACCTCATCATAAGCCAAGGATAGAGGAAAATAGTATAATTCATTGAATAGTTTAACATAGTCCATCACTAACATTCCCCTCTATATCATGTGCATAAACTCAAGATCCCTCTCATCCCATAACATCTCTATATTGAATTGAATATATAACTTTTCCTATAATTTTTTCTAATATAACTCCTTTTACTTCTAATATTTTTCCAAAATGTCATACCAATGCTTGGATAGTCCTTGAAGTAGGTAATAAGAAATATTAAAACTCATATAAATGTACGTTTCAATGTTATTAAAGATCATATGGACTAACTCAATATAGAACATAAACACCTAGGGGTATCCCTCCCCAGTGAACATAAGTGGATGTTATGGATAGAAATCCCCCATTAAATCATACATCAATGACATGGTTCAAATATTCTACATTTACATGGATCACATGACCCTCTATAATATGTCATGGATATGATCATCCATTCAATTATCTAAATTTGCAGGATGTTTTTTCTTATCAGCATTAAGAGTATGATTATTTCCACTCTTCTGATGCTCGATTCAATGTTGTCAAGGATACATTTTCTATAAAAATATCAACATAATCCATATAATATGTGTTACACAACATTATAAAGATAAATATGTGAAAAATAGAGGAACACTTTATCACGATCCCTCTACACGAGTCTTATCATGTTAATTGGAATAAAATAGAAGTTTCATTCATTTATTTTATTAGGTATATCAATGGTTTTCATTTCACATTTCATGTCGGAAAATATGTCACATTAAATAAATATGTCCCTATCAAGAAAAAATCATGTATAATTATATTTATATGTGTTGATCATGATTCATACATACTCAACTCATTCCAAACTATCCAAAAAAGTCAATAAATAAATAAATAGTTACATCAAACAACAAGTTTATCACCCAAATAACCTCAAAACTATAACAATAGAAGAACATGAACATAAATCTCATCACTGGGAACATAGTTTTTCCTCATATATGGGTGATATAATCACATGAATGAGTTCATTTCCAAGACCAAAAATATCATAGCATCCCTTCGTTCTTTCCCAAATAGTGGATAAATAGATATGGAACCTGATTCTATGATACCGTTATGTAATGTCCCTGACTCGATACTCCCTCACATTTGTGAGTTGGTTGGATATCTCATATTAGTCGCACAAACCTGTATCCTAGATGCTTTCAAATAGTGTCAAGGGTTTAAGGGATATAGTGGGGAGACTATACCCTATGGTATATAGTAGAAATAATAGAAAAAATAATAATGGAATATTGAAAATAGTGAAAAAAATATTAATAATCCATGGTACCATAGTAGGAAAAAAAATACAAAATTAAAAAATCCAAATAATTATAAAATAATTTAATGAAAGGATGAATATATCTAAAATTTAATTAAAATTCAAATAGTTAATGGAAAAATCATACGATATAAAATAATCCAAATACACTGGAACTGATCACCATTTATGTCCCTTTACTAAGCTCTAAACCCTCTAACACACAATCAACTAGCGTAGGTCCCCTTAACCTTGTCCAAATCCACATCTATGAAATATATTTAGGTACCAAGTGGAGGCCCAATAATGGTGTGCGTAAAACCCAATAGGCTACCCCCAACGGTGTCTAAAAAAAATTCTATCTAAGTATATAGTTCTTTCAATAATGGGATAAACAAAGGTATTAATTTGATAAATTAATATTGAACATGAAATAAATCCACTAACCATTAAGATTTGGGTTGACACCCAAAAATAGAAAAGCCTACATTGGACGATTCCAAGAATATATTTTAATGAGTTGACCCTCCTTCATTAGGAAGGATCACCCCCGCCATAGAAGATTCACCTTTCTTAGATGAATCACCTACATAAAGAACCAGAATAACCAACCCTCAGGAAACAACCATCCCACCCTCTAGCATATAACTATCCCACCTTTAGGCATTTATTAACTGTTCACCTTATACTCAAGTAGACCATATACATTAATCTCAACCTTAGGTGATAGAGAACACCATACATATTTCCCTCATGAATCACATATGGTTTTCTCCTGCACCAAGAACATGCACAAGACATAAAAAAGAAAAATATTAAAAGGTCCTATAACATCACACCCTTGATCATCGGCTATAACATAGTAATATCAAAACATAATGTTAAGAAGGAAACACACATGAACAACCATCAAGAATTTTGAACATGTGGTCATAATCCATGTTGATAAATTCATCAAACTACCATTTATCTATCCATTTATGATCCATAAATTTAGGTTCCCAATTACCATACTAATTGAAACAACATTCTGTTTAATTTATCAATTCATCACAAAAGAATTTAACATTCCAATACAACCATATCTCATTATGTTAACATTACAAGTCGATTACATGACAATTAATTGATTTTATTCTATGTGATTCTATTTCAAGAAATCACCACATTTCACTTGTATGACAATTCATAAAATTTAGCATATTATCATCCAATTACCAATTATTATAAGGGGTATAGGTTCAGCCTAACCATGTTAAAATCAATATTAGTTATTATCACACCACTCAAGTGGCCACAAGTCATATTCTCAATGCGAACAAACCCAAAGGAACCATGAAATATGTAAATAAATTAATTACCATCAATACAGTGATTTATTCATTTTGGAAGGTCACACACAAAACCCCAACGTGAACACACTTATTTCATATACTAAAATAATTGAAAACAATCAAAATAGTGTTGTTCATGACCACCTACCTCAGTAGTAGAGAAGATGTGAAAAATCATCAACATCTAAGATGAAATCTTATTCTTAATTCCTTAAAACTCCTTTCCTAGAACTCCAAGACTCCAAAAAACACAATTTTTCATCAAAGAGAAAAATCCCATAAATCACCCCTGGAAGGATTGGATCACCAAAAATTGATATCTAGAGGGAGGGTATTGAATCTGATCGATATGAACTTTAAAAGCCTTAAAAAGGATATCTGGGATGCATAGAGGTCGAGTGAAAGATATGATAGAAAAGAATGTTCAGAGGCCTGGGGGGTATTCATTGGGATAGATTTATATTCAGTAAAATAATGCACCCCTTAGACCAAACCACATAAATAATTGTTATAGGGGAAGCTATGATGTAGTTCAAGGGGCCATGCCATAGCCTCCCTGATCAAACTACCCTGAGATGCATGGTGGAATCCACACTAAAGATCCTATATACCCTATGAGAAGTTATGAGATAGCCTAAAAAACTACACCAGATATCCCTAAAACCCAAATGGAGAATATATCGCAACCAAGATCCACACTGAAGGGGTACCTAAAAATGAAAAACAAACCAAAATCCCCCCATTAAACTTGCATCGTTTCTACCCCTTCCCCATCGTAGTACGAAACCATCCTATGACACAACCCGCATACACATTGAAGCTATTAAAAATAGTTAATTAGAACATATTATACTCCTCCCAATACTGTACACCATATCATGGAGCTCCACCCCATAGCCTCTAGCCTTATGGAGTAGCCTAGAGTTCTACATCATAGAATCCACTATAGTTGTGAAATTCAGGTCAAATCCCTTCTTTCTCCCTCCCAGAGCAATCAATTTTTAAACTAAAATAAAAAAACCATATCAAGGATCATTTCAAAAATATTAAATAAAGATGCACCTTTCCAAAGAGGGGATATTACATCTCGACCCAGAGATCTCACTACCTAACTCTCCAAAATGGATTCTCTCTACTATCTCAAATTTCCAAACCCTAAGGGACCACTTCATCCTCTATTGAGTGAATGAATAGAGGAACTTAGAATAATAGACTATTATGGTACTAATGACCCTACTTAGGATCCCTAATTCTATCAAAAACTGCACCAACTAGCTAATTGTGGTTCAATACTATAGAAGCACTATAGTTTTCCAAACTCTCTATAAGAATTTAACTCATTTGTTTGTCTATCACATTCAGGTCATATGTTCCCAGGTTTCCCCCACTCGTAACACATGATAGAATCCCTCCCACATGGAGGAAGATACAAACTCATTCTGTAACTAGCATATAATCTTTATACTTAGAGAGAATCATCAAACCACAATTTCATACTACCCAATTACACCATTCTATACCTAGATGAAGAATCAACCTACCCTAATGACCCACTATCGATCAGGTTCCTCTCAATAATGTGGGTCTAATTTATAATATCAGAAATGATTTCATGTGAAACAAATTTACCAATGATTGAATAGAATTCCTTAGAAAATACACAAAATTTTTGAACATAGTAGTCTTATAACCCCTAACATGGGAATGAAACGCAACAGATCTATAAAATTAGTGGCACTATTTGTATTGATATACCTAATTAAATAATATATATTAACCCTATGGATTTTTTTCCATTGGAGTATGAAGGAGAAATTTATCAGTGAAATTATCCTAGAAAGTTTACCAAGTCTTTCCCACATACTAATATTCCTCAACAAGGACATCCTGCCATAACATAACTGGCCAAGGAATTATATAGGCAGCATGTTTCTCGCTCTTATTTAAGGGTGTCTCGATCAAGTAAAAAATTTACTATAAAGACTCAATCAAAACCTTAGTGGCCTATAGTCCACCCTCTTCCATATAAAGAGGTTGATGTTTTAGTTGAAACTCGATGGATTGGTCTAACATGGACGACCTTGCTCTCGGTGACCCATGTTCCATAGACTAAATAACCTAAAGTATCCTCTCTTAGAGTCACAAATCAATTGAAAGGAAAAATACAGTAGGAGGATCCAAAAACACTATCGATAGTTCATGATCATCTCAGCCCTCATAGAACCTAATGGAAGGATATCATAGTGGCATGTAACTATAATAAAAAATGCACAATTTAGAAGAAAGATATCATAGATCTTGATATCACACTTTAGGGGAAAGTATACAAAACATACTATATAACTATATTAATACAAAACATGTTATACAGGGGTTCTATAATCATGGATAAAATGTTTCCGAACCAAACCCCTATCATGTTAGGTATAATCTCCCATTAGTCTACATGACTAATCATCATATTTTATATGTAAAACCAAATAAACAAGGGTTGATCAAGTAGAGTTGCACTGATAAGTTATATAGGAAATCTCAATATAATTTATTATTATAACATTAAATAAATGTTCCAAATATCATATTCATAATATAAATTCCACACAATAATAGAAATTTCTTGTTAGTACAACAAGAAAAATATAATTCATGATCACATACGTTCTTCCACTGTGAGAATGAATTTAAAAAAAAACCATAAATCAAAAATGATATTCTTTGAAAATAAAAAATTAGTTACACACTAAAACAAAAGAACAATTCCCACGTTGGTAACATTAACTTTACTTATACTTGAGTTAGATAATCCCATACATAAGTTCCATATAGAGTTCTAACAACATTTTATCTTCATCAACCATACAGAAATAGTAAGAAAAATCACAACTAGCCTCTTATATCACTTTATAATGTCTTAGCATTGACTGAATGAATTTTAACTAGATCATAGGTTCCACATTACCTCAGGTGTGATTCCTTGTATATAAAAGGATGTAAACTAGTAGTGAGGGTCAATTTTCACCATGTGGGGAGACTGTATACTAAGGTTCAGATGGTTATAAGCAACTAAAAAATAAATAATAATAAAAAATCAACATGATACAATAGTATAATTTGGAAATTATATCTATAAGACAACAACAAATAAATTAAGATAATATAATATAAAAAAATATATTATAAATGTAACACCTTTATATTTAATGACACATTTATTTCAATTTAATCTCTTTGATATTTTCAGATACACACAACCCGAGTCTAAATGAACAATAAAATTGTATACCGTTATAACCTAGCTGTTAAATTAGATGTTACGAATAAGAATAAATAAATTATGAAACGTATATGGTTTAAATATTTATTAAAAAAATTAATTTTCTAACAATTGATAATAAATAAAAATAAAAATCATTTTAAAGAAAAATATTTTTTGTTTCTAAAAAATTGTTTTTATGCACACAATGTGTTTTAATCTTAATAAACTAAATTAATCACTATTTTAGAATTATTTTAATTAAGTTTATAAATTATAAATTTATTTAATTCTTATCATTCATATAATATTTTTTTAAGAATGATATAAAAATAAATTCAGTTTCATGCTTAAAAATCGTATTTTTCTAAAAAGAGGTTTTGTCACGTATTACGACCTTGTTTTAAAAAAAATAATTTTATTTTAGAAAATTTAAAATAAAAAATAAAATTCATTTTACAAATAAACAAGTGAAAATAATATTCATGTGAATTTTATATAATTTTTTGAATAGTTTAATTTTTTTATGAATAATTAGAAATGTTGATTTTTATTAAAAAAATATTTTCATTTAAAGCGTTTAAAAAGTAATTTTTTAAAATGGTTTCAAAAGTAATATTAGTTAAATTATATTATTGTTAATCTAATTTAGGTTATTGGAATAATTTTGTATTTTTATGTTTTTGATAAAAACATTGTTTACTTAAGAAAACTTTTTCTTTGAAAAACTGCATTCTCATCCTGCTTGCGGGTTTAATTTTAAAGTAAATTCTTCAAATTATATTAATTAAGTATGAAAAAACATATTACATATTTTTAATTCTAAAAATTAATATTATTTAATTTTTTGAAAGGAATTTTTGGTCATAATTAATAGTAAATACAATAAAAAAATTAATCACTATGATTAAGGTTATAACAAGGTTTTCCAAATTACAAGAACCTATATTAAAATTAATTCTCCACACACATATTACTTTTATTTGATAAATTATATACCATATTTATAACCATTAGGTAAAAATTATCTAATAATACTCATTTATTTTTAGTCTTAATAGATAAATTACACAGGTAAATAAAAAAGCCAATTTCTATAGAGAAAATAAAAATGGTAAAACTGAGAAACCATAGAGGTTACAGTAATAACATGTTTATTTTATTTTGTGTTGTAGTTTTTTTTGTTGAACTTATATTACCTTTACAAGTTTTTGGTGGATGAGGCGTTTTTAGTAGAGTTAGTCTCCAGAGTGCATATGATTAGAAATCCAGCGTATCCAGTTGCTCATAAAGGTTCCCTGTCTGGAGAGCAAGGTGTGCCAAAGGGACATGTTTCTAAAGAGTACTCTGTAGTGGTTCTAGCTTCCAGTTTGTCGAACCATTTTGTGGTGTGCCTCTAGTGTGGCTGGTTTGGGTACATGGAGCCATGATGTCGAATCCCTTCAAAGACCTGCCATCGTTGTGGATGTCTGGGTCATCTTGAGACGTTCTGCAGGAAGCGTCGCATGAAGAAGATGCTATGAATGAAGGAATCCAGTTCCTGACTACGAGGTAGGAGACGCTTCAGCCATCAGAGCCCCAACCACAAGCCTTTGGGTGAAGCTCACACGTAGTCATGAGTTTCTAGGGGTGTGAACCATCGATTCAGTTTTAGTGTTCCATGTTGGCATTGGAACATTTAAAGTATTCATTATTTTTTTTCCTCAGTTAATGTTTTAAAGTTGTTTTAGGTACATTTTTTTATTGTGGTGTTATTACAGACATGTTCTATTATAATCCAAATAGTTTTGGTTGTCTGGTCATGGTTTTCTGAATCATGTGTTTTTCTTAATGTGTGTTCGGCCCTTGTCTGGATTGATTTCGATTTATCTGTCTTCATTTGGATATGTAAGTGCCTATGAAAGAGCCAAAGTTTTTGGTTATGATAGAGTCCACTTCTTTGGTTACATTACACTCGAAGTTTTTACCCTAGTGTTGGGAGTTTTTGGTATGGGTCGAGAGTTCCTGGTTTTAGTGGAGGTGTTATTCGCTCGTGTTATAGAACTTAGTTTGGATCCATTGGGAGTTCCCGTGTCTCCCCATCCTAGGGTCCTGTGGTTGGATGTTAAATTTTCATATTAGTTGAGATCTTTTGGTGGGGAGAACCCTCTGATGTTCTCCCACTCTCTGGTATTGTGGCCTTTTTCAGTTTCAATCGGACATGATCTCTTATTATGTTTATTTTTCAGTAGGGTGACTTTCTGGGGGCAGAAAGTGTCTATGGTGTGGAGAATTGTCACATCCTAACCAAATTTATTTATTATTTTTAATTACATTAATTAATATTTTGGGTTTCAGACAATTTTTACACCGTTGCATGGTCATCCCGTGCGGTTAGGAGTAATTGCGCGGTGCCCGAACGGACACCAGTGTGTGTTAGAGTTATGGTGTGCGACTCACATGCAGTTTATAGAACCACATAGAAAGCACACTACTTGACCCTGTAAGAGGGTAGTACCAGGTAGCACAGTTCTTGCGTAGTTTGATCAACCATGCGTTGGACTACAGGCTGGCAATTCAACTACCCCAGTATTCAGAATAAATAAATTAATTAATTAAATGGTAAATCAAATAAATAAATAAATAAATAAGATAAAGTAGGTTAAATTAAATTAAACAAGATTTTAAAAAACATTTAATAATAATAATAATAATTATATGATTTTTAATGGTAATATTGTTATTATTATGGTTATTATTATTATTCTAGTATTACTACTATTATTAATATTATTATTAATATAATAAATTTTTTTAAAAAAAAGCAAAACCCTAATTCGCGATCTAGTCACCCCCTTCCCCATTCGTGATCCAACCGCCCCCTTCGCTGTTCTGCACTGCGCTCCCCCAGTAGAAACCCCATCACTTCTGGAACCCTCCGCACACCCGACCTCCAGCTCCTCTGCGCTCGCCCCTCTCCTGCTCTAGGCTACCGCTGAATTTCCCCCTCACTAGCACTAGCCTCGCCCTACCACGATCCGGCCCCCAACTACAAACCCGACCTCTACCCATAGGCCCTCTCTGCTCTCGGTTTCTCCACTACTCCCACCGCCAAACCTCATACGCAGCGGCACTGCTCTTCGACCCCGCCACACTCACCTTCTTCATCCCTACCACCTGCACCCGGCCTCACCTCAGCTCATTCCATCCACCCCAGCGCTGACCAGCCCTTACCTCGTGCCTTCCGACCCATCACCTTCCCTCCGACCAGCCGCATACCCTTTCCAGGCACGTCCCCCCTACCGGTGACCTTTCTGGCGCCCTACAGCTCCTCGCCATCCCATCTAGGTGGAATGGCCAGCCCTTTCGGCTCTCGTTCCATCTTTGCTCACTCGTACAGCCTCTAGCACCATCACTGTAGGTGCATTCTGCTCTGTTTATTTATTTATCCCTTTTTGGTAGTTTTCCAGTGGATAAGGTTCATTATATGGAGTTTGGTTTTGAGTCTTTGCATTCGATTCCCATGATTATTGTTTTTTCTTGACCCGAAAAGGTGCGGTTGAGATGCAAACGAATATTTGCATCAGTTTCAGGTTGGCGCTATCGTTCCACCTTAGATTCAAGGTAAGGGTTTTTACCTACCTCATGTTTTCACTCTGTTTATGTTTCATAATATGGGTGTTTTAAGGTTCCTATAATTTTAATTGTAGTACGTTTAGCATTGCGGCGTGTTTTCTGTGTGCGTCATCCTTGTGCCATGACTTACAAGTAAGTTCCCCTATGCATTAGCCTTTAAATTAAAGAATTACCTATTTCTTGTTTTTTACACTTTTATTAAATGAATGTTCGTAATTTAGGGATTTAAGAATAATTTATTATTGTGAAATAAAGTAAGACCCTTTATATTTGAATTTCATGAAGTTGTTTTATTAAATTTCCTTACAAAGTGTTTGATGAAATTTCCCTTTGGACCTTGCAAATGCGCATCGGATTTAAAGTGGTGAATTTTGTTTTGTAAATGGGTTTCCAAGTGTGTATGGTTTTCAATGTAATGGCGTGTGTTGCTTATTTTGGAAATAATTTGGTGTTAAATGACTATTTAAGTCTCATTTGGCTAGGTTTATGTAAAATAAAGTTTGGATTTTCTCTGGAAATGGTTTTCAAAATTATTTGATAAATATTAGAGTGTTTTATAGGTAAATGCCCGGTTGGAACTTTTGAAGGGTTATTTGGGGAAAACCCCTCTGTAGTTGGGTCTCTTGCCTCATCGTTTGATCATGAGATGGGGAAGTACTCGGTATGGGACCTTCCTTGTATAATTATTATATTATGGAAAAGACAACCCTAGAGGTGGCCAGTGTGGTGCTGAGTTGTGTGGTGTTTTCGGTTATATATATATGTGGATTATTATTTGAAATGTATGGGACACCCTCTTGAGAACTATACATGGAATCCTGACATTTCGAAGAGGCTTACAGAGAACAATTGCTGCACTAGTTTAGAATACACAGTGGCTAGTGGTCCATAGTACAGACTTTGCTCTACTAGGGGATTGGGCCCCTCTATTAGGCCAGGTAGGGTAACACCGAGCGTTTGGGAGTTATGATGTCATCGAGAGTAGGCATGCCATTAGGATGAGTCACATATATTAGTACATTATGGTTTTCCTCTAAGTTATTAAGATTTCATGTGTCCCTTTAACAACTAGTATAGTTAGTACTGTTGCCCTCTCTATAAGTAGTGATACCCATTGTTTTTTATTTTGGTGTTTTATTGTAAAATTGTAAATGTGTGGTTGTTAGAGATGTTTTCATGAAAAATGTTTTAAATGAACAATCACTCTTTCCTTTGACACATTTATGAAAAATGAATGATTCCTTTTTGGTCTTCTTTCCTTTCCTCCTCTTGCACCTTATTTTAAACTTGAGGGTAATGAATTGTGATTGTGATTTTTTTTACCTTAAAAATGAAATGTGTAGAAAATTATGTATTTATAGATTGTATTTTAAACCTAAAATCAAATTTTTCTTTATTTAAAGACTGTTCATTGAGAATAGATTAGTCAGGCCTACCTATTGTGTTTTAATACTCACGCCTTTAGTGTTTTATTGTTTTTAGTTTCACATACAGGCTCCATATCTAGTTTTGATCATTTTGAGTGACGTTTGGTTTAGTACCAGAGAGTAACCCATGGGGTTACGTAGAGTTTTAGATGTTTAAAGGTTAGTCCTGTTGTTGATCATCCTTTCTTTTTCATGTTGTTTATTGATTTTTGTGATGTTCTATTTGTTTCTACTATTTATTTTATTTGTCTTTATGGGCCAAATCGTTCCCAAAGATTATATTTTGATCACCAACACTAGTTTCCAACCCATGGGGATTTGGAACACCCCTCGAGCCATGTCGTGGACCGACTTGGGTGACCAGTTCAGGGTCGACCTGAGTTGGTTCGTGACTGTCACTGAGGGAATAAAGAAGGTAACACATATGAGAGACATTCCCCTCGAAAGAAATAAAATTAGTATTTGGAGATAGTATGTCGACAAATAAACAATTCCATAATATTAAAAATGGTAAAATCCACAATATCTCATCATATATATAATTTAATATGAATAAAATGAGTCTCCAAGTAAAATGTAAAATATAATCCTAAAGTTTCAACTCAACAATAGCACCAACGTCTAAGATTTTAATGTCCACCTTAGTCCCTAATGTCCTCCTTGAAACCCGAAAACCATTTTATATATGCATAGGGTGAGCATAACATGAATACTCAATTGGATCATACCCAAGGAATCATGTAAAAATTTGAGAGTATCATATTAATTCCCCAATGAATATATAGTAGAATCAACTAGCACTTTTCTGGTCAACTAGTTCTTGGCCTCACTGAGGGTTACTCACTAAATAACACATCCAATTATAGTAAAAACATATGAAGCATATCGATAAAAAGGGTACCCCACACCACTTTTATAAGGACCTGGCCTTAAACCTTACTTAATATTGAATTAAATGAATAATTCACATTGAGGATCTTTTCAGGTTTAGAGTTTTAGAGAATTAGAACATAACTATTACATCTCAAAAGATTACAAAGTAGACACTTCTACTAAGTTTCCATAGAATTAAAAACTCTTAAAAAGAAACATGTCTAGTTCTATGTTTTAGATAACATGACTTTCCCTTGATCCCATCCTTGACCCTATTCTATATTAAGTCCTGTGAAAAACATTTCAAAAAAACTTGGGGTGAGCATAAAAAGCTCAGTAAGGGATATACAAAGAATAAAAACTATTAGTTTATCAAAACAAAAAGTAAACCATATATACTTTTTCAAAGTAATACTTTTCACCTTTATGAAGTAGTAAATACTCTTCACTGAATAAAAGATCATTACTTACCCTTTTGTAACCAAGAGATTACCATAAAACCCATATAAAGAACACATAACATATAAAGGTAACTTGGGACATACACATACTTAAATGGAACAACCATACGGTCGACTTCCACACATACTTAATGGAATATCCATACGGCCGACTTCCATACATACTTAATGGAATAGCCATACGGCCGACTTCCATACCCAATGCATTGGAGGTTATAATGTAACCACCCGTCCTGGTATTCACGGCACCACCCGTCATATGGTTTATCACGTAACCACCCTTCAAATGTCCAAGTACCAATATAAAATCATAAAACAAATATAATGGAAAGAAAACATTTTCACAGTTTGATCACAATATATCACATAAATATATATTGACATAACAAATCCATTATAAAAACCATTTTCAATACCAAAATACATAAAAGAGTATATGGTATTTATTTCATTTTAAAAACATTATGGCTTGTTGATGAAGCCAAAGACCAAATAATACTCGCGGCGGCGGAAAAAGTCGCTGTCACCGCGTACGTTAAAAGAAACATTCCTTTTTGTCGTTTTGTAAAACGCTTCGTAGAAAAAGATTCCTTTTGTATAAAAGTAAAAGTCAAAGGGGTTTATACACCATATAAAATAAAGTTGTGTATAAAACTAAATATGCCTCAATGAAAGGAGATTGAGACGAAGTCCCTTACCTCGGGTCTGACTTGACTTGATCGTTCTTTAACGTCCTAAATAATAAACTTGAGTTAATTTATACTTGCTTAAGAAACTTTTTCAAGTTCATTATTCCTTTTATATCACTTATTAACATGTTATAAACATTATGTAACCATTTAAGTTAATAATGTTTGTTTTGTCGATATTTGGTTCCTAAGTCGAAAGTGGACTTCTTACAATTACATGTTGTTCGTGTGGTCAAAGGTTCTTTATATCCAGAATGACATTCATGATTTGGATATCATATAAATCATATATATCCATCATATACATGTATTTATAATATTACATAATCATTTAGAGGTAAGAAATGAAATGCACCGTTGATTGAGACGGTAAGCCGTACGTACACATGAACGCTACTTTCATTTCTTTTTCATTTTAATGGAATTAAAACTAAAAGAGAGGTATGTATATTTTAATTCCAGAATTATATTCATCATTTAGATGTATCATTAATCATATATATCCATTATATACATGTACTTTTAATAGTACATTACATTTGGGGATAAGAAATGAAATGCACCGTTTATGGAGACGGTAAGCCGTACGTACGCATGAACGCTACTTTCATTTCTATATCATACTTTAATGGAAATAAATAATAATGATATAGAGGTATATTATAATTCTAGTATAACATCATATATAATAACTTTAAATACATCCTTTATACATCCCACATATGGAATTAACGAATCACATCACTTTGAGGGGGCAATAGTCCGCACTTCCTTAAATGAAGATATTGCGTTTACCCATAATGGAAACCATAAAGGTATGCACAAAATGAAAAATAAAGAAGCTTAAGGAAAACATAAACATATTATATATCATATATAAATATATTTTCATCTTAATGGCCACCATTAAAGGTGTTTAAAAGAAGATTGAATAATCATCGTTTCGTGAGGCAGAAATTCACCAACCACAGAAACAGTATGTTCATTAACCATTAGATATAGATGTGTGTAAGTGTAGCTAGAATTATTCTTATAAAAACATCATAGTATATTTAATATACTATAGTTGTTACAAAATAAATGAATAAAAATAGTTTAGGGGGTTGGAGAAGGAAAATAAAACAAAAGAACACAAGTGAAGACATCACCTTAAAATCGGGTAACTCCCTTTGGTTTGAGCTCAAAAGATTCCTTGGGAAGACTTCTGCCCCAAGTGAGGTTTCAAGGAGTAAGAGAGGGAAGTGGAGAGACAAAATGGGCAGGGTTTGGCCAAGACAAAGGATTTGGAAGTGTGGGTAAGGTGGTAGAGGTGGGGGCCTTTTATAAGAGGAGAGGAGGGACACTCTTGTAAAGTTTCAAAATGTTACTTTATTTTCAAAAGCGTTTCGGATTTTAAAGGTCCCACATTGATGTATTTCGAGGATAAGGTGATGAGGGTTCAAAATCCACTCATGCAATAGGTTTTTGACATGTTTAGGTCTTAGATTTTACATTATCTTTCCTTTTTATTTAAATCGTTAAATAATGAGGTCATCGCTGCATCATCATGATGTCATAAATAATTTAATTTATTTAATGTCTAAAAATTATAAAAAAATTACTATGATGTAGGAAATCTTATTATCCTTCCAATGACTATTTATAGTAAAAAATATGACTTGTATAACCCCATTTAAAAATTGTTTTAGTAAAACATTTCATGTTTGTGTCATTTTTTACTTTAACATTAAATAAAAGGTATTTATGTCATTTTCCAACCAAAGTGGCTCCATGGGGTCCCCTAGTTGACCCATGGATTGTCTTAGTCGGCCATGACACATCCAATGAGGTTAGGACATGTGTCAAGTTCATTTCATTTTATTAAAACATTATTCTTACCTTAAACTACACTAATTACCTCTAATCGCGATTAAGAACTTAAAAGTTACTATTCACCAAAAAAGTATTTTAATCTCATTGAAACACATTTTACTTCTTAATTACAACCATGTATGTCGGATTTTTGAAATTCAAAAAAACAGAAATTGTAAATTTTCATTTAAACGAAAAATCAGTTTTTATAAGTACCACTTAGTGGTTTCACTATTCATCAAAAATTGAAGTTTTTCAGAAAAATACCAAAAATTCACCCTAAGCTATATTTGATATTCTGATTTAAAAAATGAAGTCAATTTTAAAAAATTCAAAACATATAATCACATTAATTAATTTCATAATTAATTCCCGTTGTCATGACAAATAGCGTGTTTTTATGAAACAATAAGTATTAAAAGATTGACACTTGTTTAAGTCCGATTTCAAAGTGAAATTAATTCCAACGACCACTATTGGATTTAATGGTAAAAATATTTTCAAATTTCACTTTAAAACCAATTCAAATGATAATCTAATCATATAAATAAATTATATTAAAAAGAGGTTTTGAATTAAAATACAACATTTTACATTATTCATTAAAAAAATGAACTTTATCGGAAAGATACCAAAAATTTACACAAAGTAAATTTTGATGTCCCAATTATAAAGAAGAGTTTTATTTGGTCCAATATAATGTATTATAGTGAACAAAACTATATTTAATGATGGTTCGCCATCAAAAGGCGATAAGTGAACCTTTAGTGAAAATTAGGGCATATATGCCTAAAATTGAATTCTTTCCGTATTTTAAGCCTTTATATTTTATTAGATAAAAGTAAAAACATTTAAAAACATATATAATCATATTTTAGTTATTTCTATCCTTTCCCGCCAATACAATGACTATGTGTTAACTACCATTTAAAATAATATTATTTTATTACTAGTGTGGAACGTAAGATTTCAATGAAACTCTTTGTTGCGTATCGGGTACGCTATCGAACATAGCAACCTCTTTAAAGTAAAATTAATATTTAATTTGTAAATATTAATAAATATGAAAATATTTTATTCATTATTTACCTGTGATGTTACATCCTTCCCCCCTTTTGGGAATTGCGTCCTCGTCATTTTATTCACTTATCAAAATAAGTGGGGGTATTTATCTCTCATGGAATTTTCAGATTCTCACGTTGCCTCTTCAACCATATTGTTTTTCCACAAAACCATTACCTAGTGAATTACCTTATTTCTCAACACTTGCTCTCTTAGATCAAAAATCTGGACCGGTTGTTCTTCATAAGATAGGTTCTCCTCCAGCTGAACTACCTCTAGACTCAAAACATGAGATGGATCTAGCATATACTTTCTCAGCATCGAAACATGAAAAACATTGTGTACCTGAGATAAACTCGGAGGTAAATACACTCTCTATAAAACTGATCCAACTCTCTCCAGAATTTCATATGGCCCAATGAACCTTGGAATCATCTTTCCTTTCTTACCAAATCGCATCACAATTTTCCATGGAGAAACCTTGAGAAAAACATGATCACCTACCTCGAAAGATAGATCCTTCCTCCGGTTATCCGCATAACTCTTCTGCCTGCTTTGAGCTGTTCTCATGCGTTTTTGAATCAACTGAACTTTTTCTGCCATCTCTTCTACCAATTCTGGTCCCATCAGCTTCCTTTCACCCACTTCATCCCAAAATGCTGGAGTTCGACACTGCTTCCCATACAATGCCTCAAATGGTGCCATCTGTATACTGGAATGAAAACTGTTATTATAAGAAAACTCAACCAAATAAAGATGTTGGTCCCAACTTCCCTGATAATCCATCGAACAAGCTCGTAGCATATCCTCCATGGTCTGAATTGTTCGTTCTGACTGCCCATCTGATTGAGGATAAAAAGTTGTACTAAAATTTAATTCAGTACCCAACGACTTCTGAAGGCCTTTCCAAAAGTTAGAAGTAAACCTGGGATCATAGTCAGATACAACGGAGAGAGGAACTCCATGTAACCTGACTATCTCTTTAAGATACAAACGGGAAAGTTGATCTAGGGAAAAATTATCTCGTATGGCAAGGAAATGAGCAGATTTAGTCAAGCGATCAACAATAACCCAGATTGCGTTATTACCTCTAGATGTCTTCGGTAATCCCACAACAAAATCCATGGATATATTTTCCCATTTCCACTCTGTCACTGGTAAAGGCTGAAGCATCCATTTCAGTAACTGCTGCTCTGCTTTAACCTATTGACAAGTCAAACACTTCACAGTAAAATTAGCAATATCCCTTTTCATTCTATCCCACCAGTAATACTCCCGCAGATCTCTGTACATCTTAGTACTGCCAGGATGAACCGAAAACAGGGAACTATGAGCCTCACATTAAAACTCTTTCTTAAACTGTGAATCACAAGGCACACATAATCTCTTCCCAAATCTCAAAACACAATCATTATCAATGTTGAATTCAGGCAACTTACCCTTCTGAACCAACTCTACCTTTTTCTGCAACTCACTGTCTTGCTTCTGTGCTTTCTTGATTCTGTCTGATAGAGAAGATTTCACTGATACCTGAAACAAAACAGAAGAACTTCCTGCACCAACAACTTCTATGCCAAAGTTCATCAAATCAAAAACCAAAGGATCTCATTCCAAACATAGCATGGTTAATGAAGCATTACTTTTTCGACTCAAAGCATCGGCCACTTTATTTGCTTTTCCCGGATGGTAGTGAATTGTACAATCATAATCCTTTATTAATTCCAGCCATCTCCTCTGTCTCATGTTCAATTCTTTCTGAGTGAATATATACTTTAAACTTTTGTGATCAGTATGTATTTCAAACTTTACTCCATACAAATGATGCCTCTAAATTTTTAAAGCAAAAACAACAGCATCTAATTCCAAATCATGTGTAGGGTAATTTACCTCATGCGTTTTCAACTGTCGTGAAGCATAAACAATTACCTGATCATTCTGCATTAGGACGCAACCAAGTCCTTTCAAAGAAGCATCACTGTATATAACAAACTCATAATTCCTGGAAGGAAGTTCCAAAACTGGAGCATTCACCAATCTTCTTTTCAACTCCTGAAAACAATCGTCACATTCTTTTGTCCAGTTGAACTTAACACCCTTCCGAGTTAGCTTAGTCATTGGACTAGATAACCGTGAAAAATTTTCAACAAACCTTCAGTAGTAACCTGCCAAACCAAGAAAACTACGGATCTCAGTTACATTTGTGGGTCTTGGTCATTCTTCAACAACTTTTGTTTTAGCAGGATCAACAGTTATAACATCTTTTGAAACAATGTGACCCAGAAAAGAAATTTTTTGTAACCAAAACTCACACTTGCTAAATTTTCCATACAGTTTCTTTTATTTTATGGTTTTCAAGATAACCCTTAAATGAATTTCATGCTCCTCTTTACTTTTATAAAACACCAAAATATCATCGATGAAAACAACCACATTTTTCACCTGAGTCAACTGATCCATCACTACAACAAACTGTTTAGTTCTGATTCTGACTATCTAAGGATACTACTTTGAAAGTTCATTTCCCTCTGTATGCCTTCCTAGAAAATCCATTCTATTTCCTCTATGAAAAACCATTCTTAACAAACATGTCTTAGATGAAGCAACATGGTAATCTTCAAATGCTATATCATTTCAATTTGACAATAATTTTTTTTTGGATAATCATTTAATAAAATTCTAACTCCTAAAGTTATCTAAACCGACCTCTGATACCAAATATAAGGCCCCAAACTTAAAACTTACTTAATATTGAATTAAATGAATAATTCACATTGAGGATATTTTCAGGTTTAGAGTTTTAGAGAATTAGAACATAACTATTACATCTCAAAAGATTACAAAGTAGACACTTCTACTAAGTTTCCATAGAATAAAAAAAACTCTTAAAAAGAAACATTTATAGTTCCATGTTTTAGATAGAATGAATTTCCCTTGATCCTATCCTTGACCCTATTCCACATTAGGTCCTGTGAAAAATATTTCAAAAAAACTTGGGGTGAGCATAAAAAGCTCAGTAAGGGATATAAAAAGAATAAAAACTGATAGTTTATCAAAACAAAAAGTAAACCATGTATACTTTATCAAAGTAATAATTTTCACCTTTATGAAGTAGTAAAAACTCTTCAATGAATAAAAGATCATTACTTACCCTTTTGTAACCAAAAGATTACCATAAAACTCATATAAAGAACACATAACATATAAAGGTAACTTGGGACATAAATATACTTAAATGGAATAACCATACGGTCGACTTCCACACATACTTAATGGAATAGCCATACGGCCGACTTCCATACATACATAATGGAATATCAATACGGCCGACTTCCATACCCAATGCATTGGAGGTTATAACGTAACCACCCGTCCTACTATTCACGACACCACCCGTCATATGGTTTATCACGTAACCACCCGTCAAATGTCCAAGTACCAATATAAAATCATAAAACAAATATAATGGAAAGAAAAAATTTCCACACTTTGATCACAATATATCACATAAATATATATTGACATAAAAAATACATTATAAAAACCATTTTCAATACCAAAATACATAAAAGAGTATATGGTATTTATTTCATTTTAAAAACATTATGGCTTGTTGAGGAAGCCAAAGACCAAATAATACTCGCGGCGGTGGAAAAAGTCATTGTCACCTTGTACATTAAAAGAAACATTCCTTTTTGTCATTTTGTAAAACTCTTTGTAGAAAAAGATTCCTTTTGTATAAAAGTAAAAGTCAAAGGGGTTTATACACCGTATAAAAGAAAGTTGTGTATAAAATGACATATGCCTCAATGAAAGGAGATTGAGACGAAGTCCCTTACCTCGGGTCCGACTTGACTCGATCGTTCTTTAACGTCCTGAATAATAAACTTGAGTTAATTTATACTTACTTAAGAACCTTTTTCAAGTTCATTATTCCTTTTATATCACTGATTTCCATGTTATAAACATTATGTAACCATTTAAGTTAATAATGTTTGTTTTGTCGATATTTGGTTCCAAAGTCGAAAGTGGACTTCTTACAATTACATGTTGTTCGTGTGGTCAAAGGTTCTTTATATCCAGAATGACATTCCTAATTTGGATATCATATAAATCATATATATCCAGCATATACATGTATTTATAATATTACATAATCATTTATAGGTAAGAAATGAAATGCACCGTTCATGGAGACGGTAAGCCGTACGTACGCATGAATGCTACCTTCATTTCTTTGTCATATTAATGGAATTAAAACTAAATGAGAGGTATGTATATTTTAATTACAGAATTATATTCATCATTTATATGTATCATTCATCATATATATCCATTATATACTTGTACTTTTAATAGTACATTACATTTGGGGATAAGAAATGAAATGCACCGTTCATGGAGATGGTAAGCCGTACGTACGCATGAACGCTACTTTCATTTATATCTCATAATTTAATGGAAAGAAATAATAATGATATAGAGGTATATTATAATTCCAGTATAACATCATATATAATAACTTTAAATCCATCCTTTATACGTCCCACATATGGCATTAACGAATCACATCACTTTGAGGGGGCGGTAGTCCGCACTTCCTTAAATGAAGATATCGCGTTTACCCATAATGGAAACCATAAAGATATGCCCAAAATGAAAAATAAATAAGCTTAAGTAAAACATAAACATATTATATAGCATATATAAATATAGTGTCATCTTAATGGCCACCATTAAAGGTGTTTAAAAGAAGATTGAACAATCATCATTTCGTGAGGCAGAAATTCGCCAACCACAAAAACAGTATGTTCATTAACCATTAGATGTAGATGTGTGTAAGTTTAGCTAGAATTATTCTTATAAAAACATCCTAGTATATTTAAGATACTGTAGTTGTTACAAAATAAATGAATAAAAAGAGTTTAGGGGGTTGGAGAAGCAAAATAAAACAAAAGAATACAAGTGAAGTCATCACCTTAAAATCGGATAACTCCCTTTGGTTTGAGCTCAAAGGCTTCCTTGGGAAGACTTATGCCACAAGTGAGGTTTCAAGGAGTAAGACAGGGAAGTGGAGAGACAAAATGGTCAGGGTTTGGCTGAGCCAAAGGCTTTTTAAGTGTGGGTAAGGTGGTAGAGGTGGGAGCCTTTTATAAGAGGAGAGGAGGGGCACTCTTGTAAAGTTACAAAATGTTACTTTATTTTCAAAAGAGTTTCGGATTTTAAAGGTCCCACATTGATGTATTTCGAGGATAAGGTGATGAGGGTTTTAAGTCCACTCATAAAATAGGTTTTGGACATGTTTAGGTCTTAGATTTTACATTATCTTTCCATTTGATTTAAATCGTTAAATAATGAGGTCATCGCTGCATCATCATGATGTCATAAATAATTTAATTTATTTAATGTCTAAAAATTATAAAAAAAATAATATGATGTAGTAAATATTTTTATCTTTCCAATTACTATTTATAGTCAAAAATATGACTTTTATAGCCCCATGTAAAAATTGTTTTAGTAAAATATTTCATGTTTGTGTCATTTTTTACTTTAACATTAAATAAAAGGTATTTATGTCATTTTCCAACCAAAGTGGCTCCATGGGGTCCCCAAGTTGACCCATGGATTTTATGGGTGGTCCATGACACATCCAATGAGGTTAGGAAATGTTTCAAGTTCATTTCATTTTATTAAAACATTATTCTTACCTTAAACTACACTAATTACCTCTAATCGCGATTCAGAACTTAAAAGTTTCTATTCACCAAAAAATTATTTTAATCTCATTGAACTAAATTTTACTTCTTAATGACAACCATGTATGTCGGATTTTTTATATTCAAAACAAAGAAGTGGTAAAATTTCATTTAAACGAAAAATCGGTTTTTATAAGTACCACTTAGTGGTTTCACTATTCATCAAAAATTGAAGTTTTTCAGAAAAATACCAAAAATTCACCCTAAGCTATATTTGATATTCCGATTTCAAAAATGAATTCTATTTTACAAAATTAAAAACATATAAGTCACATTAATTAATTTAATAATTAATTCCCATTGTCATGACAAATAGCGTGTTTTTATGAAACAATAAGTATCAAAAGATTGACACTAGTTTAAGTCCGATTTCAAAGTGAAATTAATTCCAACGACCACTATTGGATTTAATGGTAATTTTTTTCTAATTTAAATTTAAAACCAATTCAAATGATAATCTAATCATATAAATAAATTAGATTAAAAAGAGGTTTTGAATTAAAATACAACATTTTACACTATTCATTAAAAAAATGAACTTTATCAGAAAGATACCAAAAATTTACAAAAAGTAAATTTTGATGTCCCAATTCTAAAGAAGTGTTTTATTTGGTCCAATAGAATGTATAAAAGTGAACAAAACTATATTTAATGAAGGTTTGCCATCAAAAGGCGATAAGTGAACCTTTAGTAAAAATTAGGGCATATATGCCTAAAATTGAATTCTTTCCGTATTTTAAGCCTTTATATTTTATTAGATAAAAGTAAAAACATTTAAAAAACATATATACTCATATTTTAGTTATTTCTATCCTTTCCCTCCAATACAACGGCTATGTGTTAACTACCATTTAAAATAATATTATTTTATTACTAGTGTGCAACGTAAGATTTCAATGAAACTCTTTGTTGCGTATCGGGTACGCTATCGAACATAGCAACCTCTTTAAAGTAAAATTAATATTTAATTTGTAAATATTAATAAATATGGAAATGTTTTATTCATTATTTACCTGGGATGTTACAACCTTCCACCCTTTTGGGAATTGCGTCCTCGCAATTTTATTCACTTATCAAAATAAGTGGGGGTATTTATACCTCATGGAATTTTCAGATTCCCACGTTGCCTCTTCAACCATATGGGTTTTCCACAAAACCTTTACCTGGTGAATTACCTTATTTCGCAACACTTGCTCTCTTCGATCAAGAATCTGGACCGGTTGTTCTTCATAAGATAGGTTCTCCTCCAGCTGAACTACCTCTGGACTCAAAACAGAGATGGATCTGGCATATACTTTCTCAGCATCGAAACATGAAAAACATTTTGTACCTGAGATAAACTCGGAGGTAAAGCCACTCTGTATGCAACTGATCCAACTCTCTCCAGAATTTCATATGGCCCAATGAACCTTGGACTCAGCTTTCCTTTCTTACCAAATCGCATCACACTTTTCCATGGAGAAACCTTGAGAAAAACATGATCACATACCTCAAAAGATAAATCCTTCTTCCGGTTATCTGCATAACTCTTCTGCCTGCTTTGAGCTGTTCTCATGTGTTTCTGAATCAACTAAACTTTTTCTGCCATCTCTTCTACCAATTCTAGTCCCATCATCTTCCTTTCACCCACTTCATCCCAAAATGATGGAGTTCGACACCGCTTCTCATATATTCCTCAAATGGTGCCATCTGTATACTGGAATGAAAACTGTTATTATAAGAAAACTCAACCAAAGAAAGATGTTGGTCCCAACTTCCCTGATAATCCATCGAACAAGCTCGTAGCATATCCTCCAAGGTCTGAATTGTTCGTTCTGACTGCCCATCTGATTGAGGATGAAAAGCTGTACTAAAATTTAATTCAGTACCCAATGACTTCTGAAGGCCTTTCCAAAAGTTAGAAGTAAACCTGGGATCACGGTCAGATACAATGGAGAGAGGAACTCCATGTAACCTGACTATCTCTTTAAGATACAAACAGGAAAGTTGATCTAGGGAAAATTTATCTCGTATGGCAAGGAAATGAGTAGATTTAGTCAAGCGATCAACAATATCCCAGATTGCGTTATTTCCTCTAGATGTCTTCGGTAATCCCACAACAAAATCCATGGATATATTTTCCCATTTCCACTCTGTCACTGGTAAAGGCTGAAGCATCCCTTTCAGTAACTGCCACTCTACTTTAACCTGTTGACAAGTCAAACACTTCACAGTAAAATCAACAATATCCCTTTTCATTCTATCCCACCTGTAATACTCCCAAAGATCTCTATACATCTTAGTACTGCCAGGATGAACCGAAAACGGGGAACTATGAGCCTCACATAACAACTCTTTCTTCAACTGTGAATCACAAGGCACACACAATCTCTTCCCAAATCTCAAAACACAATCATTATCAATGTTGAATTCAGGAAACTTACCCTTCTAAACCAACTCTACCTTTTTCTGCAACTCACTGTCTTGCTTCTGTGCTTGCTTGATTCTGTCTGATAGAGAAGATTTCACTGATACCTGAAACAAAACAGAAGAACTTCCTGCACCAACAACTTCTATGACAAAGTTCATAAAATCAAAAACCAAAGGATCTCTTTCAAAACGTAGCATGGTTAATGAAGCATTACTTTTTCGACTCAAAGCATCATCCACTTTATTAGATTTTCCCGGATGGTAGTGAATTGTACAATCATAATCCTTGATTAATTCCAGCCATCTCCTCTGTCTCTTGTTCAATTCTTTCTGAGTGAATATATACTTTAAAATTTTGTGATCAATATATCTTTCACACTTTACTCCATACAAATGATGCCTCCAAATTTTTAAAGCAAAAACAACAGTAGCTAATTCCAAATCAGGTGTAGGGTAATTTACCTCATGTGTTTTCAACTGTCGTGAAGCATAAGCAATTACCTGATCATTCTGCATTAGGACGCAACCAAGTCCTTTCAACGAAGCATCACTGTATATAACAAACTCACCATTCTTGGAAGGAAGTGACAAAACTGGAGCATTCACCAATCTTCTTTTCAACTCCTGAAAACAATCATCACATTCTTTTGTCCAGATGAACTTAACACCCTTCCGAGTTAGCTTAGTCATTGGACTAGATAACCGTGAAAAATTTTCAACAAACCTTCGGTAGTAACCTACCAAACCAAGAAAACTATGGATCTCGGTTACATTTGTGGGTCTTGGTCATTCTTCAACAACTTTTGTTTTAGCAGGATCAACAGTTATGCCATCTTTTGAAACAATGTGACCCAGAAAAGAAATTTTTTGTAACCAAAACTCACACTTGCTGAATTTTCCATACAGTTTCTTTTCTTTCAAGGTTTTCAAGATAACCCTTAAATGAATTTCATGCTCCTATTTACTTTTAGAAAACACCAAAATATCATCGATGAAAACAACCACATTATTCACCTAAGTCAACTGAGCTATCACTGCAACAAACTGTTTAGTTCTGATTCTGACCATCTAAGGATACTACTTTGAAAGTTCATTTCCCTCTGTATGCCTTCCTAGAAAAGCCATTCTATTTCCTCTATGAAAAAACATTCTTAACAAACATGTCTTAGATGAAGCAACATGGTAATCTTTAAATGCTATATCATTTCAATTTTACCATAATTTTTTTTGGATAATCATTTAATAAAATTCTAACTCCTAAAGTTATCTAAACCGACCTCTGATACCAACTATAAGGCCCCGGCCTTAAACCTTACTTAATATTGATTTAAATGAATAATTCACATTGAGGATATTTTCAAGTTTAGAGTTTTAGAGAATTAGAACATAACTATTACATCTCAAAAGATTACAAAGTAGACACTTCTACTAAGTTTCCATATAATAAAAAAAACTCTTAAAAAGAAACATTTCTAGTTCCATGTTTTAGATATAATGAATTTCCCTTGATCCCATCCTTGACCCTATTCCACATTAAGTCCTGTGAAAAACATTTCAAAAAACCTTGGGGTGATCATAAAAAGATTAGTAAGGGATATACAAAGAATAAAAACTGATAGTTTATCAAAACAAAAAGTAAACCATGTATACTTTATCAAAGTAATACTTTTCACCTTTATGAAGTAGTAAAAACTTTTCACTGAATAAAAGATCATTACTTACCCTTTTGTAACCAAAAGATTACCATAAAACCCATATAAAGAACACATAACATATAAAGGTAACTTGGGACATAAACATACCTAAATGGAATAACCATACGGTCGACTTCCACACATACTTAATGGAATAGCCATACGACCGACTTCCATACATACTTAATGGAATAGCCATACGACCGACTTCCATACCCAATGCATTGGAGGTTATAACGTAACCACCCGTCCTGGTATTCACAGAACCACCCGTCATATGGTTTATCACGTAACCACCCGTCAAATTTCCAAGTACCAATATAAAATTATAAAACAAATATAATGGAAAGAAAACATTTCCACACTTTGATCGCAATATATCACATAAATATATATTGACATAACAAATCCATTATAAAAACCATTTTCAATACCAAAATACATAAAAGAGTATATGGTATTTATTTCATTTTAAAAACATTATGGCTTGTTGAGGAAGCCAAAGACCAAATAATACTCACGGCGACGGAAAAAGTCGTTGTCACCTCGTACGTTAAAAGAAACATTCCTTTTTGTCGTTTTGTAAAATGCTTCGTAGAAAAAGATTCCTTTTGTATAAAAGTAAAAGTCAAAGGGGTTTATACACCGTATAAAAGATAGTTGTGTATAAAACGAAATATGCCTCAATGAAAGGAGATTGAGACGAAGTCCCTTACCTCATGTCCAACTTGACTCGATCGTTCTTTAACGTCCTGAATAATAAACTTGAGTTAATTTCTACTTGCTTAAGAACCTTTTTCAAGTTCATTATTCCTTTTATATCACTTATTTCCATGTTATAAACATTATGTAACCATTTAAGTTAATAATGTTTGTTTTGTCGATATTTGGTTCCTAAGTCGAAAGTGGACTTCTTACAATTACATGTTGTTCGTGTGGTCAAAGGTTCTTTATATCCAGAATGACATTCCTGATTTGGATATCATATAAATCATATATATCCAGAATATACATGTATTTATAATATTACATAATCATTTAGAGGTAAGAAATGAAATGCACCATTCATGGAGACGGTAAGCCGTACGTATGCACGAACGCTACTTTCATTTCTTTGTCATATTAATGGAATTAAAACTAAATGAGAGGTATGTATATTTTAATTCCAGAATTATATTCATCATTTAGATGTATCATTCATCATATATATCCATTAAATACATGTACTTTTAATAGTACATTACATTTGGGGATAAGAAATGAAATGCACCGTTCATGGAGACGGTAAGCCGTACGTACGCATGAACACTACTTTCATTTCTATCTCATACTTTAATGGAAAAAAATAATAATGATATAGAGGTATATTATAATTCCAGTATAACATCATATATAATAACTTTAAATCCATCCTTTATACATCCCACATATGGCATTAACGAATCACATAACTTTGAGGGGGCGGTAGTCCGCACTTCCTTAAATGAAGATATCGTGTTTACCCATAATGGAAACCATAAAGGTTTGCACAAAATGAAAAATACAGAAGCTTAAGGAAAACATAAACATATTATATATAATATATTAATATATTTTCATCTTAATGGCCACCATTAAAGGTGTTTAAAAGAATATTGAACAATCATTATTTCGTGAGGCAGAAATTCGCCAACCACAGAAACAATATGTTCATTAACCATTAGATGTAGATGTGTGTAAGTGTAGCTCGAATTATTCTTATAACAACATCCTAGTATATTTAAGATACTGGAGTTGTTACAAAATAAATGAATAAAAAGAGTTTAGGGGGTTGGAGAAGCAAAATAAAACAAAAGAACACTAGTGAAGACATCACCTTAAAATCGGGTAACTCCCTTTGGTTTGAGCTCAAAGGCTTCCTTGGGAAGACTTCTGCCACAAGTTAGGTTTCAAGGAGTAATAGAGGGAAGTGGAGAGACAAAATGGGAAGGGGTTGGCCGAGCCAAAGACTTTGGAAGTGTGGGTAAGGTGGTAGAGGTTGGGGCCTTTTATAAGAGGAGAGGAGGGGCACTCTTGTAAAGTTACAAAATGTTACTTTATTTTCAAAAGAGTTTCGGATTTTAAAGGTCCCACATTGATGTATTTCTAGGATAAGGTGATGAGGGTTCTAAATACACTCATCCAATAGGTTTTGAACATGTTTAGGTCTTATATTTTACATTATCTTTCCATTTTATTTAAATCGTTAAATAATGAGGTCATCGTTGCATCATCATGATGTCATAAATAATTTAATTTATTTAATGTATAAAAATTATAAAAAAATAATATGATGTAGGAAAGCTTTTTATCTTTCCAATTACTATTTATAGTCAAAAATATGACTTGTATAACCCCATGTAAAAATTGTTTTAGTAAAACATTTCATGTTTGTGTCATTTTTTACTTTAACATTAAATAAAAGGTATTTATGTCATTTTCCAACCAAAGTGGCTCCATGGGGTCCCCAAGTTGATCCATGGATTTTCTTGGTCGTCCATGACACATCCAATGAGGTTAGGACATGTTTAAAGTTCATGTAATTTTATTAAAACATTATTCTTACCTTAAACTACATTAATTACCTCTAATCGCGATTAAGAACTTAAAAGTTACTATTCACCAAAAAATTATTTTAATCTCATTGAACCACATTTTACTTCTTAATGAAAACCATGTATGTCGGATTTTTGAAATTCAAAACACAGAAGTGGTAAAATTTCATTTAAAAGAAAAATCAGTTTTTATAAGTACCACTTAGTGGTTTCACTATTCATCAAAAATTGAAGTTTTTCAGAAAAATACCAAAAATTCACCCTAAGCTATATTTGATATTCCGATTTCAAAAATGAAGTCTATTTTACAAAATTCAAAACATATAAGTCAGATTAATTAATTTAATAATTAATTCCCGCTGTCATGACAAATAGCGTGTTTTTATGAAACAATAAATATCAAAAGATTGACACTAGTTTAAGTCCGATTTCAAAGTAAAATTAATTCCAACGACCACTATTGGATTTAATGGTCAAAATATTTTCTAATTTCACTTTAAAACCAATTCAAATGATAATATAATCATATAAATAAATTAGATTTAAAATAGGTTTGGAATTAAAATACAACATTTTACACTATTCATTAAAAAATGAACTTTATCGGAAAGATACCAAAAAATTACACAAAGTAAATTTTGATGTCCAAATTATAAAGAAGAGTTTTATTTGGTCTAATAAAATGTATAAGAGTGAACAAAACTATATTTAATGACGATTCTCCATCAAAAGGCGATAAGTGAACCTTTAGTGAAAATTAGGGCTTATATGCCTAAAATTGAATTATTTCCGTATTTTAAGCCTTTATCTTTTATTAGATAAAAGTAAAAACATTTAAAAAACATATATAATCATATTTTAGTTATTTCCATCCTTTCCTGCCAATACAACGACTATGTGTTAACTACCATTTAAAATAATATTATTTTATTACTAGTGTGCAACGTAAGATTTCAATGAAACTCTTTGTTGCGTATCAGGTACGCTATCGAACATATCAACCCCTTTAAAGTAAAATTAATATTTAATTTGTAAATATTAATAAATATGAAAATGTTTTATTCATTATTTACCTGGGATGTTACAACTTTCCCACTAGATTTATGCTCTAAAGCCTCAAAATAATATGTCCCTGATCTCCCATATCTTCCATATAATTACCCAGTCTAAAGACACGTGGGTTATCACATCACATCCTACCTGAATAAACTTGGGCAATCACATAACATCTAAACCAAAGACACCAGGTAAATCCCATCACATATCAAACACATCTATGAATAGAGTAGTATGGTATAAAGAACATTATGGACATCAAATTCTTTCCTTCCTCCTACAATGCATGAAACCACAATAAACCACCTCATAATCTCATAAAACATAACCACCAGTGCACTTTTATATTTTATCCATTAGAACTCATGAATTTAAATCTCATCTGGAAGGGAGACCTAGAAATAGGGGGTAGACATCCATATATCCTCACCAACTAGATGTTGGAAGAAACACCCCAATATATTTTGGTGTCGACACATGGTTCTCTACACGGGTGGGATGCATATAGAAAACACATTGAAAAAAATTTAATAGTTACATAGAAGTCCAACATAAGGGTTCACAAAATCAAAAATACCCAACTACCAAAACCTCCAAATCACCACTATCACATTTTAGTATTTCTTCCACAACTAATTCATTACACCACAAAACCTCCACAAACAAGATACACAATAACTATTTCAATTTTAAGTTCTTCCTTTTCTAGAAATATCATGCTTTTATCAACATAATTTCATTAATCCATTCCATTTTATATAAACACAACCCATTATTTTATATTTCAATTAATTTAATAAAAAACCACATATAAATTCCATAGTTCTCATTTAACAATTTAAATTACTATAATTTTTTACATCCATTTTCATATTTCAATATTAAAATTAAACATCATATTTTCATTTTCCATTCATTATTACCAATCCCAAATCATGAAGTCTAACCCAAGTAAATTAAATTATAAATTTCCACTTTTATGAATTCCATAATAACCTAGAAACTCCTAGTACAATACAAAAATCCTTAAGCAATTTTCATATAAACTCCATGTTTCTTTACCACAAATCACCAACATATCTTCACAAGTCTAAATAAAAAATAAATCACACCTACAATTTAATAAACTACACATAAAATCACATAAATCATCCATAAAAATAAGTAGAAATATATCAATTCCATATTAACACACATCTAGATAAATTAACATATTTAAGGGCTTTACCATTTTTATGTGAGGTGATGTCCAGAATTATATTTAAAAAAACAAAACATATTCACAATAGAATGTTCTTTTACTAATAAATAACATATACAAAACAATAATGCAGAATCAATATCATGAAAAATTAATTAAATCATAAGTGATGTCTCCACTTCCCCCAATCAATTTCATTACATCCAATTAATAATCCTCATTAAGAAAACTCTTACCATCCATCAAAATGGAAACAAAACCATATTAATATCAAATATGAATAGAAAATAATAGTAAAATTAGATCCTCTACATTGTATTCATTTTTAATTGTAAATCACTTTCCCTAGAAGGATAAATGAGAGAGGGAGTGGGTACCAGTATGGGAAACATAGTAGAACCCTCGAATGAATATGGAACAGGATTGCAAATTCCAAAAGGTGAGCTTTAAACCACCCAAACTTGATAGGAATGAGGAGAGACTTAAATGTGGGTAATAACCTAATTTTTATATTTAAATATATTTCTCCATATATACTTCAAAAACTCCATAAAATTTCCATATTTTATTGCCCATTTAATTATCACATAAATCAAATCTTAATTGCGATCCATTTAAAAACATAAAAAAAAGTTAAAATTTAAATGAGTAAAAGGTAATAAAAATTATGGCATTAATATTTTAATTAATTAAAAGCACAATTTACATATTTAATAGGAATAAATTATGACAAACTGGGAAAAATCATTTCCCATACACTGGTATAAAATAGTACGTAAAGGTAAGGTGTTTTGACTTTATGTATCACTGAATAAAGGTTTCCCAAACACCATGGTAGCATGTTGTGCGACGGTAAGACTACATAACTTTACAAAACTAAAAAAATACTAACCCTATCCACACAGTAGCTTCAAAAAATTCAGGGTACCCTTATCCGAGCAACATGATTTGTGACTTACAATTATGAAAGGATTTTCATACCCTTAGGGGAGTATATGAAAAAAACAATAAACCTTTATACAATATATAAAGATGACCCTTAAAAAATATGGTACCCATTGTTAATCCATGATCTACCAATCTGTAATCTCATTTACACTTAAATAATGGTGAACTAATCATATGTAATGCTTTTAAATTAAAGGTCACCCTTACTCGTGATTTATAAAAACAACCATACCCTTATGTAGCCTCTTTAAAAGATAGGTTACCCTTATCAAATACATAAAAAACATGGTGACCTTTATGAAATATATTAATAAAAACAATTACCCTTACAAAATATCAATTTAATGTGTAAGAGTAAATATTTCATTGAAAATATTAACCTTTAAATAAAACTAACTTATAAATAATTAATAAACTTATATATTATCACATTAAAAATACCAAAAAATAATAATAAAATATTAGAATCACTTTTAAAACTTAAAAATTACATTCCAAATAAACATTTAAATTTTTTAAGTTTTTACCATAATTTGTAAAATAATTTTAAATCCATTTTATAAATTAAAAAAAATTAAAACACTTCTAAATTTAATGAAATCATTCTCAAACCACTGAAAACCCTTGAATAAAAAAGGAAGACTTATGAATATTCTATAACTTTACATCAAAAACCTCTCAAAAAATTATCAACCTTTATAATTAAAACAAATCCATGAAGAATATGTAACAGATGGGGAAGATAATTTAACCACCCCATGATATTACTATCAAGGATCTTTCTATATTTGGTTCATAGAAATAACTCTATAAACAATCTCTTGGGTAAGATACTTCTCATATACAAACAATATCACATAGATAGACATAAAAAACTCAGCGAGGAATACAAAACTATTAAAAAATTAGAATTAGAAAAATAATGGGGACACCCTCAGAAAAAGTTACATTAAATTGATTAAAATAAAAGGCTTAAATAATAATGTAGTCCAAAATAGTATTATATATTTCACTTCAACATCTTCACTTAGGAATTCAATTAAATAAAAATCTATACATTCTTTATCCTTATTTAACACTCCATCAAATTAAAATTTATAACATTAAAAACATATAATTATTATTATTTAATGAAAAAAGTATATTAAAATTCTTGGAAAATAATTTTATAAAAACATAAATATTCTATTTACAGTATTTAATTAAGTAATGTTGATCAAGGGGTTAAAAAATGATTTTAAAACGATTTATACTATCTTGAAATGTATCACAACATTTCATATTGAAAAATGTTTACTTTAAAAATTTGTTGATGAAAAAGTTTCACCAATACACTTGTGAAAACACTTCCAAAAAATTTTAATGAACTACTTTCAAAATAAATTTAATTCACATTAACATTGATAATTTATTATTTATGAAAACTTGTTCCCCAAAAAATTAATTTCTCAAATTTTTTTTTTAATTATAATCAAACCAAAATAGTTTATAAATTATTCAATTCGATTTATCTTTGAAAAAATTTTATAGTTTATCCACCAACCACTTCAATTTTAACTAATAGATAACTATTAAAATTTAAAACATATTGTAATGAACCATCCTAGAAACCTTGTTAAACTGATACCTAATATGATTTTGACATATCCCTAAGGGAATTCATTATACTGATGGGTTAGAAACTAGAACCCAGAATACTATCTAAGATCAAAGGGAATAGATTTTCCATAAATACAAAAAAATAGTTTAATAATAACAATACACAGTTGGTATTTCCAAAACTCCATAATGAGAAAATTAATATAAGAAGGTAGATAAACATCCCATGGTAGATCCTAAAACAATGTAAAAAAAATCCATCTAGAAAAGGTCTCGCAACCCCTATGAAACAAGTGGAACAT
This sequence comes from Viscum album, assembly GCA_963277665.1. Classification (NCBI taxonomy): domain Eukaryota; kingdom Viridiplantae; phylum Streptophyta; class Magnoliopsida; order Santalales; family Viscaceae; genus Viscum; species Viscum album. The sequence continues at coordinate 539,572,205 of OY728142.1, read as the reverse complement.
ATCTCCACTGGTCAACACCAACACTTTAGAGTATCATATATCAAACACAACTACACCCAATAAGTGGTTATTTCACTTTCCCTGGACCCATCATAACATGATCTATAAACACTCAAAGGAAAAAATTGGGTGTGGTCTAAATATCCTAGTAGGGTCTCAACAAGAATTAAATAATCAATTCCATAACAATTTAACTATTTATGTCATCAATTTAAATAAAACAAGCCATGGAAAGACATTTACATATTTTCAACAAAAAAAGATTTCAAATCAATAGACATTAGATATATAAATTTGGATTAAATGAATATTTCATATAGAACATTTATATAAAAAAATTTGAATAAATAAAAAATTCTATAACCAATGGAATTCATAATCAATTCAATAAAAAATAAATCACTATAATCATATTCCCTATGTTAATTTAGTTTATGACTATTGGATCTTCACACTTCATAATCATCACCATAACTCATTTATGTTTGTAAACATGAAACACAACCTCATTAGGGGACCCATTACAAGATATTAATTATCACTCTATTAGGGGACTCATCATGAAAAACATGTCCAACTTGGTTTAGTTTGTTTTTCATTGGAAATCCATTTACAGGGAGTCAATGTGCAAGAGTTATTTTCTTAATCATTTAGTAACTACTCAAGCTCACATGTGCTTTAATCAATCAATCATTCATTCATTAATTCTTGGTAAAATAATTCAGTTCAAATCAATTAATCATTTTCAATTCAATTTCCCAATTTCATGTTCAACATGTCTTTTTTAATTTTAAAACCAAATCATATGTTTTCATCAAATTCATGGCCTTGTCAATCATATTTAATTTTATGCAAATATTTTCTTGAATCAACATCAAATTATTTCATCAATTACACTCTCATTTTAATCCATAATTTTTCTAAAAATCCACCCAATAAATTTATTTTCATCGAAATTGTGGGTTTTCCACAACTTCCATGACTTTTTTACAATCACAGATCAAATCATCCAAAAAATATTTTTCTAAATAAATTAAAACATCAATTCAAATCAGTCATTAAATTAGTTTTTCAATTATAGGGTAAATTATAATGGATCCAACTACCTTTAATCATGTGATCAAATTAACAAAACACTAGCAACATGATCTAACAGTGAAGAAAAAAAGGAAAAGGAGAACAAGGAATCATACCTAGAATCAAGATCCATCAAATAAAATTTTAGATCACTCAATAATATGATGATCTCTCACACTATAAGAAGTAGAGAGGGGAAGATCAGGAGAAACCAAATGAGATGAGATTCACTTATAAGATAGGGATTAACATTTTCCATCAGCACATTGATTCATAATAGAAGAGGCATAGAGAGCTATGTAATCCTCTAGATGTCCTCCAAAAGAAAATAGATTCAACCATGTTCATTTTGGGGTGGTAGTAATTTTAAATGGGGTTCCCTTGATTTTAAATTAAAAAATCAGGGGATTAAAAACCCGCACAGATGGTTTCCTATTTGGTCTCCCAGTTAATAGTAATTATGCACCCTAACTGTGTTCCCTTAAATTTATTCTAGAAGGGATGCATGGTTTGGATTCATGGTTTGTTTAAAATTTCAAGAACCATAAACCCCCACTATTTAATGGTACACAGTTGGTAGGGGTGGTGAATGGTTGGGAAAAACCCTGTGCCCCGTTCAAGTGGATCAGTATATGGTGCACAATTTTCTGGGCCAAACCATACATTTTTACCAAATCATACAGTAACCACGAATATCCCCACGTACTTTTAAAAATTATTCAAAAGTCACAAAAAAACCCTAGATAATACTATAGGGTCCTAAAGCTTCACAAAGGGATATAAATACACCCAAAAGCACATTTTAAAGGGAAGAAAACATCCATAAAGGTCTAGTAAGAAAAATATATGAAAAATGGATTGGAAATTTTAGAAGAAACATGAAGAAATAAAAAAATTCAATTGTTTTTAATGTACTGCTTACTGTCACTAGGAATGGTTTGTGGGGCGCATGAACTACGAATAATCAATACGTGGAAGGAACCATGAGGTGATATCCGGGGGGCGATGGCTAGGAAACCCAGGATATTGAGAACCATGTCTTTGGAGAAATAAAACATATAAATACCCTCTGCATACCATCCTGTAAATGAAGAAGTTTGTTAATGAAGAAATTTTTCAGGGCTCTACGAACTGCATCTCAAGAACCATAGCCTCCATAAACACCGGTGGACTCAGGCTTCCATGAGTTGTGATATATCTTCATGGGATACTGCAAATGGTGCAGAATTCCAACATATATGATTTCCCTAGTGTTCTATGAATGGAGCATAAGAATAATTGGAGAGGGGAGATAGGTAGAAGAGAGTATAAAGGATACCCTAGAGGCTGTAATAGAGAATTTAGATATAGAGATTATTACAACTTCAGTTTCAAATCATCAATGAAGTGAGAACCACAAATCACTTTTCCATTGGTATAACTAGGGAAAAACAAAAAAAATAAGAAAAATAATAATAATTGGTGAAATGCAAACATAATTTCTTCCATCAAGATCCATATATCCCTCATTTATGAATTCTCGATGAACCACAAACTTCAATACCATTATTCAATTCAACACTCCACGTAGCGCATCACTATGCAGATCGAACCATGCGCCGCATACTGCATCAGTATATAGATAGAACTTAGAGTAGCATGGAAAACAAAATCCAAGACCAAAAAACAATTTGGTACATTGTGGATCATACCCACATCTACATACCACTTAGGTACGTGGATGAACCCTCTACCCACGTAGCATTACATTGTGCTTGACTTCCCCCATTCCACACGAGAAAACAGTACTTATAATGGTGTGTCTTTGGGTGTCATTCCCTCTAGATCCAATCATGCCCCTCCATTACTGTCCAATTATCCATATCTCTTCCATGAACCATCACACTGACATCAAGCCAAATCCTCTTCCAAATCCACTGGACTCATATGATTAGATCATCATGTGCACCAGCACACCTTTAAAAATCTACATTCCTAAGGTAAGAGGAGTCACTAAGGATTTTCCCAAAATGGTTTGGACCCCTGAAATGTATCTAATTCTACATTCCCATGGTAACCCTAGAACTAAATTTGGGATGACAACATGAACATCCCCATTCTCAGGTTTAGGGGTAACCACTATCCTTTCCATTCAATGAGTCCCAATGAGAAGCAAAAAGGTCACTCTTTACTTATCCTTTGACAAGGGATGGTGCTCCTACCCATTCCTAGAACCCAAAAAAGGGAAATCCTCCTATGGTAAGCCCCAATCCTTTTCCTAGAGGTATCAATATTCACCCTATGTGCCTCATATTAGGGCATCTCTGGATAGATTACCAAGATGTGACTATCTTGGATATCAACACAGATGAGGGTTTCATGCTTAATCCTCCCATTTCCCTCTCCCGTTGGGCTCATATCCATGACCTATTCTGCTGTCATCATCATCCTTTTCCATCAGGGGATAATAGAAGTTGAACCTTAGTTTAATCTTTCATATCTTCTTATTTCTCACATTGATCATGACTCATCTAGAGTTAGAAGTTTATGATGATACAACATTCTCCTACTCAAAATGAACTAGGAGAAATATAATTCATTCTCTAACCAAGATACGTAGGATTTCTACATGAAGGCCTAAGCTCAAAGGGGTGACCATCCAAAAGGTTCACCCAATTATGCCCCCCAAAAATCGGCCACCTCTTAAGTGTAATCCCCAAGCTAAATGAATTTTGAGAACTCTGATTCCCACTATAATTAATACATGTAGGACTAATGTCCAAGGACTGAGCTCAATGGATTCTCTCCTCTGATGTCAGTCCTGATAAAATGTTTCCCCAAATTTGAAAGGGCTTCCTCCTAGGTGTAAGTTCCAATAACCAAACTACTTGGGATCAGATTCCTCTCTTGAGGATATATAGGAAGCCCATCTTATGGGTCTAACCCTAACATCAAACTACATTCTGTCTCTCTTAGATGGTGATAAACTACGGAGTGACACATTTCATGGATTAAGTTAGTATTTACTCAGTTTCATCAAATCTATATATATCAATGATGATCCTACAACCCAGGGGTAGCCCATGGATACATTATTTGGTAATGAGCCATGGATTCATGAACATATGAACATGGGTTAAATCTATAAGAGAGTCCCATAATATGAAATAATTCCCCCCAAAAGGGTGTGATCAGCTTAAACTCCCATCCTCTCAAACAATGGAGTCTTTAAGTGTCGTTGGCCAAATATTCATCCAACAAGCACCTGACTTTGGGAAGTAGGTTCATGAATCATGGATAATAGGGTTTTCGGGCATTTATAGATCCCCAAATAAACACGTTGGATACCATTTGAGGACATCGTATCCTAGGGGGACCGATTTCACAAATACATGACCCCCTAAAATCTCCCTCTGGGACCATTCAATCATTGAACCTCCTTCGTAATGGAAAAGGGATAAACTGCCCAGTCCACATGGGGTCAACCCAATTCTCCCTAAAGGGTAAGGATGAGGATCAAGAAAAAAAAATGGAGACATGAAAATCTATATAATAAGAGGAAAATTATTTTCACCCATAAAACCATTTTGTCTTCTCCCCAAACGAAGATCATGGGTCGAAACAAAAATGTTGAACTAGACGTGAAACTGTCTACCATAACAGATGAGTGATGATTCCCATCAGACCATTTTCATTCCCCCAAATGCTTTACCATTGGTCAAAATAAAAATTCCAAACCATATGTGAAACTCTTTACTATAATAGATGAGTGATAATTATCATTGGACCATTTTTTCTTATCCCCAAACTCACATCTTGGGTTGAAACAAAAATGGTGAACCTGACATGAAAATATCTACCGTAATAGATCAATGATGATTCCCATAAAACCATTTTATTTCCCCCTAACATGACACCTTGGGTCAAAACAAAAATGGTGATCCTAATGTGAAACTCGCTACCATAACAGACGAGTGATGATTCCCACCAGACCATTTTTTTTCCTCCAAACACTCAACTCGGGTCGAAACAAAAATGTTGAACCTGATATGAATCCTCAACCAAGGTGGCAGTTTTACCCCACTCAATCTCCTTCGCCTAATAATAATGAAGGGGGCTTATCTGAATTGTCAAATATGCATATGATCAAGAGATGATACTTTGATGAGGTTTTATTTTTAGTATATGTCATATATATTTATATATATTTATATATATATATATATATATATATATATATATATTTATGGTTTCTAGAGAAACCTTTGATCCAAATGGAATATCGACAACTTATGTCAACACCCACCTCAGTAATCCCACTAGTGGCCAAAGCCCTAATAAAGAGAAGGAACCCCTTGCCAACCCAACGTCTTCAACCTTGGGTATCCAACACACTAATTAGAGAGTACCACAAAAAGTATACTCTCCCCACCATAGAGGATGCAAGAAAATCCCTCCAATCGAAAAAACCTCGCCAACTGCCACCTCAGTGACATCCAATACCCTAGAACAAGGTGACTCCGATGGTTGTCCAGAACAGTTTTAGGAGCCTATCCCCAGAACTTGAGAGAAATTACCTACCTTGTCTTAGGGAGGAAGATGAAGTCAATGATGATGAATTCAACCCAACTACATGGTGGTTTTACTCACATGCCCTTTCAGAAAGTGTCAAAACCCACACCTGGAGACAAAGTATCCTCGATCTAAAGGGGATATCATGCTGAGAGAACCTGCTGATGTCCAAAGGACACGAGCCCCTCATACCACTTGATGAGGGCAAGAAATATATAAACTAGCGTAGGTAATGACCTTGATTCCTAAGGAGAAAACCCACCGAACAAACACTGCGAAATTCAATGGGATGACATACATATCTACCCCTTACTCAATCCCACCCCAGAAAGAGGGTGGAAAATAATTAATGTGTGAAAATTATTTCCAGTACTCGTTTGTCCATGCAGATATAGAATCAAATTATAGGCAGATGAAAATATCTATCAATGCACAAGAATCCCATCCTCAAAGAAGTATGGAAACTAGGTACAAGAAGGAAAAAATAACCATTGATGCACATCAAGCCCCCCATCCGAATAGGGTGGAAATAAAATATGAGTATAGTCAAATTACTATAGACGAATACAAATAACATGAGATAGATATAACAGAACGTGAGCTGATGAAAATTCATGCTCGTAAATATAAAGCCCTGGAATCAAATATGGTGGAAATAAGAGAATACAACTGGTAGAAAACTCGTTCCTCTATCCTGAAACTAGAGAAATACCATCATCCACTGGAAACCTATGGAGAACTGGAGTGGTCACAAAATCTTGTTCTGACATTTGAATGGGTCTTCATACCCATACAAACCAAAGATGTATATCAACACATCCTAGTAATGATGGGAGATCAGACGTCGATTCTAGACCATATCCTCCAGACATGTCAATTCATCATTGCATTGGAGAAAAAGGTGAGGAGCCCAGCCCTCGACCTAGTTTTCTCAAATGGAATGACTTACCCAAAAAATAGGTCGGTCACTCCAAATCAGTTATGAAACCCTTCTCTAGTCCAGGTGGCTCGATGACTATATCATGAGATACACTGACAATCAGATCAGGAACAAATACCTGTTCCAACTGGGTGAAACCGATCTAACATTGTGGTAGCTCTAGAGAAGTCATATTTCCCTACAAAAAATTAAGATGTCTCTTGGCATATCCCAGCAGCATCACAAGAACCAAAAAATAGGGACTCGTATATGAAGGCCCTTACTAATAGTAGATGGCCCTCGTTACCCACAAGATTGCACCCAAAAATGAAATGTGCCAAGGAAACATAAAAATAAAGAGCATATACAATATTATTCTCTACTGGAAGCTATTATCCTTGATTCCCTCAAGCATATATCAATAGAGTCTCAAGACCAGTCAGTCCATTACCAAATTAAGGAAGTTCCAGTAGCAGTTGCGAAGGCCCTCCCTACAATTTTTCTACCTGTAGCTCTGAAGATCCTCCCCATAGCACCAACAAAATCTTACTCTATGGGCCAATAATGATCAATCATTAGATCATATCTCCTAATGCATGTTGGTTTATCCCTCCCATGGAATAGAATATCAGACAGCAAGAAGGCCCTCCTCTTGTTATTATCTCTCATAACGGTCCTCCCTAGGGTATAAATTGAAAAATATGATTCTCCATGTAGTTGGACGTCAAGTCATGATCGTATTTTTTATCATGATGAAATCCATTTCAACGGCCCTCCCCGCAATGGAAGTTGCTGTGAAGGCCCTCTCCTTAGAAACATCAAGAAAAAATAATTCCCTCCCCACATTCCAGTAAATCCTGAAGGCCCTCCCCATAATATACACTGTAGAAATTATCCACACAGCTAGATATCAAGATGTGATAGTTTTCCTCTCCATCATATTAGTCATCAAGGAGGTCCTCCCCTCACTGACATCAAGCATCAAGAAGATCCTCCTCCTACTGCATCCCGCCTGGAAGATCCTCCCCAGGGCATACGCCATAGGGAAATTATTCATGGTCGGGCATTAAGTTGCAATGTTATCCCTCTCTATTGTAGCACCGATTTCAATGGTCCTCCCCATAGTCAAAATTCACACTAGTAAGAAGGTCCTCCCCTTGCATGGGAAAATTTGAGAAATCCCTCCTATGATGAGGCACTTGAAAAGATTGAGTTAGCCATGTTAGACACCCAATATAGAATGAGTGATATAATTTTTCAACTAGAGGTTGGCCTTAGGCCACACTCATCTTTTGAGCCACCCACACACTTATCACATACTAATTAGGCACCCACTATCCCTAATTCATGGAACAAAATCATCAAGAAGCAACCAAGATGTTTCCATTAGGTAGAGGAGTCCTCGGAAGAACAAAAAATGATATGTTTCTCATGAGAAGAAAACTAGCTAAATATGATATACCATTGATGTATTAGACCATGTCCACTTCTCACTTCGACATACCAAGGGATTTTTATGAAGAATGTATGAATTACATTCACCTAAATATCTACATATCTATCAACCAACTAAAAGAGAGGTCTATACCCTGTGAAGGGTATGAAGACCATGTCAGTATACTAGGAGAGTTTCATCATCTAATTGACCTGGAAGCCCTCTCGTCAGCATGGAAACCACAATCAGAAAGGTGAAAGAAAAACCTTAAACTTTCCTACCTCAACATGATACACAAGTTATGTTACCTCATCAGTGGCGCAAAATTGGGATTTCATATCTGGTGATTAGGAGAAGATGGAGCCCTACACTTCACCCCATGTCCCTTCCAGAAAACCTCATCAGAAATGAATTCTTGAAATTTAATTACCTAAAGGCATCAATAAAATGAAATCCCCACTTAGGAAAGGTGAAACCCTCAACAAGAACCGACCATGAGTATGTCTCAAAAGAGACAATCGTGACGATATCAAGCCATCAAGAAGCTTCTATGACAGGCAACTGGGAACATCCAACATTCTTCCTAGCTAAGGGAAGCCAACCCAAAAAGCAGTGCTCATGTACTCAGAAGAAAATAAATACCATTAAAACCCAATGCAATACCCGGATCCCCCACACATGTGTGTGCATGAAATCATGAAGGTGGAAATAGCGGTAGCTACTGCTGCAATACAAGAACATAAACAATCCATAGGGATGGGGGTATTTTTAACTCAAAACTCCCTTGAATGACCAATGAATCTGGGCTATAGATCATCAATGGATGAACATGAGAAACCGAAGCCCATAGGGATGGGGGCATTTTTACCTCGAATTCCCACATAGTGGACGTATGTATTCTCCCATCTGGGAAGAACGATGAGAAGAGAGGTCACCTGTTCAGTTTGGTCATGTGGTTTATATCTCCTGAGATAAAGGAATATTGCGAGGTCAGATCAGGGCTCTCATTGGGTCTCTCTTTACCAAGAAATATGAATAAAACCATAGAATGTGAGGAGAATGTCTAAAAAAGGATGAAAAATGCTCTCCTACCATTCCTCACTAGATACACTGCCACCAATGTTGTATTCATCACTGAATGTGGTGTACTTCAATCCCACAGACCTTACAAAAAATGATACAAATGGAGAGGATGTGATAGATGATGGTTCCCTCCCTGAGGCGGTCCACACCAAGCATGAGGGTGTGCATACCCGAAACCAAAGAGCTTCCATAAATTTGGGAGCACCCTTAGCAAATCCATTACAACCCTCTCATGAATCCCCCATAAGAAGAAGAATAAATCCCAAATCTTCTATGACCCACCTTCTCCTCCCCTTGAGAATGTTTCCCCCATGCTTGAGGAAAGATTCTCCAATCATTATGAAGGAATGAAATAGGTCAGGTGAATCAATGCTGAGATGCATCGAGTATCTATCCTTCCAGATGTGTTCCTCAAGAGGAACACCAATAGGTTTTCCTAGAAGAGGTTCCTCTACCCTAGGATCTCATCCCATTAAATGAAACTAATCTCGGATGCCAATCCAATCCAGCACCGAGACTATTAGTCTACTAGAATTCGGCCCTGGATGGACATCAAGACTTACCTCCATTAGGAATGGAGCCAGAATATATTCAGTAGAACCCACAAAGGATACCCCTGGCTAGCCATCTACCCTGAATTCTAGCAGTGCCAACACGTCTAGTTTTTCCCCATGCTTCAACCATATAATTTCATGTCTAGAAGGATATACATCAGGATATCTTGAATACCATTGAGAAATTGATAGCCATACTAGAATCCCTGAAAGTGAGGTGTGCTCTGATACACCCATAATGAAAACCTTACCCTAATTAAGTGAGAAATGATCCACCACCACCAAACATAGGGAACCCCTTATTCCCAGTGTTCAATGGTTTAGGAGACTCAATAAAACATCTAATGCAATATTCTTCTTATAGTAACCCCATGACAGGAACCCCAGAGAATCCAGAAGAAGTGAAACTCAAGTGCTTCCTAAGAAATCTATAGGGTTCAGCCTTCATGTTTTATACTAGTTTTCTAGTAGACTCAATAATAGGATAGAGGGACCTCGAGTGAAAGTTTATCTTCCAGTTTAGTTTGACATTTCCTAAGACAATAATAAGTGATATCACAAACTATAAGAAGTGGGAGAATGAAAGATTTCCAAACATCATTTCCATATAGAAATTCCTGACGTACTCCCTGAACCTGCCACCCCAAGGATGAAATGATCTCTATGTGAATTGTTAATATCCATGATGAATTGCAGATTCCACTCATCCCAGTGAAGTACACAAGTGGGTTCCATGATTTCTCCTCCATTTCCCAAAGGATGGAAGACTTCTTATAGAAAATCAATCTCAAGTCCCGAGTGGCCCCATCAGCCCTAGGAAAAAATAATATGAAAATATGAAGTGGCTTCTGTCATTCTTAAGCCACCCCAGGCATCGACTCTAGTTTGAAGGCCTCCATCAAACCGTGCAGGACCACCTAGACACCAACAACCACCCCAAACTCAAAAATATGAGTTAAGGGGTTCCAAAAGAAATCAGTTCCCAGAATGAAGAAATAATGTATACACATTCCAAGATGACGAAGTCTATAGCCACTTCATAGCTATCATGAATGGAAAGTTTCTCCACCTACGAGAGCCAATGCAAGATGATGAAGTGGGTCTCGATGACCGTCCAAATTATTTTCCCTACCACCAGATATAGATACACACTATCCAAGAGTTTTTCATCCTCAAGGATCTCCTACAAAAGGAGGTGGATTCTAGATAAGTCTTTTTAGGTCTTTCACCCTCACAAGCAGCATATGTCTCCATCTTAGACCCAAGAGAGTAAGAGGAGTGAAAATTTTCACCAGCAAAAAGGAAAAAAAAAATTACAGTTGGATGACTCGGAAAATAGTAAACTGTGCTTATGGAATCCAATAATAATAGTTCAAGAAACAAACCGTTCCCCCAATAGATCTTGATGCAATAAAACCATCATCCTCAATCCCACAACCCTCTGAGGTCTAAACAGGCAGAAATCAGGATCATGAAGATGAGCCTGAACTAAAGAATAAATTGGTCTTGACACTTTCAAACATCATTATAATAGACTTTAAATCCTGAGAACCTCCTATCTAAATGGGAAAATAGGCACCACACAACCAAATGGGACAATGGGAACCACCCTTCCAAATGGCACCATTAGAAGAAGAAAGACAACAAAATTATTGCCGGATCATGAACTGATCTTCTATTCCATTAATTACATTCACTAGATAGACCCCTTCTCTGACGGGGACTATGTCAATGAACCCAAATTCCCCGTGTCTAACCAAAGATCTGGAGGATAAGTCTATATAGGCAGAGGGTTTCTAGGAAGGCATGATCGTGGCATGAGTCAAATTCTTGGTCACATCTTAATTCAAACCATTTATGTTTAGGAAACTCACATAATTACCCTCCAACAGACACAATAGGAACCATAATGTTTCTCTTACCCTTCTATAAGAATCACAATCCCAATCATCTTGGAGTATCCATCATAGTAATAGTAGATGTCTAATCTCCCAAAGCGTATAGGAAGACTAGTTCATCCAAACTCGGATGGTAAAATAGCACCATCATCCCCTGTCACAGAGTCCAAACCATATACATATAAAGCTCAAGCCCCTAAAAACCCTTTAAATAGAATCTCTAATCCATGAAGCGTTGGCCTTTAGAAAAGAAATATGATATTATAAAGTAGCTATCCACAGTACTAGAAAATATATCGATCCTAGATGCCTTAAAACTATCATAAGACCTTAGATAGACACACATCGAAGCTTTACTAATTCCACAGTAATTCGATGCTGAAGTAAGAGCAGCCGAAGTCTATCAGATAGAGACTAGTCCTGCAGAATTTCATATTGTCATCTCCTTCACAGATCAGGATAAGGACACCATCATGAAGGGACACTTCAAACCCTTTTACATATCTAGAAAAATAAATGGCATTAATGTTTAGAAAATTTTCATTGAAAATGAATCAAGAGTTAACCTCCTCCCACTGTGAAAACTTCATTGTTTGGGATATGATGAGGAAATTCTAACACCCACACCAAAACCTTGATGAGATATGAAAAAATAGAGAATAATCCATTGATATGAATTAATATTAAAACTTGTCTTTGTGATCTTGTGTCTGATCCTGGGTTTCTAGTAGTGCGAAAAAATACAGCCTTCAATATCCTGTCGGAGAGGCCATGGCTGCATCAACATGCTACAATCCACTCATCATATCTGTTGGTCGGAGTGCATACTCAAGAGGGGGTGAATTGAGTTCCAATTAAAATTTCTGTTAAAAAACATTTCTCTTAAAATCCCCCAATTTAAAAACAAAGTTAAACTGTAGTGAATCTATACAAAGTGTAAAGGTTCAATTAGTTTCTCAAATATTGATTAGGTATCAGTTAACTTAATTAGAAGATTAAATTAACTTTTGAAACTAACTTACTGATTTACAATAAGTATAAACACTTTCTAATTTAACTATCACAGTAGCTTTAAAGTAGTTTTGTATTTCAAAGTAATAGCAGCGGATTATGTAAAATAAATATGTAGTACTTATTGACTTAATATAAAAACATAGAAATGTTAACCAAGAGGTTCAGTATCAAGCCAAGAATTAGTCCTCTCAACAATTTATATAAATTGGTCAACACCCTGGATCGGGGGTAAAAAACAATATATTACTATCCAGGTACAAAGACCTCTACCATAGTTCTTCGTGGAAAAAACGAACAACAGCTCACAAGTTGTTCAGGTCTTACTCGACCTCTACCACCATCCACAGTGGGAAAAAAAAGAGTTATGAAGTTTGAGTGAGGATTTAAGAATCCTCCAGTTTAGCATAGGAGACAGTGTGTGTGTAAAATAAACAGGGTACACACACTGCTCAAAATATAAAGATAGAATCACTAAGATAAGAGAAGTACGATTGAGTTTATAAATGATTTATTGATTAGCAGTGCAGCTCTGGATACCTTTGGTTTATCAGAAAATCTTCTGAGTCCTTCTCTTGTTTTTCTCAAAAAATAGAGTGTCGTGTTCTTCTTTGATTTTTGGTCCAGCTTAGCAAACTGAGTGCATGAAATGTTTATTGAAGTTCTTCACTCAAGATATAGCTTGTGTTCTCCTCTAGAATAAATTTCTTCGTGTATGTCCAGGATTCTTGGAGTATGGATGTAGACTAGAGAAAGATTCTCCACATTTGAATGCTGTTCAGCTTTTGTCTCTTTCACCCTTCGTGTGTCTCCTTAGTGCCTTTTTGTGTAATATGCATCACCCATAGTGCTTTTGAGGAGTGTGTTATTCACCTCTCTATATTCGGTGTTCTCTTTCCATCACATTATAGCTTTCAGCTTCAACAGAAAATAATAATCTCCTTTTACATGGGTACTAGGTACAGTTCCCTGACATGCAAAAAAAATCATTAAATAACATTAACTGCATTAAAACCATCAAATGTAACCGTTAGCTACATAAATAAATAGTGTGAAGAGTATAGGGTTTGACTGGTTAGTCAAGAATTAGTAGCGTTCTTATTGGTAGACATGCACGGTGGACTTTGTGTCTCAGAACCTTCCATCAGTAGCTCTTTTGAACTTGCATCGGTAGCTCATATACCGGTGACTTTAGTTCCATCGTTAGCTCTTGTTATCAGTAGTTGTTGCTCCATCGGTAGCTGTCTCTCCATCGGTAGCTCTTTCATCAGTAGTCTATCAGTAGACTTATACTGTCAGCAGCCTTCTATCGGTAACTCGATATATCAGTGACTATACTTGTATTGGTAACTATCTGTGAACTGGCTCTATTGGTAGACTTCTGTCTATCAGTAGACGTATGGTCTGTTTGTCAGTCAGTAGCTTGGTAGACTGGTTCTATCAGTAGACTTCCTAATCGGTAACTCTGGTTTGTGATTCAGTACTCGTATCAGTAGGCTTTCTCTACTAGTAACTATTGGTGGACATACACATCAATAGCTCGTCTGTTCTGTTAGTAGAATTTGTTTATGCTTACTGGTAACTCTGTTTATATCAGTGACCTTAGTGTATCGGTGACTCTATCTATCGGTAGACTGAGTACTGGTAGCTTTGTACCAGTAGCTATAACACTTGTCTGTTTTATGCAAAACACATCTGAATGGGTTATAATTACTCCATAATTTATATAAACATGGATAAACATGGATTAACATATCTCAGGGATCATTTTAATATTATTATCATCTTGATACCAGATTAATACATAGAAAAACATTAGATTGAGATTATAAAAGTATATGAAAGCATAATTGGGATTATCAAAACAGGTGAGGCCAATAATCTCCCCCTTTTTGATAATCACAAATTATTTTAAAAAAAATTGTATTGAAGGATATATAATTAAGCTCAATTTTCTCAGAGATAGAATTAAATGTATCAGAGATACAAGAAAAGAGAAAAAAACATGATATCAAAGATAAAATTTAGTGGTTTCAGAGAACATTAGAGAGATGAAGGAAACAATATCATAGAATGAGAGAAAAAGCACTGGTATTAAAGGATGAAATTCAGAGGTATCAAAGGTGCAAATCATGATATCTCTTAGATAAAATTTCCCCCCATTCATTAATATTTCTCCCTATGGGTGAAGATATCTTCCTCTTTTGATACTTAGAGAGTATGTCTCCTCCTTTGTAAAATATTTCTCACCCTTTGTGATAATCAAAAAGTGGGAAATGATAAAGAGAAGTGGAAAAATTGGAATAGAAGAGAATAACTTGTATTAAATGTGACAAAAACGTACAAAGATAGAAAAGAAAATACATATGATTCCTATCAAACAGTCCAGTTAATGGATCAACCCTCATCCTCAACATGAGATTGGACCTTGGGGTCAGAAGAGGATTCAGGAGGTGAGGATTCTCGTGAAGGATTAGGAATTCCTAAAATGACCACAGGAGTCTGAGCAACTGATATGGTGCCCGGCCTGTATTGAGGAGTACTTTGTGTGATCATAGGTGTGAGGATTCAAATGGATTGAACAAGAGTCAGCTGAATTGGAGAAGCAGTGGAGGCCGAGGTAGGAAAAGAAGGAGGGAAAATTACTGGCCTGGAATCCACATGCAGAAAGGGCAGTAAAAGATTTCTGAAATCCATAATGATTCCTCCCCCTCTCTCCATAGCAGATATGAAGTCATCCTTTTTCTCCATTAACTTGTCCAAAGCTGGAGTCAATTATCATAGCTTGCTAACCTGATCTCTAAAGTCTTGATTGACAAGAGGAAATTTCATATTCTCAATTAGAAGCTTTAAATGACTGGTCATTTGGGTCTTTGTGTAAATTTTTGAGAAATAGGAGTCCACCTTTTCGTTCAATTCTTTGTGAGAGGTAGAGTATTCTCTCATGTAGCCTTGGACTATCTTCATAATTTCTCTGGCTGAATCTCTGGTAGAGAGAACAACTCATCTCATATCAGATGAGTCCACAGAGCCACTAGTGGAGGCAGAACCAAGCACTTCTTTCATCATAGCTCGAATTTGATTCAAATCCATCAAAGGCTTAGATGCAAGGGAACCAACAGAGAAATATATAGTCTTTTTTAAGCTTTTGGTCCATCCACTGATAAGATTTTGAACATCGAATTACTAGGTTTTAATATGATCTTTCATAGAAGTTTTGAAACCTTTAAATACTGAAACCATCTGGCTTACAACACTCTTCACATAAGCTAAGTCCTTATCTTCTTGAGATTTTGAGCTCATGTAAGAATCTAAAGAAACAACAGATTCCTTTAGAGCTTCAAGATCTGCTTCAAGTCTAGAAACTTGAGCGTGGAATTCTTTAACATCCTCAACTATTTCACCCATAAAAGTTGATAAATTATAGGCACGAGATAGTTCAAAAGATCTTTCCAGCATAACTATTTATTCAGCAAAACTGTGATTCATCTCAGCAACTGAGGCACAAAAAGATTCTTTCAAATCATCCCTTAATATATCCATATCAGCCTTGGTAACAAAATCGGCAGGTGGAGCTGCTGAAGATGCTCTTTTAGAAGCTAAACTGACCACAGAGTCAGTCATAACTGATTGAATTAAAGATACCATAGAAACTTTCATTTTCTTTACCTCTTCCACAAAACTTTCCTTAAGGTTTTTATTTAAAGTATCCTGGTCATGCATTCTGACCACATCTTCAGGCAATAACTCAGAATCTACATCATAAGCAATCTTAGGTCTATTGTGAGATGCTTCATTATCTGAATCTGAATAGTCTAAACCACAGATTACAAAACCAGGGTCTTCTATCCAATCATTAAAACCAATATCCATTGTAACACTTCCAAGCATAGATCGATGATCCCCCTCAATGGGTGCATCCTCAATTAGGATAACAGCATTATCAGCAACATTTATAGTAGCATCCTCAGCAGGTCTTTCATCCTAAGGAGAATCTTCCACAATCAATTCCATCACTACAACAGCAGGAGGGTCTTCTGGATTAGGTAAGGGTATTTCAACTTAATTTGCTTCCTCAGTAGGTACTAAAGATTGTCAAATTAATGGAATCAGACTCAAATCAGCTGACAGATATGCTTCACTCTCATGAACATCTTCTTCAATCTGTACAGCAGCCTCTTCAACAGCTTCAAAAGAAGCTTCTTCCTTATCTGATATATGTTGAACCAGATTTTCAGGAGCTAGGCTAGGAGGCAAGTCAGGGTCTCCTCCTTCATCAGCAGAAGACTCTTCCTCTTCTGAATCATCACTGTAGTCTGGATCCTCTTCATCAGGTACCAGACCCGGATCCCTCACATCCTTTGGTCTTGAAGGATGATTTAGAGGATTAAACATGTCATACACCCTCTGGTCACCATTGACCCATTCTAGTCTCCAAGGGTTCGAATTTATTTTCATGTACTTAAAAACGTTAGTTGTGATACAGAAGTTATTCTTTACTACCACTGTCTCATCGTGAGACACAACAACCCCTTTTACCTTGATCATCACAGATATTAGCTTAACAAAGAATATGGCATTTGTCTTTGATTTTGGCCTTGTCATATATTCCATCTGGAGCATCAGCAATCTATAATGATTGACCTTTAAACAATGTCTTAAGAGTTGCAAGAGATAGATATCCTGATATCTCAAATTTTCAAAGTCTCCTCTCCTCGGTATCAATACATGTTGAACAAATTTGAACAACAGTCTGTTCTCTCCATCTATTTCTGCAGCAAATACTTGTCTTTGACTTCTATCACTAGTCAGCTCTTCCAAAGCAGTCTCATAATCAAAAATTTCACTAGTAGGTGGCATGGCTCTCACGACATACCCAGATACTCCTTCATGTGGAACTTTCAAGCACTCATCCCATTCAACAGATGAAAAATACATCTTCTTTCCATTCACAAAAGAAGTTACTCGATTTTCATTCTCTGATTCTTCAAAGGTTACAAAATCGTAAAATTGTTTCACTAATTTTGGAAAGTAAGTACCATTGTTTTTCGAAAAACACTCTACCCATTTTTGATCTTCAAGAACTTCGAGCACTAAGGTCCTGCTAGGCAGCAGCCATTTTACACACAGTTCATTTTCAATCACAATAACTCGATTTTGCATATGAGGATTTACTGGTCGTCTCCCCGACCAATTTCTAGCGACACTTCCACTAACAGTTGATTCTTTCTCGATCCTTGTCTTCTTTTTTTTCGGCTCAGTAGAGTCATCTATGACGGTAGGAAGTTTTGTTTTTTCCATCACTGGTTCGAAGGATTTAGGGTTCTCTAGGGATTCGGGAGCCAAGGTTTGAGGGTTAAGGTTAGAGGTTCGATGGATTTATAAGTAGCTCAGACTTTAGTTTTATCATTTAGGAATCATAAAATAAATAAACAAAATGAAATAAAGTAAAAACAATTCAGATTCTGGTGGCAGACAGAAGTTTTAAAACAGCGCGCACATCGGTGAGAATTTCACATCGGTGAGAATTTCACATCTGTGAGAATTTCACATCGGTGAGAATTTCTACCGATTGAGGTTAAACATTCATAACTCGTTTCTAATGTAACATAACCTATCCGAACTCAATGGTTTAGTGAAAATGTCGGCTAATTGATGTTCAGTGCCTATAAACTCAAGAGTAATATCACTTCTTTGGTAATGATCTCTCAAGAAATGGTGCCTTACATCAATGTGTTTGGTCCTAGAGTCAGACACAGGGTTCTTCGAGATATTTTTTGCACTAGTATTGTCACAGTTGATTAACACATGTATAAAGTCATATCCATAGTCCAAAAGAGTGTGTTTCATCCACAGAATTTGTGCACAACAAATACCAGCAGCAATGTACTCTGCTTCGGCAGTAGATAATGCTACAGAATTCTGCTTCTTACTACACCAAGATACTAAGGACTTTCCTAATAAATGACATGTTCCATAAGTTCTATTTCTATCCAACTTGCAACCAGTAAATTCAACATCTGAATAACTCATTAGCTCAAAGGGTTGTCCTTTTGGGTAAAACAAACCAAAGTTTACAGTATGTTTAAGATACTTAAAAATTATTTTAACAGCAAGTAAATGAGATTCTTTTGGATTATCTTGAAATATTGCACACATACACACAGTAAACATAATATCTGGCCGACTAGTAGTAAGGTAAAGTAAGCTTCCAATCATACCTCTATAATTGGTTTGATCCACTGGTTTCCCAGTTTCATCTGCATCCAATTTACAAACTGTACTCATAGGAGTTTCACTTTCCTTAATACTATCCAAACCAAAATGTTTTAAAAGACCCTTTTTATATTTACTTTGATTTAAAAAATACCATTTTCATTTTGAAACACTTCAAATACAAGAAAATATTTAAGCTCTCCCATTAAACTCATTTCAAATTCATTTTTCATATTTTTTGAAAAATCAGTACATAAAGAATGTTTAGAAGATCCCAAAATAATATCATCAACATAGATTTGAACTATTAAAACATCTTTATAAATTATTTTAATAAAAAGAGTTGGATCAGCAATCCCTTTTGTAAAACATTTTGAAATAATAAAATTACTAAGTCTATCATACAAAGATCTTGGAGCTTGTTTTAATCCATATAAAGCTTTATAAAGTTTAAAAACTTGATTTGAAAAATGAGTATTAATAAATCTAGGTGGTTGTTTAACAAAAACATCTTCAACAATAAAACCATTTAGAAAAGAACTTTTGACATCCATTTGATATAACTTGAAATTCAGATGAGCATCATATGTAAGTAAGATCCTAATGAATTCTAATCTGGCTACAGGTACAAATGTTTCCTCATAGTCTATTCTTTCTTCTTGACTATATCCTTGTGCAACTAGTATAGCTTTGTTTCTAACTATGTTTCCAGACTCATCAACTTTGTTTCTAAAAAACCATTTTGTGCCTATTGTTAAAGTGTCCTTAGGTCTGTCAACTAATTCCCAGACTTTGTTTCATTCAAATTGATTTAACTCTTCTTGCATAGCCATTACCCAAAATTCATCATTGATAGCATCATTGATATTTTTAGGTTCTATCTGTGATAGAAAAGCTTTATGTTCAACCTGATTTCTTAGAGAAGCTCTAGTCTATTTCCCTCTATCAAGATTACCAACAACAACATCCAGAAGATGATTCTTTAGAATCCTTGTTGATCTAGTAAAGGTAGGACTAGAAATTTCAGGTTCATCTATAGGTTCGGGTTCCATAGCAGCAGATTCTGGAATATGTTCAGAACTGGATGTTTTTACAGCAGGTTCTTTAAATTTATCATTAAGGTTCAGAACACTTAAATCTTCTTCAAGATTTTCAAGAGAGGTTTTAGGCTCATGTGGATCAGTTTCATCAAACTTGATGTGAACATATTCATCTACACATTTAGTTCTTTTATTAAATACTCTCTAGGCTTTTCTAGTTAAAGAATAACCAAGAAAACTTCCTTCATCACTCTTAGAAGCAAACTTGTCCAAATTATCCTTTGTATTAAGAATAAAAACCTTGCAGCCAAAGACTCTAAAGTAACTAACTTTAGGTTTTCTATTATTCCACAACTCATTAGGGGTGTTCTTAAGAACTGATCTAATTAAGACTCTATTAATAATATAACAAGTTGTATTCACAGCTTTAGCCCAAAAGTAAATAGGCAAGTCATATTCATTGAGCATGGTTCTATCTATTTCTTGAAGGGTTCAATTCCTTCTTTCTAGTACACCATTCTACTGAGGTGTTATAGGAGCAGAAAAGTTGTGACAATAGCCATTATGTGAGAAATAAGATTCAAATTCATGATTTTCAAACTCACGGCCATGATCACTTCTTAGAGTTTTAATCTTAAGTCCACTATGATTTTCAACAGATTTGGAGTATTTAATAAAATAAGAACAAGCTTCACTTTTATGAGATAAGAAGTATACCCAAGTATATCTAGAAAATTCATCTACTAGAATATATACATAGTGCTTCCCATTTAAACTAGAAACTCTTGATGGTCCAAACAAGTCCATGTGAACCAACTCAAGAGGTTGAGAAGTTGAAACTTCTTTCTTTGATTTAAAAGAAACATCATGTTGCTTTCCCTTTTGACAGGGATTACAAACTTTATCATTTGTGAATTCAAGTTTAGGTAGGTCTCTAACTTAGTTATTTCTAGTTATATTTCTAAGTTAATAGATGTTTTAGTGTCCTAATCTTTTGTGCTAATGCCAAGACTCTTTATGAAAAGCATTTAGGCAAGTAACATTTTTGTTAGCAAAAAAATTTAAATCAACTGCATAAACATTTTCATTTCTTAAAGAAGAAAATACTAAAACATATTTTGAATTAAAAACTTTACAAGTATCATTTTCAAACTTCACATTAAACCCATCATCACATAATTGAGAAATACTTAACAGGTTATACTTAAGTCCATCAATAAATAAAACTTTAGAAATTAAGACTGAATCAGTGTTACCATCTTGGCCTAGGCCGATGATCATTCCTTTAGAATTATCACCAAAGGTGACATGGAATCCATTAACCTTTATTAAAATTTTGAAACATGAATAATATCCAGACATATGTCTTGAATTTCCACTGTCCAAGTACCATACTTTCTTGTGATAACTCTTTAAGCACGTTTCCTACAAAACAGATTTAGATAGGGAATGATTTTGGTACCCAGATCTTCATTGGTCCAGAAAG
The DNA here is from genome assembly GCA_963277665.1 of Viscum album. NCBI lineage: Eukaryota > Viridiplantae > Streptophyta > Magnoliopsida > Santalales > Viscaceae > Viscum > Viscum album. The sequence continues at coordinate 539,550,935 of OY728142.1, read as the reverse complement.
GTTAGAAATCAAAGCTTTAGGTACCCATATTTGTCTTATGGGTCTCATATAATTTATAGAATCAAAATATTTTGAAAGATAAACTTTATTTGAACTATAACCATATGAATAACTGGTTGAAGCATATGAATTTCCAGAACTAGAATAAGAAGAATTTTGTCTAGACTTTGGAATAAATCAAGTTTTAGTGAACTGTCTTTTTCCAGGTTGGTATCCCAAACTAGTAGGGTATTTAGGTGCAACTTGTTTACCTAAAATTTTAGTAAGTGTGTCTTTTCCATTTTTAAACTTCTTTAAGTATTTTCTAAGTTACTCATTTGAAATTTTCAGTTCTGTTTTTTCCTTTAACAATTGAGAATTCGTCTCTTTTTCAATAGTAAGTTCGGTTTTAACAGTAGTAGTGAGAGCATTCTGTTTCTTTAATAATTTGTATTTATCCTTAAGTTCATTGCATGTATCCTCCAGCATATTACAGTATTCAAATAATTCTTTACTAGTCATGTTTTCAGAATCAAAATCAGATTCTGTATCATCTTCAGAATAATATGAATTTAAAATAGGAGTATCTAAGGTTACCTCAGATGTGTTGATCATGAAACACATGTTGGCATGATTCTTCTCAGAATCAAAAACTTCAGATTCACTTGTACTGTCTTCAGATGCACTCCAGGTTTTTTTCATATCTTTCTTGTACTTCTTGTCCTTATAATCATATTTCTTCTTGACTTTTAACTTTGGACAATCAGCCTTGATGTGTCCTTTCCTTTTAAACTCATAGCATACTATTTCATCATTCTTGTCAACTTTCTTCCAATCCTTCTTCTAGTGTCCCTTGTTGTCATACTTTCCTTTGTAGTTGGATTTCCTGCATAATTTCTTCTTCCTATAAAACTTCTTGAATCTCCTGGCTATTTGAGCCATCTCAGCATCACTATCTGAATCAGAATATTCACTGGTTGAACTCTCAGTAGGTATTTTCATTTTCTCCTTGTCTTTACTCTTAGAGGCAGTAGAGTTGAAAGCTATAGATTTTCTCTTAGGTTCATCATCTTCCTCCTTATTCACCTTGAGTTCTTCCTCATATATCATTAATTTACCAATAAGCTCCTTTAGTGGAAGTGCTCCAATATCACATGACTCCCTGATTGAGATAGAGGTTCCTCTCCACCGTTTTGGAAGACATCTTAGTATCTTAATAATTTGTTCCTTAGGTGGAACAACTTTTCCAAGTGAACTCATTGTATTGACTATCTCATTAAACCTGAGATACATATCAGAAATAGGTTCATCAGTTTTCATTTTAAAATTGTCATATTTAATAGTATAAGTATTCAATCTCATTTCTTTAACATTGGTTGTTCCTTCATGAGAAACACCCAAAGTATCCCATATTTCAAAGGCAGTTTTACAAGCAGAAATTCTATCAAACTCTTCATCTCCTAAAGCACAGTACAGAGCATTCACAGCTTTATAATTATTATTGTAAGCAGTCTTTTTAGGTTCATCCCAGGTTGTTCTTTTAGTTTCGGGAATTTTATATTGAGACTCTATAGCAGTCCAAATATCAAAACCCATTCTTTCTAAATGATTTTTCATTTTCAGTTTCCACTAGTCATAGTTTGTGCCATTGAAGAAAGGTGGCCGGTTAGTATCAGCACCCTCTAGTCTATTATCCATAACTAGATTTTATAAAATAGGTTTAAGGAGATAAAATTTAGAACTAACACAAATTTAAGATCTTTAAAGATGCAACTAAAATCACAGTTTCAAAATAGAGTATTTCAAAAATCCTTGAACAAAAACAATCCTCTGATACCAAATGTTGGTCGGAGTGGATACTCAAGAGGAGGGGTGAATTGAGTTCCAATTAAAATTTCTGTTAAAAAATATTCCACCTAAAATCCCCCAATTTAAAAACAAAGTTAAACTGTAGTGAATCTATACAAAGTTTAAGGGTTCAATTAGTTTCTCAAAGATTGATTAGGTCTTAGTTAACATTATTTGAAGATTAAATTAACTTTTGAAACTAAATTACTAATTTATAATAAGTATAAACACTTTCTAATTTAACTATCAAAGTAGCTTTAAAATAGTTTTGTATTTCAAAGTAATAGTAGCAGATTATGTAAAATAAATATGTAGTACTTATAGACTTAATATAAAAGCACAACAAAGTTAACCAAGAGGTTCGGTCTCAATCCAAGACTTAGTCCTCTCAACAATTTATATAAATTGATCCACACCCTGGATCGGGGGTAAACAACAGTATACTACAGTCCAGGTACAAAGACCTCTACCACAGTTCTTCGTGGAAAAAACAAACAACATCTCACAAGCTGTTCAGGTCTTACTCGAACTCTACCACCATCCACAGTGGGAAACACTAGAGTTATGAAGTTTGAGTGAGTATTTAAGAATCCTCCAGTTTAGCACAGGAGATAGTGTGTGTGTAAAATAAACAGGGTACACACACTGCTCAAAATATAAAGATATAATCACTAAGATAAGAGAAGTATGATTGAGTTTATAAATGCTTTAGTGATTAGCAGTGCAGCTCTGGACTCGTTTGGTTTATCGGAAAAGCTTATGAGTCCTTCTCTCGTTTTTCTCAGAAAATAGAGTGTTGTGTTCTTCTTTGATTCTTGGTCTAACTTAGCAGCCTGAGTGCATGAAATGTTTGTTGAAGTTCTTTACTCATGATGAAGCTTGTGTTCTCCTCTAGAATAAATTTCTTCATGTATGTCCAGGATTATTTGAGTATGGATGTAGACTAGAAAAAAATGCACCACATTTGAATGTTGTTCAGTTTTTGTCTCTTTCACCCTTCATGTGTCTCCTTAGTGCCTTTTTGTGTAATATGCATCACCCATAGTGTTTTAGAGGAGTGTGTTATTAACCTCTCTATATCCAGTGTTCTCTTTCCATCACTTTATAGCTTTCAGCTTCGGCATAAAAGAATAATAGCCTTTTACATGGGTACTAGGTACGGTTCCCTGACATGCAGCAGAAATCATTAAATAACATTAAATGCATTAAAAACATCAAATGTATCCATTAGATACATAAATAAATAGTGTGAAGAGTATAGGGTTTGACTGGTTGGTCAAGAATTAGCAGCGTTCTTATTGGTAGACGTGCACAGTGGACTTTGTGTCTCAGAACCTTCCATCGGTAGCTCTTTTGAACTTGCATCGGTAGCTCATATACCGGTGACTTTAGTTCCATCGATAGCTCTTGTTATCGGTAGCTGTTTCTCCATCGGTAGCTATATCTCCATCGGTATCTCTTTCATTAGTAGTATATCGGTAGACTTATACTATCAGCAACTTTCTATCGGTAGATCGATATATTAGTGACTATACTTGTATCGGTAACTATCTATGAACTGGATCTATTGGTAGACTTCTGTCCATCGGTAGACTTCTGGTCTGTTTGTCAGTCAGTAGCTTGGTAGACTGGTTCTATCAGTAGACTTCCTCATTGGTAACTTTGGTTTGTGATTCATTACTCGTATTAGTAGGCTTTCTCTAATGGTAACTATTGGTGGACATGCACATCGGTAGCTCGTCTATTCTGTCAGTAGACTTTGTTTCTGCTTACTGGTAACTCTGTTTATATCAGTGAACTTAGTGTATCGATGACTCTGTCTATCGGTAGACTGAGTACCGGTAGCTCTGTACCAGTAGCTATAACACTTGTCTGTTTTATGAAAAACACATCCAAATGGGTTAGAATTACTCCAAAACTTATATAAACATGGATAAACATGGATTAACATATCTCAGGGATCATTTTAATATTATTATCATCTTGATACCAGATTAATACATAGAAAAACATTAGATTAAGATTATAAAAGTATATGAAAGCATAATTGGGATTATCAAAACAGGTGAGGTGAATAATATCATCAATGTGTCAAGTATTGTTCCAATGGAAAAAATGATACATTTTACACTAATAAATCCCCATTAGAATTCAGTGAGTCTCATTACATCGATACAGGGTTCTATGAACCAAACAGGAAGCAGTCCTTGGCCGACGAAATTGGTTGGATCACTACCCCAAATGGATTGGAAATGGATCCCGCTGATCCCCTCAAATTGATTTGGGAATATTATTTACTACCCATCAACCAGGTTTAGTGCATAAGATCCATCTCAGACGCAGACTCAGATGTATGCATTATTTCTATTATGGTCTTCAAGTCCAAGGATTCTTAAAAGAGCCCTAACCCCCATGCTGATGGTGAGGGCTCAAAAACATTCTCCCAGACCATACTTGGGGCCCATGATAGTTCTTGCCTTACTCACTAGGGACGAAGACAATGTCCTATCACTAAATTAAATTGAGGAAATTCCTCCACCCCTTATTCCATCTTCTTTAGAAAATTCCCTGTAGTTAGACAAGGTAAAAGGAGAAGTTTCATTTTCCAAAAACCAGAGTTGTGATTCCTCACCTAACTCTATATAGTTCAACTAGAGAATCATATCCCCATAAAAAGAGTAACAAGATGACAAATAATATGAAGAAGAAAAAGAATAAGATCCCAAATGTCCCCCTCTCACATTCGAAGAAGGTGTCTCCACCACGATCAAGGAAATTTGAGAGATAGACATGGGCACTAAAGATGACCCAGGGCCCACTATGATAAGTGTGGAAATTATTTTCGAGGAGAAACAGTAATATAAATCCTTAATAAAGAAGAATCGAGTTGTTTTTTCTTAAAAATGCATAAACATTTCAGGTCTCGATCCCGAGGTCGCCACTCATCACCTAGGTCTGCCGGAAGACCATCATGGTTACTAGCGGGATTCCAGAAGGATCCACCCAACACATGATGAAAAAATAGAGGCTGAATTTGACAAACTAATAAAATATAATTTCATTTTTGAAGTCCAATATTCAATATAGATGGATTAAATAGTCCCTTTAAAAAAGAATAAAGGATATAATAGAGTCTATATTGGATTCCAGAACCTCAATCGACACTGCTTGAAAGAGGATTTCCCAGTTCTGATCATAGAATTGATGATCAATGTGACCATAAGATATGATTACCTCTGTTTCATGGATGGTTATTCTAGATACTACCATATCTGAATAGCATGTGAAGATGATGTATCCACTAATTTCAGGCCCCCGAAGGAGTATTATTTTATAAGGTGATTTCCTTTGGTCTAATAAATGTTGGTGCTACATATTAGCACACCATGGATCTCATTTTCAAGTCCTTTATGGGAAATTTCATCGATTGCTATGTCAATGACCTGATGGTTATATCATGACAGTGCTAAAACTAGAAGATAAATCTTCAAACTATCTTCAATAAACCATGACTACATAGTATAAAGATGAATCCCCTAAAGTGTGCTTTTGATTTTACCTCTTGGAAATTAATTGACTTTGTTGTATGCCATTTTTTTCATAGAATTCAACCCTGTGAAGAAGAAATCCATCTTTATCATGTCTCCACCTTACAACCTCACTAAGTTGAGGGGTCTCTAGGGTCACCTGGACTACATTCACCACTTCATATCCAACCTTGCAGGTAACTGTTTTCATTTCACTAGGTTGATGAAGAAAGGGGTTGCATACAAGTGGGATAATGATTGTCAAGAAAATTTTGAAAATCATAAATGGTATATCCTAAGCCCACCAATGAAGGTTCCACCAGTTGAGAAAATACAACTCATTTTATACATAACCACCTTGGAATGGTCTCTGGGCACTTTCCTCACACAGAAGAATGATTTCAGGAGTGAGAATAGTATCTATTACCTCTACCGAACAATGATCGATGTTGAGGAGAAATATTAAGAATTTAAAATAACTAACTAGCCCTAATCATTTCATTTTAAAAACTTAGGCATTAACTATAGCACCATAAGGTCCATCTGGTCTCCTACTGCAACCTTATCCAGTAAATCCTCAGCCGTCCTATGCTAACTGGATACCTATCATGATGGGAAGTCTTCCAACAATATTCTTATATACGGTGAATTACCTAGAAAGACATCAAAGGCCATGAATTATTAGATTTCCTAGAAGATCACCCCTTGGACAAATAACCTCACTGGACACTAAAATTCCCAATGAAGAAGTATTGTCCACCCAAGAAGGCCTCCAAGATTGAGATGTGTACTTCGAAAGTGACTCCAGAATCCCAAAAGGGAATATGATGGAGGATCCAAAGATCAACAAAATTAGGGATGAAATTTAAACTCAAATCTCTAGAAAATTCCATCTTATCATAATATTTCTTACTTTAATAGGGGTTCAAAAATAATAAAGAAGAATACCATGCCCTCATTGTAGGCCTGGAGCTAGAAGTACATGCATGATCTGAATTCTTAAAGATAAAAGGTGAGTTAGATCTAGTTATCAAGTTGGTCATGGGTTACTATGCCATTAAGAAAGAAGTATTGGTTCCTTTGATGAACAATGTCCAAGAGCTGATGAACGATTTCCTATCAGAACTAACACTGACTTATGTCCCCCTATCAAAAAATGCTCAAGACAATGCATTGGAAAATGCAGCCACAACCCTAGCAGATTCAGACTGGGATGAAAAATTAATTACCATTTCCTACCATCAAATGGTCTTTCTATTCATTCATAACAATATTTATAAAATCAACGATATTAGCCCCTTTCTACAGCCTTACGGTCACACCACTATCTAGATGAATCCCCTTGAACATTACCTCCAAAGTGGGGAACTCCCACCAGATTGGTATAGAAGAGAATAGATCCAGAGGCAGGATGTTAATTTAGTTTTGTACAATGGAACAAAAAAACATGATTCTCTACAAACTAGGCCCTTAAGAATTCCTTCTTAGGTTCATCGATGGAGAAGAAACTACTACTGTCATGAAAGAAGTGTACATAAAAACTTGTGGAGCACACCAATCATCAGCCGAGATATCCAATAAAATTTGAATTCATGGATACTATTGGCTCGCTATGATATATAATTGGGCCGCATTCGACCAGAATTTCTATCCCTTCCAAGTTCATTCTAATTTCATTCTCTAAAACACGGAACAACTGCACACAACTAATTACTCCTGGTCATTTTATGTATGAGGGATGGATGTCATGGGACTATATACTCCTACCACAACCAGACAATTCAAGTTCATTCCCACAACAATTGACTTATTCTACAATTGGGCTAAAGCGATATCCCTTAAAGAGGTGTGGGAAATAAGTATTGTCAGCTTTGTGAAAGCCAAAATCATTACCAAATTTTGTGTCCATCATACAATACTGATGAACAATGGCACCAAATTCTACTCTACTGAGTTAGAAAAGTTACACCATGAGTATGGAATCAAATACAACTATTTATCCCACTACCATGTAGTGTCCAATAGGAAGATAATGGTTTTAAACTAGAATCTATCCAACATACTCCATAATATCGTAGACAAGTAGAGGAAATCATGGCCTGAACAACTCCTCCATACTTTATGGGCTTACCAGACCACGACAAGAACTGCCACCCAGACACCCCCAAACTCACTATTATATGGGACATAGGTATATTTTCCCATCTAAGTTCAAGTTCCATCGCTACGAATTGACATTTCTAATCAACTATTCATAGATGGTCAATCCTAGAAATAGTTTGATGAGCTTGAGTTACTAGATGAGGAAATTTTGCACACTTTTCACTATTTTGAAGTCTACCAAATTCAGATCGTATGAGACTTAAAAAATGATTTCCTTAGGTATTTTTTCAAAGGAGAGATGTTTTTTGTCCTCATAACCCCGATGATACTTGAGAAGAAACCCCCAATGCTTGATCCAAAATTGGAGGGACCATTCGTCATACATAAGGTCTACTCTAAAAGAGCATATGCCTCGATTTCATTGGATTGACAAATAATCATAGATCCCACAAATAAAAGATTCATGAATAAGTACTTCGCATAATAGCGACAGATACATACTATATTTAAGACCTAAAACTGTATAGAAACACCTTCATCCTTACCGCATGACCTTAAACTACATGTCCAAAAACATCTCAACTATAAGATGTAAAACTGCATAGTAATACCTTCATCCTTACTGTATTTCATTAAACTGCATGGTAGGTATTGTCTTCTTGTTAATAATATGTTCCACATAAGTCAAATTCATGTGTGGAAAATATAGAAATACGACCTTTCTATACACGGGTCAGAGAAACATTCGAAGGGAATTCTATAACTATGTATAGATTCATTCCCATTCATTAGTAGGATACATAGCGACATGTCGACCCTCGATCTTGGCCTATCTATCACATGAAATAGAATTCATATGTTATATCCTCTATCACCCCATACTATGAGTTAAATCCATTTCGCTCCTTGTTTCTCACATTGTGTATAACTCACATGAGCATAGGATCGTTGGTAAGGGTTCATTTATATAAACAAATCATATAGGAATATTATAGTCTCGACACCCATAGAAGATGAAACATAAATTTACAATACTACTGTGCCTAAGTCAAATCGGTATAGGGAGCATATTGTTTACAGAAATATGCATTTCATGATTCTTTTCATTGCAGGATATGTAGTTAAGCCCAAATTTAAAATCCTATCCCATTCACCTGTCAGAGAAAAAATGTCCTCTCAATTACCTACACATGGATTGGACCTCTCTAGGGAACTTTAATAACTACATATAGCTTGATTCCAGCTCTTGCAACAAACATACTAATGCTGGGATCATCTATCCTGGCCCATCTATTAGCACCAAATAAAAAATTCCCCCTCCCTATGTATGGAATGAACCTATAAAGAGATGGAATTGTCATAACTATGTATGGATTGATCCCTATCTCAGTGGGATATGTACTGATGTCCGACTCCCATGTATTGAGCCTGTCTAGAATATGGTTATAATTCACATCAGTTTACCATGATCCTTTCCTTATGATGTTAAACTGCATGGAAGATTCTTTAACTATGTAGAACATGATTCCTATCATAGTGGGATACGTAGTGATTCCCAGATCTCATATCCTGGTTCAACAATCATTCAAAATTCATTCCCCCTCCCTATGCATGGACATGATCTTTATAGGGTGGATATTTCCAGAACTACATGTTTTTTTATTCATGCCCCTACAAGATATGTAGTGGCACCTTGACCCCAAATCTTGGTCCAACCACCAGGAAACAAAAATTTCCCTTTTCCCTATGTATGAGCCTTACCTATTTAGGTAATTATTTCCAAGAACTACATATGTAGTGATGCCTAGATCCCCCATCTTGGTCCATCCACCATTGTAAACAAAAAAGCCCCTTACTCTATGTATAGGTTATAATTTCACATGGGAATCTATAAAAAGGTTATAACCACATGAAATTAATCAGAAAGGTTCCTCAAGAATCATGTACGGCCTAATTATCAGTGTTATGAGATCCTCAACATGCACCTAAGATCCCTACACAAAAAATGCTAAGAGATGATGGAGAATCCTAGTGTGAATTCTGACACCTAGAAGGAGTCAAAATATCTTGCTTCCGCCTACATTTGAGTCAGATCAATGTAGAATCATTAATAGTTCACGGTTAATCAGAGTTTGGATATTTTATACATTCCCAAACACATCTTTCCTATTTGTCAAACTCCATACTCCAAGAAATCTTGGGTCCACATAAACCTTCATGGCCTTCAGAGACCAACGACTAGTTTCCTATTAACACCTTTGTTTGACTATGTACATCATTCCACAGTGGCTCTGCATATGTTTCCTTCAAAACAATAGTCAATCAAAGGAAAATTAATCCTCAAGAGAGTATTTTCCTATTTCTATATGCCCAATGGATTCCAAGATCCATGTCATTCCTCCTGATCCAAGGCCCCCCAAGACTATGGTTTAAACCTTCTATCATCACTCATGTCTAAACAATACCATAATATCCCAACCAAAATTAACTAAAAGATATTTATGGTATTTGTGAGAAGTTGTCTCCAAAACATGATGGAAAACTTTGCTTCCAATGTCATTACGACATGATGCAAAACTGCAAGGCCTGAAGTGTCCTGGATGCCCGAAATTAAACTACACCACAAAATAGAATTTCTTTGTTTTTTATCATGGATCGACTGCCTAAAAAATTACTTTCCTTCCAGTATATGGGAGAGAATTATGCATGTAATGTTTATTGGGAATCCTACGGAACTCGGTTTCCCCCTGATAAATGCGTGGTAGACTCAAATCCTATGATCCAGACTGAGCCACATAAAGTATTGAAATTTTCTTTTCCCTAAGCATGAATTGAATCAAAGAAGAGAATCCCTATAAAAGTTATATTTACATAGATTTATAAGGGTATTCATATTTCTATTCTTTCACAATGGGATTACCCTACTTCCACCCCACATGATGATAAATTGAGTGGAATTTTTCCATACTTCATGATGTAAAACTGCACAAAATTGGTCTAAGTATAAATATATCCCAACAATTGATTATGCCATTCTTAAGTGGTGATAAAAAATACTTTTTATCCCTTGTATGTCACACTTACCATAACTCACATGAGCTCGGATAACTCAACAAGAGATCCACAATGGAATCATGACAAACTAGTATTGGATTTTTGTCCTAGCATCGTGACCCTAAAAGGCTTGTTATGGTTCCCTTCCCCATAAGGAACCCCAGGTCTTGGTCATATGACATTAAACTATAGAGTACTCCAATGATGGAATAGATGCCTCACCCTATGTATGAGTTGTATCTATGTAGGGGATTAATTTATCCCATGGGTGAATCATAGCCTAGAAATTTTTAATGTATTCAGATACACTCCTTCCACCAAATAAACTCTGTGCTTTGAGTAATATTGGATCCCCATAACCCTATATGGTCATTGGAGATAGAGAGATAGTGTCTTGCAGATACCTTTGTTTGACTATGCACATCATGCCCCGGTGGCTCTGTATATGTTGCCAACAAAACGATCGTCAATCAAAGGAAAATATGTTCTCAAAAGAGTCCTCACATACCTTAGTACACATAATGGATCCCAAGCCCCATTAAATCACTCCTAATTCAAGAACCCTCAAATTCATGGTTTACATTCTATTTCCTACCCACATCTTGGATACATCATAAAATCCTGGTCTGATTAAACTCCAGTCTCTCAAGGCTTTTACAAAATAAATATACCCCATCCATATGTGATAAATTTAACTATGTATGAAAAACAAAAGTACCCAAATTATTTCCTGTTTTCTCAGAAATGTTCAGACAAATAAATGACCCCTTTAATGTTTAGGTTCACCCCCTTTCATAATCCATACGTCGTTTCCAGAAAGGTCACAATCCCCATAATCCTTCATGGACATCAAAAATGGATATCCAGTTTCTTGAAAACATATTTGTTTTAATATATACATCATACCTTTGTGGATCTGCATATGTTTCCTATGAAAAGACCATCAACAAAAGGACAATTAATCCTCAGGAGAGGCAATTCAGGTTTTCATTCGACTGAATTACATTTATGTTCCAAATCACTCCCCAGATTCAGAAACCCCCATTGATTAGGATTTTCATATTTTTCCCTTTCAAATTCCCAAAGATGAAAAGAATTTCTAGTTGAGATGATGAATCTTTTAACCTCTCTTTATTAGAGTTAAATGATCTATTAAAATAAGTTTCAACTGTCTTGGTTGTATGAAGTTAAAACATACCTTTCACCGGCTCTCCCTTACACATGAAAAATTCATGTGGGAGTGTTTTACTATTCAAAGATAATATAGATTTCCCGAATAATTTCAGACATCATCCCTCAAATCGGCTACCACTAGGTCCCCAACCTAAATAAAATCAAGGTGTTATAAATCTTCCAGGCCATCAGAAATGGATGGCTAGTGTCCTGCAGACACCTTTTTTTGACTATGGACAACCTGACCCAGTGGCATTTCATATGTCTCCTCCAAAAAACTGTCAACAGAAGGAAAATTTGTCCTCAAGAGAGTCCTTTCCTACCTCTTTATGCCTAAAATGGCTCGAAAGCCCCATATACCTCCAAAAACAACAAAGTAAGGGTTAAGAGAAATCTCTCATTTATTTATGATAGTTATTAAGACATTCCTGGATGATTAATCCCAAATTGGGGACCTTTCCCCATCAATTTTAGTCAAATATGTTTGACCTAAAACATCAGTAATAAGTCTGATTGGAAAGAATATAAAATGAAAATGAAAAATACAGAATACTCTTCAAAGTGAAAACCCACAAAGGGAACCACTAGATGAATGTCGAGTACTAGCTCGTTAAACCTATACTATATATGGTTTAGGAAAATAATTTTGGGCTTTCAAATATTCAAAAAAGACATAAATCTTGTCGGGTCGAAAACACACACAGAGAGTCCTATGAAAAAGTCATGTTATACCCTCTTGGCCCATACCAAATAGGCATAATAAAAAATTAGGGCTATAATGAAAAAGAAAAAAAGTTCATGAGGTTTTCCATATAACCCTAGAAATAGTCAAACTACAATCGTTGAGTCTTTTGGATCAGAAAAAAATTATAGCTTAATTACCTTATTTCAATTTACTGATTTCAAATCATGGTTTAAATTAATACACGATCCAAATGATGTTTATATGGTCAATTGTGATTGATTGACATTGAATGAAAAAATAAAAAGGATAATAATTGGTGGGAAAAATAGTTCCATTAGTTCCAAAAAATGTTCGAACATCCCTAGTTTGGAGTGTCTCCATGGAATCAAAATAAAGTAATTATATCATAATTTGGGAAAATTACAATGAGGCTTGGCTCGCCCTTTCCAAAAAAAGGAAGAGTTACTGCCATTGGTCATCAAGGGATTTCTATATACTATCTCTCTCTTCCACTTCATATTTGACCATCATGCGTACGCATTTTATAACGGGTTTTAGGTCCCTCCCTTTCTTCTTGATATCTTTATAGTCGGCACCCAAAGAGGACAAATGAGCCATCTATATTTCCACGTGAGCCTCACATTCTCATAGCTCTTTTGTTTGGGTGACCAAAAAGCCATGAAACTTCTCCTCCTCAGCTGTGAAATGACTGAGTTCCTTAGAAACATCTCAGAAGGTCATTTCATGATGATGTGAAGAATTGAATTTGGAATGTTTGTCCTAAAAAGAAGTGAGGTCTTCCTAGGCTATGATAATATGGTAAATAAGAAAGTGTATATGCTAGTAATCTAATCCACCACAACCCAATTCGACAAATAATTTCTAGATGTTGTCCTCTTCATCGGTGAAGTTAGTGAGAGGAGTTTCAACAACAAGGGTGCATAGATGATGCCACACCCATTTTTTGCACCACTTGATTTCTCCTTGCGACACAAGGACCTTGGTCCTCCCACTATAAAATAGGTATATATATGGGAAGCATCATTATGTGAGTTGGAAGGGACCTAATATAGGTTACCCAGTTATGGGGATCTCCCTCCCAATAGATGGTTTGGCCCCTAGAGAAACACCCAGGGGACTGGCCATGACTTCTGAGATATTTGGTGACACTTTGCTTAGACCAGCCTCATTAGGGTCGTGAATAGTATCCACAGGAGGGTAGTAGTCTGAATCACTCCCTACCGAGATGGGATGCATAGATGAATCCCCTTCCATATACATATAGCGATGTATTGAGCATATTCTCACCATAAAAAGAGCAATAGATGGTGTGTTTTTCATGGTCAATACATGGCGAAGGATGGTTAATGGATTTCGGACCGGCCAAATTGGTCTTCCCAGAACCATATAAGGATAACTGTACACCCATAGTTTTTCATTATCCAATGATAGAAATGTGGATTTTGTCATATTAGGGATAATTACCTCTATGGTATAATATTTACGCATCATTATAAGACATAATTGGTGAAGAATTTCAGGATGAGATTATCCTCTCAACTCAAAAGTAGGAAGAAGTACAGTCTATGAAAGGCATCTGAATTACCTAGAAAACCGGTAGGGGTGTATGGCTCACATATATACACTTGATCTATATGAGGAGTTAACATCCCGTCTCAAAGCGCGATGATATATGAGCACTCCTATAAATAACCACTTCCATAACCCCTTACTGACCCATGAGGGGTAGGATACAGTGAAAAAGAAAAGTGATAAGTATTATTCAGTAGCCCGACCGCATCACTAATGTTTAAGGTCATAGGAAAAACAACGACAATGTTACGTAGGGAGTGGTGAAAGTAAGAATGAGGAACCCTCTCAGTATGTCAATATACATATTAGGGGAAATGTTTTGATATCCACCCAAATAAAAATTGAAATGGTCTGTTGAGATGATGCAGAGGTTTACCTTCCGGTAGCTGCCCATAGAGATGATAAACTCTGGCAAGATTAGGAATGGTCAGATTGATTGGTTGACCCTATGCCAACATAGCTTCCATCATCAGAGTAAAAACTATCACCTCGATTTATACGTCACGAGAGGGAAAGATCCATACCCTCAAATACATGGAGAAGAAACATGTTAATCTAAGCTTAGGTGGCACATCTGATCAAATATCGAATCACCAGGATAAGTATCATCTTGCATCAAGGGTGGCACAATATGAACCTTGAATTTTTCAAGATTATCAGGTTGGATGAGTCTGAATTTGGAGGTCCCTCGTCCTAGGTCCATTCACCTACATAAATGACCCTATCTAATCCTCAAATGGGTTAAGGGAGCGAGCTTGGAGGGGTTGACCAAGTAATCCCTATACTACGACCAGTATGCTCCCTTCTAGTGGGGACACTTGATAGGCATTGTCCCAATTAGTGGATGTTGGAAGGAACTTATTGTAAATTTTTACGATAATGAGGATCTCTCTAAGATGATAGATGTCCCATATGATAATCCCCACCTCTCCATGTGATAAATGGAAAGTACCCGTAGATGAGAAAAAATGACTCACCAGTTTGGGTAGTATTTCATCAAGAGAAAAAAATAAAAATTAGGAGACCCAAGGTTCCTGGTAAAATCTTACCACTTCCAAATAATTGGGGGACTCCAAACAGATTTTATGTACCCAAAATTGCTAGCCCCATTCATCAGAAAAGAATCCTCTGGCTCATAGGCCCCATTTGAAAATACACCCACCATTAGTGTTTTCTTGGTAAATGTTGATAATATATGGGAACATCTAGGAGACTAGTATCGAGGAAGTGTTGAGACATCTACGATTTCTCTAAGTCCACACTGAGCCTCGTAGTGTGAACACATTCTCTTAAATGAGAGTAGTTATGATTTTGTCATGTAGAATAAATGTTGGCTCAATTACTCCCTTTAGGAGATTCCAAGATAATGAAAAGAGTATTATGGTCATCCAACAGAAAAGGGAAATCATTAGAAAGACCAAAGCCATATAGTGGTAGCTTCATGGATAATGGGTAATCTATAAGCTCTCGCGTGAGAAGATATTTTAAGGTACTATCTCGAGGAACAATGTAAGATCAAATATGGTCCTAATATTACTAAATCATTGTTTTTCTCATCCTTTTTGATTCCACAATAGTATATGGAAGAGCCATTTCAGTCTACACAAAATATCCAAAAGGCCAAAAAAAGTTAGTCCAATGAGAAAATTATTGGATAAGAGCCATAAAAACGTCCAAGATATATAAAAAAGAGGGTCAATGTGGGTATCTATGTACTGAACCTAGAAACAGTACACAGAAGTTGTTTTCCCATTTACTACATCGGTAAACGGAATCCATATTCCACGTACAACCTCAGCATGTGAAAGACGCATGAGTTGGTGGCCTATAGAGCGATGGCCAGTAAATTAAGTGGTTCATTTAATAAAGAAACTGAGAACTGAGGCCTCACTATGCATATGTTCAATGTCTTCTGATTGAAATTTTAGGTTCATTTTAACAATGTTAAAAGTTTACTTCACCAATTTAATGTTCGGTGTGTGGAACATGCCAATTTTGTAGCGTTCTCCTATGCATAAGTACATAATTAGGTTATAAATTCCCTGGTGAAGTTCGTGGATCCAAAATTTGGTTTGTGAGCAGAAGAAATTATGAAGAGTTTGGTTCGTAGAACCTATGAAATGGTTTGCGAATATCGATTTTTCAAAGGAGTTAGTTTGCAGACATAATGGATACTGATGAGAGGTCAAGAGAACTTTTCTCCATGAGTAATGATAAAATAAAAATGTCTTGGGCCCCTATAAATAGGCATGGTCCCCCTAACAGATCTAACTATTCTACTGCATATCACATTAGTTCAGGATGTCTTCTACATCCCAATAGACTCTTCTTCATTTTGATCGGACCCTATTTCGTTGGGGGAATTTTTAGGGTCTTGAAAACTTTTCAAAGGGAAGTAAATACTCCCACAACCACTTAGAAGAGGGAATAAAACATTTTTAAAGGTTTAAAAAGGTAAATGAATGCAAATTAGATTGAAAATTTGAGATGAAACTTGGAGAAATCAAAATTTTAAAGAGTTTTTAGTGTACTGCATACCATCACTGGGAAAGGTTCACGGGGAACATGAACTGAAAACCATCAATATGTGGAAATACCTATGAGGTGTTGGCCTGCATGGTAATGGCTAGAAAACCTAGGGCACCATGAACCATGTCATTGGAAAAATTGATCAGAAAATATCATCTGTATACCAAACCATGAACTAATTAGTTCACGAACTATGCTAGCTGGCAGGGTTCTGTAAACCACATCCTCACGAATCACTGCCTCCACAAACCATGGTTAATCGTGTCTTCTATGGGTCTATATATATCTTCATGGGCTTCTAAAAATGGTTTTTCATGCCCCTAGATATGATTTCTCAAGTGATCTATAAAATGAACAAATAATAATTAGAGAGGAGAGATGAGTGGAAGAGAGCATGAAGGAGACCATAGAGTCTGGAAGAGAGAATTCAGATACTAAGAAGATTTCAAATTCAGTTTTGAATCATCGATGAAGTGAAAACTGAAAATCACTTTTTCAAAGGTATATCCAGACATGAACTATAAAAACAAGGAACATAATAATAATTGGATAACTATGAACCTAAATGGCACCATCGTGAACTATAAATCTAATGATAATGAATTACCCATGAACTCTAGGCTCCAAGACCATTCTTCAATTCAGTGCTCTGTATAGAGCATTGCTACGTGGATCAAACCTTGCACCACGTATTAGATTAATATACAGATGGAACTTAGAGTGGCGTGGCTAACCACATCTAGGACTACGTACGACTTTGGTATGCGGTGGCCCATACCAACATCCGCATACCGCTTTGGTATGAGGATGACCACTATACTCGCATAGAATTGTGCTATGTGAAACTACTCACATCCCAAATGAGAAAATTGTACATGGAATGGGGTGTCTTCAGGTGTGGTTCCCTCCTTATCTAATCATGCCCCTCTATTATAGACCTATTCTCCATATCTTCTTTGAGAACTAGTCCATCGACATCAGGCCAAATCCTCCTCAAAAGCCACCAGACCCGTATGATCAGATCATCGGGCGCACCAAAAAACCATTCTAAATATACATACCTAATGTAAGAGAATTAATAAAGGCTAACCCAATTATTTTTTGGACCCCCAGAAGGTCTATAAGTCTATATTCCCTAGGTGACCCGAGGACCAAATTTGGGATGCCAACATGAACCTCCCCGTTATCGGGTTTAGGTGTAACCATTGGCCTTTCCCTTCAATGAGTGCCAGTGACAAGCAAAAAGGTCACTCTTTCCTTACCATTTTACCAAGGATGATGCTCCTCTCCTTTCCTAGAACCCAAAAAAGGTCACTTATCTTGAGGTAATCCCTTATCCTTTTGTGAGAGGTATCACTCTTTACCCTCTTTACTTCAACTCGAGACATATCTGGATAGGTCACCAACATGGGACTATACTTTATATCAACATAGGTGAGGGTTTAATGCTTAATGATCCCATTTCCCTCTCATGTTGGGCTTGTATCCATGGCATCTTCTATCGTCTTTTTCATCCTTTTCCATCAGTGGATAAGAGAAAGTGATCCCTTGTTGAATATTTCGCATCCTCTTGTTTCTCACACAGAGCATGACTCATGTGGGATTACAGGTTTATGATGATACAACATTATACCACCCAAAAAGAACTATGAGAACTATGATTACGGCTCCAAACAAGATACGTAGGATGCCTTCTTGAAGGCCCGAGCTCAAAGGGGTTCTCTCCCAAAAGGTTCGCCCAATTATTCCCACCAACAAATGGGACTCCTTATAGGTGTAATCACTATGATAAATGAACTACAAGAACTCTGATTCACACTATAATTGGGATACATAGGATGCCTATCTAAGGCTCTAGCTCATGGGACATTCTCCTCATAAGTCTATCCTAATAAAATGTTCCCAAAAATTCAAAAGGGATTCCTCCTAGGTGTATGTCCTGATTAACATACTACGTGGGATCTAATTCCTCTCCCAAGGTTATGTAGGAAGATCATATTATGGGTTCAACCCCAACATCAAACCACCTTCTCTCTCCCCTAGATGACGATAAACTCCAAAGTGCCTCATTTCATTGATTAAGTTAGCATTTCCTCTGTAGCATCAAATCCATGTATATCCATGATGATCCTGAAACCTAAGGGAATCCCATGGATGCACTCTTCAGGAATGAACCTAGCATTCAGGGACATATTTACGTCACCTAAATTTATAAGAGAGTACCAGAAAAATAAGTAATTCCCCCCAAAGGGTGTGATGAGGCAGACCTCCCATCCTCTTGACCAATAGAGTCCTTAAGTGTCATTTCAAAATCGTCATCCAACGAGTTCCTACAATTAAAAAGAAGGTCCATGAGTCATTGATACTAGGGTCATTGGGTGTTTTGGACTCCACAAATAAACTCATTTGAGATCATACGAGGAAGTCATATCCTAAGAGGATTGATTTCACAAATACATATCCCCCCAACAATTGCCCATTAGGAGCATTTGACTATGGAACCTCCTTCTTAATGTGAAAGGGATAAATTACCCTATCCCCATAGGGTCTTCCCAATTCCCCTTAATGGATAATGACGTAGATCGACTCAAAAAATGGAAATGTGAATGTATATATAATAACAGACAAATTATTTTTACCAGTCAAACCATTTTATCTTCTCATCAAATGCCCACCTTGGGTCAAAATAATGGTGAACCCTATGTGAAAATATCTACAATAAAAAATAAGTGATTGATTCCTATCAGACCATTTTTTTCTCCCAAACGCTTCAACATAGGTATAAATTAAAATTGTGAACTCGACGTGAACCTATCTACCATAAAAAATTAGTTATGATTCCCATTAGACAATTTTTTATGCTCCCCAAATTCCCACCTCAGGTTGAAACAAAAACGGTGAACCTCATTTGAAACTCTCTACCATAATAGATGAGTGATGATTCCCATTAAACGATTTTATTTCCCCAAAAAATGTCACCTTAGGTTGAAAAAAATAGCGAACTCAATGAGAAACTCTCTACTATAACAGATGAGTGATGATTCCCTTGAAACCATTTTCCCCCCAAACACTTCACCTTGGGTCGAAACAAAGACCCTATATATTTATGATCAAAAAATGGGTCAATAATTGCTAACAATAAGGTAATGAGTTGTTATAATATACCCACTATATACACATTTTGTCCCTTCAATGCTTTTCAAGAATATTCCATACCAAATATTTAAGGCCACTACTCTCTCATTAATTCCTCACTATCCCATGTCTGATGTGAATGAAAACCATGAATCTTTAATACACAAACTAAAGGTATATTCTTCCCATAAATAACCTTTGTCTTAGAATAAAAAATATCTATTGGGTGCTCAGTCATAGATAAATCAGGTTTAACATCAGGATCTTCCCATCTCATGACATGAGTATGGTTAGCAAGATACTTCCTGAGATACGATACATGAAAACTGTTGTTGATTGACATCAAATATGTTTGAAAGTCTAAAAGATAATCCGCATTACCTACTCTCACAACAATAAAAAAATACCCAAAACCTTAGATTAATCTTTCCATTATCCCCAATAAATCGTGGACCCAACAGAGTTGAAAATCACAAAAACTCACGGTCACCAATTGAAAGCTATAAAGGTCTACACTAATTATTATTATAGGATTTATACTAGTTCTTTTCAATCACCATTTTTTGATGAATCAACTGAATATTTAACAGTGTCTCTTGGAATAAAAATAGTCCAACTAAGGAACATTCACCAATATTTGACCAACACAATGGAGATTTACATATACACCTATACAAGGCCTCAAAAGAATCCATTATAATAGATAATTGTTAACAATTATTTTAGGAAGAATCAACAAGTCACATGTATCTATCCCAATCTCCACCAAAGTAAATAACGCATGAACATAGAATTTTCTCAATGATCATTATAGCTCTATCTATATGTACATCCATCTATGGATGATACACCATGCTCAATCTGACCAGGGATCCTAATTCTAACTGGTGTTCTCTAAAAAAAAGTGAACATGGGATCCTTGTTAGAAACTATAACAAATGGATCTCCATGAAACCTTATGATATCTTTCACATAGACACATCCCAAATCCACAACCATGGGTGCATCCTAAATGGGTATAAATTAATATGATTTGGTCATCTGATCAGTCACAACCCATATCACATTCTTCTTATAAGGGTTATGTAAAATCACAATCATGATATCTAGAATAATATCTTCCCACTTCCGAGTTGAAACTGGAAGGGGCTAAAGAAAACATGAAGGTCTATGGTTCTTGGATTTGACCTATTGTAATGTTTAACAATGAGAAAAAAAATTAGTGACTTTTTTTTCTCATAAATAGACACCAAAATAATTATTTCATATCATAGAACATCATCATGGTCCTATGGTGAAGCGCCCACTAAGAATTATGATAATCCACCATAACATACATCCACATGGGTAAATGAAAAACATACTGGTTTCAGAAACATAGTACACCATCAGAAGATAAAAAACACTCACCAATGGTATCCCCACCGTAAAGAGAGTCCTTAGTTCCTCAAAACTCATCATAAATCTCCTTCTCCTCAAAGAATCATATCAATAAAATATGAGGTAAACTGAACATTCAATGGATTAATCTTAATATCATCCTCTCAAACTCCCAAATGAAACTGATCAAATAGAGTAATCAGATTCCACTCTTCTAATGATTTATTCAATTCATGGGTTAAAATTTCCTGGTTAGAGAATAAAAAATGAAATTACCATTAATAGGGGTAAAGGAAATGTAAAAATAAAATCATTGTGGGTACTCCACTGAATGCATCATTCGTTGGTTCAAACATTTTTGAGAGAAGATAAAAATCATGATTTTGTTGTCTGAATCACTAGTAAAACTTTATCTAAAATGGTAATGATACAATATATTGAGATAATTCATCATGGTAGTGAGGTCTAGATCATGGGTTAGATAGTTCTTCTAATGTGGACAATCTTTTAGGAACCATAGACCACTACATGACCATCTTGCATGAGGAAACAACCAAAACCCGAACTAGATGCATCACAAAAACCACAAAGCCTTGCCTAGCCTTTGGAATATTCAACACTAGCACATAAGTCAAAATTTTCTTTAAATAATGAAATAAAATTTTAAATTTCACATCCCATGAGAACATAAATCCATTATGAGTGAGAGAGTTCAGTGAAGAATCCAACTTTGAGGAATATTTAACAAACCAGTAGTAATACCCCATGAATCCCAAGAAGCTCTTAATATCAAAAACATTATTCAGTTTTTCCCTTATCATAATAGCCTTCACCTTCCATAAATCTACGGAGATAGAATGTTATGAGACCGTGTGTATTATCTCCAAACATGTTCTCTTGGATCTGGTGATAAAAACAATATCTCTACATTTCTGCCTTTGATACCCATAAACATTACCCAATTTCAAACATCCAAAACTTATAAAATCAAAGGAAATATCATATCACATTCATACTAAATGATATTTTAGGTTCTGAGATTTAGATAATTTTTAAAAACATACATATCTTATAAAAATAAACCATTGGATCATAAAATTCCATAAAATTGTTAAAAATTTATTCACATCTAGAACCCCTTTTAGATATTACTAACTCTAAACATTTATTCATAACTTGGAGAAAGTAAACATATGTAACGAGTGATCTTAGATTCTCATTAAGGGTAAAAAATGGAGGCATCAATGATTAAATAATCATAATATTAGAATAAGGTCATATGATCATGAAAATTACAATTGAAAATTATACTTTCATATAATATATTATAATCATAGTCATGGAATAAATCTTGGCACTTCATAAGATATGAATCATAAAGGATTTAAAGAACATTGTACTTGATATCATATTATTGGAATAAGAAATGGAATTATATAATACACATAATAATAAAAAATAATTTCATTATTAGTCAAGGATATTTTCCTAGATTATTATAGTGTAATGTATTCACTACCCAAACCATTTTAGTAGTCAAGGTCACTCCGAAGACAATCATGTTGGAAAAAGTCCTTTACTGAAATGGGTTCACTCCCCATTCTAATCCTATTTATCTCGTGAGATATCATTATTTACGCAATTTACCAGATTTATATATAGTTAGCAAAAATTATATAATGAAAATCATACATATGTGTGACATAAGATCATAAGTCATTCATAATACCAAAACCCATAAAAAGAAATTTATTTTTTAAACATTTCATCGTAACATAATTCATGGATATGAAATAGGATTCATAAACATAATGAAATTATAAACATAAATCCTCTATTGAAAGAATAAGAATGGTACCATTAGATCCCATCCCCATTAAATAATTAGTAACATAATGGTATGTCATCAAATATGGAAAATTATTTGGAAAGATTCGTTGGAACAATTCTTGTGGAAAATAACTATTCTATTTTACAATCACCTCACTTTAAAAAAATTGGGAAATTTTAAATGAAAAAAACATACATTGAAAATAATCTTGTAAACTTGTAAAAGAAGCTTAAAATCATTGATACTTCATCAAAGTGGGAAAATATGTTCATTCCATATAAGTTAAAAAATCATTACCTAAGTATTTTTTTTATAAAAAGTCAAAAAGAACCATGTTTAGAAAATAACCAAAAGATTCCTTTCAAATTGTTTAGTAAAAATCCATCTATGGGTAAAAATGAATTTAAAAGCATTTTGGAGTACATAAAGAATTGTTTTTGAAACAATTCCTATAAATCATAGACATGGAAGATAAATATTATACAATTTAGACACAAACAAAAATAATCCCAAATAATGACGAGATTGTGAAATAAAACCCTTACCTCAAGTCTCATATTTCTTCATTAATGTTAAAAACTCTTATATAATAATATTAATTTATTATATAATTATTTTATAAACATATATCTAAAACATATTTATTTATTTATTTATAACATCCTATCACCCATTTAATAATAATTTTTTTATTGAAATCACTGTTCTGGGGGATAACTACTTCGTTTTCTAAGCATGTTTTGGTTCATAACTCCCGGTCCTTATACTTTTAACATGGTCCCATAATTTCCATAATTTTAATAATGGTATATAAATAATATATATTAATTATATAAATATTTATAATCAATCATAAAATAAAGAGCTTGACATATAAATTACTCCATTCATGGAGATGATAGGTCATACGTACAGAGACACGATGTTTCAATTTTTCAACTAATGGAATGGAATTAATGTAAATAATAATTTTTTTATAGAATAATTATTATATGATATATATTCTTTAAATTAATCCTTATTACCATCTATGTGAAATATAAGTGAAAAATGAATCACATAACATCGTGGAGATGGTAGTCCATATATACACATGTGGGGCGTTATTGTTTCCCAAAATATTGGATGATAAGAAGGTAGACATAATATTATCATTAAATAAGTATATGTGTGATAGAAATATCATATATAAATACTAAACACATCATAATACCCATACATAAAATATGGTGGTGAAAAATTAATTGCATCTCTAGATGGAGATGGTAAGTTGTATGTAAACATGAGCGATAAATTCACTTTTTGATTGATTGGAAAGATGGTGTATAATGGTGTTTTCAAAATCATAATAAAATTTAAGAATATTTAGGACAATAAATTTATTATTTTATGAGAAATATAATAAATTTATAGTTTGTAAAGAATATTCTAAAAATAATGTGATCGATTTGAGTGATTACCTCTACTTTGAAACTACTCCTTTAGATCTCCTCTAATAAACTCTAGGGTTGGTATTTTGGAAGGAAATAACCTCTATAATGTCTCTAGATAAGTGGATAATAATTTTATTAAGAGTATAATTGAGTTAAAGGTCTATAAGTAGTTTAAAGATGTTAGGGATGTGGTTTCCTTTTATAATCGAGGTGTGGGGCACTTTTGGAATTTCTTTTAAAAAATATGTAATAAGACTATTCTAGGGTAAAATACATCCAAATAGTCATGAATTAGAATCTATGGTAGGATATGGTTGAAATATCATCAAAAAAAATCTGGACATGTTAATGTTCTTTTTTAAACTGTATGTGTTGGTTTAACACCTTAATTAACCTAATTTAACATTAATTGTGGTAACATATTTTTCACTCTTAAAAGGTTATAATTTTACATATAAGGTAACTATTGACTTATAAATAGAAAATAAATGAACTTTTAAAAAATATATTATCCCCTTTATATGTTTTTATTATTATTTTATTATTTTTAAATAATTTAACAAAATATTCTTTTCATAAAAATCATTATTGTCAAATTTTTGACTATTCATTATATTAACTTTAATAACGTCAAAAAAACATTTAGAATTCCAAAAAAAGATTAACAAAAATCCGAAATTTTAAGGTCATCAATAAAATCTTAGATAACCATATTTATCTCAAATTATTATACTTTTAATATTTTTAATATCATTTATTTGTTTTTTCCATCAATTGAATAATTACTACATTGTCCATTTGTAAGTATTTAAGGTAATTATTTTATTACTAAAAATTATTAACAAATTACCATAAGGAATATAACTTCATTAGACACAAAAATAACATTAATATTAATTCATAACTAATTTTTTTCAATATAAAAACACTTAAATTATATTTAAAACTAAGAGAGTGACATTTTTGTCACTTGTATTAGTTTAAGTAATATATAAGTAATTTTTCCGAAAGATTGACCATTAAATAACTCTAATTTTAACCATAGGATTTAAGTGTCTAATTTAATTCATCCAATAGGAATTAGAGTGAATAATTATGGCCTTATCACTTAGTTATAACCTAGATTAACCCGATTTATCGTTTACCAAGGTGATAAATTTTACCATGGTTACTGTTCATGTTGACCAAAAATAAAAGATGATTAATTAGAAAATTTAAAACTATATATAGTAAAATTTTAATTAATTTTTGAAATTTAGAACCCAAAATTTTCAGAATTTAAATTAAAATTAAACCAAATAAAATTTGATGAAAAGTAATTTTTGAAAAAAAACCCCTTTTTAAAATATAAAATGTTTTTATGTTAAATTTAAGTAAAAATATATTTAAAGAACGATAATTATATTATTTTAATTACAAATAAACTAATTAAATTTTAATAATAATAAGAAATATAATTTTACTTTGTAAATACTTTAATATAAAAATACATCTCTCAATAAATAACAGTATTTTTCACTATTCATTAAAAAATAAATCTTTTTAGAATATTTTCAAAACGTCATCTTAATATTATTTTGAAATTCTGAATTAAAAAATCAAATTAATATTTTAAAATAAATTTTTTAATTTTTTTAAAATTTAATACAATATTCACTCATAAAAAGAAACAAAAACCCAATTTAGAATAAAATGTGCTTTTGGAGAATAAAATTAATTTACTAAAAATTCGAGTTCTTATTTAAAAAATTTAATTAATACATTGTAAATTGGTATAACCATTATATATTTCATAATTACATTAATAATATTCATTCCCTCTTATTTAATTGCCATGTTATAACGGTCACATAAATAATAATATTTTGTTGTTTATTTAAGCTTGATATTTTCTATCTTATATGATTTCAAATATATCGTTTCCTATTAAAATCATGTGATATTAAATTATCCAACAAATTAATAAATTTCAACCTCAGTAACTAGGTTTTTGAAATTTGAATCATTTATTTAAAATCCTATATCATAAAATGGAATAAGAAAACTTCCACAAGATAAGTTAAAAATAGATGTATGCAGGTAATATAGAATAACACATACAAGGTTTTTAAATAGGTGATCATATGCGAGAAGTGAAAAGATAGACATGAAAGAAAAACCTAACTTCCAAGGATAGATAGATAGTAATATAGAAAATGTTCAGGAGAAAGTTAACCATTACAACATTGTTAATCGATATTGGGTATAAATGGCCATTGATTTCTTGGTAAGAAAATTAAACCTAAATGTTTTGTTTGAAAATAATTTTACAAAAAATGAGGTATTATTTTATTACCTATATTAATAAGATACTAAATATACTTACTTTAAAATTAGAATTTTATACTTTATTTAATTTCCTCTATAATATCATATTTTTTTTAAATGATGAGTATTCCATATGATTTTTCATTCATTCCTAAAAATTTAGAATTAGCATCTATGGTTCATAAATTTCCCAATATAACTATTATATATTCCTCCTATATTTATTCCTTATCCAAAAGAAAAATAGATAACACAATATAAGATAATTCACCAGAATAAATAAATCTTCAAATGAATAAAAGCTACTTTTAATTCCCAAAATTAAACAGTAATAACAAAAATTCAACATAGATAATTCTATAAATAAACAATAATAAAAGTCCTAAAAAATATTCTACCCAAATATTGAAACATAAGAATCATACAGATTTGATAACATGGTCTTCCAATATAAATTTAATATTTATCTCCAAAAACTATCATTCACTCTTAAAGTCTCAGACCAAAATGTAATTGTCCTAATTACATATTCTCAAAGATAATTTAATCATTTCCATTAATCATATGAATCACTATAAATCCATATTGTGGTCAAATATGATTCAAAAATATAATTTAACCATGTTTCTTTAAATAAAATCCCATAATATTCTATTTATTTTAATCCTATAATGTTCCCAAAAATTAATAGTGATCTTCTTCTAAAATAAAATTAATCACTTAATTACCAAATCAATTTCCAATCACATCGGTTATATATACGGTGAAACATATCTTCCCAAAATCAAGTTATTATTTATCTATAAAATTATTTATCTAAAAATAAAATGTTATACTAATAGGGACATCACACATTACAATGTTAGGCATTGCAACCTTGTCTCCCTTCGGTTGTGGGTTCAATCCCTTAAGCCTTTCTGAATTTGATGGGTTTTAACAATCCTATAGGTTATCATTTTTTTAAAACTATATTAATATAACCCTTATGAAATAAAAATAGTGATAAAACATGCTAAAAAATAACCTTAATAGATTCATCATTTAAGATTATGTTTTATCCTCAAAGGTTATCTTATATATTTCATTTTGTAACCCCAAATTTAATAACCCTTAATTACCATAAAAAACAATTATCCTATAATTCCATTAATCACCTTAAAATTTCATAAATTAAATCCAAAAAGGGTTTCAAGGATATTGAACTTTTTATCAACTGTAAAATCATAAACCAATGACAAAATCAATAACTCTAATGAAAACCTCAAATAAAACATTCCAATATCCAAAGTTGTCTAAATCAACCTCTATATCAAATGTAATGGCCCAAGACCCACACTCTTAGATCCTATGATAAAAAATATTCTTTATATTTCTTCTTTGATACACATAAATGTGACCCAATTAAAACCATCCAAAAAATTACAAAATTGAAGGAAATATTGGATCTATTTTATATTGAAGGAGATTTTAGGTTTTGTGTTTTAGAGAATTTGTAAAAACTATGACATATCTTATAAAAATAAATAACTATCTCAAAAAAATATATAAAATCCATCAAAAATTTATTCACATCTAACATCCTTAATATAAATACCATACTTAATTCCTTTGTTCATAACCTGGGGAATGGAAACATAGATAAAGAGAGATTTTAGATGCTCACTAAGGGTAAAAAAGATATATAAATGATTACATAATCATAACATGAGAATAATGGAATAATAACATGAACATAAAATTTCAAAATTTTACCAGACATATCATATATCATAATCATAATTCATAAAATAAGTATTGGTTATTCATAATACATGATTAAAAAAAAATCAACAAACAAGTTCCATGAAAACATATCCTTAGAACAAGTCATAGAATTATGAAATACAAATAATGATAGAAAATCATTTCATTTGTAGTCAAGGATAGTTTCCAAGACTATCATAGGGTAATGGGTTCACTCCCCAAACCATCAGAGGAGTCATGGTTCACCACCAAGACTATCCCGGTGGAAAAAGTCCATTATTGATCTAGGTTAACTCCCCATTATAATCTTATTTATCTCATGAGATATCAATCTTTACCCAGTGATTTAGAGGGAGATATAGTTACCGTCAATAAAAAAATTAAAATCAAACATATGTGTGCCCCATGATAATAATCCATTCATCAATATCAAAACCCATAAAAAGAAATGGGTTTCATAAACATTCCAACAATACATAACTCCTGGAAAAGAATTGGGATTCAAAAACATCATTCCATCATAAATATAAAACATCTAGAGAAAGAATAAGGATGGTATAATTAGATCATATACCCAGTAAAGTAAAAGTAACATAAAATGATACCATCTTAGATGTAAAATTATTTTTAATGATCACTTGGAATAATTGTTGAGGAAAATAACATATCCATTATAATATCACCTCTTTTTAAAAAAAATTGTGTACTTCTAAACGAAAATGTTTTAATTAAAAATAAGTTTTTAAAAATATAAATATATATTTAAATCATTGATGTTTCATTATAGTAGTAAAATCCTCTCATTCTATATTTTATAAAAAAACATTCCCTTTAAATGTTTTTAGAAAAGTCCCAAAGAACTTTGTTTATAAAATGACGAAAAGAATCATTTTAAAACATTTTATAAACTCTAAAATATAGGTAAAAATGATTTTAAAAATTTGTATAATGATATTAAAAAAAATTAAAAAAAATTTAAATGGAATAGAAATATTCCCCATTTGATACTTAAACATAAATAATCTTTAATAATGGTGAGATTGTGAAATAAAACTCTAACATCAAGTCTCGCCTTTCTTAATTTATGTTAAAAACTACTTTATATTAAATGTGGATTTATTATAATATTATTCCATAAATATATATCTCTAATACCACATATGAATTATTTATATGATATTATCACCAGTGTATTAATAAAGTTTTGTTAAAATCAACGTTCTTAGTGATAATTGACTCATCTTCCAAGCATGTTTCGGTCCATACGTCTTGGTCCTCATACTTTTGTTGTGGTACCATAATTTATAGAATATTAATAATTTTATGAAAATCATGTGTATTTATTATATACATATTTATAATCATTCATAAAAATTATATAGGGAAAAATAGATTAAACATTCATTCATATGGTAGGTTGTACATATACATGAATGTTGATTCCATTTTTTTTGGAAGATGAATTGAAAGAATGTTAAATATATTTAAACCTTAAAAAAATAATTATTATATCATATATATTCCTAAAATTTATCCTTATTACTATCAATGTGAAATATAAATGAAAAATAAATCTTATAACATCATGAAGATAGTAGTCCATACATAAGCATGAGCGACGTTATTGTTTCTTAAAAGATTGGTTGATAACAAGGTAGGTAGAATATTATAATTACATAAATATAATTATGTCATATTTATCATATAAAAATATTAAACCCATCATAATAACCATCCATAAAGTATAGTGGTGAAAAATGAATTGTATCACTATGGATACTGTACGCCGTAAGTACACACGAGCAATACATTCACTTAATTTTTAATGGAAAGAGGATTTTTAATTGTGTTTTAATAATAATAATAATAAAATTTTATAATTTTTAGGACACTTATGTTATAATTTCATGATAAATTGTAGATTTAGAGCAGGAAAATAAGAGTATAAAAAGAAGTTGATTTGTTAGAGGGATTACATCTCACTAGTGCAGAAATCGTTTTTTACATCACCATTTTTTACGTCGGTTATATATAACCGACGTAAAAATGGGGCGAGTAGATTTTTCACATCGGTTATTTTAATAACCGACGTTACAAATCGCGCCTTTTGGGTTTTTACGTCGGTTATCTTATAACGGACGTAAAAAACCAATGCACGGGGGGTTTTTTACGTCGGTTATTTGGTAACCGACGTAAAAAACCCGATATCGACGCGTTTTTTACGTAGGTTATCAAATAACCGACGTAAAAAACCAAAGCGCAGGGTGTTTTACGTCGGTTATTTTATAACCGACGTAAAACACCCCCTGGGGCTTTGGTTTTTTACGTCGGTTATTTGATAACCGACGTAAAAAACACGTCGATATCGGGTTTTTTACGTCGGTTACCAAATAACCGATGTAAAAAACCAAAGCGCGGGAGCTTTTTTACGTCGGTTTTAAGATAACCGACGTAAAAAAGCTAAAAAATAGTTTATAACGTCGGTTATATAATAACCGACATTATAAAACATTTAAAAAAATTAAAGCCCGTGTTCTGTCATTTACGATTTTTCGATTGACAGTCGCCGACTCGTCTCTCTCTCGCGCGGTAAACCCTAATCGGCTCATCGATCGCCTGCATTAAACTCATTTTGGCTTCATTTTTTATCTTCTTCACTCCTCTCAGATCTATCATCTCAACTCGTGACATTCAATTAAGCCTTCCACGAATTTATTTCGTTCGTTTTTGTTTCGATTCTTTATGTGCTTTTCGTTCGTTTTTGAATCTCGTGGAATTTTTTGTTATTGCAAATGGTTATTATGTCCATTCAACTCGCAACATTCAACTCACAACATTCAACTCGCAACATTCAAGCAGGTGTATTTTGGATAAGACTATTTTTAATTCTTATTCTAGATTTTCATTCTGATATACGCTTTACGATTCTATAGTACAATGAAAAAGTAGATTCATTAAAGCTTCTTAAACCACTTATAATTCATCTTTTCTTCCGAAATACGAATTAGTAACAACTCCAATATGATCTCTATATTGATCTATCTGAATACCAGCAACTTCATTACGAGCAACCTCTTAAGTATCTAAATAAATCAATATCTGATAAAAATATTACTATGACCATGAGAACATAGATATTTGACTTCACAACCATTAAAATTATTCAATAATTTAGAAAGAATAATTAATTTTAAAACATTGAGGATTAGCTTCAGCAAAATCTGAAAAATAATGGGTGGTACTGTAACGTTCCATTCTTCCAGCAACATTATTATTTCCTACTTAGCTGGAATGTGTCTTTCTGGATGAAGATTGGTAGTACTTATTTTCTTAAAATCATATTTTCAATATGATTGTCCAGAAAATGATTTTCAAAGTGTATCTGATTTCTTGAATACGATGGTATGTCCTATTTTCAACAAAACCAAGTGAGGTGATTTCTTTTATTATTAATAATTCATAAAAAAATTATAATACCTAAATATTATTATCATCCTTTTCAGATTTTTCATTATAAAAAAGGTAAAGGGTACTTTCTTTTCATTCTCAAGTTAAATTATATTTTTTATAAAGGTATTTTCTATCTAGGTAGAAATTATTTAATGATAATTAGATTGAATTAGGTATATTATCTTATCTTACCATCCAAACACATTTTTATGTATTAATAATTTTTATGTTTTGTAAAAACAATTATGACCCCCATTTCATTTTTGTTAGTTAATTGATCTACGAAAGTGTTATAAATGATTTGATGATCACAATTCACCCATATATATGGTTAGTCATTATGTGACATTTGGGTCCATAATATCCTTCTAATGCATTCGACAATGCATTATATATCATAGATCAAAATGGGATACAGATGGTTATACCATGTCCAATGTGTTATGTGATGTGTCTCGTAAGAAATATTATAATAAATTATAGGAAAGGTGATTAACATATCCCAATATGAGGTGAATGAAACTATGTTTTCCCTTGACATATGTTATGACTTATATGATTATGTTTGTTCCACACTCTTATGTTATTCCACATACCAATGTTGTGATCTTGTGAATAAGGTTTTTTAAATCATGTTCCCACTATCATATAAATCATGTCTTATGTTATGCTAAAATTGTTATACTTGGACTCAGGTTTTATGATCTATGATTATATAGAACTGTTTCACTTATCTTTTTGATCATGTGCTTTGTGTATGCTCTTATACCCCCATGGATATCTTTTTATGAGATTAGATATTATATTTATATATATCATGTTTACCCATAATGAGTATCGTAAATCAAAACTTTTATTATTTTCATTCCCTAAGTTATAAAAATAAGTATTATGTAGGATGATTCAAAAATTTAATCTGTGAGATGAGTTGTTTTATGTGTGAAACCCAGGCCAAACACATATGTATTTTTTTATTGGTATTACATATATATAGTTCGACATATACTTTTTTTTACATTACCATGATATTAACATTACTTTTTCTAAAGATATATTAATGTCCTTAGATTATATATCGGATCAAAAGGATATAGTAATTCTAATATATAATTAGAATGATCAGATAATATGACAATATTATTAAACATAAAACAAATGGTCTATATTCATATTTCTAACATGAAACTTACGATGTATAGCTATTTGGTGTTGGGTACTTATGAAAACTACTACTACTTTCAAGATTTTGGCACTTGAAAGTGTTGAGTACTTTAGATCATAATGATTGAACAACAAGCATGAATAACACATGTTATATGCTTCATTAGGTATTCCTATATTTTAACATGTTTATTAGTATATTGGCATGAGATTATTATAAATGTGTATCATCTGATCATATTCACTTATTCTAGATAAAAATCATTTTGTTTATGTTTTATTGATGTATATTTTATTTAGAGAATCATTAGGCGTCATTGTTTTCTTTGATTCAATGAAATTTAAAACTGTTACATCTAACTATATTTTGTTTTAAAAATAATATTCAAGCATATTTTTTTAAATACCTATAGATTTGTTTTATATTTTAAATTGTTTTACATTCAAATTATGATTTTTTTCATATAAACATGTATTTGTCTTATCTTAAAAATATATATTTTTTGTTGATATTTGTTATAGGTAATAATGAGTCGAAGTTGGATTACGAAACATCGAATGAGTAATGAATTTGAGGAAGGTGTTGATGCCTTTTTGGAATTTTCAAAACGAAATGTTCCAAGTAGTGACATTTTTTCTGTCCATGCCTGAAATGTTTGAATATGAAGAAGTTGAAAAGTAGAGAGATAAAAGATCATCTGATATGTCATGGTTTTAATCTGAGTTACAACCCTTGGATTTGGAATGGTGAAACTGGACGGAATGTCACTGATGATGATGATTCGCAAGATGGTAACTCCGATGGAATTGAAGAAATGATTCGTGATATTGTAGCAGAACAAATTGAGATAGAACCGACAGTTGCACGTCTATATGGTGATGCTGAAAAACCATTATATCCCGGTTGTATAGATTTTACGGTTCTGTCGGCAGTGTTAAGATTGATTAACCTGAAGGCGAAGCATGGATGGAGTGACAGAAGTTTTACAGAGCTGCTACAATTGATGAAAGTCATTCTTCCAAAAGATAATGATCTTCCAGATTCACATTACAAAGCCAAGAAAATATTATGCCCGATGGGATTGGGATACAAGAAAATACATGCCTGTCCGAATGACTGCATTATATATAGGAAGGAATATGAATTTCTATCAGAGTGTCCAAAATGTGGGACATCACGGTATAAGGTGAAAGAAAAATCACAGGGTGATGTAGAGATTACGAAGCTCCCTTCAAAGGTATTTTGGTATCTTCCTATAATTAATCATTTCAAATGTTTATTTTCTAATTCACATGATGCAAAAAGGTTAAGATGGCATGCTGAAGAGCGAGTATGTGATGGAAAAATACATCATCTAGCTGATTGTCCACAATGGAAGAAAATTGATGCGCAGTATTCTATATTTGGAAATAAAATAAGAAATCTCAGACTAGGGTTGTGCACAGATGGAATGAATCCATACCGAACACTCAGTAGCACACATAGTTCATGACCTGTTTTATTGGTAATTTACAACCTCTCTCTTGAAGTTTGTATGAAGTGCAAATATGTCATGTTGAGTACAATGATCTCTGGTCCAAAGCAACCCGGTAATGATATTGATGTTTACTTGTCACCGTTGATTGATGATTTGAAACTGTTATGGGCTGATGGTATTAGGGTGTATGATTCTTATAAAATGGAATCTTTTTAACTGCATGTAGTGCTTCTGTTCACTATAAATGACTTCCCAGCGTATGGAAATTTGTCTGGATACAGTGTTAAAGGGCATAAATCATGTCCAATTTGCGAACAACAGACGTCCTATTGTCAATTGCATCATGGGAGGAAAACAGTTTACATGGGTCATCGAAAGTTTTTGCCTATGGAACACCCTTATAGAAGACTAAAAAAGGCATTTAATGGCTCACAAGAATTTGATACTGCTCCAAAACCTTTATCCCCTGATCTGTATATTGAGAGGGTGAAAAACCTTGACGTGACATTGGGAAAGACACAGAAATCTGGTAATGATCGACATATTTGGAGGAAAAGGTCAATTTTTTTGAGCTACCATATTGGAGGTATCATGAAGTTAAACATAATATTGATGTCATGCACGTGGAGAAGAATATCTGTGATTCTTTGATTGGAACATTGTTAGATATTAAAGGAAAGACTAAATATGGGTTGAATGCAAGATTAGACTTACTATCAATGGGAATACGTTTAGAGTTAGCTCCCACTCCTAAAGGAAGATGAACATTTCTTCCCCCGGCTTGTCATACATTATCGAAGAGGGAGAAAATTAGCTTCTGTCAGTGTCTTCATGATTCCAAAGTGCCTCAAGGTTATTCTTCTAATGTAAAAAATTTTGTCTCATTGAAGGACTTGAAGTTGATAGGTATGAAATCACATGATTGTCACGTCATGATGCAACAAATTCTACCAGTTGCATTGCGTGGAATATTGCCCATTCGTGTCAGAAAGACTATAATGAAGTTGTGTTATTTTTTCAATTCAATTTGTAACAAGGCGATTGATGTGAATGCTTTGAACATTTTGGAAAAGGATGCAATTTTTATACTTTGTCAATTGGAAATGTATTTTCCTCCAACTTTTTTTGATATAATGGTGCATTTAATGATTCATCTGGTTCGAGAAATAAAGCTTTGTGGACCTGTATATCTTCGTTGAATGTATCCTTTTGAAAGGTATATGAAAATATTAAAGGGGTATGTTAAAAATCTATATCGACCTGAAGCCTCCATTATTGAAAAGTATATTTCTGAGGAGGTAGCAGAGTTTTGTACGAGATACTTGGCTGCGGCGCAACACATAGGTTTGCCTCCATCTCGCCATGAACGAGTTAATAATGAGGAAAAGGGGATTCGCAGCTTGAAAGTCAAATCATTGTCAGCTGAACAAATGAAGAAGTTAGAATCATACATCTTGAATAACATAGCTGATGCTCAACCATATATCACATTTGATATTAATGAGTTGAAACAATGTCATCCAAAGAAGAAAGAAATGTGGATTTTGAATGAGCACAACAAAACTTTTTTGTCATGGATTAAAAAGACTTTGCTTGGTAGATCAGATG
The DNA here is from genome assembly GCA_963277665.1 of Viscum album. Classification (NCBI taxonomy): domain Eukaryota; kingdom Viridiplantae; phylum Streptophyta; class Magnoliopsida; order Santalales; family Viscaceae; genus Viscum; species Viscum album. The sequence continues at coordinate 539,514,918 of OY728142.1, read as the reverse complement.
TATCAGAGACATTAAAATGGATAGTGGGTGGTCCATGTTTAAATGTGATAACATGGTCTGGTTATGACATTAATGGTTATACATTTCATACAAAATCTCAGGACAACAGAAGTGCAGTTCAGAATAGTGGTGTATTGGTGTTTGCAGAAGCAATGCATTTTTCGAGTGCTAAGGACAAAAACCCAATTTCTGCATCAAATGCATATTATGGAGTGATTGAAGACATATGGGAGGTTGATTACTTTAAAATTAAAGTTCCCGTTTTTAACTGTAAATGGTTTAACGGTAACAACAGTGTCAGACACGATGAATTTGGAATGACACTTGTTAATCTGAATAGATTGGAAGACACATCTGATTCTTTTATAATGGAAACACATGCAAAACAAATTTTTTATGTAGTAGATCAATCAGATATGCAGTGGGATGTTGTTTTACAAGGGAAAAAACAATATGTTGGTGAGGATGAACTTGATGAATATGCTGATTTATGTGAGATACCTACTTCAATGGAAATATTAATAGAACATAATGACGATCATGTTGAAGACATAGTTTGTGCCATAAAGAATGATCACGACGAAGGAATTTGGGAAAACAATCCATCTGTACATTCCTAAAATTATAGGTAACATATGTTTATTTCTTGTTTACATTTATTTTTTCCATAAATGTTAGATATTGTAAGTTTTTTATTTATTAAAACATGTTTTAAAATAAAATAAGTATATGTTTTTGTTTGTTTTAAGTTTGTTTAGTTTACTTTATCATGTTTATAACCATTACATGAATTTTAAAATGCTTATTTTTGTTCACTGACAATTACTTACCATGTTTACAATGTTTACCAGGTTTACCATTTTTACAATTTTTACCATCTTGACCATCTTGACCATCTTTGCCATCTTTACCATTGTTTAACCTGCTTACCATATTACCAATGTTTACTATTATGTAACTTAGTACACTTTTCTATTTTTTGATTATAGTAGTATTAAAATATTTGAATTTGTATATTTGTTCACTGACAATTACTTTACCATGTTTACAATGTTTACCAGGTTTACCATTGTTTAACATGCTTACCATATTACCAATGTTTACTATTATGTAACCTAGTACACTTTTCTATTTTCTGATTACAGTAGTATTAAAATATTTGAATTTGTATATTTGTGAACTGACGTTTGTTTTTTTGATTTGAAGGATAATGAAAGATCATTCAGATGATCAACCACATGATTCTGGAGAGGAGCATATTGCTGGTCATACCTCTGGGGATGAACATTCACATGCTCCTATTACGACAAAGAGTTCAAAGGTTGGTAAACGTGGTTGCACATGTTTACCAAAATTATCTCTTGCCCGTACGCAGGATCAGAGGATAGTAGTTGAGTTTGATGATGATGATATTCCTAGAGGTCCAAATGCCAAAGATTTTAAGAGTTTTGTTGCAACTCAGTCTAAGACCAAAGTAAGCATTCTGTATGATGATTGGAGAGGTGTGGATAAAGAGATTATCTCTCAGTTGTGGGAGATGATTTTGGTAAGATCTTTTGTCATTGTTTGACCATTCTTTTAATGTTTCTAGTATATATAATATGTTTAACCTCTTCTTTATCAGATGACATTTGATATTCCTGACACTGGAGGAGTCATGAAGAAATGCTCATCGTTGGCTGCCAGGAGATGGAGGGATTTCAAATCAACCCTCTCATTTGATTTCATTTATGGTCATAGGAGTCATGACAATCCATGTCGTATATATCCTTTTATAGATGAAGACACATGGAGACAGTTTTTTGAAAGTAGAAAAAAAGAGTCATTTCTGGTAAGGGCAATGTAAACTTTTATAAACTTTCTTATATAAATGATTTTATTAATGTTTTGTTAATGATTTCTTATTCTTAAATTACAGCAAACAAGGAAAGCTCATCAGGAGATCCAATCTAAAAATGTATACCCTCATAGTTTATCTCGGGGAGGGTATACATTATTTGAAGATAAAATGATAGCGGAAAAATTTCAACAACTAAGAGATGAGTCTTCAAGCTCTGGAGAGGTAGCCCCTCCATCCCCTCCATCTAGACATGAAAAATGGAAGAGATCTCGGAAGGGAAAAAAGGGCAATATCTTTCGGAAGAATTGAGAATCGTAGCTGAGAGGATTGTAAGATATCTATTTAATTTATTTAAGTTAAATTTTTTCTTCATATAAGTTTCAATCATTACATAAATGTTCAATTAATTAATACAGGACTCTCTTGAGGATCAAAGTTCAGAGGGGACATTTACAGCTACTGAGAGGGAAGATATTTTATTTGCAGCATTGGGAAGGCCCGAACATCCTGGTCGTGTAAGAGGATATCCGGCAGGTGTATCGGTAAGAAAAGTGTTTCCACGTTCTTCAACTTCTAACATTGAGGGGGTTTATAAAAAAAAATAGAATCCTTGGAGGCTGAAGTTCAAAATATTAATGCGACGATGGAAGACAAGATTAGAGATTCGGTGCAGTCTATGTTTGTAGAAATGCAAAGACAATTTCAGACTGCAGCTCCCACTCCTCCACCTCCCCCTGCAGACCCCATTATTTATCCTCCACCTCCGCCAGTAGCTCCCACTCCCCCACCTCAGCCTGCAGACCCCATTTTTTATCCTACGCCTCCGCCGCAACTTCCTACATATTGCGAGTTGTATGTTGATGATTCTCAACATCATATAGTAGCATACGGGTTGGTATATTGTATAGGAGATACAGTTCATCATCAACAATTAGAGGTAGAGAATCAGAGGGTCACTGTACAGGATATTATAGATAGATCAGCTAGGGTACCAATACCTACAGATGAGGTGGCGACAGTTGGACAGAGTATCGACCATTTTTTAGTTTAGCCATCCAGAATTCTTCGACTCATTACCATAGAGGTATGAATGTTATATCTTTTATTTTATTTTTTTATTAAAGTTGTTTTATCATTTGAAAACTACTATAATTATCAATTTTTTTTTCACAGGAATACTTCAAAGGTAAAGAAATACTGTATAGACAACAACAAAGATAACAGGCTATGACATCAGATACAGATTTCAGTGGTCTTGATAGATTGTCAAGATATTCACATTTTTTGTTGGGTTTTTATGAGTTTCCAATGAAATATCATGTTTGTGGACATGAAATAAGTGTGGGGGTTACAAAATCTGATATCATGGAGCTTGTTACTGGAGATAAGTTGGGCATCAATGTGGTGAAATTTTTTTCCATGTAAGTCTTAACACCTTTTCCCTGCGTTATATTTATTAAAAATGTATACTTATATATGTTTTGTATTAGGTATCTTTATAAAATTTGTGAGAGGAATGAACTGAAAGAAGTATATGGATTCATGGACCCGTAATTGATTTCCCCTGAATCATGTGCACTGACTGAGGAACAAAGAATGGTTTATATTGCTGAAAGATTTGAAAAGAATATAATCCAACAATGTTGGATGATGCCTTTTTGTGAGAGGTATGAAACACATTTCTCTCAAAGAGTTAATTATCTTTTAACATAAAAAACCACTAACATTAAATTTCCTTTTATCAGTTTTCATTGGATGTTAGGGATTTTTTGCCCAAGGGAGCAAGCTCTTTATTGGATATGCTCTGTTCATGGTGATGTGCGGGAAAGTTTTAAGAATATATTGGAAAAGTAAGTTTCAATTTCTCAATAGTTTTATATATTATAATGAATTTTAAATTTACCCCATTCGTATTATTTTCTAACAGTGCATGGGTCTACTTTCGAAAAAACACAAAGAAAAGAAATGCAAAGATCAAATATGTAAAGGCGAAGGTAAATTTCCATTTATAATTTGTACTTTTTGATTTATTACATAAAAATAATATATTGAATTTACACTCATTCAAAACAGAATTGTCATGAACAACAAGGCCTCATCAAATGCGGATATTATATGTTAAGATTTATGTATGAAATAATAACAACTGGGACAGTTGTGAATTTTGACCTGGTATGATTTCCTCTTAAACTTTGCCATCATATTTCAATTTGATTTATTCATTATACATGTTAACTATCTTCTTTTTCATTTGTATCTTTTTGATGACCCCCAACCCTATACTGCTGAAGACATCAAACACGTACAAGTGGAGTGGTCAAATTATTTTACAGGTTTGATTGAATTTTAGTTGTTTGTAATGTAAAATGTAATTTTGAATATTGTCATTTTAATTGTGTATTTGGTAGTTGTTTAGGTTTGATTTAGTTTTTTTTGAAGTTGACAGTGTAAGTTTTGAATATTATATAAGTGAATGTTTAATTTTGCTCTACTTCTTGTTTTGGTCTACTTTTGATGGTTCTTCTGGTATGGATTTGGGTCTGTGGGGGAGGGGTTCCAAGGGTGTGGGGGGTGTGTTCAGTGGGGTTGGGGGTGTCCAGCAGTCTGGGAGGGCTGTCCGGTGGGGTGGGGGGACAGTCTTGGGGGGTGGCAGGGATGTCCAGGGGTGGGGGAAGCCGGTCCGGGGGTGTGAGAGTGCTGTCCAGGGGTGGGGGGGGGGGTTGTCCAGGGGTGTGGTGGGGGCTGTCAAGTGGGGTGAGGGGGTGAGGAGGTGCTGTTAAGGCGGGTGGGGGGCTGTCGAGGGGTGTTTGGGGGTGTCCGGGGGTCGGGGGGCAGTCCAGGAGTGTGGTGGGGGCTCCAATGGGGTGGGGGAGGGTTGTCCAAGGGGTATACATGAGGGTGGGAGCTCCAATGGGGTGGGGGAGGGCTGTCCAGGGGGTATACATGAGGGTGCGGGCTCCAACAGGGTGGGGGAGGGCTGTCCATGGGGTATAAATGAGGGTGGATGCTGTCTAGTGGGTAAGTTTTATATGTTATCTATGTACATGATTAATTTTGATGTACTTCTGTTTTTGTGGTACGATTTCTTGTTTTATTTTCTGGTTGATTCTGGTGGAGAGAAGATCATTGCATTCTATTTAAAAAAAAAATTGGGTTTATCACGTCGGTTATTTAATAACCGACGTGATAAAAGGCCTGGAAAATGGTTTATCACATCGGTTATTTAATAACCGACGTGATAAAAGGCCTGTAAAATGGTTTATCATGTCGGTTATTTAATAACCGACGTGATAAAAGGCCTGGAGAATGGTTTATCACGTCGGTTATTTAATAACCGACGTGATAAAGGGCCTGGAGAATGGTTTAGCACGTCGGTTATTGAATAACCGACGTGCTAAACGGCCTGGACAATGGTTTATCACGTCGGTTATTGACTAACCGACATAATAAACCCCCTCCCACCGGTTTATCACGGCGGTTATACAATAACCGACGTGATAAACCCCCCTCCCCCGGTTTTTCACGTCGGTTTTATATGAACCGACGTGATAAACCACGCTCAGCCCGGTTTATCACGTCGGTTCATATAGAACGGACGTGATAAACCACCCTCACCCCAGTTTATCACGTCGATTCTATATGAACCGACATGATAAACCCCCTCACCCCTGTTTATCACGTCGGTTGTTTAAGAACGGGCGTGATAAACCATTGTCCAGGCCGTTTATCACGTCGGTTCATCGATAACCGACGTGATAAACCATTCTTTAGGCCCTTTATCACGTCGGTTCTAAAATAACCGACGTGATAAACCATTCTCCAGGCCCTTTATCATGTCGGTTCTAAAATAACCGACGTGATAAACATCGCGATTTTATGTTTGTGACGTCGGTTTTTAAATAACCGATGTCAAAAACCTTATTTATAACGTCGCACGTATTAACGTCGGCTATAAACCGACGTAAAAAATTAAAAATAACCGACGTAAAAAACATTTTCTGCACTAGTGTATTCTTCTAAATGACTTCTTTAGATATCCTCTAAAGGGATCTAGGTTTGATTTTCTTTAATAATAAAATGAGGTTTCGAACCCAAACTTTTAAAGAATACAATAAGACTATGGGCTATGTAATAGGAATAAGCCCACTAGGCCTTCAGGATATGTAATGGGTCACCCTCTGCCCAGTTAAAAGGAGGTCTCTGATTTACTTTAATAATAAAATGAGGCTTCGACCCCAACCTTTAAAAAAAATACAATAAGGCTATTCTAGAACAAAAAAATTAAAAAATTTCATGAATTAGAACCTAGGGTGTTATATGGTTGAAATATCATCAACCAATAAAATTTGGACAGGTTTGTGTGCTATTTTTAACCTTATCTTTTGGTTTAACCCCTTAAATAACCTATTTTAACATTACCCATGGTAACATATTTTTACTCTAAAAAGTTTATAATTTTACATATTAGGTAACTATAAACTCATAAATGTATACTTAATGGAATTTTAGAGAATATATTATCCCCTTTTTCCTTATTCACCATTTTTATGATTTTTAAATAATTCAATAAAATATTATTTTCATAAAATATCATTATTGTCAATTCAGATACAATTCATTACATTGGAATTCATAAAATCAAGATAAAACAAATAATTACAAAATATATTTTAATACATCTAAAATATGTCATTTTCATCTATTAGATTCATGTATAACCTTAATTATCTCAAATTATATTATTTTTAATATTTCTAATGTCATTTATTTGAATTTTTCAATTAATTGAATAATTATTACATCCTCATTTATTAAGTATTAAGGTTTATTATTTAATTTCTAGAAATTATAAATAAACTAAAATAATTAATATAGTTTCATTAGGTGAAAAGTCACTATTAATATTCACTCATATCCAATTTTTATCTCTCTTTAAACACATAAATGATATTTAAAACTGAGTGAGTGACATTTTTCACTTCCTCCAGTTTAAATAATATATCAGCCATTTTCATGTAAAACTATCCATTAAATAACTAAATTTAGAACCATAGGTGTTCAAGGTATAATTTCATTCATCCAATATGAATTATTAAGAATAATTATGTCCTTATCACTTAGTTATATCATAGATTAAACTGGATTACCCTTATAGAGGTCATAAATTTCAATACGCTTACTATTTATGTTGAAAAAAATAAAAAAGGATTAGTTACCATATTTTAACCTCCTAATTATAAATATTCAATTAAAATTTCAAAATTCAAAACAAAAAATTGGAAAAATATAATTTAAAATTAAATCGTAAAAACTTGATGAAATGGTGTTTTTTTAGAAAAATTCCCTTTAAAAATATAATTTTTTTTTGAAAAATTCAAGTAAAAAATATTTTTAAAAACCCTTAATTGAATTAAATTAAATAAATAGTAAATAATAAAATTTTAATACTAATAAAAATATAATTTCATTTATTAAATACCTTAAATGAAAAATAGTGCTTTCAATACAAATCAATATTTTTAATTATTCATTGTAAAATTAATCTTTTCTGAGAATTTAAAAAAAATGTATCTTAAGATAATTTTGAAATGATAATTTCAAACATGAATTTGATTTTTTTTCATACTTTTTTTAATAAATAAAAAATTTAATTATAATATTCCTTCATTAGAAGAAATAAATAAAGTTTTTGAATAAAACATATTTTTGATGAATTAAATGGATTTAATAAAAATTGAGTACTTATTTAAACAGAATTAATAAATAAATTATTAATAGAATGACAACTATATATTTCCTAATTCCATTAATACTTTTCATTCCCACTTATTTAATAGGTATGTTATAATGGTCACATTTAAATAAAAATAATTTTTTGTTCATTTAAGATCTATGTTTCATATGTTGTATGATATAAAACATATCCTTTATTTTTAAAATCATGGGATCTTAATCTATATGTCCCTATAACCTATCTTCTTAAATTCATAAATCAAATTATGAATGTTCTGTGTAATGTCTTAGATTTCTCAAAATTTATATAAGTACTCTCAAATGACAAACATGATCCTCCTTGGTTTTTGAGTAAACCAATATTTCATCCTCAAAGACTACCACATTGGAGTCGAGATAATCTTGAAATACCATGTTCATAAATTCCATGAGCATTGGAGGAGAATTTTTCAGCCCAAAAGGTATAAAAAGGTATTGTAAATAGACATACCCACTCTTGAAGAGGGTCTTCAGGATGACAGATTCATTAATTTTCAAATGGTGAAAATGAAATCGAAGATCAATATTTGAGAACCAATTCACTTCCATAAACTTTATAAAAATATAATATATATAAGGAAAATGATATTTTTTCATTAAAATTACTCAATTGATTTTATGATAAGAACCATGTAGGCAAAGTGTTTTATCATATTTCTTTGAAAAAAGAATATGCACTGCCCATAGTGACACATTTGGGCATATAAATCTTTTATCCAACTAATCATCCAATAGATTTTTAACTCTTTAACGTTTTATAGTGTCATTTGGTAAGACATAATTAGTACCAACATAGTACTTAGTACTAAATCAACAGATAACCCCTCCTCTCTTACCGATGGAAATCCAGATAAATCAGATTGAAACACGTTAGGAAACTAATTGAAAACTGTATGAATATGATCCCTCAAGGATTACTACTCCAATTCAAAAGAAAAAAAATATTACCCTTCTAAAATCTAGAAAATAAGGTCCATCACTTCTAAGACTTAGGTCCCATTGTCATTAGAAATCATGGAACACCCCATCAGGCATTGTAAATGAGATCTGCCAAAAATAAATGTCAATCTAAGACTTATAAAAAATTATCCAATCCAATACAAAAATTATTTCAATAGATTTCATGTCAATAAATTGAAAATACCATGTGATATAAATCTATAATATATTTAAAACACAAGAGGTACATCGAAGACCCTGTGATCTCTTTATTCTGGGGGGGGGGGTTGTAGTATCCATCCCATAAGAAAAAATCTCCCAAAGAAGGTCTAGAAAGTTCATAATAAAATTTTATATGAACAAATGAGATGTACCGGTATCAAATGAAGAGGTCACTAAAGATGAATATATAGTGATGGAAATTCTCACTATTTTTGGACCCACATCAGCTTCCTATAGAGACACTTCCACTGTGGGAAGAATATTTTTTTTGATTTCTATGGCTAGAACACCATAGTTTTTGAGAAATCTGATTACAAAACATAAAATTTAGAAGATTTTGGAACCAAACCACTATGAATGGTAGGAAATACATGATAGAACATTTTAAAGTAACTTGAGCATCATCATGAACCAAAGATCATAGGTGCTTAACTACAAACCTATTTTGAATACCAAATCCGAACACACTGAAAGAAAGTTATAGGTCCTCTATCGGGAACTACAGGAGTTCTAGATAACACCTGTTATCATAAACCACATTAAGAATCACCATGCTTCATATTCCCCTTAAAGGAACTAACATGACTTACATTCTAATAAAAAGGAACTCCCATCAACCCTAACATACAATCTAGGTCAGGATTAGAGATCAATTATCTATATATCATGTGTTCATAAGATGTAATCTTTAGTATGAAAACCTAAAATTTAATATCATATCAAAGACCCATATCAAATATTCATGCCTCCCACCTCCCATTCTTCACTACCTTAGTAGAAAACTGAATAAGTTTGGTAAAAACAATTTACATATCGATTCCTAGTTTTGGATGAGTTGATGGAGGCTGAGAAACTCTAAATTCTTTTCTAATACCATTTATTCTAGATAGAACTACTATGTGAACATAACTATAGATTATTTAAGCTCTATGACTTCATGTTTCTTCACCATAACCATCGAATTCCACCATCTATTGTTAGTCCCTTCAAACATAAAGGTATCAAACTTCACCTTTATCACATATGGAATTTCCAAGACCTTGCAAAGAAGCCGAAAATTTTCAACCAATACTCTAACTTTAGAAGATAATTATTGCCCTGTAAATCTGGTAGTTTCTGGTGAAGAAAATTTTGATCCTAATCTGAACATTCATCCCCTAGAAGTTTTGAAACTAAATACTAAATGATAATAGGTTCAAGGAACTATCTCCGAGCATGGAATTTGAACACCACTATCTTAATAAGAGCATGGTCCCTTATAGGATCTTATTATTGTGGTTCACAAGTAGCCTCCTACTACAGCCTATTCAAAATTATTCTCCGAGGCATGATTATACACAACATCAATAGTCCACACTAAAATACCAGCAAAGATACTAAAGTCAACAACACAATCTAGATATATAAGTATATAAATTCTATAAAAAGAGGATTCCAAATTCTAGTATTTTAGAATACTCAGATCAAACTGGGGGAAGACTGGAATCATATATAATTATTTATCATGGAAAATCTTCCCAAACACCCATAGTGACATAAGAATTTCTATGATCATAGATGGCCGGTCAATTAATTGAAACTATCTCTTATGTCTCGTCAATCCTACCTCTAGTCATCTAGGATAAACCAAACTACATACTGACATCAAGGAATAATTCACAACCTACCATTGATATGATTTTTTCATTAACTAACCAAGTTACCTTGGTACAATGATACCTGAGCCAATCATGACAAGCCTAAAAGGAATTCCTGATCCCCATGGGTTGGTGACTAGCACCTGAAATCATATCAAGGATTGAATGGAATAGTTTTTCCTTAAATAAAAAAATATTTGAAGAAGATCAATAAACAATCAGAATTTAAAACACTCTTGATGGATAAAAGTACAACAATTTGGTAGATGGACATCCTTAGGTAAATTAAAATAATAATAACAAAACAAAATACATTAAGAAAAGTCCTCACAACCCTTGTGAAAAAAGTGGACTATAGCTCCACTGATCACCACCATTACTCAATATGTAACACCTTGACCCTAGTTACATAGATTATGTGCATTATTACATAATATTGTCATGATACAAGGATTCATGTCCTGAAAGACCGATCAGTTTAGTAGCCTTGAATGTACTAGATATAGTCATAAGTTTAACATTACATCATGAAATAAAAAAATCAACAACATTTTGTCCCCCTTTTATCAAACTTATACCCTTAACCTATCCATACAGATCAACCATAAAATACTTCTTCACATCCTGGGAAAAATAAAACATAGAAAGGGGTGAAATCAGATGCTCAGTAAGGATAACAATATAAGAGAAACTTTCGTAAATAAGCATAAACATTTAAGGGAATGTCTAAGACAAAAAAAATAATTTTAAACATAAACTTAAGAATAATATGGAAAAGATAAAAACAAATAATTCCATTTACTTATTCACATTGATATTTTACTGGTCAAATAATCACATGCAATATCAATAGCCACTATTATAATAATGGAATGCATAATGCCAGACTTCATAACTACATAGTCAAGGCCTTGTGCCAAGACTATAAATAAGATTTTTTCAAGGCCTTGTGCCAAGACACTAGTTAGTCTCATGTGACCCACTGATGCATCGAGGAGCTATAGCGGGCTCCACCCATCACTTACTAAGTGTAATGCATTCCTTGTATTAAAAGGTTTAAACATAATAGAAACATTCGTATTAAAACTAGCATACAAAATGTCAGTACTTTATCCATAAACCATGAATGGTGTAAAAATAACACATCCAAATTAAAACATTTCAGAAAACCTTCAATAAAATTTTGAAGTTTTGTATCATAATAAATCAACGTCAAACAAGCTTAAAATCCATCAAAGGATGTTGACATAGATGAAATCCAAAATTTTTTAGATAAATATCTCTTTCTATTATGAAATAATTAAAAAGTCATATAATTATAAAAGAAATAATTTAATTTGAAAATATTCTTATAATATTGTATGGGAAGCTTTGACAATGTTATAACCATAGAAAATAGCCTCACTCACCTATAAGTTAAAAGAAATCGTACCTTAATTTTGTCGAAGAGGTCATAAAGTACCTTGTTTGGAAAATGATGGAAAGATTTATTTCAAAACATATAGGGTCAAATAAGGGTATAAATTAATTTAACTCATTGTCTAGTAAATAGTAAAAATGTTTTGAAATAAATTTTTAAGAAAACATGGATGTGGATGATAAAGAGATCCCAGTAGATACTTACGTAAAAATAACCTCGAATAATAAGGGGATTGCAAAATTAACCCTTACCTTGTACATTTCCTTGGTCGGGGGGTATGTTAAACTTCTGTATAATAGTTAAATAATTGCTATAAAATTATAAAAGAACCATATACATAAATATTATATCATCCATGATCTTATAATATTGTTTTGTTAATAATATTTTTGTAGTATCAACATTTCAGTTGTTAACTGATTCGTTTTACTTTATATGATTTGTTACATAAGACTTGTTTGTTATGGATAGGATGTATTTGATTCACATAAAAGATAATATTATGTCCATAAAAATTATTTTTAATTATAAAATATAAATTAATCTTGAATGATTACGATGGGGAATGAATCTCTTCACGTTCATGGAGACAGTAATCCGTACGTACGCACAAGCGAAAATATCATTATATTGATGGAGAAATCGTATGTAATTGCATGTAATATCATATATACAGAATAATTAACATGTTATATTTATTATTCACATCAGTTATACTCATTAATATACCCATCCAAATAATGAAGTGTTTGAATAACAGACTACACCACAGTGTGGAGACGGTAATCCGTACGTACGAACGTATGGTGAATTTGTCATTGAGAGGATGGATAGAATAATGAATATGGGTGTAAAATTTTTATTATAACATAAAATTATATAGAAGATACTGGATTTATTATTTTATAATGGAAAAAACAATTAAAGAGGAAGTGGAAGAAGAAAAGAACTTGAAAGAGGTGATGAAATATTTACCTATTCTTCGGGTTCTTCCATTTGATTTGATAAAAAGGGATTCTTAGGTTGGCTTTTTGACCCATGTAAGGCCTATAGGATAAAGGGAGAAAAGTTGGGAGGATATATGGGGAGGGGTTGGCTGAGAAAAATGGATTTAGAGGTGTGAAATTAAGATAAGGGAAGTTCCCTTTTATAAGAGAGGTTAGGGTCACTTTAGGAAAAGCTTGAAATGTTATTTTATAATAAAATTATGTTCAGTTTATATTGGCTCTAAAATAAATAATTTAAAGTATAAGGTGGGTATGGGTCGAAACACTCTCAAAAAATAGTTTTTATATAGTTTTATGTCAACATATTAACCTTATCGTTTAGATTTAACTCTTAGTTAAATAGTTTGACATTTACCATGTCTTTTTGTATTTTTATATTATATGGTTAAAAAACGTACTATAACAAGCCAAGAGAACCTGATGTGGTTAATTATTAATATATATAACCTTATCTAAGTCCTTTTTCCAAACCTTATATTTTTAGTAATATTATATCAGTTAATAATATAATATTTTTTTAAATACTCAATTATGTCAATTTTGACACTATTTAGTATTTGATTTTTTTTGAAAGCCATAAAAACATTATCACTTCAAATAAAATTAATTTAAACAACCATAACATGTCATATTAAGCTATAAAATTAGTGGAATTTATCATAAGTCGCAATTTACATTTATTTGGATATTTATAATATCAATTATTTTAATATTTCATTAATAAGGTAATTACTGCATCATCATTTTGTCATAAATAAATAAATTTATTTAATGTCTAAAAATTATAAATAAAATACCATTATGTAGGAAATATTTTAATCATTCTAATTAATATTTATAGTCAAATAGATCAATTATATAACCCCATATAAAAATGTTTTACTAAAAGATACATGCTTTTGTTATTTTTGTCTTTACATTAGATTAATTAATGTAAAATGTAATTATCACTCTCAAGTGGCTCCATGGGGTCCCAAAATCAACACAAGGATTTCCATGGTCGGGCATGTATGAACCAATAGGAATAAGTTACATGTCAGGGTAATTTAATTTTCTTATAATATTATTTTTTACCCTTATTTATCGGATTTACCCTTTTACCATGGAAAATAAAATATTTAACGAAATAATTATTCATAATATCTAAAAATAAAAGTTTCTGATTTACAAAACTTGGACTTACTGGTTCCAAAATGGAATCCATTTTCAAAAATTCAAAACATAGAAGTGGCAGAAATTAATTTAATATTAATTCTCGTTATTAAAACAAAAAGTGTGTTTTTACGAAATAATAACTATCAAAAGATTGATACTTGTTTATATTTAGTTTAAATGTGAAATTACCCAAAATGTCCTAAATTATACAAAATGATAAAAATATAATATAATTATACTTTAAAACCACTCAAATGTACAATTTAACACTGTAAATTATTTTAATTAAAAAATGTATTTTTAATTAAAATTTTGTACTATTCATTAAAAATTGAATGTTTTCAGAAAAAGTACCAAAAAGTGTCCCTAAGCTAATTTCGATATTCCAAATTCCAAAATGAAGTCCAATTTGAAAATTAAAATAAATAATATTTTAAAAATTGGGTATTACTATTCATAACGTCTACTTTGATTGGTCGTGATGGGTTAGAATGTTGTTGTTGCGTACAATGCAAGATATTGCATTATTCAAAGGGAAACGTACCGCGAAAGCTTGAGGAGTTACATTCTTCCCTCCTTCAAATAATTTCATCCTCGAAATTTCTATAATACTACCACACAAAAATATTTGTGTGGTTCTTCATCATAAATTCCTCTGGTTCCCACGTTTCCCCTTCCATCTTATGGTTTCTCTATAGAACATTAACGAGAAAAGTCATCCCGTTTCTTAGAACTTCTTCTCTTGTATCAATAATTTTGACAGGATCTTCACAATAAGACAGATAAGGTTCTAGTTAAAATCCCTCATAGGTGAGTACATGCATTGGGGCAGGCATGTATTTTCTTAACAATGATATGTGGAACACATCATGAACATTGGAGAGACCTGGAGGCGTTGCAAAACTATAAGCTATAACTCTAATTCATTCTAGAATTTCAAAAGGTCCGATGTACCTGGGACTTAATTTACCATTCTTACCAAAACTTATAACTCCCTTCCATGGAGATACCTTCAATACAACTTGATCTCCTACCTGAAATTCCAAATCCTTCCATCAGTTATCAACATAGCTATTCTGCCTACTTTGAGATACTCTAATTTGGGTTTGGATAATATTCAAATTTTTTATTGTTTCCTCAACAAGTTCTGGGCCTATGAGTTTTATTTCACCAACATCATCCCAACAAGTTGGTGTGCGACATCTCTTACAACATAACGCTTCATATGGTGCCATCTAAATACTTGAATGGAATCTATTATTATAAGAAAATTCTACCAGGGGTAAATATTGATCCCACATACCTTGAAAGTCAAGTGAGAAAGATAACAACCAGTATTCTAAGGTTTGAATAGTTCGTTCTGATTGTCCATCAGTTTTAGGGTGGTAGGCAGTGCTCAAATGAAGTTCAATATCTAGGGATTTCAAAAAAAAATTCCAGAATCTTGATGTAAAATAAAGATCATGATCAGAAACAGTCGATAGGGGTACTTCATGAAGTCTTACAACTTCATTAATATATAGTATTTCTAGATGTTCAAGTATAAAATCTTCTCTTATATCAAGAAAATGTGCAGACTTGGTAAGACGATCAACAATGACCCATATTGCATCAATCCTTCAAGGAGTCTTTGGTAGCCCCATGACAAAGTCCATCATAATATTATCCCATTTCCACTCATGTATGGGAATAGGTTGCATGACTCCTCTGGGTTATTGCCTTCCAGCTTTCACTTGTTGAAAAACTATACATGTCGACACAAAATCATCAATCTCTCTCTCTTCATGTTGTCCCACAAAAAATGTTCCTTCAAATCTTTATACATGCTAGTGCTCCCAGGGTGTATAGAAAAATTGGAGCTATGAGCATCATCCAAAAATTACCTTTTTAGATCAGGTATGTTAGGAACACAAATTCTCATTCCGAATTTTAAAATTTCATCTTCATATATGAATTCACTCAATCTCCCATCATTCACAGCATTAATCTTATTTTGAAACTCCTCATCATCAGTCTAAGAACTCTTTATCCTTTTTAGTAATGATGGTCTGGAAACCCTTTGAAAAAGTATTGCTGTTTCACCTTCCATGATTATTCTCATATATATCTTTACTAGATCCATTAAAATAGTATCCCTTTCAACTCTCATCTTATTCAAAAATCCATGATCAGTTCTACTCAAAGCATATACCACCTTATTTTCCTTCCCCAGGTGGTAGTGTATAGTGAAATCATAATCTTTGAGTAGTTCAATCCATATCCTTTGCCTCATTTTAAGTTCTTTTTGTGAGAAAATATACATCAAACTCTTGTGATCAATATAAATCTCACATTTTTACCATAGAGATTGTGTATCCATATCTTTAAAGCAAAAATTACATCTTGTAACTCAAGATCACGAGTGGGATAATTTTTCTAATGAATTTTTAGTTTTCATGATGCATAGACAATAAATCTATCATTCTACATAAGGATATAACCAAGTCCTTTCTTTGAAGAACCACTATAAATAAAAAACCTACTGTTCCCTGATGGTAGAGTGAAGATAGTTGAATTGATTAATCTTATCTTTCATTCTTCAAAACATTCTTGACACTCTTTTTTCCAAACAAATTTAACCCCTTTACGTGTGAGCTTGGTTAACGAGTTAGCCAACCGAGCAAGCTCCTGGACGAAACGTCGATAATAACCTGCTAAACCAATAAAACTGCATACCATAGTTACACTTGTCAGTGCTGGATATTCTTAGATTTCCTTGGTAATTGAAGGATAAAAAAAGATTCCATCCATAGAGACAATATGACCAAGAAAATAAATCTCCTAAAGCCATAATTCACACTTGCTAAAATTCCCATATAATTGATTTCTTATAAGAGTCCTTAGGATAATGCGCAAGTGATTTTCATGATCTTCAACGCTTTTGTAGTATACCAAGATATCATCAATAAATACCACTATAAAGTTGTCAATATATTCCTTGAAAACCCTGTTCATTATATCCATGAAAACAGAGGGTGCAATAGTCAATCCAAAAGGCATTACTGTAAACTCGTAATGCCCATACTAGATTCGAAAATCTATTTTCGGAATGTATTACTTCTTTACAGACAACTGATGATACCTAGATCTAAGGTAAATATTTGAAAAATATTGAGCTCTATGAAGTTTTTCGAATAAATTATTAGTGTGATGTAGGGGATACTTTCTCTTTTTTGTTATAGCATTGATCTCCCTGTAGTCAATGCACAACCTCATAGATCTGTCTTTATTCGTAAGAAAAATGAAAGGGTATCCCCATGAAGAAAAACTAGGGCAGATAAATCCCTTTTTACTCAATTCCTGTTGTGTTTTCTTTAGTTCTACTAATTCCACAGTGTCCATTCTATAAGGGGTCTTTAATATTGGCCTTGAACCAGGAATTAAATCAATGGAAAACTCAATTTCTCATTCTGGATGATTTCCAGGTAAATCATCTGGAAACAAATCAACATAATATTACACAGTAGGTACATCCTCTAATTGAACATTCCTTTTGTCACCCATAGTTATTTCTTTTTCTTCCTCTCCTAAAATTGAATTTAGTTGAGTTACTGAGGGTGGATCTAGATAAAAATAAGGTGGTGACATTTAAGATTTAAAGATAAGGTACTCCTTATCATCATCGAGAATTGGAAACTCTTTATTCTTATAATAAATTTTTTGCATCATGGTCAGAAAGCCAATCCATACCAAAGATTATATCAAATTTAATCATGGGTATGATGATGAGATCATCAGATAAAGAGCATTTATATTCCCTAATGGGAACTGATTCACAAAACACTATTGCAATGATACTTCCCTTAGGTGTTTTGACTGACAACTCCCTTGTTAAGTTAAATTGAAAGTATCTAATTTTCTTAGCAAACTGGGAATATATGAAACAATGTGATGATCCAGAATCAAATAAAGCAATGGATAAACATGAGGAAACCATTAAATTACCTGCCCCCATGTCCTTCGAAGCTTCAAACTTAGCAGTAGCGATCACATAAGCTTAGCTTTTCTCTCTTGGCCTTTTATGAGGTAAGTTCCCTTGGCACTTAGGTCATTCATTTGAATAATGCCCCTTTTCTCTACAATTGTAGCATTCAACATTGATAGCCTCTTTCGTCCCCTTTCAATCACGAGCTTGGTGGAATTTTTCACCACACTTGGAATAGACTCCCACTCCCTTTAGGTAAGTACCAGGTTGTTTCTTCCCACATTTACCATAGGATGGATATTTAACTTTTCTCTTCTTCCCCTTATTTACATTTCCAGAGTGTTCATCAGATCTCTTTTACTCTTTCTTTTCCCTAAAATTGTAAGACTTGGAGAATTCCTTTTCTATCTTGATAGCACATGAGACTATATCATTGTACAATGAGAAGGATTGTGAGACTAATGCTTGACGGAGAAATGGTTTTCACCCATAAAATAATCGATCAATCTTACTCCTTGGGTTATGTATATAATCTGTTGCATTCCTTGCTAACCTTGTAAAGTTATTCTCATACTTTGCAACATTCTCATCCTCCTTTTGTATCAGACTCAGAAATTGCCTTTCCATATCAGCTCGATAGTCATGAAGAAATTATTTTTCTAAGAAAATCTCTTTAAACTCCCTCCATTCCATACTTGATACTTCTTCATCCTCCTTTTTTAAGTAATGACCACCATTGATCTTTTTCTCCGATGAGACGATAACCTACCATGACAACTTTTTCCCTTTCGTTACTCCCCAAAGCATGAAATATTTTATCGAAGGAACTTATCCATTGTTCAGATACAAATGGATTTTTAGACCCATTGAATGTTGGTGGTTGTTTCCCCATGAAGCGATCTAACATTTATTCTTCATGTTGTGGATCATGGTGCTCCATACGTGTAATGTTATTATTCATAACCTTTGCGAGTTGTCCCAATATGGTTATAAGATGATCAACACCAGTTGCATCACCAGCTACACTATAATTATCCTGAGCAGGAGGGAAATCCCTACATAGATTACATTCATTGATACGGTTTCCATTCCTTCCACTAGGCACCATTTATAAATAGTGGCATAAAATAGATTAGTCTATGAACCACAATACATAATTTCAAACTTGTAAAACAATTAACATAAATTGAACAGTTTATGGATATAATCCATAATAATAAAAAATAATTCCTTGAGGAAGTATATACTTATAAACCCTTCATAATGGTATGTAAAGAAAATGATAATTATCCAAATAATATCCCCCGTGAGTTTCGTAACCAGGAGTGCAGTAAGGCTTGTTATCGTGCACCAGTTCCCTTTCAAGACTAGCTCAAAGCGGTGTTTTTGGGTTTTACCCCTAGGTACATCTGTGCCAGAGCCACCTCTACCTGCTTATATTCAGACACGGATGTATTTTTTAAAAAACTCACAAAATCTCTATAATACCAAAATTCTAGGAAGTTCTTCTATACTAATTCTCAAAGTTTATCTTAGGGTAATGTTCTCAAAACAGTGTTTTTCTAAATCTAGCTTCCAAGGTTTGTACTAAACTTCCTCTGATACCAACTATAACGCCCCGACCCTAGTTACACAGATTCAGTTCATTATTACATAACATTGTAATGATACAAGAAATCATGTCCCTAATGACTGATCAGTTTAGTAGCCTTGGATGCACTAGATACATTCATAAGTTTTACATTACATCATGGAATAAAAACATCAGCAACATTTTGTACCCCTTTTACCACACTTATATCCTTAGCCTATCCAAGAAGGTCAACCATAATATACTTCTTCACATCCTTGGAAAAATAAAACAAATAAAGGGGTGAGCTTAGATGATTAGTAAGGATAACAATATAGCAGAAACTTTCATAAATAAGAATAAACATTTAAGGAAATGTATAAGACTAAAACAAAAGCCTTTTAAACTTATGCTTCAGAATAATATGGAAAATATAAAATCAAATAATTCCTTTTAATTATTCAAATGGATATTCTTCTAGTTGAATAATCACATGCAATATCAATAGCCACTTTCATAATGATGGAATGCATAATGCCAGACTTCATAACCAAATAGTCAAGGCCTTGTTCCAAGACTACAAATAATATTTTTTCAAGGCCTTATGCCAAGAAACTAATTTTTATAATGATACCTACTGATGAATCAAGGATCTATAACGGGCTCCACCCGTCACTTACTAAGTCCAATGCATTCTTCATATGAAAAGGTTTAAACATAACATAAACATTTGTATTAAAAATAGCATACAAAATGTCAATAAATAATTCATAAACCATGAATGGTGTAAAAATAAAATAACCACAGTCAAAGATATCACAGAAATTTGAATACAATATGGAAGTTCTGTATCATAATAAATCAACTTCAAACAAGCTTAGAATCCATCAAATGATGTTGACATTAAATAAATGAGAACTTTTTTTGAGAAATATCTCTTTCAAATATGAAATAATTTTAATGTAATATAATTATAAAAGAAAAATTTTATTTTTAAAATATTCTTATAAGCTTGTTTGGGAAGCTTCGACGATATTATAATGGTTGAAAATAGCCGCACTCTCTGTATAAGTTAAAAAACATTCTTAAATTAATTTTGTCAAAAAGGTCACAAAGTACCTCGTTTGGAAAACGATGGAAAGATCCTTTTCAAAACATATAGAGTCAAATAAGGGTGTAAATTACTTTTACCCATTATCTATTAAATAGTAAGAATGTTTTGAAAAACATTTTTTAAGAAAACATGGATGTGGATGATAAAGAGGTCCCAATATATACTTACGTAAAAACAACATCGGATAATAAAGAGATTGTGAAATTAACCTTTACCTTGTACTTTTCCTTGGTTTAGGGTTTGTTAGAATTCTGTATAATAGTTAAATCATCGTTATTAAATTATATGATAAACATATATGTAAATATGATATCATATATGATCTTATAATATTGCTTTGTTAATAATATTTTAGTAGTATCATCATTTTGGGTGTTAACTAATACGTTTTCCTTTATATGCTTGGTTACGTAGGCCATGTTTGTTATGGATAGGATTTATTTTATTCATATAAAAAATTATATTCTGTTTATAAACATTATTTTTAATCATAAAATGAAAATTATTCTTGAATGATTACGATGGGGAATGAATCTCATCGCGTTCATAGAGATGGAAATCCGTACGTACGCACGAGCAAAAATATCATTATATTGATGGGGAAATAGTATGTAGTTGGATGTTATGTCATTTATACAGAATCATTAACATGTTATATTTATTATTTACATCAGTTATACTCATTATTATTCCTATACAAATAATTAAGTGTTTGAATAACAAACTACACCACAACGTGGAGACGGTAATCTGTATGTATGCAAGTATGGTGACTTTGTCATTTATAGGATGGATATATTCATGGATATGGTTGTAAAATTTTAACAATAACATCACATTATATAGAAGATACTGGATTTATTATTCTATGATGGAAACAACAAAGAAAAAGGAAGTGGAAGAAGAAAAAAACTTGAAAGAGGTGATGAAATATTTACCTCTTCTTCGGATTCTTCCTTTTGATTTGATCAAAAGGGTTTTTTATGTGGGATTTATGACCAAAGGAAGGACTCTATGATTAAGGGAGGAAGTTTATATTTTTTATGGGGTTTTCTGAGAAATTTTTTTTGGAGGTGTGAAATTAAGAGAATGGGAAGTGCCCTTTTATAATGGAGGTGAGGGTCACTTTAGGAAAAGCCTGAAATATTATTTTATAATAAAATAATTTTCAGTTTCTAATGGATCAAAAATGAATTATTTAATTTATAATGTGTCTATGGGTCAAAAAATGATCAAACAATAGGTTTTAGATAGGTTTAGGTTGTCATATTAACCATATATTTTAGATTCAACTCTTAGTTAAATAGTTTTACATTTTCGATGTATCGTTGTATTTTTATATTATATGGATAACAAACTTACTATAACAATCCAAACAAACCCCATGTGGTTCATTATTAATATATATAACCTTATCAAAGTCCTTTTTCTGAACATTATATTTTTAGTAATATTATATCAATTAATAATATAATATTTGTTTTAAAAACTCAATTATGTCAATTTGGACACTATTTAGTATTTGATTTTTTTGAAAGACATAAAAACATTATCACTTCGAATAAAATTTATTTAACCAATCCTAACATGTCATATTAACCTAAAAATTTAGTGTAATTCGTCATAAGTCTAAATTTTCATTTATTTGGATATTTATAATATCAATTATTTTAATATCACATTATTAAGGTAATTACTACATCATCATTGTGTCATACATAAATTAAATTATTTAATGTCTAAAAATTATAAATAAAATACCATTATGTAGGAAATTGTTTTATATTTATAATTAAAATTTATAGTCAAAGAGATCAATTATATAACACCATATAAAATTGTTTTACTAAAAGATGCATGCTTTTGTTATTTTTTTCTTTACTTTAGATTAATTAATGTAAAATTCCATTATCACTCCCAAGTGGCTCCATGGGGTCCTGAAATCTACCGAAGGATGACCATGGTTGGACATGTATCAACCAATAAGAATAGGACACATGTTAGGGTAATTTAATATTATTATAATATTATTTTTTAACCTTATTTACCGGATTTACCCTTTAACCATGGTAAATAAAATATTTATCGAAGTAATTATTCATAATATATAAAAATAAAAGTCACCTATTTAAAAATTTTGGACCGCATGATTCCAAATATGGAATCCATTTTTTCAAATTCAAAACCCATAAGTGGCAGAAATTAATTTAAAATTCATTCCCATTGTCAAAAAACGTGTTTTTAAGAAATAATAACTATCAAAAGTTCGACACTTGTTTATGTTTAGTTTAAATGTAAAATTGCACACAATGACCTAAATTATATTAAATTATAAAAATATTATTTAATTTTACTTTAAAACCACTCAAATTTATAATTTAACACTATAAATTGTTTCGATTAAAAAAGTTGTTTTTAATTAAAATTTATTACTATTCATCAAAAAATTGAAAGTTTTCAGAAAAGTACCAAAAATTAACCCTAAGATAATTTCGATATTCTGATTAAAAAATAAAGTCCATTTTAAAAAATAAAATTTATAAAATTTCAAAAGATTGTATTACTATTCATAATGGCTAGTTTGATTGGTCGTGGTGCGTTAGAATCTCGAAGTTGCGTACAATGCAAGCTATTGCATTATTCAAAGGGAAACGTACCATGGATGCCTGGTGTGTTACACTACAGTACCATAGATCAATCAAAATTACCACAACTATGTCATGTTTTCCCTTTACAATGACATGGAACAACATTATATACAAACAAACAAAGTAAAAAAATTAAGTTGTTAGATAAATATCCTAGTATATTCCCATCAAGTGTTCGATAATCAATTCAATAACAACTAAACCATTTAGGATATCAATTTTAATTAAAAAGGCATGGAGAAACATTTAATAGTTTTCAAAAAAATATATGCTTCCAAATCAAGATGTGGAAGATATATCTATTAGGATTTAATAAAAATTCTATTATAAAAATGTATATAAAACGTCTTTTATTAATAGAACATTTTTATAATGAATGGTATGTATAATCAATTTAGGAAACAATCCCTATTATTATAAGACTTGATTTAAATCAGTGTCTAGTTATAAGATCCTCACACTTACTGATCATCTATACATCTCATGTATGTGTGAACACACGAATCAAAACCCCACTATGGAATATTAATCCACACACCATTAGTGGAAAAATAATGGGAAAGCATGCCAAAAATTGGTTTATTTTTTTTTCATTGTCAACCTATTTATATGGAGTGAGAGTCTTAGCGTGCTTATACTAAACACCTATTTAATACATAGGATCATATTTGCTTCAAAAAATTGGCCAATCATTAATTCATTCTTTTTAAAATCATTAATTTCAAATCAATTTATCATACACAATTCAATTTCCCAATTTCATGTTCAATATACCTTTTCAATTTCAAAATTAAATCATACATTTTCTTCAAATTCATACCCCTTTCAAATAATTTTTCATTTTAAACCAATTTTTGGATGACTTAATATCAAATAATTTCATCAAATCATCTATTAATTTAATCGATTTTTTTTCTAAAAATCCACCCAAACATTTTAATTCCATTAAAATTGGGTGTTTTCAAAATTTCCATGTCTTTTGAAAATCAAACATAAATTCATCACAAATATATGTATCATTAAATCTAAATTAAATTCAGTAAATAATTTATGGTTTCAATTGTGGGATAAAAAATAATAGAACCAATTATCTTTAATCACATGATCAAATATACACAACACCCGTAATGGGATACGCTAATGAAGAAGGAAGAAAAAAAGATCAAGGTAGAAAACCTGTAATAAAGATCCATGAAATACATGATTAGATCCATCAATAACATAATAATATATATCCCTCTAATCAGTATTGAAGGGATGATTGGGAGAAACCAACTTAGAGGATATTCACTTACCAGAGAGGGATTAAGATCTTCCACTGGTACTTGGATTTTCAAGAGAAGAGGTTTTTAGATCCAAGGAATCCCATAGAGAGCCAAAAAAATAAAAAAAAAATTGAATAAGGTTATGTGGAGCATTGGTCATATTAAATGGGGCATCCTGATATTTTTAATTACAAATTTGGAAGATTAAAAACACACATACATGGTTTAATGTTTGGGCCACATGATTAGTATTTAATGTGTTCCCTAACCATGAACCATTACAAGTATTATGAATAGGGTACATGTCTTGGACACAAAAAATTGTTTAACCTTTCACAAACTTTTCAAACCCCCACTTTCCAAGAGTTCACAATTTGGAGGGGTGGCCCCATGGTTTGGAAAAACTGTGCACCGCCATCTAGTGGCTAAATATAGGGTGAATGATTTTCTGTGCCAAACCGCATGGTTTTACCTAACTATGTGGCAATCGTTCACAAATCCATGCACTTCCAAAAATTTTCATATGTCACAAAAAACAACATGAGGCAAGCCTCTATCAAGTTATGGTCAAAACAAGGGTCTAGAAGTACCTAAAAAAGGTAACTTGATGTTTCATATGATTTTATCAAATTATTTTTATTCAACTGGCATAACTCTATGATTCTCTTTAGTAAATTTAAATTAATATCAACACACATAACATCAAATTTTTCATGATATATGAATTATAAACAAATCATGAAATTAAAAAAACAGATTATCTAATTTTTTTTAAAAAAATCATTTTTATTAATAAATCTTTATTCTATAGGGGAACACTCATGAAAAAGATAAAAAGGATATAATATTCCATTCACCATAGGTAAAATCTGTCACATTCATAAATTTTCATATTAATTTCACATAACAGTCCAAAATCATCACATGCACTAAGATAAAAAAATCTTGCACAAGCATACAAATCAAAGGAACCCATCCATCATACAACAAAATTATCCACTTTTTGTAGAACTCACTCACCCACATGGTTTTAAAATGTGTTATAACATAACTCTCCATGATATTTAAAGTATACAATCTCTTTATATGCTTAAGGTCATAAAATATATAAACAATATGAGATAAATATCATTTAGGGATATAAGAACACCATGCCATAACCACTAAACAAGCACATTCATTGTCAAAAAATCATACCATCTTTCAACACAACCAAAATGGTAAATCAAAGCGTCAACCCATTAATCACGATTTTTTAAAAATAATTTTATTATGGAAATATGAAATTTACTCATGGTTATAAGATTTATAAGGGCTGTCAAAATTATATAGTTATTCACAACCATATACAGTAAGCATGCTTTGTTAAAAAATGAAAACATTAGAAAAATAGGTTATCATGTTATGCATTTTAACAATGGGAAAAATATAATTCATTAATAATCATGCTATAATAGGAATGGAAACAACACAGTTTTAAAAAAATAGCTCTAAAATTAATTACCATTTTACTCTTTCCTTTTAGTTTATATGAAAAATTCAACGACAAATAATAGTTCATTAGAAACCACAACATGGGAAAAGTTAGATAAATAAAATTTCATTATTTACATTATTAAATTCATTAACTGTAACACCCCAAGCTTCCACGGTACGTTTCCCTTCGAATAATGTGATAGCGTGTGTTGTACGCAACCTCGAGTTCTAACACACACCACAACTAATTAAACTAGCCGTTGTGAATAGTAATACCTAATTTTTGAAATAATATATATTTTATATTTCAAAATGGACTTCATTTTTGGATTCGGAATATCGAAATTATCCTAGGGTGAAATTTTGGTACTTTTCGGATAACTTTTATATTTTGATGAATAGTGAAAATTACTAAATTTTAATTAAAAACAACTTTTTTAATCAAAATAATTAATAGTGATAAATTGTGAATTTGAGTGGTTTTAAAGTATATTTAGAATATATTTTTACCACTTAATATAATGTTGGTCATTGGACATAATTTTACAATTAAACCGAACATAAACAAGTGTCAATCTTTTGATAGTTATTATCTCTTAAAAACACGCTTTTTGTTTTGACAGCGGGAATTAATTTTAAATTAATTTCTGCCACTTCTGTGTTTTGAATTTAGAAAAATGGATTCCATATTTGGAATCAGGATTTCCAAATTGTGTAAATAGGTAAATTTTATTTTTAGACATTTTGAATAATTACTGCGGTAAATATTTTATTTACCATGGTTAAGGGTAAATCCGGTAAATAAGGGTTAAAAAATAATATTATAATAATACAAAATTACCCTAAAACGTGTCCTAACCTTATTGGTGGACACATACCCGACCATGGGCATCCTTGGGTCGATTTGGGGACCCCATGGAGCCACTTGTATGTGGTAGGGACACATTATATTAATAAAGTTAAAATAAAAATAAAAATGGCATAAGCTTACATTTTTTAGAAGAACAATTTTTACATAGGGTTATACATGTTGGATTTTCTATTATAAATATTCATTAGAAAGATAAAAAGATTTACTACATAATGATATTTTATTTATAATTTTTAGACATCAAATAATTTAAATTATTAATGACACAATAATGATGCAATGTTAACTCATTAATAAATCATTTAAATAAAAAATATTATAATGATTAAAATATTATCTAAAACCTGTCCAATTATTATTGGTTGATTTTATTTAGAATATTAGTCATCGTATCTTCGACCTAAATGATTTTTGGACCATTATAAACCGAATATAATTATATTATAAAGTAATACTTTCACTCTTTCCTAAAGAGCCCCTCCTCTCCCTTATAAAAGGAGACCACTTCTACTCATTCCTCACACCTCTCAAGACACTTGGCTCGTCCAAACCCTGCCCAAATAATCTCCCCACATCCCTCTCCTCATCCTTGAAGCTTCCCCTTAGACAGAAAGCATTTCAAGAAGTCCTTTGGTTCCAACCAAAGTGAGTTACCTAAATTAAAGGTAACGTTTGCTCTTAAATTATTTTCATTTATTTTGCTTCTCCAACCCCCAAAATCTTTTTATTTCCTTTCTTTTGTAACAACACCAGTATCCACAATATACTAGGATGTTGTTATAAGAAGGATTCAAACTACACATACACACAACTCCATCTAATGGATGATAAACATAATGTTTTTGTGGATGGCAAACTAACGCCTCACGAAACGATGATTGTTCAAATACATCTTACCGCCTCTCATGGTGGCCATTATGATGGCACTGTAATTAAATATGATATTAATGATATATATTTTATATATAATCTTCTGTAATTCCATTTTATTTCATACCATTATTCGTTTCATGTTGTATATACATACGATAATTTCATTTGAGGAAGTGCGGACTACCGCCCCCTTAAAATGATATGACTCGTTCATACCACACATGGAACGAATAAAGGATAGTGTTAATGAACTTATGTAACATATATAAAATATTATATTATACTAGAATAGTAATATACCTATGTATCATTTGGATTCGATTCTTTTAAAATAAAAATTAAATGGAAGTAGCGTTCGTGAGTACGTACAGACTACCGTCTCCACGAACGCGATGAGATTCATTATCCATCGTATCCATTCAAGTATAATTATCATTTGATGATTTAAAAATGATGTTTAAGGACTTGATACCATTCTGTATTTGAATAATACACATCCCATTAATAACGAATATGGCTCACATAACAAAGAATATAAAGTAAAATGAACC
Organism: Viscum album; assembly: GCA_963277665.1. Lineage (NCBI taxonomy): Eukaryota > Viridiplantae > Streptophyta > Magnoliopsida > Santalales > Viscaceae > Viscum > Viscum album. The sequence continues at coordinate 539,486,594 of OY728142.1, read as the reverse complement.
CGTTAACACCCGAAATGACGATAATTCTAAGATATTATTAACAAATCAATGTTAAAAGATCATATATGATATCACATTAAAGTAAACGATTCTTGTATTATTCAATAACAATTATTTCACCATTATACAGGAGGTAAACCTACCATCGACCAAGGAAAAAGTACAAAGTAAGGGATTCTCTTATCTCACTTTCAATTCCGTGAGATTTCCATTGTTCGCTACTAAATTATTGAAAGTGGTGTATTGTGTACTTCCATGATTCACTTTATATTCATGTTATTCTGTAAATCATTTGGTGGTTATTAACTTTTGGCCATGCGACTCAGTTGATTAACGTGGTAAGGGGTTTCTTGTCTCACTTTTAATTCCGTGAGAATTCCATTGATCACCACTTAATTATTGCATGTGGTGTATGTGTACTACCCATGATTGTATTCATTGTGTAATATACTTTATTTTATGGGTATTTACATCATCATGGTATGATCTTTCTTTCATGGGTGTTTGTTTCTTAAGTTACCTAATCAATAAGGGAATTAGAGATTTCAATTTCCACTCATTTGGCTTTACGCATATTTCATTGATTATATTACCCCAAGATTATGTGTGGAATCACTATTCATTTGATTATGTCATAATTTCCACTCCCCTTCCTGTGGATATACTTTTGATACACATAATCACTCCATTGAAAATTCTCAAGTCATTGATATGAATTTGATAAGAGTAATTTTAACTCTTTCACCATTTGTTGAGTTAAACATCCAATTCGTTGGTGTTGTTTTTACAGGAATATGTGTGAATATACTTTGATTTTTTTACACTGAATATCCAATCATATTTAGTGTATTTATATTTTTCACACATAATTATGTTGTTGATTTATCCTTAACCTAAGGATATGGCCTTTATGAGAGATTTCATCTCAACTTACATTCCATTGAGACTTCTTTGTTGATATACACCAAATCACTTTTATGTGGTGTATATAATGTACTTTGACATAGTATGTCATGAATTCCCTTTATTCTCATGATATTACAAAGTTTTGATTACCTCAATTATTTTCATTCAAGTGTCTCTCTTTTGGTTAGAATCTCTAACTAAAATACCATTTTTAAATGTTTTAAAGACTTATTCATCTAAATCTTTCTCATTAATGTCCATGTTTTAAAAATGGTTTTAAGGATTTATTTATATGGACATTAAAGTTTAGAAATTAAAAATCCTTTTAAAAAGTTTCAAAGTGGTATGGGACACTTTGATTCAAAAATCTATTTTTAAATGGCTTCTTGATAAATAGTGTGACTTTTAAATGTTTTCAAGAAAAGGGGGATATTTCTCTCAAATAGTTTTGATGATTATTTTCATCTATGTCAACATCCTTAATTATTCTTGATTTAGGTTAATGTGATACAATACAATCTTCCATATTGTATCGAATGAGTTATGTTTGACTGTGGATGTGCTATTTTTATACCATTCATGGTTTGTGGTAAAAGTATTGACATTTTGTATGCTAGTTTTAATACGAATGTTTATGTTATGTTTAAACCTGTTCATATGAGGAATGCATTGGACTTAATAAGTGACGGGTGGAGCCCGCTATAGCTCCTCGATGCATCGGTAGGTCTCATGAGGCAAACTAGTGTCTTGGCACAAGGCCTTGGCAAAATCTTATTTGTAGTCTTGGCACGAGGCCTTGGCTATGTGGTTATGATAGTCTGGCATTATGCATTCCATCATTATGAAAGTGGTTATTGATATTGCATGTGATCATTCGACTAGTAGAATATCCATGTGAGTAAGTAAATGGCATTATTTCATTTTACCTTTTCCATTTTATGCTGAAGTTCAAATTTAAAAGGCTTTTGTTTTAGTTATAAATTGCCTTAAGTGTTTATTCTTATTTATGAAAGCTTCTGCTATAATGTTATCCTTACTGAGCATCCGAGCTCACCCCTTTCAATGTTTTATTTTTCCCAGGATTATGAAGAAGTAATTTATGAATGACCTGCAGGGGTAGTATGAGGGGATATGAGGACAAGATGTTTTTTTTATGATGTAATGTAAAAATTTATGGATGTATCTAGTTATTCCAAGGCTACTAAACTAATCGGTCTTTCGAGACTTGATCTTTCTCGTGATCATGCCAATGTTATGTAATAATGCACTGACTCTGGGTAACTAGGGTCGGGGCGTTACAGTTGGTATCAGAGGAAGTTTAGTACAAACCTTGGAAGCTAGATTTAGATAAACTCTGATTAGAGCACGTAAACCTAAGATGAACTTTGAGGATTAGTATAGAAGAACTTCCTAGAATTTTGGTATTGTAGAGATTTTGTAAGTTTTCCGAGCAATACATCCCTGTCTGGATACGAGCAGGTAGAGGCGGCTCTGGCACAGATGTACCTAGGGGTAAAACCCGAAAACACCGCTTTGAGCTAGACTCGAACGGGAACTGGTGCACGACAACGGGCCTTGCTGCACTCTTGGTTACGACACTCCCGGGGGATATGCTTTGGTAAATTCACAAGATTAGTATAAACCATTATTAAGGGAATACAAAAAAAAATGCCCCTAAGAATATATGTCGGCAAATAGATAGTGGATAACCTAGATTTTAACATAGGGTACCCCAAGTTAGGATATATTGTTCAATTACAAGATTATCCTATTATGTCTATTTTTTTACATTCTTATTAGATAAGTATTCAAAAACCCTAATTGTATTTTCTTTTGTTAGTTGAAACATGGAGGGAGCAAGATCACGAACAACTCTTCTCTCTCTTCCTGAAGAACTACTTACAATTATTATCCAGAAGTCATGCGCAGACGATGTTGAAACTTTTTCAAATGTCCATGTTACATGCAAACAACTTTATGAGACATCCAATACCTCTAGCATTGCACGATTATTTCAAGGATCAAGTACCGACTATGGGATAATTTTGCGCTCTCAACTTTCTTACCACGCTAAGCGTGGGAAGTACCATCAGGGGCTTTTCAAATTATTCACTTTATCTCAAAATTACGATGCACTAAATGATTTTCTAGATGCTGCAGAAGAGGGAGACCTTCGAGCAGCCTATATGTATCAAATTATATATTTATGTCTTTTGGGATATACGAATACTGATTTACCAAAATCTTATTTTGAAATATTTGAAGATGAATCAGTGAGAATTTTTCTAAAAAAACATGTTAATGACGATGTCTCAAAATTATATATAAGAAATACCTATTTTTTTTATGATGCATCGATGCTTCCATCGATATAATCCAAAATGGATGAGGAGTTTTTGGGTAAAGGAAGTAGATGATTTTGAAAAATTCCTGAGGTACCATTGTGACACATGAACGCATTCTACCAAAATGCAAATACGCCTAGTCTCTCCAGAGTTCATGTTGTGATCCACATACCTCTAGTGACAAAATACATGCCTGACCCAATGCATGTACTCACCTATGAAGAATTATAACTGGAACTCGATCTATCTTATTGTGGAGAGCCTATCAGAATTCTTCATACCAAAGATCAAGTGTTGAGAAACCGGATGACTTGTCTAGTAAAAGATCTATGGAGAAATCATAAGATGGAAGAGGCAATGTGGGAACCCGAGGAACATATGATGAAGAACCTATGTGGAAATAAATGGATGGTGAAATGTTTAAAAGTGTTAGTGCTCTTTATTGATGGGTTTACTTTGGAATAATTTTCTCTTGTATTTGTAACCCCATAGTTTGCCATGTGAGAATGATATTTGAGGAAGAATTGTCTCTTCTATTGTGGATATAGGTATAAATAACCATTTGGTTTTATATGATCATTGAGGTTTGAGAAAATGATAAGTTATTATAATTTGGGATGAAAATGCAAAGTATGATATAACATTTTTGGTTAAATTATGTTATTTTGAGGAATTTATCTCATTTTGGTAATATTATAAAATATAGTTTTTGAAAAAGGACAACACGTAGACCGTATGACAACCCGTCGCGTCGGAAAAAGCTGTGGGAATCGAACCCACATCCAAAGTGCGATTGGGATTTATCGCCTACCACTGGACTACGTGAAGTCCCTGGTTAGTGTGACTTTTTTTTTGTTGTTAAATGATTTTATTGATCAATAATAAGATGATTTGGGTTCTTATTTCTTATCAAATGAATACCCTTGGTATAGGAAAATGATTTGGTGATTAAGTGATAAATGTTATTTTGGAAGATGTTCACTTTGTTGGGAACACTATATGCCCAAGGAAAATCGAATACAATGGGGTTTCATTTGTAGAGTAATGGTGGATTTTTATCTACGTTTTTATTGTTTATTTATAGTGATTTGGGTTATTTATGGAAATGATTAACCTATAACAGAGAATATGTGATAATGTTAATTACTTTTAAGTATGTGACTTTAAGAGTATTTGATGTCATTTGGAGATACAATGTAACATGGGAGACTACATAATCAAATTCTTCTATGTTTTGGGTTTCAATATTAGTTTGGATTATATTAAAGGATTTTAAGGACAATTGGTTATTGAATGGTATCTATTTAAATTTGGGGTATTGTTGGTTTAATTTTAGAAAATTAAGATTAGTGCATATTTATCTCAATGAATATCCTTTTGGGGGATCATTAGATCATTCACTAACCATTTTGGTTTTGATTAATCTTCAAAGAAAATGTAAATATATGGTTTATCCTGCATGGATCATGTGATTCTATAGAAGTTATTATAGCTCTTCCAGTGTGACCAAGTCTTCTTGAATACTCATCGTTTAAAAAAAAATTGAGTTAGTGGTGGAAATTTATTAAAGAATGAAAATCTACTTAAAATGTAAGTATATCTCATGATGTTCTTAGTCAATATCATAAATGAATTCCTCTTCCTTATGTAATTTAACTTAAAAAAAAATGTTGTCCGTTTACTTTCCTACTAGGAGACTAATGGTCGTTTTTCCCAACACAAGTTTGTGGTTTTCTCATTGTTAACTTTCTCCTGATCATGATTTCTATCCCTCTCCATCAGAACTTGACACTTATTTTATCATCCATATCCATGTTTTCTTACATGGAATCCTAGTATGGGTTATCTTGGATGACCCTTATACCTCTCTTTAATTCTTTTAAAGTGATAGTTTTATTGACTCTTTTTCCGATGTGGGACTTTCCATTGTATTCCCAAGCAAAATTTTAAAAAATTGCGAGGACGCAATTTATTGAAGGAGGGGAGAATGTAACACCCCAAGCTTCCACGGTACGTTTCCCTTCGAATAATGCGATAGCGTGTGTTGTACGCAACCTCGAGTTCTAACACACACCACAACTAATTAAACTAGCCGTTGTGAATAGTAATACCTAATTTTTGAAATAATATATATTTTATATTTCAAAATGGACTTCATTTTTAGATTCGGAATATCGAAATTAGCCTAGGGTGAAATTTTGGTACTTTTCGGATAACTTTTATATTTTGATGAATAGTGAAAATTACTAAATTTTAATTAAAAACAACTTTTTTAATCAAAATAATTAATAGTGATAAATTGTGAATTTGAGTGGTTTTAAAGTATATTTAGAATATATTTTTACCACTTAATATAATTTTGGTCATTGGACATAATTTTACAATTAAACCGAACATAAACAAGTGTCAATCTTTTGATAGTTATTATCTCTTAAAAACACGCTTTTTGTTTTGACAGCGGGAATTAATTTTAAATTAATTTCTGCCACTTCTGTGTTTTGAATTTAGAAAAATGGATTCCATATTTGGAATCAGGATGTCCAAATTGTGTAAATAGGTAACTTTTATTTTTAGACATTTTGAATAATTACTGCGGTAAATATTTTATTTACCATGGTTAAGGTTAAATCCGGTAAATAAGGGTTAAAAAATAATATTATAATAATACAAAATTACCCTAAAACGTGTCCTAATCTTATTGGTGGACACATACCCGACCATGGTCATCCTTGGGTCGATTTGGGGACCCCATGGAGCCACTTGTATGTGGTAGGGACACATTATATTAATAAAGTTAAAATAAAAATAAAAATGGCATAAGCTTACATCTTTTAGAAGAACAATTTTTACATAGGGTTATACATGTTGGATTTTCGATTATAAATATTCATTAGAAAGATAAAAATATTTCCTACATAATGATATTTTATTTATAATTTTTAGACATCAAATAATTTAAATTATTAATGACACAATAATGATGCAATGTTTACCTCATTAATAAATCATTTAAATAAAAAAATTATAATGATTAAAATATTATCTAAAACCTGTCCAATTCTTATTGGTTGATTTTATTTAGAATATTAGTCATCTTATATTCGACCTCAATGATTTTTGGACCATTATAAACCGAATATAATTATATTATAAAGTAATACTTTCACTCTTTCCTAAAGAGCCCCTCCTCTCCCTTATAAAAGGAGACCACTTCTACTCATTCCTCACACCTCTCAAGCCACTTGGCTCATCCAAACCCTGCCCAAATAAGATCCCCACATCCCTCTCCTCATCCTTGAAGCTTCCCCTTATGTAGAAAGCATTTCAAGAAGTCCTTTGGTTCCAACCAAAGTGAGTTACCTAAATTAAAGGTAACGTTTGCTCTTAAATTATTTTCATTTATTTTGCTTCTCCAACCCCCAAACTCTTTTTATTTCCTTTCTTTTGTAACAACACCAGTATCCACAATATACTAGGATGTTGTTATAAGAAGGATTCAAACTACACATACACACAACTCCATCTAATGGATGATGAACATAATGTTTCTGTAGATGGAAAACTAACGCCTCACGAAACGATGATTGTTCAAATACATCTTACCGCCTCTCATGGTGGCCATTATGATGGAACTGTAATTAAATATGATATTAATGATATATATTTTATATATAATCTTCTGTAATTCCATTTTATTTCATACCATTATTCGTTTCATGTTGTATATACATACGATAATTTCATTTGAGGAAGTGCGGACTACCGCCCCCTTAAAATGATATGACTCGTTCATACCACACATGGAACGAATAAAGGATGGTGTTAATGAACTTATGTAACATATATAAAATATTATATTATACTGGAATAGTAATATACCTATGTATCATTTGGATTCGATTCTTTTAAAATAAAAATTAAATGGAAGTAGCGTTCGTGCGTACGTACGGACTACCGTCTCCACGAACGCGATGAGATTCATTATCCATCGTATCCATTCAAGTATAATTATCATTTGATTATTTAAAAATGATGTTTAAGGACTTGATACCATTCTGTATTTGAATAATACACATCCCATTAATAACGAATATGGCTCACATAACAAAGAATATAAAGTAAAATGAACCCGTTAACACCCGAAATGACGATAATTCTAAGATATTATTAACAAATCAATGTTAAAAGATCATATATGATATCACATTAAAGTAAATGATTCTTGTATTATTCAATAACAATTATTTCACCATTATACAGGAGGTAAACCTACCATCGACCAAGGAAAAAGTACAAAGTAAGGGATTCTCTTATCTCACTTTCAATTCCGTGAGATTTCCATTGTTCGCTACTAAATTATTGAAAGTGGTGTATTGTGTACTTCCATGATTCACTTTATATTCATGTTATTCTATAAATCATTTGGTGGTTATTAACTTTTGGCCATGCGACTCAGTTGATTAACGTGGTAAGGGGTTTCTTGTCTCACTTTTAATTCCGTGAGAATTCCATTGATCACCACTTAATTATTGCATGTGGTGTATGTGTACTACCCATGATTGTATTCATTGTGTAATATAATTTATTTTATGGGTATTTACATCATCATGGTATGATATTTCTTTCATGGGTGTTTGTTTCTTAAGTTACCTAATCAATAAGGGAATTTGAGATTTCAATTTCCACTCATTTGGCTTTACGCATATTTCATTGATTATATTACCCCAAGATTATGTGTGGAATCACTATTCATTTGATTATGTCATAATTTCCACTCCCCTTCCTGTGGATATAATTTTGATACACATAATCACTCCATTGAAAATTCTCAAGTCATTGATATGAATTTGATAAGAGTAATTTTAACTCTTTCACCATTTGTTGAGTTAAACATCCAATTCGTTGGTGTTGTTTTTACAGGAATATGTGTGAATATACTTTGATTGTTTTACACTGAATATCCAATCATATTTAGTGTATTTATATTTTTCACACATAATTATGTTGTTGATTTATCCTTAACCTAAGGATATGGCCTTTATGAGAGATTTCATCTCAACTTACATTCCATTGAGACTTCTTTGTTGATATACACCAAATCACTTTTATGTGGTGTATATAATGTACTTTGACATAGTATGTCATTAATTCCCTTTATTCTCATGATATTACAAAGTTTTGATTACCTCAATTATTTTCATTCAAGTGTCTCTCTTTTGGTTATAATCTCTAACTAAAATACCATTTTTAAATGTTTTAAAGACTTATTCATCTAAATCTTTCTCATTAATGTCCATGTTTTAAAAATGGTTTTAATGATTTATTTATATGGACATTAAAGTTTAGAAATTAAAAATCCTTTTAAAAAGTTTCAAAGTGGTATGGGACACTTTGATTCAAAAATCTATTTTTAAATGGCTTCTTGACAAATAGTGTGACTTTTAAATGTTTTCAAGAAAAGGGGGATATTTCTCTCAAATAGTTTTGATGATTATTTTCATCTATGTCAACATCCTTAATTATTCTTGATTGAGGTTAATGTGATACAATACAATCTTCCATATTGTATCGAATGAGTTATGTTTGACTGTGGATGTGCTATTTTTATACCATTCATGGTTTGTGGTAAAAGTATTGACATTTCATATGCTATTTTTAATACGAATGTTTATGTTATGTTTAAACCTGTTCATATGAGGAATGCATTGGACTTAATAATTGACGGGTGGAGCCCGCTATAGCTCCTCGATGCATCGATAGGTCTCATGAGGCAAACTAGTGTCTTGGCACAAGGCTTTGGAAAAATCTTATTTGTAGTCTTGGCACGAGGCCTTGGCTATGTGGTTATGATAGTCTGGCATTATGCATTCCATCATTATGAAAGTGGTTATTGATATTGCATGTGATCATTCGACTAGTAGAATATCCATGTGAGTAAGTAAATGGCATTATTTCATTTTACCTTTGCCATTTTATGCTGAAGTTCAAATTTAAAAGGCTTTTGTTTTAGTTATAAATTGCCTTAAGTGTTTATTCTTATTTATGAAAGATTCTGCTATAATGTTATCCTTACTGAGCATCCGAGCTCACCCCTTTCAATGTTTTATTTTTCCCAGGATTATGAAGAAGTAATTTATGAATGACCTGCAGGGGTAGTATGAGGGGATATGAGGACAAGATGTTTTTTTTATGATGTAATGTAAAAATTTATGGATGTATCTAGTTATTACAAGGATACTAAACTAATCGGTCTTTCGAGACTTGATCTTTCTCGTGATCATTCCAATGTTATGTAATAATGCACTGACTCTGGGTAACTAGGGTCGGGGCGTTACATTAACCTCCCGAAACTACCATAATAAATCATGATGAATATACCTCTTCTAAGACTCTAATCTATACGAAACACCACTTTCCATGGTTATTTGGTCAGATTATAGTCCTTGAATCAGATCATGGGGGGATAAAATATAGTTTTTTAACTGGTCTCCCTAACTTATGTCATGCACCAAGGTTGACTAGAAATGTTTCCCTACAAACCCATGCAATACCCAGAGTTACTAACTCCAAAAATCATAATATATCTCAAATTAAACCTATGACACCACTTTTTCATGACCCCATCCCTCCAAACGTACCACTCCAAGTATGGTAAATGAGAAAGGGAGATAATGAACCATGAGTTCCACCTCCTATAGTCCATGGGTTGGAGAATAACACTGAGGGTATAAAAGAGGTCACACATATGGGAGACATTACCCTCAATATAAAGAAAATTAGGATAGGGAGATAGGATATCAACCACCAAACAACTTTGTATGTTAAAATCCAAAATATATCATAATATATGAAATGTATTATTAATACAATGAGATTATCCTAGTAAAATATCAAAGATAATTCTACAGTACAAACTCAATAAAAGATCCAATTCCCATGAAAGTAATGTCTAGATTAGTCCACAAAGTCTTCTTTGAAACCAAAAAATGGATTACATATACATAGGGTTAGAATAACATGTATACTTAGTTGCATCATGCCCAAATAATTTCATGAAAATGGGATAATAACATACTAATTACCCAATGAACAAAAAACTTAATCACCAAGAACCTATCAGATCAACTATTTCTCAATCTCACCAAGGATCGATCATCAAATAAAAAATACAATTATAGTAACAAAATATGAATCATATCAACAAAAGGGTAATGTACACCACTATTACACTAGTGTTCCACTCTTACACCCCAACATCATATGTACTGGTGCTCCCTTATCTTATGTATATAAATCTTTCCAGAAGAAACCTAGATAATCAAATCACATTTATCTCGAAGACAGCTGGTCCATCACATCACATTTCATCTCTCCCAAAGGCACATAGGATGTCACATCACATATCACCCAAAGAAACAAAGGACATCACATCAAATCTCACCTAAAGACACCTAAACCATCACATCACATCTCAATCACAACTCTAATCAAAGTAGTAGGGTATCATGAACATGAAGGACATAAATCCCATTCCCTCCTCCTACCATGATCTTACCTCACCAGGAACCACCTCATAATTTCATTAAACATCAACAATTGTGAAACTTTGACTTATGGACACCAAATCCCATGAATAACAAACTCATTTGGAAGAGGGATCATGGAATAGGGGGAATCCATCCATACATCTTCACTATTTGGATGTTATAAAAACACACTAGAAACATTTGGGTGTCTGGAAGAGTGCTCTATGCAGGTGGGGTGAATATTGAAATCACACTAAAAATACAATATATAGTAGTTACACACAAACCCAACCTATAATTTCAAAAAATAAAAACCACCCTACAACACAACCTCTACATCACCACTATCCTATGTTAATATCATTGTCAGAACTAATGAATAACACTACAGAACCACCACACACAAGACATACAGTCCCACATTCAATTTAAAGTTCTACCATTTTCAAAATTATTATGTTTTATTCAAATCTAATTCACAAAGACATTCCATTTCATGTTTACAAAACTAAGTAATTAATCATTAAATTAATTTAATTCAAAAACATATATCAATTTCATTGTTCTCATTTAACCATTTCAATTAACAACCATTTTCACATCCATTATGATATTCCCATATTAAAATTAAACATCATGATATCATTTTTCATTCATTATTTCCACCCCCAAAACAGTTATTCCAACCCAAGTTCATTTAATTAGAATTCACCAATTTTCATGAATGCCATAATTTCTATGAAACCACCGATCCAACACAAAAACATATCAATCATTCTCACATCATCTCCATGTTTCTGCACTGCACATCACCACCATAGCCCCACAAGTCAAATGTAGAAATAAAACACACACCCATAATTCAAACAATTATAAAAAACATTCCATCAATCAACTCCATAAACAAGGGGAAATATAAATATTGCTTATTTACACACATATTGTTCAATTATCATATTTAAAAAATTTACAATTTTTCATGTGAGGTAAGGTCCACAAATATATCTGAGAAAACAAAAACATATTTACAATGTAATGCGATTTTAATAATCAATAACATCCATAACATAATAATGCAAAATAAATATCATGAAAAAATAAGTAATGAAAATGTGATATCTCCCATTACCTATCAATTTCATTATATCCAATTAATTATATTCATTAAACTAACACTTATAATCCACCTAAAAAGAAATAAAATCATTCTAATATCACTTATTCATTGACAATTAGAGATAACTTGGATCACATACCTGGTATTTAATTTTCATTATAAATCACTACACTCAGAAGGATAGAGAAGAGAGGAAGAGGGTTTCATCCTAGAAAATATAAGATATGACTCTGATGAATTTATAGTAGGATTTTATACCACAAATGGTGAGGTTTGGACCAACCAAAATCAAGAGGAATTTAGAGAGGATAAAATGATAAGAAGATAATAATTTTTAGATTTACATATATCCCTCTAACGATACTTCCAAAACTCCATAAAATTTTATATTTTATTCCAAATTAATTAATACTGAAATAAAATATTATTTTCAATCCATTTAAAAACATTAAAAATATTAGATAAAATTTAAATTAGTCAAAAGAAAGTAAAACCATGATTTTAAGATTCTAACCATAAAAAACACATTTTATACGATAAATAAGTATAGATTCCAAAAAGAACTAGGAAAAAAACATTACCCATTCTCAAGTATATAGAGTTGCATAAAGGTAATGTTATTTACCTTTACGTAGCACCAAATTAGGGTTACCCTGATGTGACAGAAACATGCCATATGAGGGTATGTCTAGTTACCATAAAGTAACTATGAAAATATGAAATATACACTTAATAGATATTTAGAAAGGTTTTTGTACCCTTACGCGAGCTTTATGATCTATGGGTTACCATTAATCAAGGTTTTTCTTACCCCTATGTGGGTATAAGAGAACGCATTATACCATTACATAGTGTATAGATGTGTCCATTAAGATATTTAATACCGTTACGTAATTTATGAGATACCTATAAATAAACTCCTTTACCCTTACACAGTAGTGAACTACCCTCACATAACCCATATAAATTTAGGATTATCCTTATTTATGATTTTAAAAGAACATCCTTACCCTTACATAGCATATTTAAAATCCTGCTTTTCTTCAAAAAAACCTTATAGAAACAATTCAACCTTTCCAAATTCTATTATACACCACCATTTCCCATATGAAACATCCATTTCATCGATAATAGTAATTAATTCATTGAAAATGTTAACTTTTAGAATAAATTAACTTGTGTATAAATAATTAAATTATGTAATATCACTTTAAAAATCCATAAAATAATTATAAAACATTATAATCACTTTCAAAACATAAAAATTAAATTCAAAACAAACATTTAAAATGTTAAAATTAATCCCATAAATTGTAAAACCATTTTTAAACTATATTATAAATTACAAAATAATTTTTAAACAACTTCTAAAATTTCTGAAACTACTCTCAAACCACCAGACACCCTAGAATATAAAATTATAGCTCATGAATATTCTAAAACATTAAATTTATTGATAAATATATATTCCTTATTTAGTTAAATAAATACTAATTTTGTGGGAAATATATGATTTTTTTGTTAATTTTTTTTCATGAATCTATAAAACTATAAACCTAAAAGATCGTAGGTGTGTAAGTGGATCAATATTTATTATTCATATTTTAAATATTAAAGGATATGTTTGGTATAATTCAGTTTGATTCAAATAAAATATGAAAATTTTATGTTTTTAGTACAATTTCTATGAGTACGGGTCTGAGGTATCATACACTTCACACACAACATGGGTGAACAAGTTATAACCCCATTTCCAAGGATGAAAATGGAAATTACCATTCATGGAATTCAAATTATGGTAAATTTCATCCCGATGTTAACTCTTTCTAAATCATTACTTTTTTGAAAAATGTTATATGACACCTTATAAGGCACCTAATATCACATATTAGGCATAGACACCAATATTGGGTTCCAAATCACACTTACCTAACCACTTTATTAAGGTTCATGGTCAACAAAAACCATGTTTTCAATAAAAAAATAATATAGAAATTCTCAAAACACTGATTGATCTCACTCATACCATTAGATACTAATAATTAATTTTGGATTTTTTAGTTAATTCACACATGGTCATCACTTAATACATCTCACATGATATATAAAAAATTCAAATAATTAGATATGAAATTTTAGAAACCACATAACATGATATATAGAATACCATTCATTTAATATTATCAGATGAAATTCCTTCTATCATAGGATTTTGTAAATTATAAAAAACCTTCGTACTAGTTAATAATTAGGAAAGAATAATGAAACTATAATGAAAATGGAGAATAAATGAAGTAGGACTAATAAAAATATCCATAGAAATCCTATGGTATAGATGATAGTCAAATAAAATCTCAAGAAAAGTAGATCCAACTATGGGAGGTGATGACTAAAGAGAGAAAATAGGATGGATAGGTGTGGCCTATAGAGAAAGAATAAAAATAATTCATCATTTTAAAAACATTTAACCAATTAAATAAATAATAAAAAATGTAACAAAAATTATAAGGGGATAGTAGGTACCTAGTGACCTATATAGTTATTTTGTACCCCACTAGGTACACTTCCTGGGGTCACTGACTATCCATAAGTCTTATAAGGATTCTCTATTTTTTTATGGCTATCGGGTACCCAGTCTTCAACACTAAGCACTTGGTCCAATATTTTCTTAAGGGGATATACCCCACACATGGAAAATTCCCTGAAACTAACCCCTCATCCTCTTCTAAATCCACTAATAGCATTAAACCATCCAAATAATTGAGGTTTGACAAAGATGTTAAACCAATTCATTCCACATAAACAATTCAATCATTACAACTGTGAACATTAGGGGAATATTATATTTCTATAGATAAATATATATATTTTTTATTGTAATGTAGATTATGCATTAATATATAATCCATAATTCAATTTGATAAAATTTGGGTCATTAACATGACCCAACACACAATAACCCCACCCAAGTTGGTGAAAAGATTGAGTGTACCATCTCAATCCCACCTCCAATGGTCTGAAAGATGATAACTAGCACAAATAAGATATATTCACATAATGTTGGAAATTTTACAAGTGAATATATATATATATATATATATATATATATATATATATATATATATCTTAAACTATTACATAAATAATGTGTATCATCAACATACAGAAATGAGACATTCTATGAACAGAGAACTCATGCATGTATGTAATGTAATGTAAAATAATATTAGCAGATGTATATAATAGAAAACACCTTTTAAAATATCCTAATTAAATATATAAAATAATTATATATTAATAAACCTTTAAAAATATAATCCACCTATTAAAAAATAAATCTTAAAATAAATCTCAAATTCTATTTACAATTAGCCCTGCAAACCAATCCTTCTACTCCCCAAAAACCATTATCTTCTATAAGCTGCAATTAATTTGTTTTAACATAATAAAAGTGTCATACAATTTCACATACATGGTTGAGTATTACAATAACTAGTAGGAAATCCAATGTACTAAACAAAAAACAATCAGAGTCTCATATAATAATAATAATAATAATAAGATAATAAAATCATAAAATAAATTTGTGAACTCATAACATACTACCACCCTAGGGCGACAACAAGTTAAATCTATACACTAAAAGATTTACTGTTTTTGGAATCTATGGATAGTCTTACCCTATGCATTACTCCACAAATAACAAGGCTCAAGAGGTTACACAAATAATAAAAATTGGTTTTTAAAGGTCAGATCATTTTCCATGAATAAGCCATGAATCACCATGAACATAAAATTCATTAATATCAATCATTGAGAAAAGTCTGGTGACATATCCATGATAAGGCTAATATACATCAGGGGATACCAAACCACCCCAATGGGTGAATCATGCCCCTCTCAGAAGATATATCTGATCAGGGGGATAATTGAACTTTTCTCAAATATGGGGTACCCATACCACTACAGCAGAACCGCCGTTTAACGATGGTTTTTATAAACCGCCGCCAAATAAGGCGTCGACAATCTATTAGCGGTGGTTATTTTCATTTCGTGGCGGTTTGAGGAAAGCGTCGTAGCTATCTTATTTCGCGGTAGTTTTTCTTAATTTAGCGGTGGTTTTACGAGCCGTCGGTATCCCTTTATTCGTGGCGGTTATAACCGCCGCGAATAAACTAAAATCCAGTTGCCATAAAACCGCCGCTAAAGCCATCGGAACCACCGTGGGATGAGGCAGCCGATGTGACTATTTAGCAACGGTTATAACCACAGCTAAAGGTAAATTAAAATTAACGTTTAGTGGCGGTTTAAACCGCCGCTAAAAACTGCCCAGAAACAAAAAAATATATTTTCTGTTTCTACTGCACTACTGCCCTAAAAAACAAATCAAACCAGAAATGAGGGTTGATGATACTAGTCAGGTGGAATATCTGGCCATGAATGAACCAAATTTGAATGGTATAAGACAATTGAGAAATCAACATTCATGATGTTGGGTTTGATTAAAGGAGGAATCAAGTTCAGAAATTTTATGTGATTTTCATGAATATGGATGTTTACATGAAGTGAAAGGGTTTTTTAAAGTTTAGCTATTTATTGAAGGTAAGAGATTTGTGAAACTGGGTTCCCCAGCCTTGGGGGTAATGCCTTAGTTCCTATAGGACATGTTTCGTGAATGAAAAATGTCCCACAAAACCATAAGAAGTGTAAGGGTTTAACCAATATCACAAATATCATCAACCATTGTGAGAGTTATCACAACCATGGTGTTGAGTTTCAAGAGCTCAAGGGTGGTTGTTCATGAAAGATAGCTACATATAGGGGGAAATCATCTGTTTTCCTCATGATGGTTTAAGTTTAAAAATTTTAGAGCTTCTAAAAAAACTTCAATGTTTTAATTCCATTAAATGTCAAATGATGTTAGGTTTTTATATGTGATTTTGAGGTGATAATATACTTTTAATGAATGTTACCACCTATGAGGTACGTTTCATGAATGATGGAGACCTTCACGAGTAGACATACATTGTGAAATGGTTGTCATCATTTATGTGTGTCATATTTTATGATGCCTTATATACCATCATGAAGAAACATTTTGTGTGTGGAGGTTTAGTCCTTTATGAATCCTTATGTTGATTTCAATCCATTTTTTTCATGGATTTACCTCAATATTTCAATTTATTCCATAATATCTCTTGTAATGAGTGAGTTATTTGATGTCAAATAATTTCGCCCTCATAATGAAAGTTGATGAAGGAGAGGAACTTCTAAAAACTGGAAATATGGGCCTCCTTCTCATGAAACTCTTCTCTAACCTAGGCTTATAAATAGGCAGAGGGGTTTTTAGGGGGATACTAACCTTTCATGTATGATTCTTTGTACCTATCTTTTCATATATGACATGAATTTTACACATTGCTAATATTTTTATCCTTAGTTCTTGTGATACATTACTCTTACCTGACTTCTAATTCCATGAGAGAAACTTCATGATACCTAGACCATTCATGTGGATACCTTCATGAATAAGAACCTTTTTTTCAAAAGAGTCAAAGAACTTCAAGAATTTCATTTAAGGTATTGAGACTGTTGTTTCTAGGTGAAGTGAGATAGATGAGAATAGTATTCTTAGGGACAGATTCTAGGATGAATTAGAGAATTACACACTAAAAATCCATTCTTAGCCTCACCAATTAAACCCAAAAAAGTTCACCCCAAATCACTTGTAGTCTAGAAAACAATAAGTACAACATTAAACCTCAATGATCAATAGTAATATAAATTATTATATTCTAGTTTCCAAAAAA
Source organism: Viscum album (assembly GCA_963277665.1). Classification (NCBI taxonomy): domain Eukaryota; kingdom Viridiplantae; phylum Streptophyta; class Magnoliopsida; order Santalales; family Viscaceae; genus Viscum; species Viscum album. The sequence continues at coordinate 539,468,890 of OY728142.1, read as the reverse complement.
TTTCTTTTTACTACCATCTTTAAAAAATTATCTTATTATAATGGTCGAGAGTTTCTTAAATGATTAAAAAAAGAAGTAATCCATATCATAAATTATCAACCAATAAGATTCAATGCATAGTAATATCATGAAAATCCATAAAGTACAAGCGACACACTTTTTCCTTCTAATTTACTCTTAACTAGTTTACTATCTTTATTTAGTTTGTTCTTCTTTAAAGAGTGTTCCCCCATGATCCCATTCCTCATAACCATAAGTAATAAAGTAGTCATAACCAAACACATATAAAAATAATAATATAGGACCCTTAGAAAAGTTCTTAGTAGGCTAGTCAAACAATTTATTCCTAAAGATAGAAGATAAGTTTAGAAATATTCTACCTCACCAAAGTGTCCACAACACTATCCCATTGATCATTATGAAATGACCCAATTTGTTAAACACATCAACAATGGGTTTAACTCCTAATCATCCAAAATCTCGACTACCAATTCAAACACAGGCCTAAATGGAATGATGTATACCACACTCGAGAAATCAGGACATAAAAAGAAACATCAGAAATCAATAAAATGCATAAAAGGAAAATGAGAAATCAAGGAAATTTTAGGACATGAAAATGTGTGGTGGAAACTATGTGCCACAAATGTTACATCTACAAACCAACTGTTTCCATATTACACATCAACAAAACAACTACTCAGGGTCCGATGATGCATCATCACCCTCTCCACCTTCATTTCTACTTTGTGATGTCACCTGTAATAAAATTATATTGAAAATTAAATACGGTTGCATATTTATATTAAAACATAAAACTAATGAATGTTAGAAAACTAAATGATTTTGATTTTCTGTGATTTACCTGCACACCACCAATCGATGCACTCCCACCGGGGGCATATCTGCTCATCTGCTGACGTATTTCAGTCAAATATTTCTGTAATACAGATATCTGATCCCCCTGCTGGTGAACTGTGTTTTGTAAAGAAACAATCTCTTTCTTAGCATCTCCGGGTATGGGCTGACTAAAGTCAGGAGTAGATGCAGCAGCTATCCCCGGTGGCCTACTAAAAACCTCAGATGGAACAGGTCCCAAACCCATCCCGCACACTCTCCCAGGAGGCTCCTTCCCAAGGACTTTAGCAACCGGGTCATCCTGGGAGACAAAGTAGGAATGCGCAGGATTGGCATCCCATAGTTCTTTAATTTTGACCTATAAATCAAGTATCAATATATATTAACATAGTAAAAACTGATAATAAGTTATTATGATAAAAAGTTGACTTCATACCCTAACTTATTTAGAAGACTCATTAACAAAACATCCATCTAATTTCTTATGAACATCCAACCATAGTTCAGTTCTGCATGCTTCATGGCCTAAAATTTGTGACTGCATTAATCAAAGATAAATCCACAATTCAATATATTAAACAGATAATATTTATAAATATTTAAACTAATTAAAATATTACCAATGTCGTTCAACTTCGAGAAAAACTTTTTGAGCCCGCAGTGTGCGGGATGACTTGGTTCCCTCAGTTTGACGCATTCTGTCTTAAGAGGTCCTGAAATAAATAAAATGAAATTTAAGGAAAGTTGTATTGAATGTTATGTCCTTTTCATATACATGTATAAATGTAAAATAAGGATAATATAATAATATATATATTTCAATACCATCCTCTTCTGATCCCGATGCCTGTCAACAAACACTTTCCATTGCTCTTTTGGTACCCCACTGGGTAGCTTATCATACATTTGCAGCGCGGTCAACGAAGCATCGTTGACATCACACCATAATCTCCTTTTAAAATCTTTCCACTTCTTACCTAGATTTTTCAACGTCCACTTCTGTGCTATCACATCAGCAATGGTAAAGTGGAAGAACATCTGTATACAGAAATTCATTTTGAACATATTAGTAACATGACATTAAATTAAAACATAATGTAATAAATTTACCTTGATTTGAGAATGAAACACTTCATTTTTCCAGCTTGGAGGCATACGTGTCCAATCGTCATCGGAAATGGGAAGGGAAATGGGCTCTACTGCCTGTTGGCCTAGAATCTGGCCAAGTAACCCCGCGACATCATCTGTAGGGTCCCTGTAAGAATCAAATGGCACAACAATATTCTTTCCATTCAGATTCCAAACATCTGAACTTTTTATGTTTTTCTCCACGGTTTCATTTTTGTCATCTTCAATGATAAAAAAATTAGTATAAACAAAATGCAATAAATTTATTTAATTAAAATTTTTACCTATGATAGTGACACTCCAGTATGACTGGGATGAACTGGAAGGGGCGTGTCGCTGCCCCACTGCTGAGGCTTTTGAAGGGGGAGTCGACGACTCACCCTCTACTGGGACATCCAAATATGGTGTGAGAGATGGTGCAGGGGGAGATGGTGCAGGGGTGTCGGCAGCTGGTGCCTGAGATGTCGTGGGGAGGGAGCTAGATGGATAGTCATCTATCGCAGAACTGTATGAAATAATGTACCGCTTATTACTTGGCATTCCTGTCATTTAATCAAATAAAATTATGTTCAGAATATATATTTCAAAAAAATTATACAGAAAAATAAAACAAAAATGATAATAGATGGAGTACTAACAGACAAAATATTTATAACAATGATAATTAATGACTTCAGAAATGAAACAAGTGGTTTCTGAATAAATAAATAATTGTACATACAATCATTTTCTCTTACAATTATGTCGGTTCCCTACTCCATTGCTTCATCCACTTCATTCATCCTTTCTGGACTAATATTTTCAATATCTTGATGGACAAATAATTCTACTTCATCTTGCTGATTAAATTCAATTTCAGAGGTCAAATTGTCCACTTCATCACCCATATCATACAAATCTCTTTGTATTACATGAGCAACTACACTCCACCCTTCATCGGCAACATCATTCACATAATATTCCATTTTTGCTTGCGATGATAAGATATATGGATCATGCAGTTCACGATCACCAACATCCATCAAGCGAGAGAAGTTCACATAAGTAAATTGTAAGGAATATCTTTTAACACCTCTGATAATATCGACCCATTTTCATTTGAATAAAACAACCAAAAAATGTACGTGGTAGTTTAATTCAATAATATCATGTAGCTTTCCATAGTATTCCACTTCAGCAAATGTAAATATACCACTATTATGTGTTCTCAAACCCACTTCTCAATCGACTGTACGAAATATAAATCCATTCACATTATAAGAGTTGAACTTTCTAACTTATTTTAGAGGACCTCTAGCAAGAAACTTCAAATCTTCTGACACCTCTGCTCGAGTATCAGTATTCATGATCTGAAAAAAGAAATACACTTTATTAGATTTACAAAATGTATGTGTCAAACTAATATTCGTATTTATTGCAATATTTATGAACTTACACGTCATGCAAACCATTCTACAAGCTCTTTATTAACAGCTTTCATTATATCTTTAAAATTTCGTATTCGACCTCTCATTCGTCTCTTTATTTGTATCCTAAACTCGTTAATAAATGGATCTTCAATTTCACTATTCAGCAGCACATATCTATGTGCCTGTAATAATTCCAATTCAGTCAGTGTCACATTTGAAGTCCTCCAAACTGATCGTCCAATAGCAGGAAATATTTTGAATTTCTGATGTATTTAAGATTGAGTCGATGTGTCGTCAACACATCCAAATCGATTAAATCTTGTCTTATTATCATCCAAGTATCGAGAAAAAAAGGTAGGACACTCCTCAGCCACATAGCCTTCAGTAATTGAGCCTTCTAGTTTAGATTTATTTCTCACGTATGATTTCAAATTCCCAAGATATCTATGAAATAAAATAAACATAATTATGCATTTAATTAAGTACCAAAAATTGTTTACTTAACTGGAAAACATATAAATAAAGTACCTCTCAATTGGATACATCCATCGATAATGAACGGGGCCTCTTAATTTAGCTTCCTCAACCAAATTTACAGTTAAATACATCATTACAGTAAAAATGGACGGAGGAAAGATCATCTCCATTGCGCAAAGGGTCAATATAAACCTCTCCTGGAGGTTGTCAATATGAAATGGATGTAGAGATTTATCACATAGTTTGTTGAAAAATGTGCAGAACTGAAGTACAACAGCAGTAATTTTTTCAGGTAATAATGTACGCAGTTCCAATGGTAGTAACTATTGTAACAGAATCATGGCTTTTCAATCCATGTAACTTACGATTCTTCAAGTCAACACACCTCGAGATGTTACTTGAATACCCATCAGATACCTTAACATTCTTTAACATTCGAAGGAATGTATCTTTATCCCTATTTTTCATTGCAAAAATTGCCGGAGGATACTTTTCATTCTCATCTATCTAGAGATCACGTTTTATATTCATTGCTTGTAAGTCTTTTCAAGCATTGAGATGATCTTTCGACTTTCCATGCTCATTAAGCAATGTAAAAATCAAATTGTCACAGACATTCTTCTCAATATGCATCACATCAAGATTATGGCACAACAAATTAAATTCCCAATACGGAAGTTCGAAGAATATACTTTTTTTCTTCCATTGTTTCATTCTAGTTTCGCTTGACGATGCACTTCAGACCCGTTTTCCGCTATCATTCAAATGATGAACCTTTCCAAATTCTGTTTTAACATTTTCAAGCTGTTTAAATATTTCATAACCATTTAACAACTTTGGAGGTGGTCTAAGATCAATGGAACCATTAAATTTTGATCTGTTCAGCCGAAATCTATGAGATGCATCGAGAAATCTTCTATGACACAAGAAGCACCATTTTCTACTATGAGGTAGCCGTCTGGACTCAAAATCAATGTTAAAAATGGGACAAGCCAAACCCATGTAAGTGTTCCAACCAGATAAATTCCCAAGCCCAGGGAAGTCACTAATGGTCCACATTAAAGCAACATGCATTTTGAACATTGTTTTAGAAGAAGCATCAAATGTCTCAACACCGTTTCTCTATAACTCCTGAAATTTGTCAATCAAAGGCTGCAAGTATACATCAATATCATTTCCTGGCACTTGTTTTCCAGGAATAATAATCGAAAGGATAAAATATGTTTGTTGTATAAACATCCATGGAGGCATATTATAAGGTATCAAAACAACTGGCCAAATGCTATAATTGGTACTCAAAGTCCCAAATGGGTTGAATCCATCGGCAGCCAATCCCAATCAAACATTCCTAAGATCAGCTGAGAAATCGAGATGTAATGAATCAAATGTCTTCCAAGATTGGGAATCTCGTGGATGTATCATTAACCCATCATTGTTATTATCTACAGAATGCCACTTCATGTGTTCGGCGGTTTTCGATGACATGAATAATCTTTGCAATCGAGGCTTTAAAGGAAAGTAACGCAAAACCTTTGCAGGTGTTCTCCTTTTCTTCTTCTTCTTCATGAAATTATGTTCATTCAGACATCCAACAAAACCCTTTTCCTTCCATCTAGAAGGTGAACATTTCTTGCAATTTTGTCTACTTGAATCCTCTCCCCAATAAAGCATACAATCATTGGGACACGCATGTATTTTTGTATAATTCAGACCAAGCTTGTTAACAACTTTTTTCATATCATAAAAAGATTCTGAGATTTTTGCTTCAGGAAATGCATCACGAATCAATTCCAATATCATGGGAATTGCCTTATTTGTAATTCCACATAGACATTTGATATGGTACAACTTTAGCAGAAATGAAAGCTTTGAATATTTCAAACACCCACTATACAACTCTTGATTTTCGTCATCAACTAAATCATGAAACACATTTTCCTCAGTGAAGTTTCCTCTTACATTTGGCTCCACAAAATCAGTAGGAGGATCCAATGATATGTGACAATATTGATCTACCTGTGTTACACTATAAAAAACATCACTTGTCACGTTGTAATTTGTACAACCCTCTTATGGTTGTTCTGATATGTTTTGATGCTTATAGTGGTGTCTTGAAGTGTCGAATGCATCATTTATTAGGTTTTTCATTTCATTTTCCATTGTCGACGAACTTGGGACCTCATTCTGTGGATTAACATCAGTGATCAATCTTTCTGTAACGTTCAATTCTCCATGCCAAATCCAACACAAATATTGAGCAGAGAATTTCTTTAGTATTAAATGTTCATAAACCTCATCTCTCTTCAACCATGTTCTAAATTTACATTTAGTACATGGACATTTTATTCTCACTTCAACGGATTGATTAGAAATTGAAAAATCTAAAAACTCATTCAAAACCTTAACTTACTGAGGTGTGTTCCTTGGTAATGTGATCCAGCTTTTATCCATGTATATCACAATGTGCCTACACAAAAAACAAGGAATTTCATAAAATAACATTAAAACAATCAATAAATATATTCAAAGAACCACCGCTAAACAACCGTCGCTAAACAGCGGTTTTGTTGTAGTGACATCACATATTCCAAATGAAAAATCTAGTATCACCCATCCTTATATCAAATTCCCATGCTCAAAATAGACAGTTTCAATAACAATGAAACATCTAGATAAATTAAAATGAAGTAAGAATAATAAAAAACTCATGAACTATACCATCACATAAAATAAATATAAATTAATTGAGTACATTATAGAACATGATAACAACATAATAAAAAGGCTGGATAGGATGAAACCCAAACATCACCAAAAATAAAACCAAACCTAGAACACTATCAACCATGTATGTGTAACCCTAGTCACCACTCAGAAGAATGATCCCAGACTCAAACCTAAGGAAATTCATAACTTCCAAAATAAAAATAGTCCATTAACCCCCCCTCAAACTAACTCGTTCTCCCTTTCATCCCTCTCATTTGAAGGAACCCACATGACAAGTGCTTATGAAAATTCTCATGTGGCCATTTAAAATTGTTTAAAGTGGTTAGTAATGTTTTTATTGAATTTATAATTCTATAACATAACTTTGTTGGTTTTATAATGGATTTCAAACCAATTATGTAAAACTATGCAAAGGGAAGGGTAATAAAACAAAAATAGGTTGACCTCATTAGAAGAGATCCACTGCTCCCACATAATAATCATCACTACCTAAATATGATGGGTTTACCATAAGATGTGTATTTTTATTCTTCAAGCATAACCATTTAATTGCATCACTAACTAATGATGTCTAAATAGGTGGCATGCATAGCCAATCATTCCATCAGTGTGTTACGTTGCAAGCACTGACACATTTCTAATGTATACACCCCCCATGGTAATTCAAAATAAACATAAACCAATAAAAAATGGTCCTCCCCAGTTGTGTTCCTTATACATATAAGGACACACTAACCTATATGGAATAACACTTCACACCATAGGAGTTTCCTAGTCATCATTTGTTGAAAATGGATCACATACTATGGAACAGTCTACACAGATCATTGAACGCATGTTTTGTATGTGTCCAACACACTTTAACCATCATTATATTGAAGAGATAAAATCTATATTCTAAAATTCATTCTAGATTAGATTGAAATTTGAATGTACACATGACACTCCTCTAAGTTATATCAACATGTTCTATGACATAAAGTATATAAGCCAATAATAACAGATTAGTATATCAAATCACTTGATCATTTTTATGAAATCATCCAGAGATTTGGAATAACATAGATTTTTTATTAACACCTGGGTATCTCAACCTCATAGATAAGTGGAGATTAAATCATAGATGATAATTGATTGAACTATTTCCACTGAATACATATGGTTTCATAATCAATTTTTGAAATGTGTCAGTTACCACATGTATCAAAATATAGTGCTCTAAGCTTTCAAAATCAAAATGGAAAATACTTTATACTATCCATTGTATTATCAGACCTATGAATCTTGGTATTCAATGGTCCATATGAAATACTTGTGTAGAGTTGTACTATCCTGTATGACTATAAAGCATGCTAACGACCCCTTGAGTCATCCAACACTGATAACAGTGAAGAGGAATGGTCAAACAACAATATATATGGTTTAACATTACCTAGGAATTTCAATCCGATAGAAACTAGTCGTTACATTATGAACATTCCTGAAAAAAGGGTCAAAATTTTTCATGACCACCTATCCTACCTTGGTGTCATTTTAGAAACTATGTGTTATAATTAAGACCAAATTGCACCTGAAATTCACCTCATGTATGAAACTCCTTATACAAATTAATCACAGATTTTAAGTTAGAATGGAATTACCTACCTTTGGAAAGCCCATTACAAAAACATAAAGCATCGACCCTATAAAGGGTTAATGCCTAAAAGTTTCCTAGGCTTAAGGTCTTATCATTTCGGTCCAAGAAATAGAAAAATTGGCCTACAGGGAATGATCGTAATCCCATTTCAAGGAAACTACTTAAGAAATGTTTAAACTACCATTACTCTAGGGTAAAATCTAAGAACACCACATTAAGGATTTATTTGAGTTGATATATTTCATTACATTCGTTCTTGGAACATTTAAAGGCTAAATTTAAACATCAAGTTTAATGAATGTTTGAGTCCTCTATTAGCCTCGTTTGTTATATTTTATAGTTATGGATTTTGACCCTATGGGGGATGTTTTGTATTGACATGAATGATGTGCTGATTATGATTGTATGTGTGTTCGGGGCTCCATCAGGGGTTTGTCCAGCTATGGGGGAGGGGTTGTCTAGCCGGGGGCTGTCCAGTCCGGGGGTTGTCTAGTCCGTGGGGCTGTCTAGCCAAGGGGGAGGGGCTCCAATAGGGGGGTGTCGTCTAGACAGGGGGAGATGGGGGGTTGTCCAGTCAGGGGGGTTTTCCATCCAGGGGGCTGGGGGGATGTCCATCCTGGGGGGCTGGGGGATGTCCAGCCAGGGGGGAAGGGCTCCAGCAGGGGGGGGGGGTTGTCCAGCCAGGGGGGAGCTAGGGGGATGTCCAGCCAGGGGGTGGGCTCCACCAGGGGGGCTGTCCAGCCAGGGGGAGCTGGGGAAAATAAATCATAATAAGGTTGATCTAAAATTCTCAGAAAAGGTAAAAATTTGCATTAAAAATAAAATCTTATTATTAAGTATAAAATATTATATGAATATGATGACATAATCAGAGTGCATGGGCATAAAATTATAATATTTATAACCATGAAAACCTAGGTCATAAAACATGAAAACATGATGTAAAAAAACATGTGGTAACTCAATAACAACCTCCATTGTCCATCATTAATGAATGGTGCATTCAAGGGTTGTGTACACCACCAACCACATCAACATGTTTCTTCCTTATAATAACTAAATCATTTCTCATTTACCAACCCCATTGGAATTCAAAATCAATGCTTACCATATACAATAGTTAATGTACTATTGTGTTCCCTCTACTTGGAATGGCGCACTAATCCTATTAAATGTTATGATTCCTGCCTTATGAGTGTAATAGTCAACATTTAATAAATTTGAGAACTCATAAAACGACACATGATCCCACCACCACCGATTATGGGTTCTGGACATGGTCTAAATCTTACTCCAAGAGATATTAAAAAAGATATGTAACCAAACACTTGGATGCATGCTTGATAAGATTCACCATCATACATATGTGTGATTGTCCTCCTAAGGCATGTACATGTTCACCATAACATATAGAATAAAATCCAAAACTAAACTGACTCATCGTTTTACGACACTAGATGATTTTATAAAATCATCCCCAACATTAGGTTTAATCAAATTTCCTTTAAATTCAAATTCTCTCTAACTTGGAGATTACACATGATAAAAATTTAATAGCTCAATGATTTAATAATTTCAACCATACTTGTATGGATCATTTTACCATTCAATAAATCAATGGGAAACAAGTTTATCGACGCATCAACCCTATGATTTACCAATGAAATGAAAAATTCTTCAATAATATCTATATTCACATCATCCTTATACATCCTTATATCCAATGATCTAAAAAAATATAGCCTAGAGTTTCATTATTCTATACTAATTATAATCCAGTTGATGACATACCTATCCTTTCATTACAAAAGATAATGAATTTCCATAATACCTATTAGGTGCCTGATCATGCTCTAGGAATGTATAACCCACTAAAATGAAGAATTATGTGAATATAACACCCCTAAAATGGGTCAAAACATCATATGAACACCCATAAAACCTAAGTTCCATTTTAGAAAATAAGTTCCTACTCATGAAAAATGACACCTAAATGACACCTCACATCTAAAACACCTTATAGTCACATTGCATGGTTTTTGATGTTCTTGAGGTGCTAATGACATCAGTCTGGCACCTGGTAAGGCCTAAAACCATAGATACTATTATGTTATCACTCTTGAAAATATCACTAGTAGATATAGTCTATCATTTAGTTACAATCTATAGAATATGAGGCCATCGAATAACTCTCATGCTCTAATTTAATGGAGAATCTCAAGGAAATGATTAACTATCCTTACATAAGGGTTGGAACTAATAACACCTAGTAATGTTTCAATTTATGGGATTACAATAACTCACATTTAGTTTGAATTTAAAAAACCAACCTTAGGGTTTCATATAGGTCGCCGGGGAAGCAGCGTCACCGGGGTTGCGGGGTCGCCGGGGTCGTGGGGGGTTGGGGTTGCTGAGGTCGCGGGGTCGCCGGGGTCGCGGGGTCGGCGTGTCGCCGGGGGAAGCGGGGGGCCGGGGTCGTGGGGGAAGCGGGGGGCCGGTGGAAATGTGGGGAGGGTCAGGGAGGCGGGAAGGGTAGACTGTAAAAAAACAGGGTTTCACGGTGGTTTATTATAAACCGCCGTGAAACCTTTTTTAAAACAGGTTTAGCGGCGGTTCTAAGAACCACCGCTAAACAACGGATGTGTTATAGTGTACCTTGTCAAAAATAGAATTATATAATATGATACTTAACACCATTCATGGCATAGAGAAACCACAACCCATGACCAAGGTGCAAGGACCAAAACCATCAAACTAATACATATATAGAAAGTGGAATGGTTTTCACCCTAATATTAATTTTGATGAATAATAAAAAATGAAAGGATAATTGGATGTTATAAATGAATTTTAAATAAGATGTGATGTGTGATTATAGTTTTCTAATATATTTCTAATAAATCAATATTTTTTATACAGGAGGTTTGAACATGTATGAAGCAAGATAAGACTTGATGTAAGGGTTTATGTTAAAATTTCATTTCTTATTGGTATTGTTTATGTTAAATATATATTGGAATAAATTATATGATATTTATCCTTTAACCCCCATATATTTTAGTCTTATATGATTATTCCAGAAAATTTGTAGGTATTGTTAGCATTTTTATTTCTCTGGAACTTAAAAACAACAATAAAATGTTTTTAAGGGAAAACCAACATAATTTTAACTTTAGTAAAAAAAAATCTTATTTCATGTCCGTGTTTATTAAAATGCTTTCAATAATGATCTTTTCTATGATTATGTAACAAACCAACCTGAGATACCATCAAACCAATATCCAGACTTGTCAGTAAAATAGCCTCAAGTGCATCTCCCAGTACGTTGGAGGCTTTCTACTAGAAGTGGGGATCTTCATAGGTGATAGTGGGAATTCTATACCCGTTTATCATAGATGAAAATAATTGTAAACAATTAAATAACAATCAACAGAAAATAGCTGAAGGAGTAAATATAAATGGTAAAGCAACAGAAGACAGACTTTATATAACTGGATAAAAGTGGCTTACACTAGTTTATACAACATAGGAATAAATGACATAGTAATGATATATGATGGAAAGCTTTAAACAATATAGCGTGTTTTATTATAACGTTTGAAAATAAAGGAAATTTAGAAATCCCCATGGGTGATCTCTATTAGCATATTGATCTCTTGCTCGGTCCTTTTCTCCTAAATTTCAGGTTCATGCAATACAGTAACAAACCTAGATCCTAAAAGCCCAAGCTATACTCTGGTAGCAATGGTACCCAAGAAGGGCATGACATATAAATATCAGTAGGTCGACACCCATGGTGTCAAACCCAATACAAATATTGATTAATAATTAAATAGTGTGCAAGTATAGAGAATTTAATAAATGGAGATGCATAATGAAACAACAACCATACAGGTTCCCAATAAATGCCTGACGGCTATACTAGGTTTGGATCATTGTCGGGATGAGGGTATGATCACGAACTATATATATATAATAAAAAATATATAGTATAGATATACGTAGAATCCTTTAATAAAGACAAAGTGAATACAAATGTGAAATGGTCATATATATGGGAATTTATTTTTGGTTGTAGTAGGATGTAACACACAAGAATCCATTACAAGGGGAATCTATCACGGTCTAAACCCTAGCCCAAACTCCAAGAGGTCTCATGAACTCATATAAATCAATGTGGAATCTCACACAATAATGTTACTAAAGGTTCTCATAGTAATTTTGAAATTAGGATTGAATGGATCAGAATGTAATGCCAAGGCATCCATCACCAATGGTAGAGCTCATGTTCCATCTCCTGGATCAACACCATGAGCTCTCACGGTCTCTAGGATATCAACATGGATTCTCTCACGGTCTTCCCACTCAAAGGATCTCACAGTCCTTTGGAAATCCAAAACATATTTTCACTCATATATATATATTTATATATATAAGTCATGAGGAAGTTCCTATCATGAAACTTACCCATCAATTCGAAATAGTTTTAGAGGAATATTAACATTCATCACAATTGTAATTGAGGAAAAACATCTTAAGCATTTCAATTAATTAATCAATATTGGCTTAGTCAGATTAATAAAATTCCATGAAGAAAATACTTCTCATGTATGGCCTTCTCCATAAATAATTCCATTCATAGGAATACATTTAATTTAAACCCTTTAATACAAGGCAAGTAATTCTTTAAGACCTAACCATTTAATTGAGGCACACCATTTAGTGTACGTCAAACTATTCAAGGTTAACCCACTTAATTTTCCTAAACATGGAATATTAATTTAAGGTACAACTTTCAAGGAAATTTCAATTGAAGGATGAAACTATCTTATTTAATCCACACTAATAAAGTCAATTAATTCCTCATAGCTCAAGTACAATTACTTTCAATCGTTAGGCCGGAACAAATTAGATGTTCACGGCAATAATAATTTTACCATTAAGGGGAAACTTATTTAGGAACAGACATATGTGTTGTGTGTTAAACATTATACAAGACTTCCGAGAAAAAAGTAGAAATCAGAGAGAAATACCATTACAATAATCCAAGAATTATCGAACTCATATGTCATCACCGTGAGTTTTCAAAAGTAGCACACCTCTAATGGACGAGACTTATTAGAAAAACTTATTTTTGTATGTCAGAAAACATTTATCCGAACTAGCAGCTTATCAATGATCTCAATTTAACATATAAAAGAGGAATTAATTAAGAAATTAATGCATTTTAAATAAAAAAGGAATGTAAAGGGACCCTACCTTAGGATGAAACCAAACTAAACATTTCATCTCTTGGAACTTTCTAACTAGAATTTATATCTCCCCAACTGAGTATATGAACCTTTATATACATATAAGGACACCTATCCCCTATGCACCTACCTACATGGCCATGAAAATCTTCAAGGGGATCCTTATATACATGTTTAAATGAATATAACTGTCTCCCCTCACCAATTTATGGATTATCATATATATACAACGGAACACTTAACCCTACACAAGTATATTTACCACCATGGATGAATATACAACAAACAGAGAACTAATATATATATATATATATATATATATATATATACATACCTAAGCATACACAAGTAAGTTTCCATAGACCCAGGGACCCAAAACCACATGGTAGAGACCATCACACTACACATTAATTAAAATGAACCTTTAAACGAAAAAATACCCTAAATTAGAAGGTGTGAGAGGAAGAAACAAGAAGAAAAACTCACCTCAGAAGGAGGTGGTGCCCTAAATCGAAGCAAACTGCTTCTCTTTTGGTGGTAGTTTCCCAAACACACACCCAAGGGTCTTAAGGAAGCCTTCTCACAACCTAGAACAAGAGGAGCACCAAAAATAAAATCAAACCCAAACCTAGAACAATCAAGTGTTTTATGTGGTTCAGACGTAATCCCACTCCAATAGAGAAATAGTTTTTATCTTATTAATAATGGGATAATATTAAGATATTAGATTCATAAGTGAATAATTGATCCCATATTCCTATTTACATAAAATTATATATGATATATTAGGTTCCAATACTTTCTGATCATCACAGACATACCTATACTTAATCAAATCCATCACCAACTCCATAGACCCAACTTCTAATCTCTAAGGAATAGTGAATATAATTTACAATAGTCTTAAAAATCCTACTGAAGAATAATATAAATACTTTTGTGATGTCCTTGTTATTTTTAGGTACTCAATAGAGTTACTCCCATACAAGTTATATAATCTATTTTCAATTTCATTGTCTGGAGTAATTTATCACCACTACTTATACCTACCACATTTTATGAACATCTCAGGTTCTTTAGTAATACCATAATATAGTTTTGAAGTGTAACTTCAAAAACATACGTTTTAGAAGCTCATACACTTATCCCCCCAAAAAATTCACACAAAAGTATATAATCTACCACTTGAAAATTAAGTCCTTAGTTTCACCACAAATCATTATGGTTTACATTGGCAATTTTATCCTTCCTTTTTCCCTTATACAAAACAATTTATTGAGTCTCATTTCCTTTATTCCCAATCACCCATGTCCCACTAAGGTATAACTCAATATTAAATTTTCCAAAACTATAAACATTGTTATAATATTAATTTTATTTGTACTTTCACCTATCTTTTGTATATCCAATACTTCATCTTCCACTATCTTCCAAATGAAGTGATATTTAATCTAAATGTGTTTTTTCCATGAGTGAAACATCAGATTATTCATAAGATGAATCACACTTTCACAATCACATAATAATATTTTGTACCCCTTCTTCCTTTTAATTTCATCAAAATAACTCTTCAAACATATCATTTTCTTCCCTACTTCAATTTTTTTCATCGTACATTCCATCTTTGGTAGATAATATACCGATCAATTATAGTCTATACATCTAATATATGGTAGTTACTCTATTGATAAACACAAATATCATGGTACTTATTTGTGTCTTTGTAAATTCTCCAAAGTCTATATCAACATACACTTATAAAAGAACATATATTCTGAAATATTAGGAAATACCTTTCAAATATTTGAGATGTTGGGTTATCCACTTTACGGCATCCTAGTGATGCTTTCCTAGAATTTCTATTAACCTAAAAAGAAATCATACTACCAGAGAAATTTAAAACATTGAAAAAATCAAATAAAACATTAAACATATGAATGATGATGCATACAAAACTTTTATCATGTACTTAGCACCATCTTTCATTCATACTGTCTTCACTTTAGACAATTGTAAATGTTATACTAATGGGATAGAGATATGTTTCAATATGAGCATTCAGGATATTTCTATTATCATCTAGATGTACTCCAACTATGAAAAAAAGAAATATTATGAGATTATATACCCTTAGAATATTTTTCTATAAAATGGTTTTGGTTTCCCTAAGATCCTTCACCCTTCCAAATAACCCATTCTTCATCTCTTTAATCAATTTAATATTCTGACTATCCAAGAGAACATCATCCACATACAAGAGATGTATGATGAAAATCCCATCATGAAACACCTTCTAATAGCTTTAATGATCTACATTTCACCAGATAACTTTTATTCTATCATAAAGGCTTCAAAATTTTAGTTCCATTCTGTGGGTTATTGCTTCATCCCATACAAAAATCAGTTGATCTTTCACACCAATACTTAATTATTTATTTCTCATGAAACCTTTTGATTATTTCATATAAATTTTATCCTCCAAATCACAGTGAATGATATTCATCTTCACATATAATTATTATATGGAACCAACCCAAGATACCCTATAACACTGGTACCCGACCTGATTTTCCTCATACATGAATGGAATTCTCAAACCCCATGGGATAGCGACTATCACCTAAGAATAAAACACAAACCAAAGGGAATTAATTCAACAAATATGAAACAACATACTTGGAATATACTTATATAGTGTAAATAATATCTGATGGAACAAATAGGTTGGTATATTATATAAACAAAGGAAACTAATAGTAGAGGTAAATCTTGAAAAGTGTGAAAAAAACCCCAAAGGTACATGTCTAGTTAAACTAAAAAGGAAAAAAAAAACAAGAAACCAATACTCCCTGTGATATGTGGGAAACACCACACCATCTCACTAAAAGTTACCCATTCCAAGTTTACATAAACTTCACTGCCTCATTGCATCAACTTTCACTTTCATACATCAAAAAAAATATAAGTTCTACAAAATGTTGAAGGGTAGTATAGGGTGTTACCTAAATATGAAAAGTAGGATCCCGACCAGTTGTTTCATATTAATTATCTATAAAAAATTCCCAATAACTCAATATTATAGAAAAAAAGTTATGAAAAATAGTTAATCATTTTAATAAAAAAACATTGTAAATAGTTCCCTTTATTTCAGTTTCAAAACAAGTTAGGTAAAATAATTTAAAAACATATTTTCCACACATCATCTCAAATTTGTCTGAAAAATTGGTATATAAAATAAAAAATATAAAGAAAAATGGAAATCATATTCCAAGTATCACTAATGGTTAGGCTATCTTGGTCATGTGTAAATCAATATGACTACTATATACTACCAGTCCTTAGAACGAACACATCATGGTCTAGGGAAAAAAGGAACACCCTATAAAGTAAACCCTCATACCATTTCAATAAATTCATAGATACAAATTCATATCAATCTAGGAATAGAGGAAAAATCATGAAATTGAACCCCCATATAATATAATGATATGAGGCTAAATACTACACCTTTCACCTATGTACCAAATGATCCCATGTGAAACATTTCAAATCATTTAAAAGGGATTACACCTTTTAAAATATAATTCCAAACACACATTTCCCATGAAAACATGATTTGAAAAAATATTTTGAAATTCATTTCCAAATTATTTTTAAAAAAACTTTCTATTTCCAAAATAAGGTTAAAACCATCTTTTGGCAAAAACTCATTTACACACAGGAAAATCATCTGTTTCAAGAATCATGCCTATATATTTAGAACACCATTAAAAAAAGAAAAATCAATAGTTCATATTATATAATGAGGATACAGAACCCCATTCCTCAAAATTGGGTCCAACACTACCCAAAGTGGGATCCACAGACACCAAAGGAGGAATGGAAAAAACAAATGAAGTCCCTAGCATCAATTCTGACATATCATAATAGATTCACATAAGAAAAATGGTTAAAGGGAAAAATAGATAAAAAAACACAAGGAAATCACATGCACTACCAAAACCAACAAAATGGATTGCCCAAGAAGATGATCACATAATTTATCAAGAAGGGATCAATCAAACATCATCATGTGATAATCAGATTCCATAAACTGTAACACCCCGATATTTTAAAATAAGAAAATTATATTCAATAGATTAAGGGACACACAAAATTAAGTTTATCATTAATTACATGTAAAACTTTGTTCATATTGTGTTACATGTAATGCACAATTTAACGTTCATTACAAAGAACCCTGAGATTTTTATATTCAATAGTATATTCAATACACTACTCTGATCTTAAATGACCCATGATATATATTTATAACCCACCAATAAATTGGATGGTATAAATATTATTAACTATTTTATGAAATATATATACATTTCATAATATTTATAAATTATTGATTAATATTTAATAAATAATCAATTACTTTTTCTGCAAAGTCCCTTGATTCTTCAAAAATATGTTTCCTTTAAAAATGTTTTTTATTTATTTTGATGAAAATATATTATAATTAAATTTTGGAACTTTTAGAAAATTTATTTCTTAAAATAAACATAACTTTTCAATTGGAATTTTAAAATTTTCATTTTGATGATATATTCCAACTTTTCATAAAATATTGACTTTTTAGTGAATAGTAAAAAAATACTGATTTTTGAAAAAAGTATTTTATTTTCAAAAAGTAAAGTCATTTAAATGTACCGATATATTTTGTATATGTCTTAAATTAAAATTATTATTATTTATTTACATTTAATATACTTAATTACATTCAATTAACTTCATATTGGATTTTAGTATATGCTTGTTTTTTGGTTTGAAACATGTTTTTTGAAAAACAATTTTAAAATGCATAATGTTTTTCCATTTTACTTAATTATTATCATACCTGATGAGAAATTTTTTAAATTAAATATATAGAATATATACCATTAAATATTAATTTATTTTTATAAAACGATTATTATAATTCATAGTGTTATTTTAGAATCATGTTTTACAAAAAAACAATCTTCTTAAAAAGATTGTTGTCTCGCTATGCCTACATGATTAATTTTATAATAAATTCAGAAACTTATATGATTTTAATGTAAAATAATTGATTCTAAATTTGTCATCATACTAATATATATTTTATAACAAGGTAAAATTAAAATTTTACTGTAATTATTAGTGAAAACATTTAAAATAAATTACAACAATTATGGTAAAAAAAGTTTAATAAGTGGTTAAACATAGAATATAAGGTGTAAAAATGACAAAAACATATAAAAATCTATTTAATGGACATATATGACCTTATAAATTCTAATTTAGATAAAGAAAACTTTTTGGGTCCTAGGTACATGAAAAATGTGTGTGGATTAAACTCTTTCAAAAGAATTACAAGTGTGTCACTCACCCCACTTATAAAATATCACCCTCTCTCCTCTATTATTCACACATTAAAACCTCTTGTTTTAGGACATTAAATTCCGAAAATAACATCCCAAGTTCCTTAAAATCATCCTAGAATCCATATTTTAAGCATACATCCTATCTAGGAAGGCCTATGGTTGAATCCTCTGGAGGATACCCGAGGAATAGGTAACATTCTTCAATAAGAATTTTTTTATTTTGTTCTCCACATCCTCTAATAATTTTTATACAATGAAAATGTAATAATATAATAATATTTAAAATAATAATGTGTTTTAATTTTAGGTTTACTACCTACAACCACACACTTCTATAAAATTGGTTATGAAATCATTATAAGATTGTACAAAGGATTTCCGCCTCGCGAAACGATGTCATACATTTTTCCAATAACACCTCTCACGGTTGGGTATTATTATGAATATAAATATTATATATGATATTTGTTAAATTATTATAAATTTCAATTAATTATATAAAATATACCTTTTTACCTTCCATCTGTTGAGGTTTATGATAACATCGCTCGTGTGTACGGTAGACTACCACCTCATGAAGCGAAGTGATTTGTTTTTCTCTAATGCATTATATGGAAGGTAATAAGGGTAAATATAATAAATATATGTGATATAAATTAAATATTTATTATATTAATTAAACATGTATAATTATGGAAGTTTAATATATCATTTTATTTTTACCTTTTCACTCTCTAAGAAAAATGAAAATGTAGTTCGTGGACGTGTGGACTACCGCCTCCTCAAAGTGATGTGATTATGTTTTTCATCACCGCATCAAAATAATGATATATATAAGTATACATAATTCAATAATATATTATATATGATATTATTATTATTCTTACATGTATAAAAGTTACTTAACTTCTTTCTATAATGATCATTGAATAATGGAAAGGTTTCTTATGTGTGTGAAAGGCCTACCACCTCCTTGATCGTAACACAAGTTCATTTTTAAAAAATATCAATAATTATAGTTTTTAAATTTATAATTGATTTATAAATATGATAATTATGTCATTATTATTATTCTGGGGATGGTTTAACTATATAATATTCACAAGAACTGGAACTTTCATAACAAATAACGAAAAGAAATCAAGTCAATTAAAACCATAAATAATGAAAATAGTGGAAGATTATAAAGTAAAAGGTGATAATATAATATAAAATGCTCATTTAGGATATTATAAATATTAATAGGGTTTTTAAAAAGGTAATAAAATTTTTAAAACTACATTACATGAGGTGAAATCATGTTCAACAAAAAGGAATAATGAGGTAAGGGTTTTTTTCTTTTCTCGCATTTATCTATGTAAGATTTATTCCATATTAACCCCTTTTTTTCATTATATGGAATATATACTGACCATGAATGTATTTAATAATTATTATGAATAATGTTACGTGGATTTAAATATCCATTTAGTATATCTATTTCAGGGGGGGTTCCAATTTCAAAGTTACCAAAGTGGTAAAGTATTTTTGTCTCAATTTCCCATATTTGAGATGTAAGTTTTGTTATACACCTTATAAGGTCTATATTCTACCTCTAAAAAATTTATAGCATTAATATCATTATTTTCATGATATTATATGTTTATTTTTTTGTTATTATTTCATGTTTATTATGATTTATTGTTATAAAATTTGTAAGATTCTTCTGTTATAAGCTCATACTTCATAAGGATTATTTATGATCAGTCTTCCAATAATGAGATATTATAATACACCTCCCAATAAACTCAATGGTCTTATTTTACTGTTGTTATTCTCTATATTTAAAAGTTATTTTTCTATTTTTATACAATTTTGTGATTAAAATTATTGAGAAGCTTTTTTTTAATAAAATCCAACATTATTTCTCTCTTAGGTTAAAACTATGTTTTCTTCCAAAAACTTATTTTCTAAAAATGATTTAAAAAATGTTTTCACCCTTTTCAAAATGATTAATTAAAGAAATTTTTACCCATTTTTCATTTTTTTAAAATAACATTAATATTTTACTATTTCCACAAAATCAAAAAATTTAACCTTTTTACCGTACAAAAGGAATGTTCTTTTCGAAATGTATGAAATTACCCACCAAGAAGACTGTCATTTATTTAAAGCTTCTATTGAAATATTACAAGGTTTCTTTTAATGAACGTGTTTTATTACTAATCTATAAATTCATGGTTATTTTAAAATAAAATTATTTTTAAAATGTTTTATGTTTTAAAAATTAACTTTCATAAGGAAAAGGTTATTTTCTTGAAGAACGTATTTAATGACCATTTAACAGTATTTGAATTCACCAATTTCAACATCCCTTGTTATCACTTATCCTCTAGTGAGGATATGTGGTATTGATACCATACTAATTATTTCTCTAAATGAAATAATATTTTTTCGAAGATATTGTTATAAAACTAGTTTATCTTCAACGATTTAATCATGTATCAAAGAGATTATCATGGAACATGATTTCTTTCGACGGGTTAAACATATTTTTAAAGGACTAATGATTCTTTTTATAATTTTTATGATTCTATTTAAGCTATATTTACTTTATTCATATTGTGGTTATTGGACATTACATATATAATGAGGTGGATAAGATAACACTAGGTCATCCAATTATATCTTATACAATGGGGCTGAAAAGAAATAACAAGGTGATCCCATTATAGCTTATTCGATGGGGCTGTTCAGATAGTGTCGGGTGATCCCATTACAACTTCTATGATGAGGCATACCATATAGAATCAGGTGATCATTTTATTTCTTTAACTATGGGTTTTCCTAGATAGTTCTCTAATGAATTCAATTAGAATTATGTTCTCCAATGAATTATATTGGAAGTAGGCCATATATTTATTCCAATTTTAAGGGTTTTTAAGTGTTCTATGAAGATGATGTCCTAAGATACCAACATATGTTGTCTATTGTTGTTATGATTTGATGATTTATTATTTGTTCAGGACTGATCTCTCCTGGATTGTGATTATTCATTCTTAGGAATCTTTCCATTGTTAAAGCCTCGTGACTTGTTTTCACGTTTTTTGATCATGGTATTGATAGGTATGAATATTTTTATGTTATAATAAAGAACTTTGACTATGTCATCATACCCATATGTTTTTATTATTCTCACTGATGAAATATATTTGTTACTGCTTATGAATCCTCTTACTAATAATTTAATCCCATTATTCTTATGTTTTATATTCCCTATATTATAATGAATAAGGTTCAATGATCTATTTATAGAATATATTTCATATGTATGATTGCAACTAATCAATGTTAAGTAAGAAAATATTTGATAAATGGTAGAAATGTTCATTTAAAGTCATCAGAATTGATTATGTATGTGTTTTTTCTAATTATATAAAACTATAAAACTAAAAAGTTTTTAGCAATGTAATTTATATATGTTTTTTATATATTATAAGGTCTATAAGAAAAAATAGCATCATAATTATTAGCATAAAATCTGGAAATGTAATCTTTAGGATTTTAGCACTAGATTTGAGAGTGCGGATTCTGGGAAGTTATAGTTGGTATTAGAGGAAATGTTTAGATATATATTGAGATTTTGATGTTTTCATGTGAGCTTGTCTTAAGAGTTACAAATACCATTATAGGTCTATAAGGTTAAGGTTGACCACAAGTTCAAAGTCATAGACACCTCATTTGGGGGTTTTATGTAGTTAAAATTTTGAGGTTATTAATGAATTTTTTTTAAAGATGTTTTATTAGATTGAGGTACTTGTAACCCCTAGGATCAACATGAAGTGTTAATTTATGGAGGGGGGAATTTTTCATGTTTAAAAAAGGGATAACTTTTATGCTTAGTGACAACCCATCAGACCTGAAAAGGTGGTGGGGCTTGAACCCATGACCAAAGGATGATATGGTTTTTCTACATACCATTAGCCTACATGATGTCTTTCTTAGTGTAACACCCCAGGTAAATAAAGAATATGACATTTTTATATTTATCCATATTTGTGAATAAAATATTAACATTACTTTAAAGGGGATTCTATGCTCGATGGCGTACCCAACACGCAACAACGAGTTTCTTGGGAATCTTACGTTGCACTCTAATAATAAAATAATATTATTTTAAATAGTATTTAACGCCTAGCCGTTGTAATGGCAAGAATGAACAGAACTAACTACAAAATGATTATATATGTTTATCAAATATTTTCACTTTTTACAATAAATGTTAGAGGATTAAAAATACAAATGAATCCAATTTTAAGCGTAAACATTATAATATTCTTTAAAAGGTCGATTAACAGCCTTTTGATGGAGAACCTCTTTTAAATCCACTTTTTGACAATTTTATGTGTTATATTTGACAAAATAAAAATCTTCTTTAGAATCGGGACACCAAAATTTACTTTGTGTAAATTTTTGGTATTTTTCCAAAACAGTTCAATTTTTAATGAATAGTGAAAAATGTTGTATTTTAATTCAAAACACCTTTTTAATCTAATTTATTTATATGATTAGATTATCTTTTGAATTGGTTTAAAAGTGAAATTAGAATATATTTTTACCATTTAATACAATAGTGGTTGTTGGAATTAATTTCACTTTGAAATTGGACTTAAACTAGTGTCAATCTTTTGATACTTATTGTTTCATAAAAACACGCTATTTGCTCTGACAGCAGGAATTAATTATTAAATTAATTAATGCAGCTAATATGTTTTGAATTTTGTAAAAATAGACATCATTTTTGAATTCGGAATATCAAATATATCTTAGGGTGAAGTTTTGGTTTTTTTTCTGGAAAACTTCAATTTTTGATGAATAGTGAAACCACTAAGTGTTACTTAAGAAACTGATTTTTTCATTTAAATGAAAATTTACCACCTCTGTGTTTTTATTTTCAAAAATCCGACATACATGGTTTTCATTAAGAATTAAAATGTGGTTCAATGGGATTAAAATAATTTTTTGGTGAATAATAACTTTTATGTTTTTAATCGCGATTAGAGGTAATTAGTGTAGTTTAAGGTAAGAATAATGTTTTAATAAAATGAAATGACCTAGAAACATGTCCTACCCTAATTGGATGTGTCATGGACGACCAATACAATCCATGGGTCAACTTGGGGACCCCATGGAGCCACTTTGGTTGGAAAATGACATAAATATCTTTTTATTTAATGTTAAAGTAAAAATGACACAAACATGAAATGTTTTACTAAAACAATTTTTACATGGAGTTATAAAAGTAATATTTTTTTACTATAAATAATAAATGGAAAGATAAAAATATTTCCTACATCATAGTAGTTTTTTTATAATTTTTAGAAATTAAATAAATTAAATTATTTATGACATCATGATGATGCAGCGATGACCTCATTATTTAACGATTTAAATAAAATGGAAAGATAATGTAAAATCTAAGACTTAAACATGTTCAAAACCTATTGGATGGGTGTATTTATAAGCCTTATCACCTTATCCTCGAAACAAATCAATGTGGGACCATTAAAATCCGAAAATCATTCTAAAATAAAGTAACATTTCTTTACTTTCCAAGAGTGCCCCTCCTCTCCTCATATAAAAGGCCCCAACTCTACCTCCTTACCCACACTTCCAAAGCCTTTGGCTCGCCCAAACCCTACCCATTTTGTCTCTCCACATCCATCTCTAACTCCTTGAAGTCTCACTTTGGGAAGAAGTCTTCCCAAGGAATCCTTTGAGCTCAAACCAAAGGGAGTTACCCGATTTTAAGGTAATGTCTTCACTTGTGTCCTTTTGTTTTATTTTGCTTCTCCAACCCCCTAAAATCTTTTTATTAATTTATTTTGTAAAAACTACAGTATCTAAAATATACTAGTATGTTTTTATAATAATTATTCGAGCTACAATTACACACACCTTCGTCTAATGGTTAAATAACATACTATTTCTGTGGTTGGCGATTTTCTGCCTCACGAAACGATGATTGTTCAATAATCTTTTAACACCTTTAAAGGTGGCCATTATGATGTCACTGTATTTTATATATGATATATATGGTATTTATGTTTACTATATTCTTTTGTATTTTATATTTAAACCATACCTTTATTCTTTTCATGTTGTGTAAATGCGATAATTTCATATGAGGAAGTGTGGACTACCGCCCCCTCAAGTGATGTGACTCGTACATGCAATACATGGAATGTATAAAGAATGAAATTAATAAAAATATGTGACATATATAACATATATATTATACTAGAATTATAATATATATATATATATATCATTTATTTTTAATTCCATTAATATGACAAAAAAAAAATTAAAGTAGCGTTCATGCGTACGTACGGCTTACCGTCTCCATGAACGGTGCTTTTCATTTTTTATCTCCAAATGACATGGAATAGTATAAAATGAATATTTAATGGATATATATGATATTTTAATCATTAATACTATTCTGGAAATTATTTACTTATAACCAAATGGGAAATCATTTTTCAAACAAGTTCATTTTTGACCCATGTACCAAACATCGGCAAAAACGTCTGATATGAACTAACATTATTAAAACATTATTATAAAATTATAATATGTGATATGAACTGAATAATAATCTCTAAATTAGGTCCTTAGGAAATTATAAATTGACAAAAGTTTATTATTTAGTAATATAAAGAAACGAACAAGACAAGTCAGACTTGAGGTAAGGGATCCTACTCCTCTCTTTCTTTTAAGTACACTCTTTTATGTCATTCCTTTTAAAGCTCATCTTTCTTGTTATTGGGATATTATTTTATATTACTATTACTGTAAAATTTATTTTAATATGATAAGAGACCCTATTCTCTCTCATAAATCCATTTTGGATGTTTTGAGTGGCGCCGTTAGGCTGCCGATTTTTTCGTAAGAGATCCAACCTCTCTCTTTATTTTTAAGTACTCTCCTTTATGTCACTTCTTTTAAGCTTCTCTTTGTTATGTTGGGGGATGTTCTTTTATATTCCTATTTCTTTAAACATTATGTTAATATGATGAGAGACCCTATTTCCTCTCATCAATCCATTTTAGAAGTCTTAAGTGGTGCTGTTAGGCTGCCGAGTTTTCGTAAGGGATTTTTCATCTCACTTTTATTCCCGTGAGATCTATGCTACATTTACCACAATTTCCTTTGAGTGGAGTATGTACTGCCCATTATAATACACTTTGTGTAGTATAATTTCATTTATGGGTATTCACATATTCATTGTATGACCCTTATTCCATGGGGTGTACGTTTCGAAAGTTACCCAACTCGGTAAGGGGACCTTTCACCCTCCTCTTTTTAAAAGACTTCTTTTGTTATGTATTTTAATTCACATAATATTATGTTGGGATATGTTCTTTTATATCCTTATTGATGTAAATTTTATGTCCATCTGATGATATGCCCTTTTTTATCTCTCATCAACTCATTTTCTGAATTTTGAAGTGATGCTGTTAGGCTGTCGAATTTTACCAAGGGAACTTTTTAACCCAATTTCGATTTCTTTGGGGTTAAACATGTAGTTATTGAATATGTCATCTTTTGAATATGTGTGAATGTACTTTCATTGTTTTACACTTAATATCCACTTATATTGGGTGTATTTATATTTCTCACACATAATTTTGAGATTGAATTATCCTTAATTTAAGGATACCTTCTTTATAAGGGAATTCATCACATTTGACATTTCTATTGAGACTTCTTTGTTGTTATGCACCAATTAACTCTTATATGGTGTATATACTGTCCTTTGGAATATTATATCATGAATCCATTTATTCTCATGATATTATAAAGTTTTTACTAAATGGTATTCCTCAATTATTTTATTCAAGTGTCTCTAATTTTGGTAGAACCCCTTTAACCAAAATATCTCTTTAAATGTTTTAATTATTTGTTTTTATTAATATTCATGTTTTCAAAGTGGTTTTAAGGATTTATTTATGTGGAAATTAATGGTTTAAAATTTTAAAAGCTTCAAGGTGGTATGGGACACTTTGATTCAAAAATCTCTTTATTAAATGTTTTAAATGGTTTTGGAAATGGTTTCTTTTTTAATGGATTCATTATTTCAATATACTAAAATGTTATATTGTGATTGAAATGTGGAAATGTTATGTTTCCTTTATGCATGTTTTATGTGATACGTTTATGTTATGGTTCTGGGGCATTGTTATGAAAATGGGTGGTTTCGTGATAAACTAAGGGCGGGTGAGCCCGATATAGCTCTCCAATGCATTGGGTAACGCGAAGGGGTTAAACGTTAAGGTTTTTCCGAAGATATTTAGGGAATATACTGTGATGGGTATTCCAAACATAACCAAGAGGGTTACTCTCTACGTAAGAATGTTATGAATGCCTCAAGTTACCTTTATGTCTTATGATTTCTATGATTTATTCATGATTTTATGAGGTATGTTAAAGTGCTTATGTTTTATGGGTAAAGATTGATTTCATTCTTATGTATACATGTACTCATGTTTCCTTTCTATATTTTTATATCCCTTACTGAGATTTTTATGCTCATCCCAAGTTTTTGAAATGTTTTTCACAGGTCAAGGGAAAGGTACATGATATGATGATAGTGCCAAGGAAGTGTCAAGAAAGAATCCATGTTTTATTTTAAATATGATTCTGTTGATGGGGAAAAACGAGTACTATCTTTTATGTAACCACTTTGTTTAAATGTGGAATTTAATGAAAGTTTTATGATCTAATTCTCTAAAACTCTAAACCTGAAAAGATCCTCAATTTGTAATCTTGTAATAACTCAAGATTAAGTAAGGTTTAAGGCTGGGGCCTTATACTTAGCATGACATTTTTATAGGAAATTATTATTTCTATTTCAGAAACATATGATATTTTATTTGATAAATCATAGTTGATTTATCTTGGGAGAATTTAGGATCAATTACTTTTATTAATTGGGTTTCTAACATAGTTAGAAAATGTTTGAATAATTTTAAGGATAGTTATTTAGGGTATGATATGGTTTGAAAATTGGGTATTATGGTTGAAATTTTTAGATTAATATATGAATGTTTATTTTTTCATCGTAATATGTGGTCACCATTTTTGTTTTGGTCAATTATTAAAGACATGAAGAAAATATTGTTATCCCTTTTGTAGTTATGTGGTTAATAAATTTTGATTTTTTTGATTCATAAATGAAAAAATCATCATGAAAACACATCGTTGGAGAAAAATATTAGATTTTGGGTGGAACTTATTAAATGATGGAATCACAATCATAAAGTAATTATATTCCCATATTATTTTAGTCTAGATGATAAAATAATTATTCCACTCTAATAAAACAATCTTGATGAAAAAGTAATACCTAATTACCTTAAATTATAATGAACTGATAGACTTTTTATCATCATATATTTATGGCTTTGGGGATATTAACATTCCATTTATGATTAACTTTATTTATATCAATTTCCTCAATCATTCTCTATAATTATTTAGGTTTTTTCTCTATTCCCACTTATGTTCACCTATTTGGAATCCAATTTATGAGTTGTTCTATACATCCATTGTACTTCCCTTTCTATCTTATTAAGAGGATGTTTTATTAATAATTTTAAAATGTCGGTTTAAAAAAAGTTTATTTTCAAATGTCCAAACATTGATTTCCAAGATTAAGTTCAAATTGTGAGGAAACAATTTATTAAAGGGGGGAGTATTTTACACACCAATATTTTAAAAGGAAAAAATTATATTTGATAGTTTAAAGGAAAAAAAAGACTAAGTTTATCATATGTTATATGAAAATATATTTGTATCTTTCATTACACACATTATTGAATTTAGCTTGTGTCACACGTAACCCTGATATTTTTTATGTTCGATAGCATATTCAATATTCACCACCGAAGTTAAATCACCCATTATTTATATTTATAATATAGCTATTAAATTAGAGTGTATGAATAGTATTAACTATTTTATAAAGAATATATATATAAATTCATAATTAAATATAAATAATATATAAATTTTTATTAAATAATCAATTAATTTTTAGTAAAGTGGCTTTATTCGTCAAAAATATATTTTCTTCAAAAAAGAATTTTATTATTTTTGATGAAAAGTATTAGAAGAATATTTTTAAATATTTTTAAAATATATATGATAAAATTAACTTCATTTTTGGAATCATAATTTTGAAATTTAATATGGGCTAAATTTTAGTACTTTTCATAAAATGTGGATTTCTCAGTGATTGGAAAAAATACCGATTTTGGTAAAAAGAATTTTATTTTTAATAAGATAAGTAATTTAAAAGTAATAATATGTTTTAAATATGTTTTCAAGTAACCTTTGTTTTATTTATTAATATTTAATCCACATAAATACTTTTTATCAAATTTATATTTGTTTTTATTATAAGTTTTTGTGTTTGTTTACAAACTGTTTTTTCGATAAACTGTTTTAAAATGAATAATGTTTCCCCAATTAAATTAATTAAAATAATACCTGATGAAGAATTTTTTAAATTAAATATATATATTATATATTATTAAAAATTAATGTAGTTTTAGAAAATTATTCTTTTTATTCATGATGTTATTATAAAATCCCCTTTTTCTCAAAAAATACACTTCTCAAAAATAATGTTGTCTCACCATGTATGTGGGATTATTTTTTAAATAAATTTTACAAATTAGGTTTCTTGAATTTTGAAAATTTAATTCAATATTTTGAATCATAATAACTTATATTATATAATAATTCCAACTTAATTTTTGAAAGGTAATTCTTGGTCAAAATATTTAAAATTAATTACAGTAATTATGAAAAAAGGAGTTTACATAGTAGTTAAACATAGAATATAAGGTGTAGAAACGACCCCAAACTTGTCTAAAAATAACTTTATGGAAATATTTATACTTTATTACCTTTATTATATATAATGGAGAATTATTTGGGCCTCTTAACATTAAAAAATCTTGGGTGGAATTCACTATTTTAAAACAATATAAGTGTTCCACTCACCCTATTTATAAAAGGCCACCATCTCCCCTCTCTTCTTCACACCTTTAAACAGCTCGGGCTGAATCAATATTAAAAAAATTACTTAAAAAATTCTCTCCCATCTTCCAAGAATAATTTTTATGGGAAAAAAACCAACCTAGGATGGGATTTGGTAGAAACTTATGAAGGATACATGAATAAGTGGTAATGTTTATCAACAAGAATTTTTATATTATTTATTTCTCCACATCCTTCAATTATTATTATAAGATGATGATATAATTACCTCATAAAATTACATATAATTATATGTTTTTATGTTATTGGTAAAACCTATAACCACACACATTTATATCAAATATGTTATGAAATCTTCATTCGTGTGTATACCGGACTACCGCTTCATGAAATGATGTCATTCATTATTCCATTACCGCCTCTCACGGTCTGGAATGATGATGGATATAAAGTTTATATATGATATTCATAACATAATTATTCCTATTGGGTAAATTTATCATATATTATTATTTATGTTTCATTTCATAATGGACATGATAATGTCACTCGTGTGTACAGTTGACTACCGCCTCACGAAGAGATTTGATTTGTTTTTCACTAATGAATTAAGTTGAAGGTAATAAGGGTAAATATAATTAATTTATGTTATATAGATGAAATATTTATTATATCTGTTAAATATTTTTCATTATTTTAATGTAATATATGATTTTATTTTTACAATTTCACTCACTGAGAAAAATGATAATTTCATTCCTGGACATGTGGACTACCACCTCCTCGAAGCAATGCGATTCATTTTTTCATCACCACATCAGAAAAATGAAATATATAAGTATATATAATTAAATAATATGATATTTATTATATTATTATCATTTTTAAAGATAAATTTTAATTATCTTATTTTCATAGTGATCATTGAAAAATAGAAACGTTACTTACGCGTATGCACGACCTACTGTCTCCATGATTGTAACGTTAGTTCATTTTTCATAACCATATTTCATCATTAATTTTAAAGGAATAATTGGTGTATAAATATTATAATTATGTCATTATTATTATTCTGTATATGATTTATCTTCATAATATTCACTAGAATTGAAACATTCATAACAAATCATGAAAGAGAAAACAAGGAAATTAACACGCAAAATAGTCAAAATAATAAAATATTATTAACGAATGGAAGATAAGATATAATAAAAGGATCATATATGGTATTATAAATTTTAATATGGTTCTTTAATAAGTTAATAACTTGTTTTATTCCACTATAAATGGGTTTAAATCACATTTAACCAAAAGGAAGTGTGTGGTAATGGTTTTTTTTCTCGTCTCACTTTTATTTCTCTTAGATGTAAGCCATATTAATAACTTATTTTCATTTTGTAGTGTTTAAAAAACCTATAAATGTATTTTATTATTAATATCATTGAATTTATGGGTATTTACATATAAATTTATTTATATCTCATTCATTTGGTATACGGTTTCAAATTTACCAAACTGGTAATGGATTTTGTCTTATTTTTCCAACTATGAGACGTAAGTTATGTTATACACCTATCTTATTTTACGATAAGTATATTATTCCAATATAAATTTTATATAGTTAATATAATTATTTAAATGATATTTAAGTTTTTTTCAATTTATTTATTTCATATGGATTATGATTCAATGCTAGAAAAGTGGTAGGAGTCTTTTGTTACAATTTCATTGTTCATTGGGATTGTTTATGATTATGCTTCCAATGATGAGATATTATGATCCTACTATAAATAAACTAATTAATTTTATTCTAATATATTATTTCATTATATTTAAAAGTTATATTAAAAATTTTAAACTTTTAGGTGCTTTACATATTTGAGAATATGTGTTTATGAAAATCCAACATTATTTATCTCTTCAATCAAAAATATGTTTTCTTCAAAAAAAATGTATCTAAAAAGTTTTTAAATTTTTTTATCATTTCTAAATTTATTTTTTAAATAGTATTTTAACCATTTTTTCAATTTAAAATAAAATTTCAATGTAATATTCTTATCACTTTCCAAACAAGGCACTTTTTTACATTTTTACTGCGAAGAAAGAATGGTATTTACTACATGTATAGATTTACCCACATACGTGACCTTCATTTATTTGAAGCATTATTTTGGTGATTAAAAGTTTATTTTTGAAATTTTTTTATTAATATTGTGTAAATTCTTGGTGATTTTTAACGAAAAGTATTTTAAAATGTTTTATTTTTAGAAACTAATTTTTAAAATGAGAATGTTATTTTCCTAAAGAATGCTTTTAATGATCATTTAATGGTATTTTGATTCATCAAAATCAAAAAACCTTGTTGATTAATCACGTATCAATGAGATTGACATTAAACCCATTTCCATTCCATGGGGTTATCAAGTTATCAAAGGAATAATAAATTCTTAATGATTTTTGTGATGATATGAAATATATTTTTACTTTATTCATGTTGTGGATATTGAACATTATTTATATGATTGTGTGTCCCAAATAACACTATGTGAGCCAGTTATAGGTTATATGAAGGGGCTACCTATCTAGAATGGGGTGATCCCATTACAACTAATATGATGTAAAGGCCTAGATAGCATTATGTGAACTTTTTATAGCTTAAATGATGGGTATGTCTGGAAAGTAATCATACGAATTGGGTAATGGTTAAGTTATTTGGATAATTATATTGGAATTCTATCATATGGTTATTCAAATTGTAATGGTTCTATGATTGTTCTATGAAGATGATTTCACAAGATACCAACAAATTTTATATATGATTTCTATGGGGTTATGATGTTTCATTTCAAAAATATTGATATCACATGAATCATTATTATTAGTCATTGTGACTCTTACATGAATCATTATTATTAATCATTGTGACTCTTTCCTTTGTTAAATACTTATGACATGTTTTCATGTTTGATGATCAGGGTATTGATGGGAATGAATATTTTTATAGTATACTCATGAAATTTTATTATTTCATCATACTCATATTCTCTTCTTATTCTCCGGGCTGACATTCATTTATTAATGCTTAAAATTTTCCATACTGATTTTTTCATCTCACCATTATTTTTTTATTCTCCTCAGGTTATAAAGATTGAGGCAGATTTTTTTTTCTAGAATGGATTTCATATGGATAATGGTGAAAAATTAATGTGAAATAAAAATGATGGCTTAAATGGTTGAAATTATCAATTAACGTCAAGTGACTTGTTTCTGTAGTATTTTTTCCAAATTCTCAAAAACTCTAAACCTAAAAGGTCAATGAGAATGTTAGTGATCCAAAATTTCATTTCTATGTTATATGGTCTATATGGAAAAAACATGGGGTCAGAATTATCAAAAAAAACCCAAAAATGTAATGTTTTTGATTTCATCAATTGATCCTGGAGTGCGAGTTATGGGATTTTATATAAAGCCATGCCAACATTGATGTCACAACCATGAGAAATGAAGAAGAACAAAGTTCACACATATCGGTTGAAAAATATTGTAACCAAGTAGAATATCAACTGTTGAAAAAACATGGAATAGCAGAGATCACCACAACACGACTAGAAGGAACCTATAATTCAAGATAGATGGTTGTAAAATGATAAAGGAAATGGAGTTATGAATGATGTGAATAAAAACATACTAGAAATAAAAGTTTTATGTCATAAATTATAAATTTATATCATTAATTCTCTATATTGTATGTTCCACTAAAAAACACATATCCACTAGTTAATTTATCATGAGTATTATATTTGCAGCATAAAACATATTTATTGTGTAAATGATTTTTATGCATTAAACTATTTATATGTATTGTTCCAGGTGATATATTTAAACCATAAATGAGACATTTATGATTTAAATCTATCCTCTAGGATGTATCTAGCCCTGGTTATATAAAACTCTCAAAAAAACTCCCACACCCCCTAAACTCATGGAAAAAATCTTAAGCATGAAAAAGAATATACCTTTTTAACTAGAATGTTATAATATCCCTACCTTTAGAATTTCCATCCCTAGGAACTCATTTAGAGGAAAGGTTCTCTAGGAAGAGGTGATACTGATATCCCCTCACCAACTATTCACACTCCCATGTCTCGTGAGAGTCTTATCCATGTTTCCATAACACTTTGACCAATGGAATAGATTTAACACACAAGAATTTTTCCTATGAATCAACGATCACCACTGGTTTCTCCACAATGGAAACATCTTGATCCAACCCAATCTCATCCTAACTCAAAACATGGTAGGTATTATGATAGTACTTATTATGATATGATATGAGGAAAAAATCATTTATACTTATCAAATGAGTGGGAAATCCAAACTGATAAAAAACCATACCAAGACACTCAGTTACCTCAATCATTTTAACCTATCTCAGAGCCATATTTCCCTTTTTACCAAACTAAAGGTGACCCAACCAAGGATAAAACTGCATGAGAATTCATTCTCCAGTGGAAAACTTTCAAAGATGACATTGATGATCCACATATGATTTCTATTGACTCTAAACTTTATCCAAGTGTCTATGTATATCAAGAATCCTCACTAATAAATCTTAAATGCGACTTGATCCCACAAGACATGACTTTACCATCTATTCCAAAAAATGAGGTAACCTGAATGTGGGACTATAAAAATCCTATAAGGAATCAATTCTAGTATTTTATTGATAAATATTGTTATAAGAAAACTCAACCCATCTTATATGGCTATCCCATGATCCAACAACATCCAAGATGTAGGAATGGATAATTTCCTACAGTATCTCAATAGCACACTCTATATAACTACCTTTCTGTGGATGATAAACTTTACTCAACCTCACATGAGGATATGGGGTACTCTTACAGAATAGATTAGTAAACCTAGGACACATTTATAAGATAATGGTTGAAGAAACCCTATATAACCTCATGATATCATGCATGTAAAGCTTGGTCTAATCTTAAACCTTAGTGGTGTACCTATTCAAAATGAAATGGTTATATGTAATCAACTAATAAACTAAAGAAAAGTTAGAATAAATCCCCCATGGAGTCCATGGTGATATAACAACAAATTTTATGGTAACCTCCTCCCATTTCTCAACTATCACTAGAGGAGGTGGGAGTAAACCAGAAGGTTTCAAGTGCTCCATCTTCATCTACTCTCACATGTAACAACATGATGCATTATTAGAAATGTTGTTATACATACATGGACACTATAAATTCTATCTCAGTTCATAAAACATATTCCTAGTGTTGTGGTGAATGCACCACAAATATCAATGACACACATACAATATTGAATTCCATAAATATTTTGGTAAGAAAAAATAATCCTTGAAGAAAATAAAACTTTAATAAGGGGTAGAACAAATAGAAATGGTATCCCTTCCATATAATGTTTTAATGATTCCATTGAGCTCATCATCCTGCAACTATATTTATAGAACATACACAAGGATATATAATGATAATTATGAACTAGTAAGAACCATGCCTGGATCATTCTCTAGAATGTCTAGTTACATCTAAGAAAAAATCCCCATCATGTTCTTCTGTTCCTTCAATACAAAATTATTTTGTGGTGTATGTTTCCTTCTAAGAAATTTAGCTAATAAATTCTATTTACCTAAGGTATAATCAATGTCAAAGTCAAACTTTTGGAGGTAGTTCACCTATTATGTCTATCTGATATTCAATTACATATGAGAAAAGATATAGATAAAAATATTATGATCATAAATTCTATGAAACTCTCCTAAAAAATATAGTACCGCCAACTCTTAAGTGCATGCATAATTGTGAAAAAAATCAAAAGTGGGGCAATTATTCTCATGCTTCTGAAGAAAACAAGAACCATTGTCCAAAATGTGATTATCCAATATAATAATTCATCCCAGAACATTACCTAATTCATCATAGTACACGACATACCACATAAAAGGCTTAGGTAATATCATAATAAGAGTTGATGTCAGAATTATTTTCAACTCATCAAAGAAGATGGAAATTTAGCATCTAAAGCGAACTTCACACCTTTATTAGTAAGAGTAGTAAAATGTGAAACCAACATAGAGAAATACATAATGAACCAACAATAGTATCTATAAATATCCTAGAATCTCTAACTCTCAAAAAAATAATGTGTATCCTCCCATGATAAGACAACCTTCACCTTCTCAAGGTCAACTAAGTCTTTATGCTTAGAAATCGCATGCCCCGAGAACATTATTTGTTGAGTCCAAAAAATGAATTTTGAAATATTTATATAAAGTCAGAAGATCCTCATGATTTATAAAAATAAATTCATAATTTTCTCATTACCATAACCATATCTCGAAAAA
The DNA here is from genome assembly GCA_963277665.1 of Viscum album. Taxonomy (NCBI): domain Eukaryota; kingdom Viridiplantae; phylum Streptophyta; class Magnoliopsida; order Santalales; family Viscaceae; genus Viscum; species Viscum album. Next base: position 539,432,570 of record OY728142.1, on the reverse strand, counting down.
AATGAGATATCATCCATAAAGATAATGAAAAAACTATCAAGATGCTGATGGAATATCATGTTCATAAAATCCATAAAAACTAAAGGAGTATTTTTAAGCTCAAAGACATGACAAGATATTAATAATGGCCATACCTTATCCAGAAAATAGTTCTTAGAATATCATACACAAGAACCCTATGTTGTTGGTAATGTGACTAATGATTGATCTTTTAAAACCATTTAGTCCCATTTAATTAATCAAACAAGTCATCTACTTGGGGGGAGGGATACTTATTATTAACCATCACCTAGTTTAAATTCTAATAGTCCACTCACAAATGACATGAACCACCATTATTTATGAAAAATAGAATAGGGGATACCCACTACAAAACATTAGGGAGAAGAAACCATTATCTACCAGGCCATCCAACTCAATATTGAGATCCTTCAACTCCACAAGTGCCATACGATAAGAGGGTTTTGAGATCATCTCTGTAACCAAAACCAAATCAATAATAAACTGTACCAGAATATTTAGAGGAATATATGATATTTCATTTAGGAAGACATTAGTAAAATCTTGTTTAACCATAATAAGATCACCAAAAGGGGAAACATTATCTGATTCGACTACAATGGAAGAACAAAACTCATGATCTCTAGGTGGGATGGTCATGCATGTATGAACATAGAATCTCACTCTTCCAGAAATACCAAAGAAATCCTATCGATAGTAAGGAATAAAATATTTTGATGATAACAATAAATATCAATAAAATGTGGAACTAGATAATCCATCCCAATGATAACATCAAACCGATCCGGATTAATAACCAGGAAATCCCAGACCAACTTTGCATCATCTATCATTATAGAATAATATGAACAGCTACACCCATAATTTTTCCTCTTTATAAGAGGTTTATCTAGATCCATATCAAAGGAAATTTTATCCATTTATTGTTTAATCACATAAAAAATGGGAAGATATAAAAAATTTAAGGAACTAGTATCAGATATAGAAATTTCTATTAAAGATGCAACAAAAACATAACCAATCACTATAACTGGAAATACATATAAATCCATCAGAAAATCATCCAATTAATTAATTTCATTCACTTCTGAGGAAATTTATTGTATCCCCATGGAATTTGAAACATTTTAATACATTATATTGGCATTTTCAATTGAATATCCTTAACCAAAACAAGGTGTATACATAGACTGGATGAGTTGCTGCACGTGGAATCCGTCTCCACAAGCATTGCAAATCACTAAAATAACGGGAAACCTTTTCTTGGTGTTCCCTTATTTACCAAAATAATAGTATGTATGATTCATGCTAATGGCTACTATTGATTGTTCAATAGAGGCCCAATTTTTAGAACCACCTCTACCACCCTTGTGCTTATCATGCCAATTCTTCTTCTTTCATTGAGCACCACTGAAACTACCAGTAGGTAGAAGAGGTGTACAATAAGATCTAATATTTCCCACCATATTAGTCTATTCCATAATTTCCACATATATAGTGTCACCATAAGTGGTAAGATCCTGCGTATAAACCAATGATATGATATCTAGTCATAAACCGTACATGTATTTTTATGCTCTCAGTTGATCATTCATAACTAAATCCAAATAATAATGATCAATCTCCACAAAATGATTTGTGTACTCCAATACTAAGTGCTCTACCTACTATAATGATAGAAACTCTAATAAATTTTCCATCTTCAAAGATTCTAGGTAGAATTTCTGAAATAATAGGGTATTAAATCCCTTTCAATCCAATCCCATGTGTTAATCTTCTTATACTATAGAATCTCACCACCGTTTATTGGGACCATTGATCTGAACAATTGTACATTTTTCTTTATTGATTCAAGTGTATCCATAAATTCAAAGACTTAATTTTTATTTTCAATCTATCCCTACGCCTCTTGAGTTTCATTCGTACCACTAATGGATGGTGTCTTCTCACGTAGGAACTCTCAAACTCGATATATCTCCTCTAACTCCTTATTGTACCTCAATAGTTGTATTATGAACATGTGATACATTCTTGTCCATGAAAAAAACTTCCCAAATTATTGGTATGATAATATTATAATCATGAGTATGATTCCCTTGAGGAGAAACTCTTGTTTCATCCTCTTATAGATCATGTGGAAGTCATCTTAGAGGTATGTTACTACACACCACAAATAGAATTAAAACATCATAAAATATAAGAAATATCATTTAAAACTAGAAAGACATAATTAAAAACTATGATGAATAATAAAAATCAACATAGGAGACACTGAACCCAACATCCCATGGTTACATGAGGCACATCATGAAAACAACAAGCTAATCACTCACTAAAACCTAAATATCAAATCCAGATAATCATATCACATGTATACCAACTTTGAAAAACCAATAATAACCATGACATTATTCCAATTTATAATAAACCAACTTTTTTTACCCTCTAACACTATTACCAAACCCAATTCTCTACATACTTAAAGGGAATTCTTGATCCCCACAGGTAGAAAATTGACACTCGAGCATCAAAAAAAAAACCAAAGGGAATGATTTCACCAAGCCTAAAACAAGATACCTAGAATATATATAGACACAAAAAATATTAATGGAATAAACCAAAAATAAAATATATAATATAAACAAAAAAAACCAAGGATAGTGGTACAACTCAAAATATACAAAAAACTGTAAAGGTATAAGTCCAACCAAACTAGAAAGAAAAACCAGAGACAAAAGAAGAAACCACTAATCCATGTGATATGTGGAAAATGTATCACCATCTCACCAACAGATACCCAAGACCAGCTAACATTGACCCCCAATCCTCAATGAATAACTTTTTCCTTTCTTTCATTAATGGAAAATAAAAGTTTGACACACCACTAAAGGGGTGTGAAGGGTGTGATATAAACCGGCTTAGTAGGATACCACAAAGATGTTCCATATCAATTCTCCGTACAATAATCCCTATATACTAAATTTTATGTAAAAAATCCATGATATATAGTGAAAAAGTTTTATAACAAAGCATGGTAAATAGTTCTATTTTTCCACAGCTCTAGAACAAGTCATGAAAAATAGTTTCAAAGCATATTTTCCACACATCATTTCACATTTATCAGAAAATAGTTATATAAAATGAAAATAGTAAAAATCAAAATTATAATGATAAAAACAAACCAAGGATTTTTCAAAATCAGGATATTAGGGTCATTAATACGACAATATGAATATTATGCAGTACAAGTCCCTGAAACCCACACATCAAGGTCTATAGAACAAAGGAACACCACTAAAAGTGAACCATCCTACCATATCGATCAAGTCTTACATCCATATGCATCATGATATATGAAAAACGGAACACCCTAGAAAGTTATACTTCTAACAATGCAAAGGTAAAAGGCCCAATACTACACACTCAACCTATGTAACCAAGGCTCCTATGTGATTCATTTCAAATTATTAAAAAGGGATTATAAATTTCACAATTCAATTTCAAACACCCTTTTTTCCATTAAAAACTTCTATAAAAAATAGTTTCAAAATTCATTTCACAATGCATTGAAAAAACCCTTTTATTTTACCAGGATAGAGAAGAAACCATATTTTCTAAAAAACCATTTCACACACACACAAATCTACCATTTCAAAAATAATTCCAATATATTTGGAAAACAATTTACCAAACAAGATAAATCCATGGTTCATATAACATAGAAAAGAGACAGAACAACCTACCTCAAAAACGGGTAACACACTACCCACAATAGGATCCACACACACCAGGAAGAATGCAAAACAACAAAAAGATGTCCTAAAATTGATTCTCAAATTTCAGAGCTGAATAAAATAAGAAAAATCGTCAGCATAGATGATAGTTCAAAACATACTTCGAGGAAATCACACGCCGCACCAAAAATAACACATGGGTTCGCCCCTGGAAGACAATTGAACAATGGATACAGAAGGGATCAATAAATCATCATCACGTGATCAAATTATTTCATAAATATAGCCCAACAAGACTATTTTAACTAAGTTAAATGAATACGCAAAATGGTCACAATTAATCAAGGAGAAGCAATGCAACCAAGTGGGAGATCGATAACTAAATTGAAAAAATATAATAAAGATAAATCACATAAATTCTCGTATAAGGAACCTAGGGTTTGAGATATATGGATATAAAATGAGAGAGGAGATGGAGTTAAGAAATCGGGGAATAAAATCCTACTGGACACAAGGGAATTACATCATAAATCACAAATTTATGGTTTAAATTTACGATGTTTCATTTTTCACTAAAAAAATAATTTTCATAGGTTAATTTATCTATATTTTCTCATTTATAACATAAAACATCATTACAGTGTAAAATAGTTTTACTCCTTGAACCAATTTTATGGATTATTCCAAAAAAATATTCACAAAACAAATTATACATTTATAATGTAAATTTACCATATAGATTGTTTCTAGACTATGTTCTATAGAAACCCCAAAAAAATCAACCACACCCACTGAACCAAATAAATAATATCATAAACACGAAATAAGATCATACATTTTTAACTAGTATGGTACAATTGTTCAAGATGTAGACCTTATTCCACATCAATTCCAATCATTGTATGGATCGTTTTGTTATTAATTACTAGAAAATATATTTCACTAAAATCCGATCCTTATATTTATTTAAAACATTTTAAATATAATGTTACCTTTAATCTCTTCATACTATTAACTGCTTTATACAACTGATAAATCCATTTATTTTGAAGTGGCTTCTTTCTCAGGGGAGTTTCTAAAAGATCCCATGTTCCATAATCATGCAAGGGGTATAATTTACCCTTAATATCTAACTCCCAATATTTTTCTTCATTGAGACTTTACAACTATTTTGGGATTATTATTTCACCACTAACCATAATAATTAGATAATTCATATCATAATTGGACCTTTTCATTGGACATTTTACCTCAGAAGACCACCTAAACTATTGAGTTTGAACTCATTCTATAATGGTATATTCTAAACTTCTTCGCCAATAGTTTTTATCCCCTATGATTTTTGGTACTTTTGGACTTTGATTAAACTTTGGAATCCAACCACCATCCAAAATTTCACTTTTTAGGATTCTAGTTTTGTCCATAACTTGAGTGTTTCCTAAAAATTTTAGACATTCATTCATATAAACCAGTGAATGCTTTGTAGATTATTTCCCCTCAATTTCATATTCTAATAGGTCCCTATCATTGCATAGGATAAAATTATTGAATTGAACATTATTAAATATGATAACATTCTAAAGATCCTTATCCCATATCCAAAATACAAAGTCATCAATTTTTGAAACCATAATGAAACATGATCATGACATTACTTAGAGATTGTACCTCTCTTTTGAATATGTATTAAAATAGGAAATACCTCCAAATACAATGAGTATGGTTATGTTGAACTTTTTTTTGGTATATATTAATTCTATAATCTCCTTCCCCAATGTTATAAAAAGACTTATAATTATGAGTTGTGTTTCAGAATTCACAGCCACCTCCCAAATATCCTTGGAAAACAGGAATGTAATTCTTATTATATTTCACTCTTACATAAAATCTTATTCATCTACTCCACCACAACATTAGTTTTGTTGTTATAGGAACCATCTTCTAAAAATAAAGTCTTATCCTCTAGTAAAACCAACAAAAATCTTTGTTAATATATTCCATATCATTATCATATCTAAATAACTTATGCTTTAAAATTGTCTCACTTTTAATTATTGATTTTCATTTGATTAAGGTTCTAAAAATGTTAAATTTTTTCTTGAGAATAAAAACTCACACCTTTTGGGTTGCATAATCTATAAATTTTAGAAAATACAATGAAATTGTTTGAGACTATTTCGATCTGTTTCCATCCCTTTCGAGGAGATGAAGGACTAACACGCCCGACTGTCGATCTCACAGATGGCTAAGACCCGCTCGATTATCAATGTCGGGTACACCGGTCTTCATTTCGAAACGCCCAACTGTTCCATATCCAATGATACGTGGACCTATTTCCAAAGGTAGGCATCCGCTAGGCGGTTTGGCCAGCGATGCTTAAGAACTCACATTGGTTGAGAGGATGGGAAGTCGGGCTCATCGCACCCTTTTTGGGGGAGTTATTGCCTATTCCGGGACTCTCTTATAGATTTAAGATGTATTCATATGTTCACAAATCTTTGGTTTATACCCAAACATAGTATCAATGGATTTAACCCTGGTGGGAAATGGTCAACTGAACGCAAGGGTTCAGAATCATTTAGGCCCGAGGTTTACCATCCCTCATTGGATTAATGACCCCGAGGTGTCTGGACTCATTGAAGCAGCACTAAGAATGGTGCGGTGAACTATCGTGAAGATAGTCGGATCGACCAGCTGTTGGGCTTGAACCAGAGGGAGGCTTCCTACGTACCCTACCTAGGAGACATGAATCAAAGTTCGCGTAGTTTGGGTATACAGTTTAACGTCATGCTGGACGGGAGTGGAAGTCGTTGTGAAGAAATGACCGAGTGGTGGGCTTGAACCTCGTGGAGGCTTCCTACGTACCATGCCTTGACATGGATCAAAGTCCTCATAGTTTGCTTAGTGGGGCTTACACTCTGAGGAGGCCCAAAGTGATGGATTGGGGCTTACACTCTGAGGAGGCCCATAAGAGGATTTCATGGTCTATGCTTACTCTAATCCCACATGAGTCATGCTCGGTGTGGGAAACAAGAGGCAGCACGGACTAGACGATCACGTCACGAAAGGTGTGTCCATGAAGAATGGAGTGGGGCTAACGTGTGGAGTGGACCAGAGTGAAGGATTGGGGCTTACACTCTGACGAGGCCCATAAGAGGATTTCATGGTAGATGCTTACTCTAAGCCCACGTGAGTCATGCTCGGTGTGGGAAACAAGAGGCAGTAGGGACCAGACGATAACGTCGCTAAAGGTGCGTTCATGAGGAATGGAGTGGGGCTTACGCATGGAGCGGCCCATAAGGTCAGGGATTACTCTGAGATGGACGCTTGGGTGTGACAAAGCGCATCGGGAGATGGAGAGGGGGTGTTCATGTGCCCGTCTCCTCTCTTTCAGTTCATAAGGGCTTCCTTCTGATGGGTATTTTACCACCCCTGAGGAGCCCTTAACAAGTGGAGGGGCAGAAAGGGGACTCCAGAGCTCAGACTCCACATTACCGTGGGAATGTTAACCCAGGAATGCTTCAGGAATCTACTCAAGGTATGGGGAAACCCGTTCGCCTCTACATACCGTGGGTATGTGAAGTCAAAGTGGCGCGCTGATGCGCCTAAAGGTTACACCACACGGGTCCGGCGGCACTGGTGGAGGCCTTGGCTCGGGGCCGATGAGTAGGCCAATGAGGGAGTCGCAGAGGACTAGGCTAGATCAGGAGGATTTTATCAGGCCTGGGGGATGGGAACACTGAAGGATTTGACGATCCACTGAGGGGTACGGGTGGTGGCGCCCTTCACGTGGGGAAATTCCACGCAGCTGGAGGAGCTGTCCACGAACCAGGGTGGTCCGCAGACTGATTGACATCCTGCGAACCAGGGTGGTTCGCGGAGTAGCGGGCATCCCGCAAACCAGGGCAGTTCACAGCTTCAGGTTCAATCCGAAAACCAGGGTGGATTGCGGAGGGTTTCAGGAGGGCAGTGGCGGCCAAGGGCGACACTGGTCGGAGGCTCGTCGGTCGGGGCTTCGCCCACGTAGGAGAGTGCTACGCAGTGCGACAGATGATAAAAGAGGCATAAAATCCCTGGTCCGCGGATGAGGAAAGTTCGCGAAAGTGGACCGGTTCAGCGCCCGTCCTGCCTCGCGCCCGCGGAGGATCACTGCCTTCATTTCGCGAACGATAATGGTCTGCGAAGGGAGTGCTCTGTGGAACTGGTCACGCAGAATCATCTTCGGACCGGTCTGCGGACCAGTCCAATTCTTCCTTGCCTTTTAAATCTTTTCCCCAATTTCTTTGGGGAGGTGGGTAGCATCTCCTTTTCGGATTTTTCAGGACCCTAAAAATGTCCCCATCGGAATGGGGTCTGATCGGAACAAAGAGGAGGCCGTTCCGATGCAGAGTGGTCCTGAAACTTGGATGGTTTTCAGTAGAGTGGTGGACCCGGTGGGGGACCATGCCTATAAATATGAAGGGCCCTTCATTCGTCTTCTACCGGATTCTTCACGAAACCAGATCCCTCATGCTTTCTTTCCTCCACGCACTTGTTCCTTTGTGAAACACCTCATCCGCGAACTGTCTGTGACTTCCGCGAACCATTTCTCATTCACGTTGTTTCATCCGCAGAGCAACCTCCCAGCTGCAAACTAACATTTTTTAATTAATTAAAAGGTAAGTCATGACGGTACGTGTAGGAACTCGCTTCGCAGTTTTGGTGCTCCGCGGTTTCGATGCTCTGTGGACTAAAATATTTTGAAATTAATTCCTCCGAACTTAACCATTTAAATCCGGGTTTGAAATTCCACGGATCAACCTGGTTCGCGGTTTTCTTGCCAACGCTCCACGGGCCAGGGTATCGCGAAGGCATTCCACATAAGGCTGGTTCGCGGTATACTGTCATCGCTAACCAATCTATGAGGTCACTTTGTGGAATTTTCTATGAAGGCTCCTCAACTGATTCCTCACCATTTTTTGTTTTTTTTTTGTCATGCAGGGAGAAGATATGGTTCCCCCCCCGTTCTGCACCTAAGCCTGCCATGGAGCTCCTCTCAACTACTGATCAACGCCTGAAGGACATGGCCAACTCTATTCAAGATGGAATCCGCCACTCCCTACCATCTTCCTTCCTTGCCGACAGGCTGTCCAAATCACAGCAGGAGTATCCCTTTTCTAACAGCCTTCCTGTCTATGGGTTTGGTTTGATGTCCGATACCCCGATTCCAGAACCATCCTGTGGCATCAATCCTAAAGCATGGATATTTACTGCCACTATCGCCCAGTTTGTGATACCTATCGGCGGGCGGCCTGCCCCGAGGGGTACAGCTATCGGATCTGTGTTGAATCACCTTCAAGTATCTCCGACGAGAGAACCATGTCAACAGGAAGGAACAATTCATTGCTATCAGAGCATTGCTCGCAGTGCCATGGTAAGTGACCAGCATGGTTGGCCAGGGAATCGGGATCTCCGGCCGGGAGGAGCATTTATGTCATTGAATTGGGGTGGCCCTTCTGGGTTCGCTAGAGCTACACCGAATTTGGGGCAGAGTTGTGACCGTAGGCTTTTATGAAGCTACCTGGGTGTCCCAAACCTATACCCACCGACCTCAAGCCCTCGCCAGGCAACTTATGAGACGTTGGAGCCCAGACACAAACACCTTCCATCTGGTCCATGGGGAAGTGGGAATTAGTCTTTGGGATGTCTTTCAGATTTCGGGGGTCCCCTTCATTGGGGTATGTATGATGAGTTCCTGCCTCCTCCTTCTATGTGGGAGAATGAAGAGATGACCCCCCTAGTGAAGCGGCTTATTAACCAGGCTCAGAAACACTCAGAGGACACGTCTCCAAAACAGCTCGTCCCATATCATGAATGGGTCAAGGATTTTGGTAGAGAGAACAAATCCAAAAAATCCATAGCTCTCCCACACAGGCCCACGACTTTCCCTACGATGGAGTCCCGTAAACAGAGGGGAAACTATTGGCTGATTTTGGAGCAAGGCAATTTTCGCGACTAGGGTTGGGAGCTTATTCCGGATGTTGATCGATCGCTCCGTCTGGCAACTTTTCTGGCCATATTCTTAAGTGGCTGGCTATTACCCGTACACGAGACTGGTGGCGTACGGGTCACTACTTTTGTCATGGAGGCACAATTGGCTACCGGTAACATCATCAACTTAGCCTTCCCAGTACTGGCTAGGATTTATCGGTTTCTCGGTAATATCACTGACGGGAGCCGGCCAAACCAAGTGGCCAACCCTTTCCAAATTCTCTGGGGATGGTTAAGCATACATATCAAGAACTGCTACACCTTCATCAACCCTATTCAGATTCCGGGCACCACATTCTGGCCATACTTGCAACTGACAGTGGGGTTATTCCCGAAGAGTGGGCGACCCAATAGAAGGATAGTCAACAGACAGTTCAGAACATGCGTCTGCTATTGAGTCGAATCTTGAATTATGACTATTTCAATTTTCATCTGTTTTCTTCCATAGCTGGTGCAATTACTAATACCATAACAGAGGAGTTTAGCAAGCAGGGCTACCTCTTCTCCCTCCGAGAGGGTATTTTGGTGGCTCGTATTGGTGGAGAACTAATCTGCGAGGGGTACACGCCCTGACGATTTGGGCATCAATTTGTATGCGTCCAAGAACAGTGTCCCCTTCACTTAATGGTGCCTGCGAGAACCATCATTTAATGGCGGCCAGGCAACTGTGGTTAATTTTTACCCAGGATGATATCTGCTGTGAGGTTATGACCCCAACGCTTGCGGACTCCATGCCTTTCTTAGCCAAGAATTATGCTGAATCTTGGGTACAATCATACCCAAATGGGCAGTTAGGGACATTGGTGCGTACCATATCCAGCCCCAATCCATCATGGGGAAAAAGGAAGCGAAAGGTGGATGGTGTTCCAACTAGGTCAGGCAAAATCCTTCGTCACCCTACTGGTCTCGTGCTTTCGGGGAAGAATTTAACAGAAAGAGGTGTAACCTCTCATGCCCTCGAAGCTGCTCAAAGGTGGTTGGATATCCCCATGGATACTACCTTTCTGACGGCTTGGGGCCAATGGGTCGAATTCAAAGCCCGATCAGCCTTTTGCAGCCAGTACCCCCATCCTCTGTGGCAGTATCTTCAGGAATCAGAGGTAGATTTTGACGGGTTGGGCTAGATATCTGCTCCCGCTGACATTATTTATGATGCGGACTCTGAGAGGTCCGTTCGATATCTCCGGGACCATGAGGTCTATATTCACGCACGTCGGGGTTATGCGGTGTTGATGCATCGAGTCCAAGCCATGATGCACCTGGTTACTAATGAGGAGGAAGAAGGAAGTGACCACTCTTCAGGGGGTGGTGATTTCGATGATCTCCCTGTCATAGCTGAAGCAAGGTAATTCCCCTCCCTACCTGTGAGGTCCCGTCCACAGGTAGCCCTAGAGAGTTCTAGGGCAGCGATGGGATCTGGAACACAAATACGGCCATTGGTGACCTTACCAGCCTCTACCGCTGCCTGACCTTCTCAGGTTGATCCTCCCCAGTCAGAAATTCATGCCATGGCCACATTTCCAGAGGCTCGTAGGATTTGGGATGTCCTGAGGGTCAGTGGTTCGGATGAAGAAGTTTGGGCGTTACTTCAAACAGGCCCACCTAAACTTCTGGGTATTGGGATGATCTTCACTCCATCCCACTTGCTGTTGGAAGAGGATTTAGATGAAATAGTCGCCTCATTAAAGGAGATGGATGCATACATTCATTCACTCTGGAATCGTCTCTATGGGAGCATTCGGGTGTCCATGATGATTAGACATCACGAATTGTCCGACCCTGAAGAGGAGGTTGCTCTGCTCGCCCATTATGACCTTCTCCCCCCTTCATTATAGAGGTTATAAGGTTTCATCCCTTTATGCAGGTTGCCGAAGAATATCAGGGGGTAATTCCCTCTCCGTAGTATACCCCTCGTGGTACCGCAGTGGGGGAGCATGCGCTTTCGCCCACGAGGTCATCGAGGAAGGATCCCCTGGCACAGATGAGCTCATGGAAGTGACCATCGCAGACTCAGCTAGGGTCTTTCCTCCTCCAGCCCCTCCCATAATTCTGGGCATACTGTCCCCTGGGCAGATCCAGAGACGGCCACATGCGTTTCATTTATCGGAATGGCTCTTACAGGGAACATTGGGTAATCCTGACTTCCCTTTTTCTCAATCGCCAACTTGCATTCTTAGACTTCTCCAGTTATTAACTATTCAACGTATGGTGTAGGGCCACTCGGGGATCTGGCTGTGGCTACCCAAGTGGTTTTACCTTCCTCCTCTTTTCCGTTAGCGGAATAACCCATAACCACGCCTGGGCGTGACGAGATGGTGGGCCCTACCAGAGGGGCTGGCGATATGGATGATTTACCCCCGCCTTTATTAATCAGAGATAAGTTAGAGAAGGAATTGTTGGTATTCAAGATTCCTGTTGATCAAATAGCTCTTTCAATTACGGAGGAATATGGGGTGCCCATGATCGCTGAGGGGGCTCCAGATCTGACGGGGCCAACAACCTTAGACCTAATGGATCTTGTGATGATGGAGGAAGAGCCTTCCATTAATCCAGTTGCTGGGAACCCGGAGCGAGCCATTATCCTGTTCACCGGTGGAGTGATTTCCCCGAGCTTGGTCTCCGTAGGTGACCACATGGGGACGGATTTGGAAAATGATGGCCTTAGGTACGGCCTCAGGTCCTGGACCCATCTAGGGGCTCCTCGGATTCCCTTTCCTATCGAAGATGTGGCATCCTCTTCGAGTGGCTGTCGTGGCAGTGCAGAGCTTGAGGATGCCGATTCCATGAAGATTAGGAGTAATTTTCCCGATCTCCTTCATCTGAATCCTTTTTATTCCCTTTTCTAATTAGGGGTACTCATATATCTTATTGACTCTTGGGCTTCAAGACCACAACCTTTGCCGCTGACGATTGTGTCACGAGACCCGGCTGTGCCTATGACCACAACTGTCGGGGGAAAAGCTGCCGTAGTGGCAGAGTTTGCGGGTGAAGCCGCATCGGGTCCCCCCTTAGTGATGTTCATCCCTGAGTATGTGTCCTCATCCAGGAGTGATTCTGAGCCCGATCAACAAGTCCACTCCAGCCTTTGAACCTCTCGCCAAAGGGCTTGGGAGAAAATCTGGATACTGATCTCTCAAACGCCCTTGGTCGAGATGCTGACCAAATTATCGAGGCTATGAAATTTGTTTATGCTGCTAGGATTTGATGGCTTTGAATATCATGGTGTTTATGAAATAGTCAAGCAGGTAGTCACTGACTCGGAGAGGCTGGGTGATTTCAAGTCTCGCCTTTCCGCTGCCCAATCCGAAGCCTACCTTTTCGCGGCCCGATAGCTCTACCTAACAGAGGCTCATGACCATGCCAGGGTCATTGTGAGGCTTCAGGGAGAAGTTATTGAGCAGATTTCTCACCTGGAGGTGCTGAGGAATGAGATACAGTGGTTGTAGCAAGAAGAGTCCAACGTTGCCGCCATGATTGAAGAAGGGGAACAACAGATGGAGGAGGAAATGAGGGAAAGCACAAAGGCAGATCAGGAGGTGGAAGAATTGAGGGCTGGTGTAGAGGATGAGATGAACTTACTACCGAATCTCTCTTAGACAATCGAGGATTCTCACCATCACCTAATATAACCTTGTGAATCCTCCGAAAAACTCCTTTAATTAACATTCATGCTAGAGGAGGTTCCTGATTGTGGATGCCCTTCCTACCAACTTTTTTATGGAACAATGAAACATTTCTCCTTAGTGATCTTATCAGCATATCCTATTATATAAAATATTTATCATGATTGCTGCACATAGAATAATCCGAGTCTAGGACTAAAAATAAAACAAGCTCTAACTTTTTCCTGGACAATGGGATCCAGCGAGCATAGTTTGACTATTGCTGGGGTTTTATTGAAAAACCCCACAAACTTTTTGTCTTTTTCTTTTAATGCCCTAATTTGGCCTGGGCCCATTTGGTATGGACCCAGCAGGTATAACCCGGCTTTTTCTTAGGTCGCCCTTTTTGGGTTTTTGGCCTAACAGGCTTTGTGCCTCTTTTTGTGAGCGGTTTATAGTCCCACTGTCAAGACTATATTTACTGATATTTTAGGTCAAATATATTTGACCAAATATGGTGGGACAAGGGTCCCAATGAGGTTTTATTGACTAAATGATGTCTCAACACCCTTCAGATGCAAGTGAGGGGGAATGTATTTAAATTTGAGCGACATGCAGGGCATGTCTCAAGACATGGGAGCTGCATTGGCATACAGAGGTAGGATGAGCATTGCCTAATGAAATATTACCTTTGATAGATAGGCCAGAGGCTATCAATATGAAGAGCCGCTGAGGTAATGGTATGCATAGTCATACAAAGGTGTCCTTAAATCAATGATTTTCCATTTTTGATAGCCCGGGGACTTCAGGGAAGTATGGTTTATAGAAACCACCATGGGTGGCCCAGAAAATAAAAACCACTAGGGATGGCCTAAAAAGGGAATGTGACATCTGAAAGGGTTTTGAGAACATCTGTACTGATCAAGAGTGCGGTCAAGAGACAACTTTCCTACACATTTTAGTTAGCATAAGGGATGGTTAAAGCTTGGCGTAGTTTAAGGTCATGTAGTAGGGACATTTTTTAAATGGAACGGCTTCTCCTGGTTCTCAGTAATATCGTCAAAGATGTTCCGCCGCATTTAGGCAGGATTTTGAAAGAGGTTGGTAAACTATAGATCAGTGGTTTTCCGAATCCCGGGATAGGCATGGGGGCTCAGAGGCCAAGAGGCATACAGAGAGAAGCATTGCCTAAGGAAATATTGCCTTTGGTAGATGGGCTAGGGGATATCAATATGCAGATCCACTAAGGGCATGGTATGCATAGTCATGCAAAGGTGTCCGTAGGTCAATGATTGTATCCCTATGATTGCCAAGCAACTTTAGGGAAGTTGAGATTTGGGACCACAATGGGTGGCTTATGAGGGTTTTACTTATTTTTGAGTACAGAGTATGTCTTATGATGAGAGGGTGCCTGAATACAGGGGAAATACCTAGACTAAACATCCCGAGAATGGGTGAAGTAATTCCTCCTCACACTGGTGTGAGATGGTGGTTCGTGCAGGTCTGACCCGTGCACTGAAGGACAGAGAAAAGCCTCTGTTACTCAGTAGACCCATGACGAGTTTGACTATGTAGTTTATCATCATGTTGTTGGGACATATTCCATGCAGTTTAGCGTCATGCGGTAAGGACGAGGGGAATTATTTAAAGGATGCTGTGCATTTTAACGTCATGCAGTGAGGACAGATCCCGTGCTGTTTAGCGTCATGCGGTAAAGATGGGGATATTTTTAAAGGTTGCTGTGCAGTTTAATGTCATGTAGTGAGGATGGGAAGCATTTTTTTTAATCAGTTAGAATGCTTGTAGTTGAAATAATTCCCTATGATGGTTAATGCTTGGTCTCTGCAGTTTTGTGCCAAGAGGCCAATATGTCCCATTCAGTTTAACGTCATGCGATAATGACATAGTTTCAAAGGCCACTCTTCTTTAGAATATAACTAGTATTGAATACCTCAACATGCCCCAGACATGGAAGGGGGGTTTATTGGTGTAAATCATGGTTCCAGGGCTTCTTGGATCATGAGAGATGATATGGGGGCTCTGAGGCTGGTAAGCGTACGGATCTAGGAAGAGTATCACATGTGGAAATCTTGCCTTTAGTAGATGGGCCAGAGGCTATCAATATACAGAGCCGTTGAGGGCATGGTATGCATAGTCACGCAAAGTTTTCCACGGGTCGATAACTTTCCACTTCCGATGGCCATGAATGGTTATGAGGATCCGCAATTATCTGGGCCCTGAAGTTTTTCATTTGGAGGGAAAATGTCTGGACATGTCAGGGATATCCATCCCTGGTTGCTTGTTGAGGTTCAAAGAGCCCCCCTGCGATGATTTTTTTTGTGCGTGGGGGTATTCCTTCATTCCATGCAGTTTAACGTCATGCGGTAAGGACGAAGTACTCCTAGTTTAACGGTTATAGAGCTAGGACCATTGGGTGACTATTGCTGCAGTCACTCGAAGGATAACTGGGTCAACATGCTCTGATATACTTGGAACAAGGTGGGGGATGAAGGTCATAAAATAAAACATTGAGTTTTCCCGGATCAAGAGGTGTGGTGTGGAGGCTCTAAGGCTGGTAAGCGTACCGAGCTAGGAGAAGTATCGCCTGAGGAAATATTATATTTTATAGACGGGCCATGGGCTATCAATATGTAGAGCCGCTGAGAGCATGGTATGAATAGTCATGAAAAGGTGTCCTCGAGTCGATGACTTTCCACTTCTGATGGCCATGAGTGGTTATGAGGATCCGTGATTGCTCACAGTGCAGAGTTCGACACGTGGGGATAATGGCGTCCGAGCATATAAGAAACATTTTCACTTCAATTGTCTGTTAAGCCAAAGTAGCCTAGTCCGGGCATGATGTTCGTTGATGCAGGTCACTATGTGGGCCACTGGCGGATACATAGGCTAACCAGGTAGGGATACCCTAGAAACACTTGGATGTGAAGGTGGAGCGAACTTGTAAACCACTACTCCATAAATTTTGGATCGGGAGACATGATACGGGGGCTCTAAGGCCGGTAGGCGTATGGAGCTAGGAAGAGTGTCACCCGAGGAGATATTTCCTTTAGTAGATGGGCCAGGGGCTATCAATATGCAGAGCTGCTGAGGGAATGGTATGCATAGTCATGCAAAGGTGTCCACAGGTCGATGACTTTCCACTTCCGACGGCCGTGAGTGGTTATGAAGATCCATAATTGTCCGGGTTGTGGGGTCTGATGTATAGAGAGAATGTATCCAAATGCACAAGAAGTACCTCAATCTCATTTCTCCATGTATCTTGGGTGCATCGCGACAAATCCTGCACAGTTTAACGTCATGCGGTGAGGACGAGGTCCGTGCGGTTTAACATCATGCGATGAGGAAAAAGTCCGTGCAGTTTAACGTCATGCGGTGAGGACAAAGTCTGTGCAGTTTAACGTCATGCGGTGAGGATGAAGTCTGTGCAGTTTAACGTCATGTGGTGAGGATGAATTATACACCCCATGCAAATTTGGTCTATACACGGGGGAAGGGGCATTTTTAGATTCTCATCCGTGTAGTTTAACGTCATGCGGTAAGGACGAAGAGTACACCCCGTGAATGTGTAGTCCATACACGGGGGTAAGGGGCATATTGTTTTTCGAGAAGTGACTGGGCTGGGATAGAGGATCCTGGCATCGCTACATATCCTGTGAGGGCGGGAATCAATCCATACGTAGTTCTCTGAAGGAAAAACACCTCGTGCCAGGATGTTCCATACACGGGGAAGGGGAATTATTGAACCTTTATTTGTGGGTGACTGGGCTAGGACGAGGAACCCTGGCATCGCTACGTATCCTGTGAGGGCAGAAATCAAGTCATACGTAGTGCTCTGAAGGAAAAACACCTCGTGCTGGGCTGGTCCGTACACAGGTGGAAAAAAGAAATTTTAACTTCTTAAGGGGGTGGATGGGCCAGGATAGGGGATCCTGGAATCGCTACGTATCCTATGAGGGCAAGAATCAAGCCGCACGTAGTTCTCTGCAAAAGTGATACACCCCGTGCAGGTCTGGTCTGTACACGGGGGAAAAGGGGAATTTTTAACTTTGTTTGGGAGTTGCTGGGCCAAGATAGGGAACCCCGACATCGCTACGTATCCTTTAGGGGCAGGAATCAAGCCATAAGTAGTTCTCTAAATTCCGTGCAGTTTAAAGTCATGCGGTAAGGAAAAAATGATCTTAGTTTAAGGTTGTAGACTTTAGACCATTAGGTGCTCGGCAGTTTAACGTCATGCAGCTCGAATGAAGAATATACCCCATCCTGGTCTGGTCCACACATGGGGGGGAGGCATTCTAATCTCTTATTATCCGTGCAGTTTAACGTTATGCGGCAAGGATGAAATCTTCTTGATCTCTATGAAAAATAATTCTTCAGAAATCTCGCATTGGTAGGAGCTGTGGTGAATTGGTCGTCCATAGAGATCATGGTATATGCTCCGTTAGAGTAGACCTTTTGTACCACATATGGTCCCTCCCACTTGGGCTCCAACATTGGAGGCTTCTTCCCGGGTATCATTAGGGTTCGGAGGACCAACACTAATTCTCCTTTCAAAAAGGACAGAAGACGAACCTTTTTGTTGAAGGCTCGTGCGATCCGGTTCTGGTAAACCTCTAGATGGTGCAAAGTGTGAAACCATTTCTCATCTAGCTGTTCCAATTCCCCTAACTGCTTTTCTGATTGCTCATTTTTGGATAACTGATCATAGATGGAAACGTGGATGGAGGGTAATTGGAGCTCAATGGGCAGAACCACCTCTGTTATGTAGACCAACGAGTACGGGGTGGTCTGAGAAGCGGTGCAGATTGTGGTTTGATAGGCCCACAATGCATGTGGGAGTTTGTACGGCCAAAACTTTTTGTCTTTGCCTACCATTTTCTGGAGAATGTTGGACAAGGTCTTGCTGAAAGCCTCTATCTGTCCGTTGGCTGCCGCATGGTAGCGGTATGAGTGATTAGCCTTGATACCATATTCATGGTATAGTCCCTCCAATTCAGCAGAGCAGAAGTTGGTGCCGTTATCCATCAGTATGGTATGAGGGACACCGAATCTGGTGATGATATTGGTCTTCACAAAGCTAACTAAGCTTCTTTCCCCGACTTCATTAAGGGGCATAACTTCTGCCCATTTGGAAAAGAAGTCGGTTGCCGTGAGGATATACTTCAGCTGTCTTGCCGTGGCGGGAGGATATGTCCCCACGACGTCCATTCCCCAGACGACAAATGGCCAAGAGTACTTGTCTTGATGGGGTAACTCCGGGGGTTGGTGTATGATGTTGGCATGGATTTGGCACGAGTGGCATTTTGCGGTAAAACACTCGCAATCTCGTGCCACTGTGGGCCAGTAGTACCCAAGCCTCCGAACCTGATGAGAAAGCTTGGTCCCTGGTTGATGTGCCCCACATACTCCGGTATGTACTTCATTCATTACGGCAGCATTTGCTTCTCCATCAATGCATCTGAGAAGTACCCCATCGAGGCCTCGATTGTAGAGGACCTCTTACTGACCCGCACCGCCATATAGGACAGAGTTGACTGCCCTTCTCCATATTTTCTCTCATTCAGCCCTATCTGATGGAAGTTATCCTCATTGAAGATAGTTCTCAATGGGGGTCATCCAGCCGGTAGCAGGAGAATATGGCTCGGGGACAGGACTGACTTTGTGGATCTCTTCCATCTTAGCTTGAACAAACGACAATACCATTCGACAATGAGAAATACTAATGACTGTTTCATCTCGGTTTGGGTCAGCTAAGGCCATGGCCGCATTGTCTAATGCATCAGCCTGAGCATTCTGAGACCGGGGAACATATGTCAATGTCGGTTCTATAGAGAATTCCGCCATTAACTCTCGGACGTGGTCAAATAGAGAATCAGCTCCTCCTTTTTGATAGCATAGTCACCATTGACCTGCTTGACGACTAGCTCCGAGTCACCTTTTACCTTAAGGAGTTGTACTTGTGCCTGGAGTGCGAGCTCCAAGACTGAAATGAGGGATTAATACTCCTCTTCATTGTTCGTACATCCTTTGGATAGGAGAAAGGAATACGACAAGACTACCTTCTCCGGGGACATGAGTATTATCCCCAAACCCACCTTGTTAAATTTGGGGTCTTCTAACCTCTTCCCAGTTGGGCTTCAGGAGGCGCTGTCGAAATACATTTCCCATGCTGGTAACTCTTCTTGAACTGAGAAGATGTCTTCATCAGGTAGCTTGATTTACGGTGTAGTGGTCCCTGTTGAAGGGTGCGCTGCTAGAAAATATGCCAATGTATGGCCTTTGACGGCTTTCTGAGGCACAAACCAGATGTCAAACTATTACAGGATGACCGCCTATCGGGATAGGCATCTAGTCAGCATCGGGCGGCTGAGGATGTACTTGAGCGGGTTACTCTGCAAGATCAAATTTACTTCATGATGCTGCAGATAGTGTCGCAACTTTTGGACTGTGAAGACTAAGGCCATGCAACTCTTCTCAATGTTCAAGTATCGAGTATCAACATCAATCATGGTTCGAATGAGGGAGTAGAGACTATTTTCACTGCCAACATCGTTCTTCTACGTGAGGAGGGATCCCAGTGACCGCTCTAGGGCCGTCACGTATAGGATGAGCGGTCTTCCCTCAGCCGATGGCATGAGCATAGGTGGGCTCAAGAGGTACCCCCTCAGGCTGTCAAATGCCTGTTGGCAGTCATCTGTCCATTGGTATGTGACACCATTCTTCATTAACTTGGTGAATGGAAAACACTTGCCTTCCAGGTTGGCTATGAACCGCCTAATATAGGCGAAGTTCCCTTGGAATGCTCTCAATGTAGTGAGGTTGCAGGGAGGTGGCAGGCTCAGGATAGCCTTTGTCTTTTCAAGGTCGACTTCAATGTCATGATAGCGTACAACGAAGCAAAGGAATTTCCTTGAGGTAACCCCGAAGGTGAATTTCAACGGGTTCATCTTTAGGCTATTCTATCAGAGTTTGTTGAAGACGGTGTCAAGGTCCAACAAGTGATCTGAGCGTTGTCTTGATTTGACAACCAAGTCATCTACGTAACATTTGACGAATTTCCCCAGAAATGGCTTAAAGATACGATGCATGGAGGGTTGATATGTGGTGCTAGCATTCTTTAGGACAAAAGGCATAACCCTATAATAGAATATTCCTTGAGGGGCCCTGAAGGCAGTGGCTTTTTCGTCTTCTTGGGCCATCCTAATTTGGTTATACCCAGAATAGCTATTCATGAAGGATAGAGCCTCGTACTCGGCCGTTTCATCGATTAATAACTCGGTGACTGGGACCGGGAAATCATCTTTCGTACAATGCCGATTGAGATCTCTGAAATCAATGAAAACATGGATTTGTCCGTTCTTTTTCTTGACAGGGATGATATTGGCCAACCAGACGGGGTATTGGACGGCCCGAATGAAGCCTACTTGAATGAGATTATTGACATCAGCCTCTATCATGGCAGCATGTGAGGGGTGTGTCCTTCTGGTGGCCTGCTTATAGACTCGGTGGTCTTCTGGCAGATGTAGGTGGTGTGTTTCCACCTTGGGATCAAGTCCCAGCATTTCTGTGTAATTCAAGGAAAAGACATCCCGATGTTGTCTCAAGAAGGCAGTATATACCTCATGCTCTTCGGGGGACATGGCTGCAATAATGGGAGTGGGCCTCGGGTCTTCCTCGGTACCCAGGTTTATTTCCTTGAGCTCGTCCACAGTGGTGGAGATACCTTCCTCAAATACAGAAGGTGCATCCCTAAGATCTTCCCCCTCTTCTCATCCCAATTCATCATCTTCTTGATCTGACAATGAGAGGGCTCCTAACATGGGCTGTTGGGAGTCTGTAGGCAAGGTGTCGTGGGCATACTTACTCGAGTTTTCATCCCCATATTGAGGGTCAGTGGACGCTCCGACATTGTCACCTTCGACCGTTATGGCTGAGGTCAACAGGACAGCTGAGTGCATGTCCCGGTCTGGACCCATGCTCTCAATATGGTTGACGGGCAATACGTAGTCTCTGCCAAGCTGCCTAAAGGGGTCGTCAGGAACCACTTCCAGACCATTTGGAGCAGGGATCCAATCAACACCATCAGCCGAAGGCTTCTTCCCTTTTTTCTCATAGAACCCGACGTCAATGTAGTGTGACTCGGAGAGCTCGAAAGGAGCCTTATCAGCATACATTGTCCCACTTTCTCCATTGACGCACTACTTGATACATTGGTGGTAGGATAAAGGAACGACCATGTGCTTGTGGAGCCACGGCCTCCCCAGCAGGGCGTTAAACGCTGTGTTCTACCGAACTACCTGGAACTCTGACTAGGCCACAAGATCGCCAAAATAGGTCTTTAACTTGATTTTCCCCATTGGATTCTATTCATTCCTATCATAACCTAACATAGTTGTGGCTGAAGGAATCAAATCTTCCCCACTGTAGCCCAACTTACGGAGTGTTCGTAGGGGAAGGAGGTTAACTCCAGAACCACTGTCTATAAAGACTTCCCGGATCTCAATATCATTCAATGTTCCAGAAACATATAGTGGTCTAATGTGACCTTATATGATGAAATATTCATCTTGATCGGTGAAGGAAATCACAACATTTCATTCAGATGATCCAGTCTTCGTCCGGTAAATTTTGGCGGTGTCTACCTCAGCTTGAAACTCTTGGGGGCTGAGAAGGGCTTCAATGAGTGCCTCTCTAAGGTCTTATGACAAACCCAGGGCCTCCAGGATAGACATCTTGGCTGGTACTGATGCCAACTGCTTGAGGATGTCATAATTTTTCTCCAATGATCGACGCTTCTCTGTTGGTGAGAGAGTCTTAGAGGGTGCTTTGGGGGATGCTGGAGCATTTGACGAGGAGGGACCAGCCACGAGGGCAGATGTCGGTGGTGTTCCCGCATTTTGAGGGCATGGACCGACCGGTCTTTTTATGCGTACTAGGTGGCCAGACACTTTCTCCTCGTCTAGTGGGTATCACAGAACAACCGAGTCAGAATGGATGCTAGTGGAGGTGGGGGGATGTTCTTTCTCCTATCGAGTCCATTGAAGGGATCTCCCATGGGTTTCCACAATATTAATGGTTTGGGCCGAGGTCCAACGGTAGGGTTGGTTTCGACTATGACTGCACCTCCCCTGGTATCCTCTACCTCTGCGATTTCTCATCCCGACTCCTCGTGTCGGGAACTCAGGTTCATAACCATTCCCTTCGTCAGGGGATGATTCCATAAGATGAATGACGTTAATAGAACCAAAGATTGGCTCTTCATCCTCTAATAGGTCAACCTGGTCGGTTGTCTCTGATGGTTTCGTTTGGTGGGTCAGTGCCCGTGGCACCAAATTTGAGGGCATGTAATCTGCCAGGGTCGGGACCAACTTTGTGCCCATCGCTGAATGCTCCTCCTGTGACTGTTTCGTCCTTCTATTCCGCCCGGATGACCGGCTTGTAGAGGATTGTGAGGCCGATGCTGTCTGACGTTCGGTGTCAGGGGCTGTTGACAGCAACACCGGCTGCCGTAGATAAGCTCGGAGTATGACCTGGGCTCGTTTGATAGTATTCCGAGTCATCGAGTCATCGAACTTCTACCCCTGCTTTCTAGTGACTTTCTGCCACCCCTCCTCTCGGTCAGAGTCGATGGTAGAGATACATGCCACATGAGATGTGGGTGGTCCCACCTCGACCTGTCCAGTGTTTACCATCCTCTATAAGAGTTCTTTGAAGACGAAGCATTCTCGTATACTGTTCCCCAACATCCGATGGTAGGGGCAGTAATCTTGCATGTCATCACGGATGACTTGTTCAGGTTTCCTTGGCTCCAGGAGGTGGAGCAGGTTGCAGTTCAAGGTGGCAATGAAGTAGCCGCAGACTTGATCGTCTTAGAAGGAGTATAATTTTTGTCTTCATTCCTAGAAATGGTTCTTCTTTGATCCTCTCTGATCGTCCCGTTTAGGCGGAGGTGGCCGCTAATAGGAAGGGGGCCCTTGACGATTTGGTGGAGGCCTGAGCGGTGGAGTGGGCACAGGGGTCGGCTTGAGTGTGACAGTAGACGCTTCAGCTCTAGGGGCTCTTTTCGTAGGAGATTGCGAGGCTATTCAGGACTTTGAATTAGTCTTCTTCAGGGAGTCCTCAATTCTCTGGGCAATGGACGAGAGATGGCGGAAGCTAGTGGTGCACTCCACTGGTATGAGTGGTGTTCGCAGCTCATCCCTAATATTATCGATGCATATGGCTAGAATCTCATCTTGAGGCATTGGACTGTTTAGAGAATAGGTCAGACCTTTCCATATGGAAATGAAATTTGAGACCCTCTCGTTCTTCCTCTTCTTGCAATTCATGAGGTCGCTGACCATTGTTTTAGGCAACGTTGAGCTGAAGTGGAACATGAACTGCTGTCGGAGGTCCTCCCATCTCTTTATTGACTGGGCCAGAAGACTCGTATACCAGACAAAGGAAGATCCTTGCAAGGTCCGTACGAAGAATATGAGTATCACTGCTTCTTGTTTCTCTGGAGTTCCCATCATAGGGTCGCAATAGGATGTATAGTGCATCAAATTCTGCTCTAGATCGCCTGATACATTGAAAATAGGGAATACAGGGCTCCCAAAATTGGGTGGGGGCAGTGTGTTGGTCACCCAATATAGGTAGGGTTTCCGCTCTGGCTGTATCAGAGCGCGTCGACCTTCCATCGCTTCCAATCGATCTGTTAGTGCCTCGATGGTATTGGTGAGACCCTATTTTACATCCTGATGGGCCCAGTCCTGGGAAGGTGCAGCGTGAGGCATTGCTCGAGGATCCGGCTCAGCCGGCACCAAGGGCGCATATGCCATTCGGGACACCCTCGGAGGGTTCGGGCGTACTCGCTCTGGCTGCTTCCTAAGTGGAGGGAATTCTTGGTATTCATCATCCTCATTTAGCTAGTTGGACGGACCAAGCATCTCATTGGGCAGGTTAGACCTGGTCCATTGAGGTGCACTTACTGGGAGTGTATGATGCGCCTCCTCTTGGGACACACTTTCAATAAGGCGGTTCCTCTGGAGCAACTCGGCGTTAAGCCGCCTCAAATCTTTCATCTCCTCTTCCTATCGAGCGAATATATCCTCGAGCGTGGGTGGATCATTTTTGTCAAGAGAAGGAGGCTGGTTAAGGGTAACCAGTCCTTTATTCTTATCCTTATTGGAAGCTCGCTGGGTAGGTATAGGAGGGTTGGCTGGAAGGACGACCATATTTAGGGCAGCCCTCTGGTTCTGGGTGTCCACACCTGGGGGTTCGTTGTGAGTCACAGCCTGACTGGAACCGTCGTCTCCCAACCCATCCGGATTCACATTATCTCTGGTTTCACCTATGGGGTTAGCCTCTATGGAATTGATGAATGCGTATCACAGGGTGGAGGGGACGTCATCTTCCAAATAGGAAGAGGATCTCCCGCGTCTTCTGTTGGCCCTCCTTTTCGTGTCTTGGGATTGCCCTTGGACTCCCTGACGAAGGGTGACGCGGGGAGTGCTGTGATGCGACCCTATGATGCGCCTTCCTCTCAGAGGGGATGATGATTAAAATGACGGGATAGGATGGAAACCTCCTCTTATGACCATCCTCCCTAAATGAGAGAATACCGATTCTCTTTGGGGAGGTTGTTGTTGAGGGGGTAATAATGCCCCCAGCCCTGAGGGCTGGGGTTGGCTCTGTTCCTTGGACATCGAGTCTCTTCCCCTTTTATTGGTCTTACAGGGGAATTTGTTATTAAAAATTCCCCCATCCCTGCAGGCTGGGGTTGACCCTGGATTGTGGTAGTGGCTACTGCTATCGCGACCTGCCTGATCTTGCGTGCCCCCATTCGGGGGTAAATTGTGTTTGATGCCAAGTCTTTATGGGGACCAATCTCTCCTAGGGAGGCAGGAAAGGATTGCGTATTTGACTCTCTTAGGCGAGAGGCCCGTTGTATGCTCTCGGTGGTCTGATTCAGGAGTTCTTGAATGGCTTGTTTCGGCAAGGCCTGACGCTTCTGGGACTTACTCAAGGCCTGACTTTTTTGCGTGCGTTGCCTTTCCTGAACAGGGGGACCGCTTGATTGATGTCTTGTCGTGATGACGTTGCAAGACACCTTACCGAACAAGTTCTTCTGGGCAGGGAGCAGAGTGAAATGCAGAGCTCAGTGTTCTCCCCACCCCCTGATATGGACCCCCATCGGAGCATCACCGACGAGGCGGCACAACTCGTACAGTGCACGGAGGCAAGCTGTCTCTATATTTCCTTTGCGCCTCTTGGGGTGTTGTTGTCGTGTCGAGGAAAGGCCTTCCCGGTCAATATGATGCAGGAGGTCCCCTATCGTCTTGACGTGGTCTACATACCCGTCATAGGGAAGGAATCTCGATTTCAGCTGGCGGAGGGTCGTCCATATATTGTGGCAGATGCCATGCATGCATTCTTCCGACAACTCTCTGGGTATGTCATACTGAGAGGTGGCCGTGGGCAAAAAAATAACTTTTATATCATCCCTGGCCAGTCATTTCCTCAGGTGCAGCATATCGGCGTACTCCTCTTCCAGTGATTCCTCTACCTGGTCAGCCCAACTAAGGTGCTCACTTTAGTCGGAGGCGGTGGGACCGGTAGGTATTGAGTTGTCCTGTGGGCGATTCCGAGGTGGTTCAGAAGATGAACGCGGCCCTAGAACAGCTTCTGATTGAAGAAGGGTGTCATTGGTGACTAACTAGGAATCTGACATTCACGATCCCATCCTTCTGAGTGCCTCGAAATATGAGGGCTTTCTTGTGCTTGATTCGGTAGGGGAAGGTCCATCCTGTCAATATGATATGCCATCGCGGGGAGGACCTCCACAATGGTGGCCGTAATGGAGAGTAATACCATTACTGCTTGATGCCTCACTGCATAGAAGACTTTTGCAGTGCACACCCTGGGGAGGACCTCCAAGGCATGTCGTAGCAAGGGGAGGACCTTCTGGCTGCATAGCATTGTTACAGGGAGGGATTTCACAATAACTACCATCATGGTGAGGATGACCATCATGGCTTGACGTTCGATGTGCATCCTGGGGTGGACGTTCAGGAAACACTGCGACAAAGGGAGGACCTTCTTGTTGCTTGGGGCCAATGCGAGGAGGGCCTTCACAATAGTGGCCATGGTGGAGAGGACTACTATCACAGATGCGGCAATGGAGAGGACTACCATTACTGTTGCCGCAGGGAGAATATCTGTGGGTCACACCCTGGGGAGGTCCTTCAAAATTTACCGCAACGAGGGGAGGACCTTCTCATGGCCTGACGTCTCTACAGGGAGGACCTCCGTTATCAGGGTGGCGAGGAATACCACTGTGATCTGATTCCCATTTGCGCGGAGTGTCGTTGCAACATAACCCATGGGGAGGACCTTTAGGGCAGGCCATGACAAGGGGAGGACCTTCTTGTCATGATGAGATGTCACTACGGGGAGGGCCTCCGTAGTTGTGACGATGATAGCGGGGACTACTATCACAATCTGTGGTCCCACTGCATGGAGAGTGATTGTAGTGTATACCCCAGGGAGGACCTTCAGGGTGGACTGCAGCAAGTGGAGGACCTTCTTGCTGCTCGATATTCTGGTCACGTGGAGGGTTTACGTGACTTGCATCAAAAGAGGAGCTCTCGTGATCGATCATTATATTCCCGTGGGGGAGGCCCCTTCGGGTGCTCTAGGGAGGACCTTCAGAGCTGCTAGTAGCAACATTGCGGGGAGGACCTTTGTAACTACTACTGCCACTCCCATAATATGGTAAAGGGAGGGCAGGGTTCCGAGCCTTTGATGTGTGCTTGGCGGCATTGGGAACCCTAGCTTCCAGCAGAGCGGATTCACGAACCCGACCTTTATTTTCTGGCTGCCTTCGGTGCATACGAGGCACTTTCTTGCGGGCAGCCAGAACCATCTGCTGTTGATAACGGCCTTCACCTTTGGGTCCCTGTCTAATTGGGTCCCATGATTTTTTCAGGATATGCTGACGAACATCTTGACTTTTAGCAGGGATATATGCCTGCTCTGGAGCATCCACCGTGATAGACGGGTGTCCCCCAGTTGGAATGAGTGAAGCTGCTCGATCCGGCTGCCCTTACGCTGCAGAATATAGCCGGCGACCCTCCTGGGCAGAAGCAGGGATGCAGATCTGTTCTGAGGTGGCTCTCTCGTCTCTTAGATGAGTCACCTCAATTGGGGAGATGGGCTCACGGGCCCGAGTCCTTGCTGTTGCCGCTGATGCAATTAAATTCTGGAAAGTCTGCAAGATATGATCTAGGATCGATACCTACTCCTCCATCATTTCCAGTATATATAGAGAGACATCTTTGGATGGAACGGAAATGAATCCCATTCCGGTATCAGAGTAGTAATATTCTGCTCCGGTCTTCTAGTGGTCAGTGGATACTAACAATTCTCCTTTGTTGGGGCAGGTGAACGAATCTACCCCTGTGTCGGGATATGCCGGCTTGTCTCTCCAGTTTCCGCCACATCGGGGTGGCGGGATTTACTTGCATCCTCAAGGAACTGGCCCTGCATATATTGGTTTCCCACCGTATTGAGTCAGTGGCCTTTGTTGGCGGGGAGACGTGCCCGCCTATTAATTGCCGCCACATCTGGGTGGCGGGCTTTGCTTATTGCTACCATGTCAAGATGGTGGGGGTGAGAAGAATCTACTAGCATATGGTCCTGCAGATGTTGGGTCGCCACCATATCAGGCTGGTGGGCTTCACGACCTTGGGCAGGGAGAGGTGCGTGCCGGGTAGATGCCATGCTGCGTGAGCGACGGGCTTGACGGAGCTCGGCGGGAATGTGTGCCAGCTCGTATGATGCTGCCATGTCTGGATGGCAGGCTTGGGAGGAGCGAACATGTGTAGGTGCCTATTCGTGGTACGTCTCTGTGGCTGGGTGACGAAGCTCCTCCTGAGGAACTTGGGTGATGACTGGTCCCTGATTGTGCGTTTTCTTCCCTCGTTGGGCAGTCCGAGGGGCCAGAGGTCGGAGAGCGTGGGCCTGAATCCTTGGGGAGACATCCTCCTTGGCGCGAGGATGTTGAGTTACGGCGTGATCGTGATGACCCCTTCCAGCAGGGGCCTTGGAGCGGAACCCCCGTTTGGTAGGGATGAAATCCTCAACGTTGACCTCATCCTCCTCCCTAAGATAAGGGAGGTACGCATTGTCCCGTTCCGGGGATAGACTCCCGAAATGGTTGGAGACAGCGACAGAGGCTGTCTGGATCTGCCTTTGTGGCCGCTGCTGGGCAGGAGACCGGTGAATTCTGGTAGACCGGAGGGCATGCATGGCCACCTCCACCATTAGGAGAGTACCATTCACGTGGTACTCTCAGATCAACGCGTCAGAGACCTAGCGCTGAAGACGCTGGGTGGGTGACGGGGTCCTCCATGGGTGAGGATGTCCAGTCCTTACATTGTTGGAAGTGTGCGCTTGCGAGTTCTTTTATGATGCCATTGGATCGAAGGGAGTTCTAAAAGTACCTGTAAAAACATTTTGACAAATACAAACAACATACCCGGCAAAGCAGCATCTCATGATCCCATGTGTAATTAATGAACTTTCTTGGCCCTCATTTATAGAATAATGGGGCACTGGGTGGGATTAGGTTAAACCCGTCATTCTTGGTTAAAGATTCACGTCGGGATCACCATTTTTTGTTTCAATCTGTTTCTCCCCCTTTAGAGGAGATGGAGGACCAACGCGCCCGACTGTCGATCTCACGGATGGATGAGCCCCACTCAATTATCAAAGTCGGGTACACCGGTCTTCGTTTCGAAACGGCCAATGGTTCCCTATCCAATGATACGTGGACCTACTTTCCAAAGGCAGGCATCCGCTAGGTGGTTTGGCCAGTGATGCTTAAGAACTCACATTGGTCGAGAGGACGGGAATTCGGGCTCATCTCACCCTTTTGGGGGTAGTTGTTTCCTATTTTGGGACTCTCTTATAGATTTAAGATTTATTCATATGTTCGAAAATCTTTGGTTTATACCCAAACATAGTATCCACGGATTTAACCCTGGTGGGAAATGGTCAACTGGATGCAAGGGTTCGGAATCATTTAGGCCCGAGGTTTACCATCCCTCGTTTTATTAATGACCCTGAGGAGTCTGGACTCATTGAAGAAACACTAAGAATGGTGCGGTGAACCATCATGAAGATAGTCGGATCGACCAGTTGTTGGGCTTGAACCTCAGGGAGGCTTCCTTCGTACCATGCCTAGGAGATAGGAATCAAAGTCCACGTAGTTCGGGTATATAGTTTAACGTCATGCTGGACGGTAGTGGAAATCATTGTGAAGAAACGACCGAGTGGTGCGATTGAACCTCGTGGAGGCTTCCTACGTACCATGCCTTGACATGGATCAAAGTACTCGTAGTTCGCTTAGTGAGGCTTACACTTTGAGGAGGCCCAGAGTGATGGATTGGGGCTTACAATCTGAGGAGGACCATAAGAGGATGTCATGGTCGATGCTTACTCTAAGACCACATGAGTCATGCTCGGTGTGGGAAACAAGAGGCAGCATGGACCAGATGATCACGTCACGAAAGGTGCATCCATGAGGAATGGAGTGGGGCTTACGCGTGGAGCAGCCCAGAGTGATGGGTTGGGCCTTACACTCTGAGGAGGACCATAGGAGGATATCATGGTCGATGGTTACTCTAATCCCACGTGAGTCATGCTCGATGTGAGAAACAAGAGGCAGTAGGGACCAGACGATCACGCCGCGAAAGGTGTGTCCGTGAGGAATGGAGTGGGGCTTATGCGTGGAGTGGCACATAAGGTTGGGGCTTACTCTGAGATGGACGCCTGAGTGTGCCAAAGCGTAGCGGGAGAGGGATAGGGGGTGCTCCTTTGCCCATCTCCTCTCTTACAGTGCATGAGGTCTTCTTTCTGATGGGTATTTTACCACCCCTGAGGAGCCCTTAACTAGTGGAGGGGCAGAAAGGGGACTCCTGAGCTCAGACTCCACATTACCGTGGGAATGTGAACCCCGGAATGATTCGGGAATCTTCTCAAGGGTCAGGGAAACCCCTTCAACTCTACTTACCGTGGGTATATGAACTCAAAGTGGTGCACTGATGCGCCTAAAGGTTACACCACACGGTTCCAGAGGCTCTAGTGGAGGCCTTGGCTCGGGGCCAATGAGTAGGCCAATAAGGGAGTCGCAGAGGACTAGGCTGGATCAGGAGGATTTTATCTGGCCCAGGGAATGGGAATGCTGAAGGATTTAGAGAGCCACCGAGTTGTATGGGTAGTTGCGCCCTTAACGTGGGGAAATGCCACGTGGATGGAGGAGCTGTCTGCGAATCAGGGTGGTCCGCGGACTGATTGGCATCCCGCGAACCAGGGTGGTTCGTAGAGTAGCAGGCATCCCACGAACCAGGGCAGTTCATAGATTTAGGTTCAATCTGCAAACTAGGGTGGTTCGCGGAGGGTTCCAGGCGGGTAGTGGCAGCCAAGGGCGACGCCGGTCGGAGGCTCATTGGTCAGGGCTTCTCCTGTGTAGGAGAGTGCTACGTGGTGCGACAGATGAGAAAAGAGGCTTAAACTCCCTGTTCTGCGGGGAATTCATCCGCGGAGGGGGTATGGTTCGCGGTTTTCCTTGTATTTGTAATTTTAGGTTCACGGTTCACCAAGTTATTATGCGTTTTTCCATTCCTTATCAATTCGTATACCTGCTGTGGTTTGCGAATTGAAATTTCTCTATTTTCGAAATCCTAAGCCTTCCTTTGACCGATCTTCTTCCGAATATCCAATCCTCCAAATCCGACCCCCTTCTCTTTCCCCCTTAGTCTCCTTTTATAGAGTAGGGAAAGAGATACATCTGTGGTCATGCGGCACCTTTTGCGGAGGCCCATGACCGAAAACTCGATTTACGGCTGACTTGGTCAATCCATGCCTCATGGTGGGCACCAAGCACATCTCCTCCACAAACCGAACTTAGGGAGTGCTTCGTGGTCGTGGAGGATTCCGCCTCTATTTCGTGAATGACAAAGGCAATTCAGATCAGCTGATGCGGTCCACAGTTGGGGCGGTCTATGATTGGTGAACTGGACTAGCTCCTGCCCAGCTTCGCGCCCGCGGAGGACTTCCACCTCCATTCCGCGAATGACGCCGGTACAGACCGGATTGGTCGACGTGGTCCACGGCTGAGGACGATTTGCGAAAGTGGACCGGTTCAGCGCCTGTCCTTCCCCGCACCCACGGAGGATCACGAACTTCGTTTCGCGAACGATAATGGTCTGCGAAGGGAGTGCTCCATGGAATTGGTCGCGTGACATCATCTTCGGACCGGTTTGCGGACCGGTCCAATTCGTCCTTGCCTTTGAAATCTTTTCCCCAATTTCTTTGGGGAGGTGGGTAGCATCTCCTTTTCAGATTTTTTCGGACCCTACAGATACTGAACTAGAGTTTCCCCCATACATCTGTATATATTATATCTAAACTTTTATTCTTTGGTATCCTTCCTTTTATTTTGATGTACACATTCTAATGATTACTATAAGAACCTATATCCTTCTAGTTGGGCTCTTTGAATGTTTCTGAATCTCATGGTTATCAGAGGTGGCCTAGAGCATGTGTAAAGGTATTAGGTTGCTAAAAAGATAGAATCAGGGAGAATTTAGGACATGTAAGGGGTTCACATCATGAATATGCAGTTCACATCTTATGTGGGACTAGTTCATGGGGTTCCACATGAAGAGAAATAAATCAGGTCTGAACAGTTAGAGGTGACATGATTTTCTTTGGGACATATATCTTAATAATTTCATGACATGAATGGGTTTCACATCATGAATATTCAATATACAACATATAGATTTAAGTTGCGTCAACTTAATTTTTCTCAAACCTTATGTCTTTTATCCCAAACATCAAGAAACCAGTTTCTATATCTTTTGGTGTTTTGGGATTCCTTTAATGGGGATCAATTCTTAATTTCCTAATTTTGATCTTTAGTGATCCTAGGTACATTATAACTTTTTCTATCATGGTTTTTCAATATGGATTCTCCCACTTATTCTTTTAATTTGATGGAGGTTTCTCCCTATGATTATAATGATTTATTGTCAATTTTTTAGGCATGTTTGTGGCATGAAGTCCTTGGAAGGATTCATCTCTTGTGAGAGGGGTGATCAACATCTACGATGTTGGTTTATTATCATGTGGAGAACGTTGGTTCCTTTGATGAAGGGGATTCATTGTTTCTCTTATTTATTTACATGAAATTGTAAATTTACCTCATATTATCCATTCGGATTGAAATGGATTTAAAAAATAATTATTGAACAAGATTAATAAATAATTAGTTGTAGTTATCGAATGATGTTTCTTTCTACCGTTATAACGATTTTCCTATTTATTTGAAAGATAGTGTGAAATCTATGTTATGGTTTTAAAATGTCTTCTTATGATATAAATTATAATGTTGTCTGTGATGAAATTTTGTAAAAAAAGTAAATATTGAATTAATTGATTAAATGGATTGATAATTATATAATATGAATGTTATAGTGAATCTGGTGTTTCTTATAATTTGATCATAATTAAATTTATGAATTGTTCATGCATAACTAAATGTGTTCTTCCATGTTCATAGAATTGATAAATAATGTGAGGAATGATAATTCTTGTAGATAATGTTGAAATGAAAAGGAATGTTAATGATAATGCTAATTCTATGTGTTTGTTGAACTGGGTTTAAAGCTAATAGAAAATTCAACTTTTGATAGATTGTTATATATCAATGCCTTAGGTTGGACATATTTGGAACCTTTGAATAATTAATTAGTTATTTCAAGATGTGATAAGAACCAGTTTTATGATAAATATAATTTCTAGGTTTTGAGGTTCCTATTTTCATGAGAAGGCTACGTGACTTGTGAATAGAGCTATGAGAGATCATTTTATATGAAGGTGGGATGATTTGTTTTATGGCCTTGATTTCCACGTAGACTATTTTTGTTTCTTATTTATTTATGATGTGATATGGATCTGATATTTGATATGTGATGTGATATGGGGAAAAGAGGCCTAGATGATGTTGTAAACATGGGATGGATGATCCTGGGATGGCCAATGTGATATGTTGTGGGGAGGCTCAGATGATGCAATAGTAGTTGACACCTGTGATGGAAAGATGAATTAGGATATGCATGAGGGTGTCAGGTATAAAACTAAATATGGTTGAATGGTTTGATGTGGGGATTTCTGGTTGATGTGACAACGTTGTATTATTTATTGAAATGAATTTATTTAATGGTCAATGGCTAGGTTTCTTGTTTAATCGGTATTCATTTCCCCATTTAATGAGGTATCTTGATGTTCTTGGTTGTATGTTTCCTCTTAGTAGTAGATTTGGATTTGTTCCCTGAATTACATGCTTTATGAAATGAAGTTAATAGTGAGTAATAAATGCTAAGCCCATGGGTTTGGTGTTGATGGAATGGAAACATTGAAAAGATGTTAATCTTCATAAACTATGTACTTGGATTGGATTATGCCTAGTGGGTATGGAATTCACACTATTGGTTGATGAATATAATATGAAAGTATGTTAATGGTTAATTTAATGGATAAAAAATAAATTAACTAAAGGAAATGAAAAAATGAAAATAATTAATTAATGTACCACTTAATTTTTATTGATCTTCTATGATATATATTCCTTATAAATGGCATTCGGGTGTCTAGGAGTTGATATTTAGAGTTGTTCTTGGGACTAGGTTATCCTAATAGTGTGGATGTGATTTTTAATGACAATGAATTCTTTTGATGGAAATTATTTTATTAAAGTTATTTCATATATTATAAATCACATTATATCACATATATTACAAAATAGAAACTTTATAAATTAATAATGAATTAAATAAGATGAATTTCTAGATGCCAAAGAACCTTTACCAATGAAATAGTAACCTGGCCATTGGAATAGTAATTTGACCATTATTAATATAAAACTGGAGAATAGAATAGTAACCTCACCTATTAAATTATAAATAAAATTTGGGTATATTATATTCAAAAATATTACATTTCTATTTCATGAAATTAGTAAATAAAAGTTTTAGAAATGATAAATTAAGTGTTGGAATATTTGTGAATTATAAATATTTAATCAATATTTAATAATTTTTTAATGATTTAAAATATTTTATTTATAAAATGTATTTCAAAATTAATATTTTGTTGTCGTATTATTATTGTAAAATTTAATGAGTTCTTAATTAATTTTTAAAAGTGTTATAAAATTAGTTATACTTTTAAAAGTGGTATTTTTCAACTTAATGATGATTTTAAATAAATATTCAAAATTTTCTTTTTCTAAAAAAAATATTTTCATAAACCGGATTCAATTGTTGAAAAATACACATTGAAAAATGGTTAGGGTGAATTTTTTGGATTTTTCAAAAATTGTTGAAATTATTGTGAATAGTAAAATATGGTAATTTATGTTATAATTACATCGTAGGTTAAATACACTATTACTTGAGTCATAACTAATTTAAGAACCATAATCTCAAATTATCCTTCTTGAATTACAAAATTTAGTCATGGAATCATCACTATTTATTTTCTTTAAGAAAAATATTAAAATAATAAATAAAATAATGAGAAAAAACTCATCTCCCCCACTATAAATTTCACCTCTTCCACTCACACCAATCAATCCTTGATACGTTTCAAAATTATACCTTATACTCTTCCAAACCCTATCCCCCACATCTAGTATCCCTTAATATCACAAAAATACCAAAACATTTTCCCTAAGGACGTTCTCAAGGAGGAGGAATTCAAGAGTTAAAATCCTCTTTCATATATATTAATTTCTTTTCAAGTTCTTTTCTTTTTATATTCTCTCCAAACATCCCCTCATCCAGGTGTAATTATAACTTGGAGTAACTTATATATAAGTTAATTATATTATTATAATGTAAAAATTCATAATCACACTACTTCCCCCCTCCCTTTTATTAAAAAAATGTAAATGCCATCTATGAGGTGTTGTTTTATTGCCTTCAAGGATGGAAAGTTTTCATTTTACTTAACAACATTGAAGGATCATAATAAAACCATTATAATGGTTAAAAAATATTTTCAAATTTATTTTATAACCTTTTTTATGTTTTGTAACAAACATATTTACCTAATACTGAATGATAAAACAAAACGAGTTTGTTGTGGTCAAAAACCGCGATAATTAACCCAAATGATTATATTTAACTATTTGTCTAATGATTCGTCCACATTCCATATAAAAAAATGATATATAAGACCAATTGAACCTATATAAAAAAATTAATAATATATAATTTCAATTCTGGATAATTACACCCACTTTATATTCCCTTCCATACATGTATAAAAATTAACCGATCATGAAAAACAAGAGAACGAACACTCTTGAATGGTGAAATTAAACTTTATAACTCATCAAAAAGTACATAAATGAACTTAATAAGATTATAAAAATTATATTACATGTTTGAAAATAATTTAATTAATTAATCAATTCACTTAATTTTATTATCCAAGACACTATGATCGTGTGAAAAACTATTTTGGGCATAAGGTAAGGGATTCTTCCCGAACCACCATTTTTTTTCAGGTTATGATTTATCTCTATTTAACCTATTTTAACTATTATTTATTTTATATATTTCTTTTAAATTATATTTATATGTTTTAGAGTCATGTATGCAGATAATTTCATCCTTTTTTGGGATATACATGTTTTAATAACATTCTCTTCTGAATTCATCCCAATAAGCATACGAGATTCAAGGGAACATCCCAATTTCTTACACTTTTTCAAGTGAAATCCATAATAAATTTTAATAAACCATAATATTAATAAAATAACTAATTTTACCATGAGAAAATGTCTTGGATTATTGCTAGTTTTATAAAAATAATTCATCCTTTTCGGATTTAAAGAATGTTTAATAATTTATTTAAACTGCATTAAAAGGTTTTATTTCTAAAGATTATCAATCATTTTATACATCTATTCACATTAGTTTGAAATAAATTATCATGATATATTCTTATTTTAAATTATTAATGTACATTTATGATTTAAATCCTTTCTTTTATGGACCCTATTATGATATTCCCTTATGTTATTCCTTTTTACGTGATTAGAATGCCAATTTTTTTCCAGGGGAAACCCTTATTTTTATATTTGATACCTTATATATGATTATTCATGTGGAATGAATATCAATGAACATGTTATAATTATTGTGCACAGATATCACTTCAATTCATTGGGTATTATTTAGTATCATGAGACCTCATGTTGGGAAAGGTAGTGAACCTGATTCCTTTATGGTACTTTGTCCACCATGTGATATAGTCTTGGTAGTTATTCTTGAGTCATTCTTATTTCATGTTATATGATGTTTCCACATTCCTTTCATGTCATTATTATATGTTACCATGTTATACATGTAATTGTTCCATATTTTTATACATGTTTCATGCCTTTTATGAAATCGTGTTATGCATTCTAACCCATGTGCTATGTTTTATTCTTAATTATATTCTCTTTTGGAGATTTTTAGTTCATCTATTTTGTTCATGTATTTCCCATGTTATCCTATACAGATATAAGGGCTCAAATTGAGATATGAGCACATTATAAATATTAAATAAAATATGTTTTTATTTTGGTTTCATGTTGATTAATTTTGTAAATAATATTCCAGAGACACCAAACATTAGGATACATGGATATATTTGATAGAAAATTATTCTTAAGTAATTTAACAATATGTTTAAAAGGATATGGATGTTATAGTTGGAATCAAACCAAAATCTTAGTTATTTTTTGGGATTAGGACTAGAAACCTCTATCGAAAGCCTTAGGGATAATACTAAGTATGTGAAAACATCCCTAAATTTTGGTTATTGAGTTAGTGGTTTATTAAGAAAATACATGACAATTTGGATACAACAAGTGGGAGTGGTTTTGGAATTGATTTATCTATGAGTAACAACTCCAATAAGGTGTATCTGTCCTGACTTAGGGAAACATGGTACATGAAAATGGGTCTTACTATGAACCTAGTTGGACACTTATGAGGTATATGATTTGGTCAATTCATACCCTCATTATTAAACATTTTTAAGAGAAAAATGTCCATTAAAATATATGTTTAGGAAAAGATCATGGATAACCTAGATTGAATCCTAGAGAATCACAAGATAGGATATAATTTTCTATTACAAGTTTATCCTTTAATGTTTGATGTTTTCTTTTATTGTTTTTTATAATCTAACTATTCATGTAACTAGTTGTACGTTATTTGTCATAGTTAATTATTGGAAATAGAATAACTCATTCCGAAAATCAATTTGATAGGATATATGGTGGTTTCCTAATGATATGAATAATATGATGGTAATGGGTTCTCAAAACATCATGACCGTACTTTCCCCATTAGATCAAGTGATTAATAATAACATAAACTATGTGGAACACCCTCCTTCTCTTGAGAGAGATAATGTTATTGTTAAATCCTTTATGCGAAATGGCCTCCCATGTTTAGTTGATATTCTGATCCTCTTCTCACAAAATAATGGATTAACTCCATTTTAATGATATTCTATATCCTTCGATGCTCAAAATAATAAAATGTGGTGATAGAAGTTTATCATTTTGTTTGGAAATATAATAATTGGTGGAAACTGAACAAAAAAATAAATTCCAAGGAGGAAATTGATTCAATAGAATGAGAATATTTCAAGAAAATATTTTTCTCAAACCCTCCATATTAAGAAGAAAATGGATTTCCATAAAATTATGAAAATGGAAGACAATTCTATCAAAGCATATGAATCAAAATTCATATGTATTTCAAGATACGCCCACCGATTTTTAATGAACACTGAGAGAAATGTGGATCACTTCTTTTGTAGACTAAAGATGGTTCTATGAAAATTATTGGTGGTATGAGACTTTGATAGCAACAATGAGACTGTCTGTTTTTCCCTTAAGGTTGAGATGGAGATCATAAATTATCAGTGGTATCATGGTATTGGGGGAAAAATGGAAAATTTTGATTAATATGGGTTATAAATATTTTGATGGGAATAAGACCCAACATCCTACATGTCAAAAGTGTTGGAATAAGCATCATAAAAAATACTTAATGGTAACAAAGGTATGCTTCAAATGTGGAAGTGATGGGAAATTAGATAATAACTGCCAAAGGGAGATGAAAAATCCCAATAATATGGAATAAGAAAGGAAGGTTCATATCAAAACTCACGATGTAGTGTGGTGTTTCAACTTCATGGAACATGGAAACTATGCGCGCTATTTTCCTAAGCCAAGGGTTTTTGGAGACAATCAACAACGACAACCTCAAAGGCAGTCATGAAGGGCATATGATATCAGTACATATGAGGTGGAAGCTGATACTGATGTGGTGACAAGTATGAAAGTTATTAATTATAGAATAGAGAATGTATTATTTGATTCTGGTTTTACATATTCTTTTATATCATGTAATTTTAGTATAACTATTCAGACACCACCTCAAAATATGGAGGTTGAGTAATCTATGAGAACAAAAAATGTGGATATTATTGAATCCAATGTTTATAACTCATCCTTAGTTAATGTTTGTGAACCAAACCTCCCATAATGTCTTTTCATACTTCATTTGGTAGAGTTTGATGCTATTTTAGGCATGGATTAGCTATCATTAAATATATCCAACATCAACTATTAAGAAAGGTATATCACTCATCAAATCCCGAGGCATCCTCTAATTCTATACAAGTGTAAGGAGTAAAATTAATCTCATTCAAAATCATCATCTCAATTAAGGATATTTTTTCCTTATAAGAAAACATACTTTTCCGAAATGATTAAGAAAATATATAGAATCCTTCTCTAAGCCATGCCCATCATGAGGGATTACACTAATTTATTCCCTGAATAATTTTCTGTTCTTCCTCCTAAATGATATGTTGAGTTCTGAATTGAAATTATTCTTGTATCTCTACCTATATCAAAGACACCTTATATAATCGCTACCATTGAGCTGGAATAACTAAAGAATCAATTGTAGGAGAATATGGAAAATGGTTATATATGCCTATGTTCTTCCCCATGGGGTGCTCAAGTCCTCTTAATCATGAAGAAGGATGGATCAATGTGCCTTTGAATTGACTATCATGAACTCAATAAAAGCATGATAAAGAACAAGTATACCCTACCATAGATAGAAGACATTTTTAATTAGATACATGTGGATAATTATTTCTCAAATGTGGACCTTCGGTTGGGATATCACCAATTAAAGATGATGAAGGAAGATATTACGAAGACTATAGTCTTTAGAGATTAACACAAAATATTTGTGGTAGTATTTATTGATGATATTGTGATATAATCTATGAGAATGGAGGGTGATGAGGAGAATTTTAATACAGTGATAAAGACTTTGGGAATGTAGAAGTTATATAAAATGTATAGTGAATGTGATTTATGAATGAAGGTAGTATCATTCTTGGGGAATGTAATCACTACCAAAGGGATATCTGTGGACCCTTCCAATACAAAGGTATTCTAAGAGTTGCCCAGGGCATCATCTATAATGGATATCCATAGCTTCCTCAATCTAGCTGGGTATTATTGATGATTTGTGAATAAATTATCATGATTGTAAAACCATTAACTTTGATTACTAGAAAAGGTATAAAGTATGTTTGGACTCAATAATGTGAGGAAAGCTTAAAGAAGCTCAAAATAGGCTTATCAATACACTAGTACTCACAGTTCTGATAATTGGGGAACCCATTGTGGTGTACAATGATTCATAAAAGAAATTATAAGGTTGTGTACCAATGAAAAATGATAAATTTATATCCTACTCCTCAATGAAAATGAGAATTCATGTGAAAAAAAATCCCACTCATGATCTGGAGTTGGAAGTTGAGATCATTTCCTTGAAAATCATGTGGCATTTTCTCTACAGGGAGAAGTTTGAGATATATACTAATCATGAGAGTCTCAAATACATGTTCAAATAAAAGGAACTTCATATTTTCCTAATAATATGGTTAGATATCATTATGTATTTTGACTACACCATCCACCACCATCCCTATAAGGCATATGAGGTAGAAGATTTTCTAAGTGGAAATGATCTTACATCTTTATCATTAATGAGAATTGATAAGGGTCTATATTCATAGACATTAAATGGATTGAAATGGTAATCATTAAGGAAGGTAAATCTTTAATCCTTTCTAAATTTTTTTCTCAACCATCCCTTATGGAGAAAATAAAGGATGCTCAAAAGAATGATGTGGAACTTTAGAAAAGGGTGGAAGCTATCAAAAATAGAAAATCCTACATGTTTAAGATAGATGGGGATAGAGTTGTAAGATTTGGGTCACAACTATGTGTAACATCTAATATAGAGATAAAGAAATAGATTATGATAGACATGCATATCTTGACCATATTTATTCACCCAAGGGAAAAAATATGTATAAAGATCTCTGAGAGAACTATTGGTGGGACAATATGAAGAAGCAGATCATTGAATATACATCAATGTTACTAGTGTGTCAGTAACTGAACGATGAAAAGAAAAATTCTAAGGGGATGATTCAACCATTACCCATTCCAACATTAATGTGAGAAAAAATAACCATGGAATATTTCATTGTACTTTCCAAGAAATCCAGAGGAAAAAATGATATATGAGTTGTTTTGTATCATCTTATAAAGACAAATAACATTATTAAAATTCTATATTAATTCTACCTAGATCAAATTGCATGGATATAAATAATGTAACTGGTAAGGTTTCATGGAGTACCACTATCTACTGTATCCGATTGAGATCCAAGATTTACCTCCATGTTTTGGAAAAGTCTCCAACATGCTCTGAACACTGATTTAAATTTTAATACAACTTATCATCCTCAAACTGATGGCTAATAAGAATGAAATATTAATACATTGTAATAAATTTTAAGACCATGTTCCATAGACTTCAATGGAGGATGGAACAAACATCTTCATCTGTTTGAGTTCTATTACAAAAATAGTTTCCACTCGAGCATCCAAAATGATCCATAAGAATTTATTTATGGTAAAGGATGATAAACATCAACATACTAGGATAAGTATGGTGATCATAAATTGATAGGTCCTGAAATGGTCAATGAAATGGTGGAAATGGGAAAACCATTCAGTGGAACATTAAGGAATCCCAATGTTGGAAAAATATCTATGCAGACAATTATCGATGGGGCCTTGAGTTTAATGTTTGAGACATGGTATTCCTCTGCATATCTCTATGTAATAGGATCATGATATTTTGGAATAATGGAATGCTACGTCCCAGGAACATTGAAACCATCGATATCCTTTATCATGTTGGAGTTGTTTCCTATGGACTTGCACCTCCACCTAACATGTCTCAAGTACATGATGTATTGTACATATCCCTCTCATGTAATTACATACCAGATCTCTCACAAGTACATAATTTAGAGTTGGTGTAG
Source organism: Viscum album (assembly GCA_963277665.1). Lineage (NCBI taxonomy): Eukaryota > Viridiplantae > Streptophyta > Magnoliopsida > Santalales > Viscaceae > Viscum > Viscum album. The sequence continues at coordinate 539,390,617 of OY728142.1, read as the reverse complement.
TTTGAGAATGATATCACTTATGAGGAGCAGTCAGTGAAGATCTTGGACCATAGATAGAAAGTTCTACGGAACAAGAACAATCACTAGGCCAATGAATTATAGAGGATTCATAAGTATTAATAGAAAACATGGGAACTAGAGGAAGTGATAAAAGAGATTTTCCCTCACTTGTTTTCAACTTAAAATGTAAAAGTAAATTTTGAGAGAAAAAATCCTTAAGAGGGGGAGAATGTAATGACCAAAAATTCTATCAATGGAAATTAATATCTAATTATTTTTTAATATGGTATAAATCGTATAAAATAACATAAATAACACAATTGAAACATTATAAATTAATAATGAATGAAATGAGTTGTATTTCAATAAGTTAATAAACCTATTCTAATAAAATAGTAACTTGACCTTTGGAATTGTAATTTGACCACTATGAATAATAAATCAACCAAATGAATAGTAACCTCACCTATGATAATATAAATAAAATTTGAGTATATTATAAATGAAAATATGATATAACTATATCTCAGAATAAGTAAATAAATGTATCAGAAATGATAAATTAAGTATTGGTTTTTTTTGAATTTTAAATATATAATACCTTTTTTATAATAAATATAATGATTTTAAAAATTATATTTTCATAAAATGTATTCATAAATTAATATTTTTATATTTTTATTATAGATTAATTTTATGAGACCTTAATTAATCTTTCAATGTGTTATAAAATCATTTATAATTTTAAAGGTGGTATTATTCATGTAAATGAAAGTTTTATTTAAAAATTAATTTTCTCATATTTAGAAAAGTATTTTCATAAAACGGTGTCCATTATATAATTCTACACATATAAAAATGGTTTGGGGTTTTTTTTGATTTTTCTAAAATAGTTATTTTTTTGTGAACAATAAAATATTGTATTTTACGGTATTTATACATTTTAACTTAAATACACTATTACATGATTCATATATGTGATAAGAACCATAATCCCAAATTATACTTATCTCTTTATTGTATTTATCCATGGAACCATCATTATTTCTTATCTTGGGGGAAAATAATAAACTAATGAATAAAATAATCAGAAAACACCCCTCTCCTCTATTATAAATATCACCCCTCACCACATATTTTACTCACACCTCTAAAGATTTTATCCTTGTCCAAATTATTCCCAATATGGTTCCCAATCCTCTAACCCATGTTCATCAGCCCTTGGTATCATAAAAAGACCCAAACCATTTCCATAAAGAAGTTCTATAGGAGGAGAAATTCAAGAGGTAAAATCCTATTTCTTTTATTTTATTTTTTTTACATTACATTATTATAATTATTATCCTCTAATCATATCCCATCATCCAAGTCGAATGATAATTTCATTACATCATATATACTAGAAATTTATTATTCTAATAGAACAATCCATAATAAAACTTATTCTCTTATCCATTTTATTATAAAAATTGAAACATCATCCATGAATGTTTAGGATCTATTTTAAGACCCTTATGTGATAGGATTGAGACGTACTTCTAGATGTGGAGGCTAGGGTGTGGCATTTCAAAGAGCCTTTATATACAATTATCTATCTCTAGGTCACCTCATTTATCCTTAAGATGTATCTTGAGTTACTGGAGAGAGGAGATATTATTGAGAGGATGTTAACCAAAACTAGATCATCATTAGAGGGGTTTCATTAGTATTCCTCATTAGGAAAATTTGTGGTATGGGGTTCCTATTTTTCCGGATGGAAGTGACTTCGGTCAGTCAGGGTTAGGTCCCAACCCTCATCATCTCATTTCTTCGGGGGTGGGATATCTTAGACCTATTTCAAGAGATAAGAAATGTGTTTTTATTTTGTTTTTGATGCTCACTATTGGTGATATTGTCCAACCTTTATAAGAAGTCAACATACGCCAGGTGTTACACTTCAGGTTCCTCTGTTGAGGAATTTTCTTCCTATGAAGTAAGAGAAGGGTTTTCTAGTTTGGGATTAATAGAGAGGATATGGGCATGCAATGTACAACCTCAAGATACTCCTCATCCTTAAAGAGAAGAGCTTATCCATGGTGGTGGTCATTAGCAGGGTTAGATAGGTTATATAGTGGTTGATTGTCATCTTTATATATTATCATTTCTAGTGCCGAGTGAGTCAGATGTAATTCATGGTACCCTTTTATTTTTTACTACATTGGTGAATTTTTTTTTATTCATGAAAAATTTACTCTTTTATATCACCAATACTCATCCTAGCTTTGTGACTTCAGGTAGAGAGTTTTCTAGTGCCCTTGTAATTGAGAACTCTTGTTAAAGGTTGAGCTGACTTATATGAATTTTATAGAGATTCTGAGATAGGGTTGGGGAGGCAATGATCCTTGGGATATTTTATATTCTTACAGATACATCCATATGAAATCATCCTCATAATGGATTGATTTTATTCAGTGAAATATATCATTTATTTAATTAGTAGATATGTTGAGTTCTATGATATTGATGGGGATCTAGTAGTGTTTTTTGGAAAGTGAGACCCTCAGATGGGTTAGAGGAATTTTATATCGTTTTCTTCTATGATGGATGTTATGATGCTATGTTATCCAAAGGGTCAGAAGTTAGGTTTACCAGGGTTGTAGAAAAGTAATATAATGTCCTCATGGATGAGGTTGTAGTGTTACCCCATCAATGGGAGATCAAGTTTGGTATCAAACTATAGTGATAAATATCTTCTATCTCGATATCTCTATTCAGGATGGAACTTTTTGAGTTGTGAGAGATATGAGTATAGATCGATGATATATTTCAGTGAGGTTTTGTTTATCTGAGTGTTTAACCATGGGGTGAACTAGTATTGTTCATGAAGAAGGTTGATGGTGGTTTGAAGATTTTAATTGATTATAGTCACTTGAAACTAGGGATGTTTAAGAACCTATATCCTCTATTGAGAATTGATGATTCATTCAATTAGTTTAAGGGAGCAAGTTAGTTATCAAAAATTGATCTGCAGTGAGTATGTTAACAAATATAGGTGAAGGGTGAGGATATTTCGAATACATCCTTACATTTTCAACATGGTAATAATGAGTTCATTGTGATGTTGTTCAGTGTGATGAATACTCCAGACATGTTCATGGGGTTAATGAACCCAATGTCTAGATAGTACTTGGATATGTTCATGGTGGTTTTCATTGGTGAAAGTTTTGTGTAATTTTTATATAAGGAGGAGCATGTAGAGTATTTTCATGACATTTTGAGATTTCTTCATCATGATTAGTTTTTTATAATGTTTTCAATGTGTTAGTTTTGGGCTCGTGATGTCCATTTATTGGGGAATTTCATGTCCTAGTATGGAGTTGTTGTAGATCATTCTAAGATAAATTTAGTTGTTTCTTATGTAAACCCCAAGATAATGGTAGTGGTATTGATTTTACTTGGTCATTTAGGCTATTAAAAAAGGTTTATAAATGATTCCTCTCAGGTTGAAACTCCATTGAAACCATTGACCAGAAAGGATCTGACTTTCTTGTGGACTGACCAGTGTTACGAAGCTTTTGAATTTTTTAAGGAGAAGTTTGTTAGTTTTCAAATTCTTTGTTTTCTAGAAGAGGTGGTTTAGTTTTAGGTATTCTATTATGCTTCAAATCATTGATTTGGTTGTGTTCTGATGAAGAAAATATTTTTTTTTTCTGATAGGAATCTGCAGTTACATCCCCATGAGTGTATCTATGCCACCCATGATCTGGAGTTGGTGGTTTTTGTGTTTTTTTGAAGCTGTATAGAAATTACCTCATCGATAAATGTTTTTCAGTTTTTAAAAACCACAATAGATTGATATTTTTCTACTCCCAATATAAACTATACATACATCACCATAGGTGGATGTAATTATTATAAAATTATTAATTAAATATTTCATATACTATAGGAAAGGGAAATGTCATAGTTGGTGGACCGAGCAGTAATTCACGTAGTAGTGTCAGGGTTTAAGATAGAGATTCTTTGAGATTGATGGAATAACTATCATTGATGTATCTAGATATAGAAGAGTTTAGAGGGATAGTTTGTAATTTCAAATGACATGCATTCAAATTTGGTACAATAGGTTGAGTAGTCCCAGATAGAGGATTCTAAGGTGGAGGTCAAGAGGGCCTAAGTTGTTTTTAGTGGTTCCCCTAATGGTTGGTCTGAGGATGGACAACACCTAGTGTTGTTGCAAGGAAGGATTTTAGTTCCTTTACTGTGACATGAGATTATTCTTTTTGAGTTCCATAACTCACCATTAGTGTTACATCTCATATTGATGAATAAGTACTGATCCTTGTGAGGTCAATTTTTTTGGCCTGGCTTGAAATATTTAGTTACAGAGTTTGTTTCTAGATGTTTGGCCTATCGGATATTGAAGGCATGACACCTTGTTCATAGTGGTTTTCTCCAGCCATTATATTTTCACCAGTGGAAGTAGGAGGAAATATAAATGGAATTCGTTCCTGTTTTACCTCAATATCAAAAGGAATATAATTCTATATGGGTGATAGTGGATATTTTGATGAAATCATCCATGTTTATATAAATAAGGGAGTTGATCTCTGTATAGGTTTTGTCGAGGTAGTATCTAGAGTGGGTGGTAGGAATCCCTGGAGTATTGAGGATGATCATATCTGATGGGTATATTCATTTTGTATCTAGGGTGCGGACATGTCTCCACAATTCTTTTGGATCGTATTTATTCCATAGAACCACTTTTGATCTGTAGACATATGGTCAAATAAATGGGACCATCTAGACTTCTAAAGACAGGTTGTACCCTTGTGTCCTAGATTTTAGAGGTTTATAGACAAGGAACCTTCCCTTGTTTTCATTTTCATACAATAATAGTTATAAATCCACCATTAGTATAGAGTTATATGAAGATTCTTGTGTAAAAAAATTTCCTTTCTCTATTGCACTGGATCAGGATCAGAGAGCCATCATTTATTAAGATGAAACTAGTTCAAAATACAACATAGATTGTATATCTAATTCATGAGTGGATGAAGGTAGTAAAATATCATCACATGCCCTACATTAATCATAGGAGGAGAACTATGAGATCATGTGTTCTACAAGGTGACTCGTTATTATGGGAAGTGACTGTTTGATATTGGGAGTAGGATCTCTCATTTAATGTTGGTCCATTTTATGTGTTAGATAATATTAGAGTCATAGTGTATTAGATATCACTTCCCCCTCATAGGAGAAGAAAACAAAATGATTCTCATTTTTCATATCTCTGTCATTACCTTCAGGCTGACTCTCATGTCATCGATTAAGGTGAAATCGATGGTGATAGTGATGAAAAATTCATGGAGTAGTATGTGGAGATCTAGGACATTCATAAGAAGTTGTATCATGGGTTCTATATTCCCTTTAATTGTTCCCTGTGGCGGCATGGTGTCATGGAGGAGATTACCTAAGAATTAAAGTCATAGATTTACACTCAGTACCCCAAGTTTTTTAATGTTTTTATCTTATATTGTATCATTTTTTGTTTTATATATGTTATCCTTCTGGTTTTGTGTGATAGTTTCCTCTTATTTTTTGTTCAAAACCTTACTCTCGTTTGAGAGGAATCTCCCCCATGGTAGTTTTAATGAGTCAGATGTTTCTTTTTCATGGGTTTACAGTATTCCTCTAATGAGGTGGTTGATCTCTTATGATGGAGAGATCCTTGAGAGGTACCTCACAGGTTGGATATTTAGATAATACTTTTAATTTTCTCAATGTGTTTTTTATTCTCAAGGATGAAATTTTTTTAAGTGGTATCTAACGTAACGTCCCATATCCGTCTATTCTGACCCTTTGTGTGTTTTTAAATCTCATGGTGCTCAGAGGAGTCCAAGAGTGGGTATGGATGTGTTTGGATGCTGGAAAGATTAAAGAAATGAGAATTAAGGATTTTTAACTGGTTCACATAATGAATATATGGTTCACAAATTGTGTGATTGTGGTTTATAGGGTTCCTCATAATGTGAAAAAAATCAGAGTCGAATAGTCTGTGTTGATGAATTTTTTAGCATATCTTAAAACTCGATACTTTCATGTTGATAATGGGTTTCATGTCATAAATATTAGATGTTTAGTGCATTTATAAGTTGTAGAGCCTAATGTTTTCTCAAACCCTACATATTTTCTCCCAAACTAAATGTGTCTAAAATCTCTCTCTTCAAATGTTCTTGGATTCCTTTGATGGGGTTTGATTCTTGGATTCCCATATTCAATCCATGGGGATATGATGTATATTATACATATTCTCTAATGGTTATTCGATATTTATCCTCTCAATTATTCTTTCTGTGTGACAGTGGTTTCTCAATTTCATTATAATAATGTTTTATTCGTTGTTTATTAGTGCAGTTGCGGCATGTCATCCTTGGAAGGATGCAACTCTTTTAGGTGTTGTGATTTGGATCTATGATGTTGGGATATTCTTATGAAAAGAACAATGAAACCTTCTAGGTAGGTCATTCCATTCTTCTCTTATTTATTTACATTAAATTGTAATGTTATCATGGTTTATTCCTAAGGATTGAGATATAATTAACCTCATAATTATTAAACATGATTAATAAAGAATTGGGTTTTTCGATCGTTTGTTGTTTCTTTATATCAAGATAATGGGGTTTCCCTTGATTTAATTGATAGTGTTATATCTATGATGTCATTGTTATCATTTCATACTATGATATATATTATCATCATGTTCTTGATGAAAGTTGTTAATGAACAAAAATCTATAATTAAATTATTAATTATCTTAATAATTAATGAAGAGGCATGTTGTAGATAATGTGGTGTTTCTTATAACATGATGATAAAAAAATTGATGCAATACACATGATTAATTGAATGTGTTCTTCCAAGATAATTTAATTGACGAATAATGTGAATGATGATAATTCTTTTTTAATGTTTAAATTGAAAGGAATGTTAATGCTAACGGTAGTTCACTAAGTTTGTTCAAACTAGTTTTAATGTTAAGATCACATTTAAATTTTCATATCTTGTTATAGATCGATTCCTTAGGTTTCCCATAGTTAGATGTTGTGAATAATGAATCAGTTAATTCAAGATGGAATAAGAACCATTTGTCTGATAAAGATAATTACTAGGGCCTATTTTTCCTATTTTATTTATAAGATTTAGTGACTTATGATTGGATACATGAGAGATCCTTTTGTGTGAAGGTTTCATGCCATGTTTAGGGTCTATATTTTTCAATTAACTATGTTTGTTTCTTTCTTCCTTGTGGGGAACTCTCGATGTGAGCTTTGTTATTTGATGTGATAATGGGTGGGGAGACCCAGATAGTGTTATGAGCCTAGGATGGCTAAGTATAGGATGGATGATGTGATACAGAGTGGGGAGACCCAGATGATGTGGTAGCAATTTGTGCCAGTGATTGGGAGATTCATCAATATATGCATGTGGGTGTCTTGGATGGAACTAGAGATGATGGAATGGGGTTAAACTCTGCTTACCCATTGATTAGATAAAGATGGATTTTTTTTAAATAATTTTTTTTAATGGTCGATGGTTGGGTTGATTGTTTTATCTGTATTTATTTCCCCACTGTATGAGGTATCTGGATTAGTTTAGTTTCATGTTTCCTCATAGTGGTATCATAGGATGGGCATCCTATAGTACCTTTTTATCGAATGATTTTCATAATTAATAGTAAATTCTAAACCCAAAAGGGTAGTTTTTATGGAATGAAAATCTTGAAAATATGTTAATCTTGAAAAACCATGGTCTTGGTTTGGAATAGGTCTGTATTGAAAGGACTTCACGCTATTGGTTATGAATATAATATGAAATAATGTTAATGGTTAATTTAATAGATAATAAATAAAGTAATGAAACAAATGATAAAAAATAAAAGAAGCATTTAATGTAGATTTTAAAATTCCTATGAGCCAATAGTATATATAGTCCAGAATAGTTACAGTCGGGTGTCCGAGAGATGATAGAAATAATTGAGATTAGGACTAGGTTATGACCATAGTGTGGTTGGGAGCTATATTATATAATTTTTAATGTTAAATTTCAAAAAATGGAACACTCATGTTTGTTGGGATACTGACACCCATTGTAATCAGCTATATTATATATTTTTTGTACGTGTAGTTTTCATTTCATTTGTAATAATATTATATGACATTACATGTTTGCACTTGGTATTTCATTATATATATGTTTCAATAAGTTTTTATTGGAGTAAATGTCTTTTATATATCTCTTTTTTATGTTCTCGTAGAGGGTAATTCCCCCATATTTATGTTTATTATACCCTTGGTGAATGTTTTCATCTCGGTTTATACTAGAGGCCAGAAGCTGGTAGTCTCCATCTCCCTTCTCTCAATACTAGCCAAAGAGGGGTTCCCTTTAGGGGGAGGGGTAATCAAACTTTTCAAGGATACAGTACATTCATATTTCGTACTCAACACAATCAATTTTCAATAATCATTGTGTAGACAATTCTTTTATCATACACTGTCCCTTGTGTCTAGGATGATCATATCATAGTTTCACAATTCTGAATGTTTTTCCCGAAATTATTGAAACTTTTGAACTCTCAATTAGGTATAATATTCCATTGTTAACACTTTTGGCCACCACCATGGAACTGTGTATTATTTTCATTGACTCTTTTAGAGAACTTGTACAGAAACCAATATCATACATTTAACCTACAAAAATAATATTCTTTTTTCTTTCTGATATGTGTTTCACCCATTGAAAATCTGTCTAGTATCTTCTAATTGTTCAAAAATTCAAATAACCTTTTCCTATTATCATGAGGGTTTTATCACCTATAATACATACCATTATGAATATTCTAGATACATAGCATTTTATGATCTCCCTCTCAAGTGTTGAGTGAAATGAATCTCTAAAATCAATAATCCATGACCCTAATGGACTAGTGATTGCTAGAAATAATGTTCTTTCATCCCTAGATATAGTCTTTATAGAATAAATTCTCTAATATAACCTTCTATAATTTACCCTCCAATCACTGAAATCTTGCTGTAAATGAAATTTTTTCCACAATGTCTGTATACAAGTTCAATTCCTTCCAATTTCCCTTATCTATTCTTTCTTTTCTTCAACAACTTATTTTAACATTATTCTTCCCTTCAACTGGAATATCCTATAACTTATACAATAAAAACTATTCCAATAACACCCAATAAATCCTTCTTTCAAATAAAATAATTTGTAACTAATATAATATTTCCATGAACACTATTTTTTCCTTACCGATGGAATTACATAAAATAGTAATTGTTTCATGCCGTGATTTTGAAAGAGGTTAATGAAGATTAAATAACCCCATTTCATCATCTAGATTCACCCTTATCGATTTAATTTTACATTAAATCATCTTGAATTCATTGACATGATCCTCCACTGACATTCTATCTAATGTTTTCTCATTGAATAGTCTCTATATCATTAAAACATTGTTCATATAAATTCAATTTTCCTATATTTTGGCAATGATGGTATTTAGTCCTATAGTTGTCTTCACCTCCCTAACGTTGAAGGCCACTGTCTGGGACAACTTTATCCAAACTAATATGAGATATTTTTTTGTCAAATGTTTCCCAGTATTTTTTATTTATCACTTTTAACTAGATCCTTATCAATGAAAGATCAATATTCTTATAGTATTGATAATCTATAATCTTTATCCTCCAAAATAAAATGTCTAATCCACCAAACATGTCAATCCAGACCCTAAATTTTTCCCGAATCATGCCTTTTAGATCAGTATGATCCCACTAAAATAAATACACCAAGGATAATAAAAACCTAAGGATGTCTTCATTGAAGATATAACACCACTTGTTGATCCAATTCCCAAAATTCTGAAACTCTCCTTTAAAAGACTCTCTTTTAGAACAAGGTTCCAAAATTCAAAAATTGGAAGCATATAATGTCAGCATCAATATGAAGGAACTATGCTCCAACCTCTCACATTGAATAACCTTGATCTCCACAAACCATTAGGAACAAACACCCGTGAATAAGAACAAAATAACTCACACTCAAACCAAAACAACAAAGTGATTTTTGTGTTTTGGGACATAGTCTTACTCCACCATAGAAACATTTCTTATTTTCATAACCATGAATGGGGATTACAATATTACAAGAATAAGTGAAAATTTGGTCTTACACATATACTTATAGATAGGACTAGCAAGTAGATCTGTTTTTATCACTATCTTATCTTCATGGATACCCCTCAAATCAATGAAATCTATCAGCTTCTACACTGTATCAACTTTTGATCCCTAGTAAATAGTTAATTGTATCTACTACACTCTTACAAAATAATCTAACTAAATTTTCATAATAATTTATGAATTTTGGGTTATTATTATGTATTTAAAAATGTTACTCTTATGTAAGATAGATGTTTCTTGCATATATATATCATTTCATGTTAGTTTTCATTGCTGGTTTCTCCTACCTCTAGTTTTAGTCTTCAATATATCCTGTATATTTTCACCATCATGTTATGTAGTGTAACATACAAAAACATACATTATAGAATCTACAACACCTTGCTAAAAACAATATTCACATAGCTAACTAAACAATGGAAATGTAGTCTTTGGTATCCTTCCATGTGGATTTTTTTTTTCATATTTCACAAAACAAATTGCTACATATTTTTGTGTACTTATTGTACAATGATCCATTCAATATCCACTTCAAATTAAAATGTAACAAATCATCTATTTTATTATATTATCATGACCACATGTAACAAAATTGTAATATTATTTTTGGTTGATTGATAGAGGAAATTACATGGTATTTCTTCCACTTGAATTTTTATTAAATTTCACAAAAAAATTTATACTTTAAATTTAAGTTCAGTAATTGTATAAATATCTAATGGAAATCAATTTAAATTTAAATTAAAACCACCGTTGTAATTTTATGTTATAACACCAATATATTCAATGAAAATTGCACAGAAATATCTAGTGGTTTCATATAAGAAATTTCTTAGTAGTTTTCCCGTTATATCTTTTATCAAATTTTATTAAAAATTACATTACAAATTTCAAATCAGTAATGATATGATGTTCCAATAGAAACCAAATAAATTATTACAGAAATCAAAAAATGTCATTTTTATTCCCACTATTATATGTAAAGAATATTTTAGTGAAATTTATATGGATTGAGAAAAAAATTATTTACTAGTTTTCCAATTATAACATTTATTATGTTCCACTAGACTTGTCCCTATAAATTTTAGTTCAGTAGTTATTTTATGTTCTAGTAGAAATAGAATTAAATTTTTATTGAAACTAACACTATAATTTATGTTATTATAATCACTATATTTAATAAAAATTATTATTAAATTTATATGGATTGATAGTGAAAATTTCTTATCAATTTTCCCATTTTATTTTATATCAAATTTCATTAAAAATTCGACTAAAAATTTCAGTTTAATTGTTGTATGATGATCCCGTGGAAACCCACTTAATATTTTAGTGAAACCTCCACGTTATTTTTGAGCATTTTGATGAACATATGTACTCTATATTACACAGTAATTTCTATTGTATTTCTAGGTGGAATTGAAATGTAGTTTTTCTACCAAAACTTTTATAAAATTTCACTGGAAATTCATATTTAGTAATTTTATAACATTCCAATGGAAAACCTCTTAAAATTTCAAATAAAACCACCAATATAATTTATAGTATTTTCACTAACATATTTAATGAAAATTGTAATGAAAAAATACTTGTTTTATAGAGGGAATTTATAACTATTTTTCCCACCTAGAATATGTATAAAAAATTTCTGGAAATTCCATTTGAAATTTATGTTGAATAACTATACGATGTTCTTTTGGAAACCCACTCAAAAAGTTCACTATAATCACTAATGTAATTTATATTATTCTTAACAGAAAAATAATTTAAATTGAATTGATTTTTTTTGTTTTTTGATAGAGATAATATCATAGTAGTTTTCCAACAATAGTTTTTATCAAATTTTTCAAAAAATTACACTAGAAATTTCTATTTACTTATTTTATGATGTTCCACTCAAAAACCACTTGAAATTTCTAGTGAAGCATCACATAACATTTATATAATAATCAAATTTTAATATATTTAAATTCCACTACTATTATAACAACATATTCAATTAATATTTTATTATATATATATATACTTCTTAAGTATATCCCATTATAGATGAAATATGACAGTGTTGTAGTGCCTTGCAAAATAAATCCAACCAATAATTAAAGAGGGTGATATATATGAAATGTGGGATACTCTATTATAATTTTTTTTTCAATTCTTCTTTATAAAATATTCTTAGTATGAAATTGTAATTAATATTACAATCATGTTCTCTACATGCTGGAAAAATATGATTCATCAAAAGATAGATTATGTATGAATAGTGTGAAAGAAAAGACATATAAAGGTTATGTGAGAAGGATATTAGAGACAACTAAAGGGGAAACATAAATCAAATACTAATATATATTCATTTTTAACAAGTCTTAATTTTATATATATATATATATATATACAAATTTTGTAAAAATACTCACCTAAATGGTTATCATAACATTAGTTTTGAAATTAGTTAGGGGGATGAACCCACTACCATGTTGGCATAGAATAACTCTTCTATTTATATGAATGTGAAACTATTTTCCCCATATTATAGATTCTTCTCTAGTTTGGGATTGATCACATTTGTTTATAGTTTGATAGATATGTGAACACGAAAATAGACTAAAAAAGTCCTCCACTAGTTAATGATTTCAATTGAAGATATTTATAACCACCCTTATAATGTTTTGAGTTTAGTTGGGACATTAATAGTATGGAATAAAATTGTTTTTTTGTACAATATTGAACATAATTTTGAAAATTAATATTTATTAATTATAGAATTGGTATTGTAAAATCAGTTGAATCATGAAAGGAAATGAGAATCAAGGTAATACACCTATTAATAAATGGAGCTCGATGGATTTTGATAGAGTAATAAAGAGAAAACTCACGGGTCACTAAAATGAATCAAGTTGGGTAACTATTTCAAATTAAATGTTATTTAAAACCTTTTAGACAGTTTTGTTCATAAGAATAGTTATCTAAAGCACACGGGGTGTTAGCTGAGTGGTCCCCGCTATTTATACCCCTTTCTCTCTATGGGAACTGGCGCTAGATCAAGTCCCACCAGGCTGAAACAACAGTTCGTATTATGAACAGGGTGATTCAAAGACAATTCTTATCTAGGGAATGTGGCGCACACTTGGGCTGGTGGGGGACCCCCTCTAGGAGTCGGTGTTAGCAACACATGTTTTGCACATGCGCCTCGACCCATTTGGTGAGGAATCCTTAAGTGCATCCCGGATACCCTGGATCAAATCCAGGCAGAGGGTAATTTCTAGGTACTATAGCAGTACTCTATCAGGTACTGTATCATGTACTATAGAGGGTACTACAGAAGGGACTGTTTTGCACTAAAGAAGCCAAGAATATTCCCCTTTTTGGGCCTTCGAGCCACCGATTTGGTCCATGGGACCTTTAAGGCCTTCGGTCCACCCAGAACATCGGTTCAGTAAGGCCTTCGGGCCACCTCAAGACCTTCAGGCCACCTTAAGTGTAGATGCCAACCAGACAACCTACAAGGAACAAGATTCAGAAGGAGGAGGATCAAGGATCTTTCACCATAGAAGAAGCTAAATGGATTAAAATAATTAGAGGGTATGACACCTGCCATCGGGACAAGCCTATGCATGCACGAGAAAGCCTATCCGAACAGCCATGCGAAGGTGGAGAGATGATTTCATGATGAAGATGCTGGGGAGGAGCAGTTACAAGTAGTTAGACTGGGTTTTATGTAATGTATGAAGCCTACAGGCAATGAATTCCTCTAAAGGATTACGGGCTATGTAATACTTATGCCTATGGTCCTGGTAAGGGTTCCACCGCACCCCTTGAAAGGTGGATTATCAAAAATCAATAAAAAAGGAAAGCCTTTGGGCTATTGGAGGATATAAAACATAAATAATTTCCACCCTATTCAAGAAATGAGACAACATCCACTATGGAACGTGGTGTTATAGTTCAAGATACAGTAAATGATGAGAACGAAATAATTTATATTCTTTAATTAAATATTGATATATTGAAAAGAATACTAAAAAATGGAATCAATGTTTGAGGTAAAATACAATAAAATAATAAATATTAATGAAGTTGATATATTCAAAAAACATGAAATTTGAAGAAGTATTAAATCATGAAATGAAAGGTCATTGTAAAAAAGAATATAAACAGAACATGAGAACCATAAAAAATGGAGAAGAATAAATAAGGGTGATTAACTATAATAAAACCTATTATGAAGAGAGATCAATCCATAAATCTGAGGATTGTATAACGATATATGATCCCATGGAAACATATATAAAAAATTAGGATATGAGGATTTTAACTATAGAATAATTTTAGACAATTACACATAAATAGTATGTAATAACAAAAAATAAGCGGGAAGATGATAAATAATTAACATCTCCAGCAGATAGTAGTACAACTGATAATGCTAAACCAGATACTTATTATACCAAATAACTAATTAGAAATTTCATTTCAAATGATGTAAAATGAAAAAACTAATATTCGACATGAGTTTATGAAATAAGGAATAAATGAATAAAATCAATGTAAAAATTTAGAATCAATGGAACAAGTATCATGGATAAAGTAAATCAGCAACAAAACCATGTTATTTTTTAATTTAAAAAGAAAAATATTATTTATGTTGTGTTTTCCATAAAAAAAATGGGTCATGAAAATTCGATGGTCCTATAAATAATATTATGATATTCTATATAAGATTTTAGAGTTAGAGCATGATACGTATGGTTAGCATCTTAATTAAAATAAAAAACATTTATTCCCAATGTACATTATTTATTATAATTAATTGTTCCATTTATAATAGTGAATATATTTGGGAGTCTAAAAACAACGCACAAATAGTAACATTAGAATATATTTTCTCTATTATGAACAAAGTAGTGACGAACAATAGAGTGGGTATATAACATAAATGTTCTTATGGAAAAATAACTTTTAACTATTATCTATAATTTATTTCAAATCCACATGACATTTTCAATGATAAAAGGTAATATGTGTGTATGTTAAAATCATAAAAAGTAACTGTATATTGAAGATGATAAATATAATTTTACAAGATAATTCCATATTCATAAGTATTACTTTTATTGTGAGTATACTAATATATACAATTCCAAATCTAGAATTTTGATACTTGAATTTTTTTTTCAACTTTCTTAATTTTTTAATAAAATACTTTTAGGGAAAAATGAAAATTTGTTATAGTTGGTGATAGAGAAATCAATTAAAGAGAAACTTTTATTGAATGAAAAAAAATTTATCCCCATCAACATAGTAAATGTGTATTGAACACTGTTAGTTTTCAATGATGATAAAAAATAATTTGGATACTTCATCTAAATGAACACTCAATTGAGTGGTGGTGGTTATGATATTTTTCAAAATTATGTGTTAATAATGATATTGTTTTTCCATCAACGTGAAATTCAATTATAAATTAACCAACTAAAAATTGATACTTAATTTTAGGAATCTATGTAAATTTGATGAAATCATTTTTTGAGAAAATAATAAATAAATGTATCCCATATTACTTGGAAAACATAGATCAGACATTAATTATGGAATAAAATGATCAACATGTTGATACAAGCATGGAATTAGTAATAATAGTTTACTAATATATTGAGAATATGAAAGAAAAACTTAGACATATACCCAAAACATGACATGGGGGAAAGTCATTGAACTGTGGATTTTATGGCCCACTGTTCCTTACTGGCCCTTAAAATAGAAAAGATAAATCTTATTTTAAATGAAATATGTATATTTTTTTTCAATGTTTCCAAAATCTGAAAAAAAATCAACGATTATTGTTTGTGGGTGTGGGATGAAACTAAAAAATAAAGACCATATATTTCTAGGTTCAAATTGATTTTTTAATTAGTTATAATATTCATTTTACTTTGTCCATAAGTTATGATATACATCAAATTTAATGGATTGTTTTTTAAAAAACTCAGATCTAAAATAGTGATCAGTTTGGCCTCAGACATCTTATTTCATACAACTGATAATCTATATGATGTGGTATTGGAATAAATTTTGAGTAAAGCTAAAATGAACTGATAATATTTTGACACTACATTGAAAAAATAATGTGGTTATAAAAAATAAAATATACATGTAAACTAAGTGGTTGTAGGATGCATTAAAAGTTTAAGAAACATTCAATTTTTTATGGACTCATTAACATTTAAAAAAACACGACATTGTTGTTTGACAGTTAAAATTCAAAAAACCTTAAAATAATTATTTATAAATTATAATTAAATAAATAATAAAATGGTTTTTGGATGTATTATAATTAAAATATCCTATGAGTGGTTCGTAGATGCATCAAAATTAAAAAACATCCCACAAATTTGATTCTATATATGCACTTCTTCCATATCTTCTAATTCTTCATTATTCTACTTATAAAGCTAAAGCATAAAAAAATTAGGGATCTTTCTACAACATAGAAATAATAAAAAATTCCAAACTTTAAAATATGGTTGTTTATGTTGTGAAAATTACAATTACAGGTGAATTATTGGGCAAAAATCCCTCAAGGTAACATAATAATATTTTTGGGTTGATTGTGTTTGTTGAAAAAGAAGGTTTCCTTACTGCATTGTCATTTTTCAGATATGTTGTTGACAACACATGTTGACAAAGACCCATGAAAAAGGAATGGATGATGTAGAGGTGGTACAAAAAGAGAAGTACAAGGTGGCGCCGTTTTCCAGTGTTTGCCAAATTTTTGGTGTCCAAAATTTTGAGTTTGGTGAGTATTGCGAAAAGTGTATATCTTTGAAGATCTCATAAAAATATGAAAAAGGCATGAATTTCGCGAATATAGGCTTCATGGATTGTATTTCATGAAGACCAGAAGAATGTTGACAGTGATGCTTCGCGATTATGACGAGTTTCATGAACGAAAGTGTTGAGGAGCATTGCGACGGTGAAGGGCTTCGCGAGTGGAGATTCGTAGTGAAGGCGCAAAAGAATTGACAAGATGATTCGCGATTACGATGAGCTCCGCGATAAAAAAGTTTCCATGGTACTTCGTGATATTGAGAGAATTCTGGAAGAATTTTCAGAGCTTCACAATTTGTGATGATGTGACATTGACTTCACGTGGAAGGTTCGAGGGTCGGTGGAATTGCCTATAAATAGACCTCGACCCCTTTGAGAGAAGTAGAAAGAGTTTTCAGAGAAAAGTTTTTGCTCTCGGTTCGCGAAGGTGGCTTGTGAAGGCAGTGTGCTTCACGAAAGAATAGCTTCACGGTGGCTAATCTTCCTCCACGAAATTTGTGCACTCTGTGTTGGCTTAGTGAGATTCGTGAGAGTGCTTCACGAGAGTGCTTCGCGAAAAGGAAGGAACTTCATGAAGGATTGTTTGAGCTTCACGAAATTGGGACCCTCGCGAAGTATGGTGCTTTGCGAAGGTGTTTCCAAAGTGAGTTGCCCAGTGTTCAGGGGCAAAGGGGTACTCATCAGTGGAAGAACTTTGAACTTCAATAGAGCCTCTACGAATAGTGGAGGATGCATTAATTAGTGATAATGAAGAGAACTACAGGTCTATAAACTATGAGTGGATCTTCTGAAGAAGTAGTGAGCTCACTTCAATTGAGAGAGCATTGAGTTCTCAAATTATGAGTGGTTGTAAACCTGGAGGGACAGTGAGACTACTTCGAACTTGTAAACAGTAGTGTACTTATAGTGGAATTGGTACATCAGCACACTACCAGTGTATTTTATTTGGATATAGCCCAGTGAGGGTGAACCAAGTAAAAATAGTTGTATACTGTGAATTATTTATGGTTTTCTCATACTCTACATCGAGAAAGAGAGAGAAGAGGGTTTTTTCTAACTGAAAAACATGATCAGAAGGGGCAGTCATTTTAATATGTCATGCCGTCATTCACCCCCCCTCTTAGGGTATCTAGCCTAGTGAACCTAACATGAATATGTTACTACAATAAATAATTCTTTTTTTTCTTGATCTATATGTAACTACTATAAAACAATTATATTAAAAACAAAATTCTTATAAATGACTAGTCCTAGAAATGATATTACTTAGTTATATAAAACATGTTGACATTTGTAACACTGTAATTGTTCTTATTATTATTTAATTGTTTCTATTTTTTCATTGATTTTTAAAAAATTTGGAATCTATAATCTATTTTTCAATTTGGGTTTTAAGGTAGCTTTTCTTTTAACTATGTCAGAGGGGTCACCACTAGTCACTTTCAATATGATTAAAAATGAATTTAGTATTGATTTTCAAAATTTCAACTCAATTTAATTTTTTTTCTTTAATTGTAATGACCATTTTAAAAAATCCGCCACTAAATTGTATGGAAAAAATATTTAATATTTAATAAATATTTAAAATTTATTACTAATAATTATAATTTATTATTTATTTAATTTATTATTTATTTTTTATTTTTTATTAATTATTATGCTTTAATTATTTATTAGTAATTATTTATAATTAGTAGTTAATAATTATTTAAAAATGAAATTATTATTAAATGAAGCTTAAAATCAGACTTCAACATCAAATGATTATAAATTCTGATTTGGGTGTCTGTTTAAGCTCTATAACTAGTCAATGAGAAGGTTAAGAAAATAACTACAATTATATTAAATAATTTTTTTTAATATATAATAGTGAAAAAATAGTATTGTTCTAAGGGATGTTTATAATTAAACTTCAACTTCAAACACCCATAACACTTGGTCTAAGTGTTAGTTTATGAACCATGATTAATCAAATCAATGTTTAAAAAAATAAATAAAATGGATTTAAATAATAATTTGTCAATATTTAATAGTAAAAAAAATTATTATTCTAAGGGATGTTAAAAATCCAACATCAACTTCAAACAACCGTAAGTTTTTATTCAGGTGTTTGTTTGCGCTCTCTGATATGTCAAATCGAAGCACATAATGAGATCAACTTTGTGTCAACTAGGAGAACCAAGGTAAATAGTTTTTCACAAAAAAGGCCCATAAGGCCTTGAAAACTGAATTTTTTGTAGGGATACAAAAATTTTTGTACATTTGATGGAATTTTTTCTTCAATTAATATGATAGTAATATGATTTTATTGTGGTCTTTGAGTTTATACCTTGAGTTTACATTTCAATCAATATAATTGTGTTTGATTTGTAGAGGTCATCCCCCTTCTGGTGATTTAGTATTTATTATTTATTTTAAATGTACATGTGAATTTATATATATTTATTTATGTTAAATTATAATTTTATATATTTTTTGATATTTATATGTATTTATGTATATTTGTGTATAAATATAAATATAAATATAAATATTTATTTATATCTATATTTATATATAATATGTGTGTATATATACAAATATTTATATAGGTATTAATATTAATATTAAAATTAATATTAATATTAATATTTATATTTATATTTATATTTAAAATTACATTTATATTGAAATTTAAATTTAAATTTATATTTAAATTTAAATTTAAATTTAAATTTATATTTATATTTGTATTTATATTTATATTTATATTTATATTTGTATTTATTTATATATGTATTTATATGTATTTATATTTATATTTATTTTTTATATTCGGCAGGTGTGTGTGTGTGTATTTATGTAGGTATGTATATATGTATGTGTATATATTTATATTTATACGTGTTTATATATATACAGTTATATTTAATTATAAATATATATATGTGTGTATATATATATTTAAATATATTTATATACAAATATTATTAAGTATATATAATAATTTTTTATATGTCTTTATATTTATATACAACTATAATTATATATCTATGTATTTATGTTTGTATGTATGTATATATATGTATTTAAATTATTAATTATTTATTACATATTGATATATTATTTATTATAAACATATTATTAATTTATTATTAATTTATTACTTATTTAATATATATTGGCTAATTAGTTATTAATTAATATTAATAATTTATTTATTTAATATATATTGATATATTATTTATTATTTATTATTTATATAATATATAATATATAATATATGATATATATATATATATATATTATTATATATTACACATTATATATTATATATTATATAGTATATATTATATAGTATATATTATTTATTGCATATTACGTATTACATATTACATATTATATATTTATCACATATTTGTTATTTTTTTATTAAATTCTTAGTTATTCACTATTATTAATTTATTATTCATTAATTTTCATTAAATTATTATTTCATATTTATTATTTAATTATTATATTTTATTTACATGTTATATATTTATTATTTACATATTTTTTATTTTTTATTTATATAGTTTTTATTAATTCTTTATTTATTACTCCTTTATTTTTTTACTTTTATTATGTTTATTTATTATTAATTACTTATTTATAATTTATTAGTTATTATCTAATTATTATTTAAGTATTAGTATTAATTTAATGAAATATATAATGAATATATAATAGATAATAATAAATAAATAATCAATAAAAAAATATAATATAAAAATATTTCTAAAAATAAATAAACTATTGTTGAACATTTCATGATGGTTTTCAAACAACTACTGCTAAATAATTTTTTTCGTGTAGTGTCCATCTCTTGATATATTTATGGTACTCATCTCATTTACAAAATTACTAATATTTGAAATGGCAACTTCATACCCCTTATTTGTCTCACAAGAAAAGATTATCAACTTCATTCTCATCCATGTCAATTATTTATAACATTCTTCTATTGTAGACTTTTAATCACTATCTACATGAGTACATCCTCTATTAAACATTGAAATAGTTCTAGTTATTTCATTCCACCTCCTCAAAATATTTTCAATGGTTAGTGATTTCCCATCAAATTAGTTAAAGATTTTTAAACATGATAACAAATATAACAGACGAACTCAAATTTCTGACACGAACCTCGAACAATTACAATGGAAGTTGTTTTAGAAACACTGGGAGTCACAACAATGGAATTGTTTTTAGATGAATAGGAAAAGAACATAATAACAATAAGAAGATGAAAAAAACACACAACAATTTATGTGTTTTAGGGAACGATCTCTATATCCATAGAGAGAAATTTTTTAAACAATGAATGGATGTAGAAATACATGGTAATTTCATAGTTTCAGACACACATAGAAACCCTAACTCGAATGAGCTGATAAAGAAGACGATGCAACTATTCTACCAACAAAATAATAAGTCCACTACACTTTAGTGATCGATGGATGGATGTCCATAGAGCTATAGTATCACCGTCTCCAAAGTCTGAGATGCTACATTACCCATGACAAAGTCTGCATAGTTACAGTGTCATGTCGATGTTGTCCGGTCTTCTCTACGAAAGTCCAATCACAGTAGTTATAGTGCCCAAAAATTGGGTTGGGGAGCTTCCACACCCAAATCCCTAAGAAGGTGTGTGCTTCCCATTTCAACCCCCATAAACCTCACTGTAGAGGTTGAACCATAAGATGGGCGGTTTGGTTTGTAGTCTATGCCACTACACTTCGATCCAAATTCAAATAAAAGGATCGAGCTATAACATTTAAATTAAATCATCGCAGGAAACATAGAAGTGATCCCACCAACTAAATATTCCAATCAAAAAGTTTTATATAACTCCACTCTCATTACTTTATATAAAACAATTACTCTAATAAATTGATATCCATGATGGAAAAATTCAATATATTAGTTTTTTACCTATCAACTACCTAAAACATCATCACATGGCATAAAAAAGATTTCAAGGCAACCTATCCCTCATCTCAAATACACCATTTTTTTCCCAATATCAATTTTACTCCAAAAGTTTCTCAAAATTATTTATTAAATATATAACACTCCACTATTTATGAATATATGATTTTATCAATCTATTAAAACATTCACTTAACTGATTGCTAAGAATACACAATCTTAAATCTTTTTCAACACATAATGTTCTCACTTATCTCACAAAACAAAAACATCATCCAACCATTGTGATTTACTATACACATATTTTTCTATTATATTATCCCAATCATGATCAAATGGTTGTATATCATTGTTTTGGGACATAAAATTCATAAATATATATAAAAAACTAGATCCATATTTCATCCAATTCCGTAAAATGTTTGATTTTTATCATTACAAATTGTAAAAAAAGGCAGTGTTGAGTTCCTGAAGAAACATTGTAATTGGATTTTCTCACTATTTGATCTTGATCAGTAAATTATTTTTAGGGTACCTTCATGTGATTCACCTTAATGTTTTTTTTTTTTGAAATAACCAACTATAGAAACTCATGGTTTCATTATTCTACAGAGCTACGCTAAAAAACTAAGAGTTTATGGCTATGATTAATTCCCTCAAACACCAAATGGTATATATTCTTTATTAGAGATTAAATTAGTTTCAAATGAAATAAAATCTCCAATAAATCAAAATTTATCTTCATCATTATATAATCCTAGAAAATATTTATCATTTATTAATAAATATAAAACAGAAAAATATATATAAATAATGAATTTTATTAATGTTTTATTTACCATAAAAACCAATTCCCTTTGATGTTTCAAACTTAAAAAATTCAAATGACCCACACATGTGTACCTAACAACATCTCACCTTCTTTCAATAGTTAGAACTGATGAAAAAGAATCATTTAGATTAATAGATTCTATATTATTCCCATCCATCTCACCTGTATTTTCATCAATTATCTTTCTTTGGGATATTATGATATGTGTCAATTCAAGATTGTGCAAGGGGTGATTATTCTCTTCCAAAAATATAAGATAGTCATATTTCCTAGAAGACAGGAAATAAACCCTCATTATATATTGAAAATTTAATTTGGTAGATGATAGGGCTCTTGAAGTCATATTGACTTCGGCTGCTAATATACAGATGGAATATATTTGCTTCTTGAAATTGAATGAAGCGAGACACATCCCATGGAGATAGAAGACTCTATTTTTTGTAATATAGATTTATGGGGTAGTGTTTGGTATAATATTTTATAATTGATTTTGGAATATTCTTATAGGATCAAAGGTTGTGTAAAGATGATTAGAGGATGGGTCCTTATATATCAAGTCAGAAGATTAGATGGAGTAATAATTGTCGATGTTTCAACTCTTGAGAGTTTACAGTTGTGGCATTATCATCTTAAAAATCTCAGTAATAAAATCATTAAGGTCCTAACAAAAAAAACATGATAAATCTCTATGACATAGAGTTTATAATCTATGAGTGTGGTGTGTTTTTGAAATAGAATTGGGTATAGTTAAACCCAAATGGATGGAATCTGAAAAATCTGATGTAAGATCTTATTCAATCAGATGTTTGGTGACCAACCTTGGTCTAATTTCCGGAAGTTTCACTTTAATTTTTGACATTCATTATGATAAAATAATGTAATTGTGGGTTTTATTTCTAAAACACAAGTCTGAGGTATTTAGAGTGTTCATTAAATGGAAAGCCATGGTGTAATGATAAACTATTCAAAAACAATTGTGAGTACAATGGAAAGGACATATAAATATTCTTTTGAATGATGATTATTAGTATAGAAAATATTGTTCCAATTACACTTCATTAGAATGGTGTGATGGAGAAAATAAATTGGTCATTGACAAGGAAGGCATGGACCATGAGGTTTCACTCAAGATTTACCAATGTAATTTTGGTGGAATCATTGAGCCCGACATCAAACATTATTAATAGAATCTTGTCTGATGTATTTGTATTTTAAATTAATGTGAAAATATGGTCCAATAAACTTCTGAAGTTATCCACCTATAAATTTTATAAGTATCATCTATATCCATGTTGATTTCAATGATGGGGAAAAATCAATAAAAAACCAAGGCATGTTTTTTTGGTGTATGATAATAAAAAAAAATTTATTGACTATGGGATGATGAAAAGAAATATATTATTTGAATTAAAAATGTTTTCTTCAATGAGAAGGTCTTATTTAATGATTGAAACTTGGGTGATATGAAATTTGAGAATAATGGGTCAACTGATTGGTCTATGTTGATCTAAGTGGTATTACCAAAAGAACATAATTTTTGGAGAGTTTATATGGTAAAACTAAAATACTATTAGATATATCAGAAAAGTATATTTCTAAATGATCTATAACTATTGAAACTTGAGGTGAAGAACTTGAAGTTAAGGCACCAAAATTTGTAGTGGAAGAAGGAACTATGCAACAATTCACATTGTAGAGATCTACCAAATTTAGTAAACTAGTTCAGAGGCTTGGAGCTGAAATGAACATGTTGCTTCTAACATGTAGTAGAGAAAATGAAATCTTGGAAAAGGTTTCTACTCTCAATGACTTTTAAAAGTATGATTTGTTTATGTAAACTTCTCTTCTTTAGAATCTAACAAAACATGGGAGGTAACTGATTTACAATAGTGGAAGAGAGCACTGAAGAATAAGTTAGTTTTTTATTGGAAAGAGGTCGATGATATAAAGAGGTAAAAGGAACAAGTGATTAAGGTATTCTGATAGAAAAATGTATTTACTTTATAGAAATATTGACACTAGTTGTTAGGTATTCTACCATTTGGAAGTTTTAAGAATGGTTTCTATGAATAATATTCACTTAGAGTATATGGATATAAAGATATCCTTTTTTCATAGTGACTCGAAGGAAGATATTTACATGAAGCAACTTATTGGTTTTTAGGATTACTAAAACAAATAACTGGTGTGTTGCTAAAAATTACCTGTCATGGTTTGATGTATGCACCAAAAAATAGAATCATAAATTCAATGCTTTGATCGAAATGTAATGTTTAACTCAATGAAATACAGATCATTATTGACAATAGAAGGTATGTAATGATGGGTGTTCCATTATCTTTATCATATTCATTTATAAAATTCTTGGTCTAGAAATAAGAGGATTCAAGAATTGAAGAATGTTTTTTCCCAAAGATTTGAGAAGAAAGATCATGGTCGTGCTAATAAAATCATAGTGAAGAAGATTGAGAGAGATAAAAAAATAAGGACATTGAAACTATCTCAAAGGAAATTTAAGCATGATTTTTCCATAATATCTAAGAAGAAAGATCTCATTTAGGCCAAAAAAATAATGGGAATAAAGATATAGGGATATAAGAAAATCAAGACATTTTTTCTATCTCAAAGGGAATACATTTGGAATATTATCAAGAAGTTCGAATTCGTCATATGTAAAATGGTCTCAACTCCATCTATCAGACACTTTAAATATTCCAATTAGAAATCACCTAAAATATAGTAAGAAATCTGTAAGAACCCGGTTCTTATTTTTGAGGTACGTGTTTCTTCTTTTCTCTTTTCCATTAGTGTTTTTGTGAAAATAAGGAAAATGGGGGAAATCCTAAAATTTGAAACTACATGCCGTGTACTATTCCACATGCTGTGTACTTTTGGCCGTGTGGGATAAGTACACAGGGTGTGTAGCCATGACGGCGACGAAGGGTGTAAAAACCGACTACACGCCATGTAGTGGGTATTTACACGCCGTGTAGTCAGTCGATAGGAAAACATTAAGGCGATGGAAGTAGCCACCAGCTGTGTGACAGTACACGCCATGTAGTCAGGAATACATGTCGAGTACTCATGTCGATGGATGACCAGTTTGGCGGTTCCGCCAAAGGAACAGTTAAATGAAGGAAGTACACACCGTGTAGTCAAAAGTACACATCGTGTACTTTATTTTTTCTCTTAAAATGGGTAGTAGCCAACCCTGTTCACAAGATTGGCTTAAAACCAGACGAGAGATCGGGAGAGGGCGGCCGAATCTTTGTGGATCAACCGACCAAGCACCGGGAATCCAACTCCGCTTCAATCGATCACGTTGGAACCACACGGGTAAGCCCTTCCTTCTCCTTGTGTAGTTCTTGACAATTCTTCATCTAATGGAAGTTATTTGATTTTGAACTGGTTTTGTTTTATGTCAGATCTACGTCATTCTTGGGCATTTCTGGAAGCAACGTTTGAGTATACTGATTAGGGGAATTTAAGGTAGGTGGCTTGGTGTTTTATTTCAAATTGTTGTGCGTTTGTGTGTATTATTTGCGCTACAAACCCATGTTTGGGTGTCGTGTGGACGAGGCCGTGGCTATTTTAACTACCTATAAATGTATAGGTGATTAAATGTGATAATAAATAGATATTTGGGATCGCTTCTTGGATCCAGGACCACCCCGGGGGTGCGTTCCTCTATTTAGCCATTGGTCCAGGATACCCGAGGGTGTTCCGTTGTAATAATGTTTTTAAAATTTCCTTGAGAGGAATTGTATGTGAATTTCTTATTTACATTTTGGGCTCGGCCCGGTTACTTATGCCTGAGGGTGGTGTTTTACTATAGCCTGAGGTCATGAATGGATTAGCCTGAGGGCAACGTTCTATTTCACCAGAGGGAAACCTTTCGTATGCCTGAGGGTAGTGACTTCTGTGCCTGAGGGTGACACTTCGTACGCCTGAGGGAAATATCTGTTACCCCAGAGGGCATGTACCTACGGGTTGGATTCTGATTACCTGTGGGTAAGGGTTTGCGTGTCTGAGGACACTAACTGTTTACTTAGAAATTCACTATGGTGATTTCTTATATTAAATGTATAAATTTAATAATAAAATGGAAATATAATTGGCAGTTAGTTACTTTTTTAGTACTGATTAGTTATTGCTTTGATTTTGCACATTGTTGTTGCATGTTTGCACACCGTTGAGCATGAGCCTTTGGTGGGTGCCTATTGAGATTATTTCTCACACCCTGTTTGGGTCATACTTTTTAGCCCAAACAGGTTACATATCTGTAGGTTTGGATAAGGACAAGGGTCCCTATAGAGGTACTTGATTGCTACTGAGGAGCAGGGGAGCCTGGGACCGGGCATAGGCTCGCGATGCTACAATCTATTTTGCTTTGCCTTGATGTACTCTGTATTGTGTTGTACTGCTATGTAACATGTTCTGGCTGTTTTCTTAGATCTTCGGACATGTTACATCATATCTATATAACTTGTTGGTTATCTTTTACTACCATAGGTAATATTAAATGTGAATGGTTTATTCCACTGTAGTTGTATGCTTTTTATTTTATTTTATTCCGCTGCGCTACACTTTGACAAATAGGGCATAGTTTCCCCACTATCATACCTAGGCCCTCACTACTATTCTGCAGCCTCTGGTGTTTGGAGAAATGTGCTTTAGGTCATGTGGTGAACCGGGCTCGGGGTACCCCTTGAGTGGCACCCGGACCCAGGATGTTACAAAGTGGTATCATAGGAGGTTCTTTTCTTTGACTTACTATTTAGATCCGTAGTCAGGGATAAGATGGGAATGGTAGTTGGTAATCAGCTATGCCCGGGCATAGCTTACCCGTGTACAGGGAAAAGCCAGTCTACCTCATATTTTTGAAATTTTTCTGATTTTTCAATTTTTACAGTTGATTTGATTTTTACCGTTGGGTGACACACTTGTGATTGTGCGGTTTATATTTTATCCATGGGTTCTATTTCATTGCAACCCAATGAGATGAGGGTATTCCATCTCATGCATCATTTAGGCACTTTCAAGGAATCACATGCCATGCAAAGTTCCATGCCATGTAGGTGCATTAGAAATTTCATATTGTTGTGATAGTTTTTGTGCTAGAAAATCATGTTGTTGTGATAGCCTCTTTGATAAATACCTGCTATGTGATAGGGTATTTTTTGTGTGAATTGGTTATTAGAATGAATGCCAAACTTTGGTTTTTGGGGAGTATGGGCCCCCATTTACCAGAATTTGGTGGAAATTGACTGTTTATTTTATTATAACATAGATAAGTTTCCAAACATTGATTCGCGGGGAGTATGGGCCCTCACAGATCGGAATTTGGCCCTTAGGTGTTGTTGTTGGTATTTTCTGGGTTTTAGAGAAGTTTCTAAGGCATACTATTTGGAAAACCCAGTATACACGCCGTGTTGTTCTTTGAACATGTCGTGTATGTTCTTCTATTCGGGAAGAAAAGAAAAAGAAATTAAGTACACGACGTGTACCCGAAGTACACGCTGTTTAGTCTCATCCCGTGTCATGGACCGTGTGGGAGGGGACACGGGGGTAGGGAAAGGCTAGGGTAAAACATTTCATGTACCTAATGTACACATAGTGTAGAATTGACATGGAGACCCGGCTATGTAACTAAAAAACATGGGCCAATGTAATCTTTTCTTGAACACGCCATGTCAATAAAGAAAAGGCTGTGTAGTGTGACCTAGGGACCCGGCCGTGTAACTATCAAAACGGGTCGGGTTATTCCTTTCATGTACACGCCGTGTGTATATAGAACATTCCGTGTAGTTTTATCTGTGTATCCAACTGTGTAACTAACAACATGGGTCGGTAGAGATCGTCTAGTACACCTCGTGTGCCTTTGGGACAGTCCATGTAGTCTTGTCTGAGGACAGACCGTGTGGAGTTAGCCATGTGGCTGGGAAGACGGAGTGGTGTACACGCCATGTGCAGGTGTAACACGCCCTGTAGTCTCAAGCCGAGTATTCAGCCGTGTCATAAACGACACGAGCAGTTGGAAATTTTCACCATACGTGCCGTATAGATTATATACATGTCTTGTAGTTTTTCTCAATGAGAGTCGTGTGGCTAAGCCGTGTAGAAGGACCCGAGCAGGGGAAGAGAAGTCAGGAACACACCGTGTAGTCTTATTTTTCAAATCTTGAAATGAATTCTTCCTCCTGTTCCCTTTTTGGTCCCATCATTTTCAGTCTTTAATAATGTGGATCTATGTTGTGTGTTTGACCCTGTAGTGTCATGCCGCCTAGGCTACCACGTGTTCTTCACCCGGAGAGAGGCAACGACTATACTCCAGAGATGGTGGGCCATGGGATACCAGTGGATCCTCTAGTAGAGCCAGATGCGGCATCGGACGTTCTAATGGATACATGCATGGAGGCACAATTCTGTGAAGGATTTATGCGGTTCATGAATACCTTTCAGGGAGCACCGCCGGCTGCCACATCTATGGCTAAGCTGACTCGTACATTCTAGTAGCAGCATTCGCCTACGTTCTGAGGGGATGGCGGACCTCAGGCTGCAGAGTCTTGGCTGAGGTCTATGCAGACTATCTTCGAGCATCTTGAGATGCCTCCAAGGCGGAGGGTCAAGCTCGTGACTTATATGCTTCATGATTCCGCCAAGAGGTGTTGGGATTTTACCACCTAGTCAGAGAATCACTGGGACCTGGCATGAGAATATTTTCAGGCAGTCTTCTATGACTTCTTCTTTCCAGATAAGCTGAGAGCAGATAGAGCTCGAGAGTTCATGAATCGGTTGCAGGGAACTATGTCGGTGATGGATTATTCTGATCGTTTCACCGAGCTTCAGCGTTTTGAACCCGTTCTGGTGGATGATGAGACGTTGAGGTCCATACGTATTGAGGATGGCATTTGTTATGGCATCCGAGCACTGGTAAATGTTTTCAGGATACCATCAGTACATGCTATTGTAAATAAGGCACTGATTACAGAAAGGAACCTGCGGGAAGATAGTGGTGTGGGCCAGGGCGGTTCAGCACCGGCTTCTGGTACTATGTCTACCGGGAAGAGGAAGCGACAAATGAGTTTCTCTCATGGTGGCAGTACTAGTCAGACAGTTTCTTCAGGTGGCCCGGTCATTTTCTACCAGTTTGGTAAAGAGGGGTACAAGTGACTGCAGTTTCCACATGATTCAGTGGAGTGTGGAGCTTGCGGAAAGATGGGTCATCTGTAGCGCTTTTGTATGGCGTTTCCACCAGTGTCTAGTGAGAGGGAATCTATGCAGACTCTGCGTACGAAAGCAGGACCAGTGGCTTCTTACGAGTCAGGAAACTGGAATACGTCAGGGTGTGCAGGCAGATATGGTGGTCATGGACATAGTAGCTATTCACCAAGATCTTAGAGGCAGAAGGACA
The DNA here is from genome assembly GCA_963277665.1 of Viscum album. NCBI lineage: Eukaryota > Viridiplantae > Streptophyta > Magnoliopsida > Santalales > Viscaceae > Viscum > Viscum album. The sequence continues at coordinate 539,360,355 of OY728142.1, read as the reverse complement.
GGACAACTCAGGGTAGTCAGGCCGTGTCACAGGGCTACGGCAATGGGCAGACATATGCAGTGCAATAGACCCAGCAGGAGCAGGATCCCGGACCATCTACTGTCAGAGGTACTATTCTAGTAGCTTCTGTCTTATCCTCAGTACTTTTCAATACGGGTGATACACATATTTTCATATCTGTGCCCATTGTGGAGAGCCTCAGGCTCTGTGTTTCTTCTTTTTCTGATGTAATGATGCTAGACACTCCATTGGGAACTAGAATGAAATATGTGCACCAGTGCAAGGAGTGCCCCTATGGGTTGGTGGGTGTCACTTTCTTTGGGACCTCTATTTCTTAGAGATAACAGCTTATGATGTCATTCTCAAGATGGACTGATTGGTTCCCTTTCAAGCCTTTGTAGACTGCTATCGTCGCAGGGTGAGTTTCACGTCACTAGAGGGAGAACATTTTCTATACAAGGGAGAGTGGGATGTTCAGGTGAGTCGAGCTGGACAAGAGAATCATGGGCGAGGTGGAGTCATAGACTAGATTTCGATCTTATATCTGCACGACCAGGGGAAAAGTTAGAAGGATTTCCCTCCAGTGGTTGATCATTTCCGGGATTTCTTCCCAGACAAATTTTCAGGTCTACCTCCAGAGCGAGAGGTGGATTTCTCTATCGAGCTTGTGCTAGGGGCAGCACAGGTGTCCATTCTTCCTTATAGGATGGATACACCAGAGTTGTAGGAGCTCAAGAGAAAGTTAGAGGAGTTACATGCAAAGGGTTTTATCTGACCTAGTACTTCTTCTTGGGGTTCTCCAGTCCTTTTCACGAAGAAGGCAGATGATACCCTCAGACTCTGTGTGGATTATCGGAAGCTGAACCAGTTGAAGATAAAGAACCGATATCCCTTGCCGAGGATTGATGATATTTTTGATCAACTTAGTGGAGCACGAGTGTTCTTGAAGATTGAATTGTGATCAAGATATCATCAGCTACACGTGAGACCATCAGACATACTGCTTACAAACTTTCGAAGCAGATATGATCTGTACGAGTACATGGTGATGCCGTTCAGACTCACGAATGCGCCAGCAATTTTCATGGCTCTTATGAATCGCGTGTTCCACATTTATCTGGATTATTTTTTGGTAGTATTTGTGGATGATATCTTGGTGTACTCTCACACTCGACACGACCATGCCATCCATCTTGAGATCGTATTGAGTACACTGAGAGAGCATAAGCTATATTCAATTCTCTCAAAGTGCCACTTTTGGATGGACCAAATTCACTTCCTGGGTCATATCATCTTAGAGGCAGGAGTTGCGATATACCTAGAGAAGGTGAGAGCAGTAGTTTTCTGGGAGCAGCCCAAGAACGTGTTTGAGATACGAAGTTTCTTGGGGATATATGGTTACTATAGGCGCTTCATCCAGGACTTCTCTCACTTAGCAGTGTCATTGACAGGTTTGACTAAGAAGGGTGTGCAGTTCGTTTGGTCGGAAGCTTGCGAGACAGCCTTTCAGGACCTGAAAGGAAGGTTGACATCAACACCAGTCCTGATACTTCTAGAGCAAGGGAAGATATACAAAGTTTACTGTGATGTATCAGGTATTGGGATAGGAGCAATGTTGATGCAGGGTGATCAAGTTATTGCATACGGTTCCTGGCAGTTGAGGCCGCATGAGAAGAATTACCTGATGCATGATCTCGAGTTGGCAACAGTTGTGCATGCATTGCGATTTTGGAGACATTATCTATTAGGAGAACATTTTGTGGTTGTCACCAACCACAAAAGTATCAAGTATATTTTTACTCTGCGTGACTTCAATCTAAGGCAGCGGAGGTGGGTTGAATACCTTAAGTACTTGGATTTTGAGCTTGCCTACACACCTAGTAAAGGTAATGCAGTAGCTGATGCACTGAACAGGAAGACTCAGAAACAGGCTATGCAAGAGGCCAGTGATGAGTGGCAGCTTATGGCTTTGTTCTCTAAGATGCATTTGGAGGTGCACGACAGTCAGGGGAAAACTTATCTTTCATGTTTAGCTGTGAATTCTACCCTCCTGGATAGAGTGAGGATGAGATAGCTATCTTATTCAGAAGGCCTAGTTCTACGAGAGTCGGTGGCATGTGAGGACCCTACTCCTAGTTGGACGATAGGAAATGATGAAATTCTGCATTTCCATGGACGAGTGTGGTTTCCATGGGATATACATGAGGAGCTGATGTGGGAGTTTCATGCTTCAGCTTGGGTAGTTCATCCCGAAGTTACCAAGATGTACCGTGACTTGAGACATCAGTACTGGTGACCGAGAATGAAGAGATATGTAGCTGGTTTTGTTACGAGGTGTTCCACCTGTCAGCAGGTGAAGGCGGAGCATAAGAGACTAGACAGACTGTTACATCAGTTACCCATTCCGTAGTGGAAATGGGATGATGTCACTATGGACTTCATGACTTGGTTTCCGAGGTCACCTAGAGGCAATAATTCCATGTGGGTTGTTGTGGACAGACTCATGAAGGTATCTCACTTTTTTCCGATCAAGGAGACCTTCGGAGTTGACGAGCTCAAGAAGTTGTATATATGAGAGATCATACGTCTTCATGGGGTCCCTCATTCTATCGTTTCAGATAGGGAAGCCCTCTTTATTTATTTTTTCTGGCAGAGTTTTCAGAGGGCACTTGGTACACATGTGCTTCAGAGCACATCTTACCACCCTCAGACCGATGGCCAGTCCAAGCGTACGATACAGGTGCTTGAGGACATGCTGCGTGCATGTGTCCTAGACTTCGGGGGCTCTTGGGAGAAGCACATACCCCTAGTCGAGTTTTCCTACAATAACATTTTTTAGTCAACTATAGAGATGGAACCTTATGTGGCTCTATACGGTAGTCCATGTCAATAAACATTGTGCTGGTCAGAGGCAGGTAAGGCAGCTTTACTGGGATCACAACTCGTGTAGGAGACTTCTGAGTAGGTCCAGTTGATTTAGAAGCGGATGGACACCGCAAAGTCTCGTCAGAATTCTTATGTTGATCATCGCAGATGAGCGTTGAAGTTCGGGGTCGGGGATCAGGTCTTCTTGCGTGTTTCGCCTAGGTTGGGACACAGGCGGATCAAGAGACAGGGTAAACATTCACCGAGGTATGTGGGGCCATTTGAGATTCTGGAGAGAGTTGGGCCGGTTGCCTATCAGTTGTAGTTACCTCAGAGGTACCGGGCCATGCACGACGTCTTCCATGTATCTCAGTTGCACCGCTATCATTCAAACCTGTCTCACGTCTTTCAGCCAGAGGAGGTTGAACTTAAAGTAGATGCATCCTTTGAGGAGCATCAAATTCTTATTGTTGATAGGAGAATGAAGGTTCTCCGAGTCTAGTCAGTTCCTCTCATACGGGTGCTATGGCAGCATGGCCGAGTGCAGGACGAAACCTGGGAGCAGAAGGCCGACGTATGTGCTCAGTGGCCAGAGCTGTTCTGAGCTTTATCTTTTCTACCTTTGGAAGGGAAATTCGGGGACAAATTGATTTAAGGGGGGATGTTTTTAAGAACCCAGTTATTATTTTTGAGGTACGAGTTTCTTCTTTTCTATTTTCCTTAAGTGTTTTTGTGAAAATAAGGAAAATGGGGAAAATCCTAAAATTTGGAACTACACGCCGTGTACTATTCCACATGCCGTGTACTTTTGGCCGTGTGGGATAAGTACACAGGGTGTGTAGCCATGAAGGTGACGAAGGGTGTAAAAACTGACTATAGGACGTGTAGTGAGTATTTACACGCTGTGTAGTCAGTCAGCGGGAAAATAGTAAGGTGATGGAAGTAGCCGCCAGCTGCGCAATAGTACATTCCATGTAGTCAGGAATACACGTCATGTACTCATGTCAATAGATGAACAGTTTTGCGGTTCCTCCAAAGGAAAAGTTAAATAAAGGAAGTACACACCGTGTACTCAAAAGTACACGCCGTGTACCTTGTTTTTCTGCATAAAATGGGCAGTAGCCAACCCTGTTCACAAGATTGGATTAGAACTGGATGGGAGTTCAGGAGAGGACGACCGAATCTTTGTGGATCAACCGATCGAGCACCGGGAATCCGATTCTGATTCCTTCGATCATGTTGGAACTGCACGGGTAAGACCTTCCTTCTCCTTGCGTAGTTCTTGCCAATTCATCCTCCAAGGGACGTTATTTGAGTTTTAAAGGGTTTTCTTCTACGTCAGATCTATGTCATTCTTAGGTGTTTCTGGAAGCAACATTCGAGTATACTGATCAGGGGCATTTATGGTAGGTGGATTGGTGTTTAATTTCAAACTGTTGTGCATTTGTGTGTATTTTTTGTGCTACAAACCCATGTTTGGGTGTTGTGTGGATGAGGTCGTGCCTATTTTAACTACCTAGAAATGTATAGGTGATTAAATGTGATAATAAACTACTGTTTGGGATCACTTCTTGGATCCAGGACCACCCCGGGGGTGCATTCCTCTGTTTAGCTGTTTGGCCAGGATACTCAAGGGTATGCCGTTCTAATAATGTTTGTTAAATTTCCTTGAGAGGAATTGTATTTGAATTTCTTATTTACATGTTGGGCTTGGCCCAGTTACTTATGACTGAGGGTGGTGTTTTACTATAACCTGGGGGCATGAATGGATTATCATGAGGGCAACGTTCTATTTAGCCCGAGGGCAACCTTTCGTGTGCCTGAGGGTAGTGACTTCTGTGCATGAGGGCGACACTTCATACGCCTTAGGGAAATAACTATTACGCATGAGGGAAAGTACCTACGGGTTGGATTCTGATTAACTGAGGGTAAGGATTTGCGTGTCTGAGGACACTGACTGTTTACTTAGAAATTCTCTGTGGTGATTTCTTATATTAAATGGATAAATTGAATAATAAAATGGAAATATAACTGGTAGTTAGTTACTTTTGAGTACTTCTTAGTTATTGCTTTTACTTTTTCACATTGTTGTTGCATGTTTTCACACAGTTGAGCATGATCCTTTGGTGGGTTGCTACTGAGATTATTTCTCACACCCTGTTTGGGTCATGCTTTTTGGACCAAATAGATTATATATCTGCAGGTGTGGATAAGGGAAAGGGTCCCTATACAGGTACTTGATTATTGCTGAGGAGTAGGGGAGCATGGGACCAGGCTTAGGATCACGATGCTACCAGCTGTTTTGTTTTTCCTTGTTGTACTCTGTATTGTGTTTTACTGCTATGTAATATGTTCTGGCTATTTTCTTAGAACTCGAGGCATGTTGCATCATATCTACATAACTAGATGGTTATATTTTACTGCCATAGTTAATATTAAATGTGAATGGTTTATTCCTCTATTGTTGTATGAATTTTATTTTATTTTATTCCATTGTGCTACACATTGAAAAATGAGGGCATAGTTTCCCCACTATCAGACCTGGGCCCTCACTGGTAGTCGGTAGCCTCTGGCGTTTGGGGAAATGCCCTTGCGGTCACGTGGCGAACCGGGCTTGGGGAACCCATTGAGTGGTACCCGGACCTGGGAAATTACATGATCAAGTACATGAAAAAATTTCTATTTTCATGAGCATTTGGTAGTCTAATGTATTCAATGATATATACTCTTCATGAAATTATATTATCAGTGGGAGTTGTGAGTCAATTCATGTGAACCCCGATGAAGGATCATTAAGAGCTCATGAAGTGGATCACACCATATTTGAAATAATTAGAAGGAATACATTTTTTATTTGGTACGAATGATATATTTCATGGTTACATTGATGCAGACTTTACTTGAGATTCAGAAACCTATAAGTGTACCATTGGATTTATATTCACATACAAAATAATTTCAATTAGCAGGCTTTCATAGTTTTAATCAGTTGCTACTTTTTTCAAAATAATTCTATGTATAAACAAATATTTAATGTAGATATAAAATTGATGAGGATGAGGTTAAATTAAATTTATAAATAAGCTAGTGTTTCAATCACAACCGAAACACATCAACATGGATTATCACACCATCTGGAATATATTGGTGTATAGAGTACTAGAGTTATAAAATATAGTCGAAAAGAGGAATCCAAAAGACATGTTCACTTGGGTGTTAGTTCAATGATGTCTTATGTAGCATTATATATCAGTGTAACTTTGATGAATGAATGGATATATAGAAATTGTGTGTTATATAATTGGAATATTTTTTTTTCATAAGTGATGTGGATTTTTCATGGATTATAGGAATCCATCTTCAAGTGATAGATTATTAGTAATTATGAATTCAATTTGAGTTCCATTTTCTATGAGAAAAAGTAGAAACATTGTAATTTAACTCAACATTTAGTTTTAGAAACTGATAGCATAAATCTTCATCGGATTAAATTGGAAGTTGATATCTTCCAATGGTTGTGTGTTGTTGGAAAGTTATCGGATTTTGTGAATTAATGTTAATATGTATGTTTTTTATGGGGATAAATAAATGTTTTACTCATTGGTGAGTAGAAATGGGAATTTATTTGTTTTTCAAGGGTGTTATGTATTGGGAAACATATAATACATTAATGGATGTCCATATCCAAGGAATAATCATTATAAGTGATCGATAGTACCCATGCTCAATGGAGGGACTTTTGAAAATGTTGAAAGTTAGTGAAACCTTATTATTGGATGGGACCCCTAATATAGGTGGGGTGATACCATTGGTACATGTGTACTATGATGTTTAAACAAAGTAATTTGATATCTATTGTAATTAGTTATTGAGATTTTAAACCTTTGTATCTTGTAAAAAATGAAAATTATAGAATTTTTATACTGTGAATGAAGGAAACACTTAAAAACCACATAAATCAAAGGTATCTTTTTTGATTTTTTGTTTTTCTCTTGAATAATTTTGTTAGTTGTGATTGATTCTAAGAAGAGGAAGAATTTTTTTAGTGTGTATGGTGTGAAAAAAATTATATCTTCTAGATCATAAAATTTAAGGGACTCATTCTAATCAAGGAAGTTTTCAAGAATCATTTTATATTATGTGGCTCTTCTAGTTGATAAATTTTTATAGATCAATGGTTAGATAGATTACCGACATGTATAACATGATATTGTTCAGTGCATATCAGTTTTTTCTAAGTATAATTTATTATTTGGCAATATTCAATTTTTCTCTTACTTAAAATATATTTTTTGTCTTTATTTTTAGAAATTAATTTTTTATTTCATTTAATATATTATATTTGTAACTCATATTTTAAATTTCATTAACAACATAATTACATTTTCAATGACTTAATCATCTAAAACATTATGTTTAACTATAGTAAATGTTCTTTCCAAGAAACATTTATTTGAAGTGTGAACGTTTTTTTATTTAATAATATGGTTATATTTGTTATCCAGTGGGGGCATAACCTAGTTTTTAAACATTTGATTATCTCTAGGAGGTCATAGGGCCAGATATCTCTACATATTTTGTACAAATTGGTATATTTTTTTGTAATTTCCTTTTTCCCTGAACCAATATAAACATGTTATATTTATTTTTTTGCAAAAATATTTTTATTATAAATAATATGTTATATAGTTAGTTTATATTTAAAATTTTATAAATATTTACATAATGGTTTGAATGTTTAAAACATTCAATATTACTTGTTCAGTCATCTAATGTGGTATGTCCACCACTTTGAAAAAATTATGTATGAAACATATTATTGAAATATTTGTCATAAATTATGCATGATAATAAATAAAAGCTTCTAGGAAATAATATAACATGATTTGACCAACAAATAGAACATGGACAACCTGAGGCTATCAGTTTCTAGTTTCTAGTACTAATAAAATCATTCTATATCATCCTAAATAGTGTAATAAGGCCAGATTTTGGGGTGTTGAGTTTTTTTACATGGTCAAGGGATACGTATGAAAAAAATGGAGTGATATAATACACTGGTGGGATAGTATTTTCATAAGTGATATTTTGTAAAAGAGAAGGAAGGCATTTATTAATATTTTTTTATTTCTTCATATAAAGATTGTGATATAATGAGAGTGAAAAATACAGAGGTTTAATCTTACACAGAAAAGAAATATTATAAATATAAATTTTATGATTTTCATATTTTTTTCTTTATTTTATTAAAAAATTTATATATAAATATATTTAAAACTATTGTAAATTATCATAAAAAATAAAAATATATATATAATTAATATATTTCATGTTGATAAAAGTGTTATATATATATATAAGTAAACATAATATATTTCAAATTCTCTAGGAGGTAAATGCCTTAAATAGTAACATAATTTATTATAAACATAATATATATGTGACCCGTCAGGGTGATGTCTAAGTGGAAAACACTATGTAATCCTACAACAAATACAAAATAGAAAATTTGGGTGAGAGAAAATTTCTATAGAAACTATATAAGTATTGTTGAAATTACTATAGTAGTACTGTAGAACTATAGTAGGGAGTTAATATATAAGGGGGTTATAATAGTTTTATTATTCACCCAAAATGGTCTTTTGAGTAAAATAATGGTCTTTAGGCCATCCAGAAGGAAACTCTGTGTTTGTGGAAGCATGAAATTTGGTATATTAAAATTTTCAAGTCTATATTCGAGACAAAAAATAAAATACATTATATAACATCCTAGATTTATCCATAGATCTTGTGAAAATTAATTAAGAATGAAAAAATTAATTGAAATCATACCTCAATTTATTTCTATTGGAAAAAAATTTCTCTCAGCATTGGTAAACCATTCTCAAACTAACCAAACCTGTAACCCTCTAGATCATCCATATGGATTTTAGAAGCTTTATCGATCATTGAAATATGAAATATGGGTGATATTGTGGATAATGTGAGGCTCTTTGACCTCGCCGCAATCACAGGAGATGAAACTACGATCCTTGAACTTGGATTGAGAAATCTTTCATCTTTCATTCGTTTTCTCTCTTTAAGACAGATAGGGGGGAGAAGAGAAATAATTCACCCAATATCTTCTCACTCACATTTTAGGTGTTTATTTTCTTGTAAATAGGTAATAACTTCCATAAAATGAATTTAGGTATTTGGGGAAGTTTACCCTTTAAATGTACCAAAAAATTAAAAAATGATTAATAAAAAATTCCACAAAAGTGAAAAATATTTTATCACATTTTTTAAACACATTACATGATAAAATACAACTCCACTCGTCTCTTACAAAAATATTAAATGAATCCTTAAATATTAATTATTTAATATTAATTTCAAAAATATTTTTTATTTTATTCAATAAATAACATTTGAATAAAATAAGTAAATAAATTCAATGTACATTACTCTAAAAATGATTAGTATTTAATTTTTATATTTCTTTAAAAATCTTATAGAAATGGAAATTACACAACCACCATCATGGGTCTCTCCATTTCCTAAACATTAATTCACTAGAATTGATCTAGCTTCTCAATACTCTTTGTGTTTGACCTTCTAGAGCATTATATTTATTATATTGAATACCATTCACAGAACAATAGTGGATTCTACAAACACATCTTGGCGCCCAAGGAGTCATGGAAGATTCATAGCAATAACACCCTCCAACCAACATGAGTCCTGTAATATAATCTCTTAGTCTCAAGATATCTCATAATATAGGACACACATATCATGTTGTCATAATTTGTTAAATTATTATTAATTGAACTTATTAGATCTAATTACCTTTAATAGTCATATCCATTTATTTAATAAAGGTATTACCATCTAGTTAAATTGGGTCCAAGACATATCTTCCTTCTAGAAGTGACAAAATTGTCTTAATGATTTAACCAATGACATACGATCGATGACCCACCCAATGCAAGTGTAACACCCCAAAAATTAATTTATTTCATTCATATAACACTCATTTTATATTGAATATTGTATTTTGATAACATATAAATACTTTTACATTTCACAAAAACTTTACACATCCTAGAAAATGTCAACAAGGAATATTTAAGGGACTATTTAACGATCTAATGAAAATTGTATTATTGTTTGGAGACTATAAACATATTTTGTTAAAAATGTGTTTTATGATAATTTTATAAATTTTATATAAAATTTCACTGATGAAATAATTTTAAAAATTAAATTTAAAATAATAATATATTTTAAAAAATATCTATTTAATTTTTATAATAGTTATAAAGTTCATTTTTCTATGAAATTGCTAAATTTTAATAAATAAGGATATTTATTTAAAAGTTAATATACTCATATATATATACATATAGAATTATTTTGATAAAATAAAATATATTTTAGGAATCAACTCATCAAAATTAGATCTGGGTTATTTTATTTTTGTATTTTCTGGAAAAGTTTATTTTTTGGTGAAAAGTTTAAATTGTCGCTTCACAAAGAATTATGCTTTTATGACATAATTATTATGTAATCATGATTAAAAATTTAATAAAACAATTTAATCAATAAAAACATAATTTCATAAGTATAAAATTGATTTTCTAAATATTGATTTTAATTTTTAAATTCATACTTTACTTTTTTGAACTAACAAATTGAATTTTAAGATAAAAAATATTTTCGGATTCTATGCATTAAATGGGTTGGTCGGGAGATGTGTTTTGGTTTTGGAATGACTTGGACAACCATAAAATATATACCACTCATTAATAATTTAGTAAATTGGGTTTAATTGATGGAACTCATAAGTTTTTTTGTTGTATAGTAAAATAACATATATTTTAACCCCATAAACATGCCGCTCCTCTAGTATAAATACCCCTATTCCCTCCTTAATTTATGCACCAAACCCTTTGTGAATTATTTCTCTCTCAATATAACTCTCAATATGGGTCACTTTGTATGGCGGTTTAAGTTGAATAAATTCAGGGCGTACCAGTGAAGAGTGCCTCTCACAATAGTACATTAATTAGACGAACTCAAAGTTGATTTAAGGGGAAGAACAATAAAGGTTTTCCATTTATCAGTAGTGATAGATTATATCACAACATTAGATGGAATCAACTTGGAGAACTATGAATAAAAATCCATCCCATATTTCCTCACCAACTTCTAGTCATTTTCATAGATATCATACCCAGAACCAACATAAGATCACATTGAAAATGTAAGATTAGGGTTGGGAACCGTAAGAAAACCCCAAGGGAAAGGGTTCCAGGTGATGAAGTCTTAGGTACCATGAAAATTGTTTTAAATATGGAATATAGTTCATAGTAGGTCCATATGACTTCCAGAGGACTATCACATAGATAATAAAATTGAAAATTGAGATTAGCGTACTCATTGAAGGGATCCCTATCGAAGTGTAGGGAGTAAAGTTCCTACTCAAATCTCAAGTAAGGAGGATATAAGGGGGTCTGTATAGGTTTGTAAAGGAATGAGGCAGTTTTTGGTGAAGTTGAAAGATTTGATTCTATGTTGTCAGTGGGTTGAAATGAAGCAATGGATGGTGGAGAGGGATTTTCAATATGTGAATAAAGCAGTGAATCTAATGAGTAATCAGTGTTTGATGCAAGAAAACCATCACAAACAACTGATCAATCTGAAAGATGAATTTTTTCACCTTCTATGATATTTATTAATTTAAATGAAATTAAATGGAATGAGTTTAACATTACAACTATTCATGAGCATACCTTCATCACTCACCACATGGATGGAACCACTTTGATGCACCCCATAGGACATGAGATGATCATTAATTAAATAAAATTTGAGGAAACATTCTAATATTAAATCAAATGATTGCATTATTTTATAATTTAATTTTTTTGAAAGGTGAGAAACTTTTATTTGGAACAATGAAATACAAATATAATTATTTTTAATTAGATATTCAATAATAAAATTGTTACATTTAATAGATTTTCATTAGTTAAGATATTTTCTAAGAAGATTATATATATACATATATATAAAATAAAATAAAGAAAATTAAAAATACAATTATTTTATATCTTCAATTGATAAGGATTCTTCAATAGTGGAGGGGTGTAAATGTTATTATGTAGAGGTGTATTTGGGTGTCTAATTGAACAATGATTTGACTCTAACATTCAAAGATACGATTGAAAGAGAAAACATATTAATCTAGGATTCAGTAATCAATTGACTTCAATTGGATTTCAAATTTATTACTATATAAAAAATTATCATACTTTAATCATCCCAATAGACTATGAAGACAATTACCCAATCACATTATTTGATTATTGCACCAGATTTAATTTTGATAACCCTAGTAAAAAGGGATGCATGTCATTTTCTATGGGTAGGAGTAGAACATATCATACAATAAACTATAGATTTATTTTAACAAAAAATTTAGATGGAGTTATATAACTATTGGATATTAAAGAACCTTTCATTTATTTGGATCCACAAGTACCATGTAAAAATACACATATATAAGAATTGGGATCATTCAAACATCGTTTAAATTTTTTTAAAGATACCAATGAAATTAGAGAAGCTTAAAATGGTGTCATAAACCTTTTGATCAATGTTTTTCAATATATATATATATATATATATATATCATTTAGTTAGATTCAAAATGGTTAAAATTGTTTCACAATTTACTATCAGGGGACATATGGCGATGGTTAATTAAACCAAATATAGGTAAGATTCCATAAAATAGATTTCAAAAAAATACCACTGTAATGTCTCAACCCAGAATCCCTGAAAAGTAATCAAATAAATGTTTACATATTATCTTAGGCATGCCTTCCAATATGATAGATGTTGCTGACTAGCAACGGGGGTTGACATGCGCTAGGTGGGGAGATTATACCCTAAGGTTCATATGCCCAGATGAAATAGTGAAACGGATAATAGTTATCAATCAATGCAATATAATGAAGAAATATGGATATTAAAACAACAATCAAACAATATATAAATAAAGGTATACATGTTACAATATAATGTAATACACTGAAATGTCACACAATCATATAGCGAAAGTAAGTCCCTTGATTGGTCAGTTATGCACATGTTTTCAAAAAATAACCAAAAAATATAGACCACTGTAAAAATGGGATCAAGTACATGCCCAATCCTATCTCCCACCATGAAAATCCAACACATCCATTAATCATGGGGTCCTTTCCATTACATGTTCTAAGAACCATGATATTTTACATAGCTCAATATACATATACAGAGTGTGAGTACAACCACCAACAATTTTCAGAAAAAAATAAAAAATATATAATGGCATACATGATATGAAATAAAAATAAAACAAGAAGAAAAATTACTTTTCATATCATGGGATACTCAGTATCCAAGTTTACAAATTACAATACATGTTTTTCCTATGTTAGAATGGGATTATAAACCCATAATCTGATCATACCCAGAGAGTGAATGATCAATCACTCCACATATCATATTCATGGAAAACAAATTATCATCAATCCCATTACCACATAGTGATAGATGAACCACAATATACAATCTCCATTTGAGTGTCACCTCTTCATCCCATAAGATAGATTTTGGGTTTTAATCATAAGACCTTTAATAATATAATTAAATCTATAAAATGATTGTTCTATCTTCAACCGAACAAACATGTAAGAATACTATGATTACAAAATCATACATATAATATGTGTAGTAAACTCAATCTCAATTCATCAAAGAATTATTATTGATGGGGATCACCTTTATTAATATTATTCTCTGAGGGGGATACACCATCCTTAAAATCCACATTGATAATTGGAAGATTCAAACTACAAAGGGGGTGCTAGTGGCTTCTCTATGAGACCAATGGTGATTTAGAACAAATGGAGTTTATAATTTTGGATTTAAATAAACTATGGTCTACTCTAAAATATTAATATAACCCCTATTATAGACTCTATTTATATAATAATGTGCTTCAAAACAAATAGAGTTTCAAAAACCACATCATTGCAGTTGAAGAGTTACTTCCCATTGGGGTGTCTATTCATTGAACAAATCAATAATTTTTTTAAAACCTTTAATAAATCAATAACATATGTTTATAAATAGTTAAACCATGAGAGATGATGTGGAAGGTTTTATACCCTTGAATCTATAATCCCATCATACATTAAGAATATTTAATTTCATGATATGCATCTCATGCATTTGACATTAAATCGGTGGAAATGTATGCTTAAGAACTCATCTTAGGGTATATTAAGTTATAATACATCAGAAAGACTAAAATGTATCATATATATATTACCTACCTTGATATAATATGATATCATAAAATATGATATACCCCCTTAATGAGCATCCAAAAATTTTATTCTTGCAATAAAATCAACAAAAACATTATAAAAGCTGCATAGGTCCTTTTGAATCCATAAAAACCTATTTTGGATATGGTTTATCAAAATTTATTCCTTTTATAATGAAAACTATGTTTAATAAATAATAAATATCTAGTGTTTTAATGGTGTGACCCTATGGATATTTTTTTATTATATAAAAAAAGAAATATCAATTTAATAACTTTAAGTAAAGGGTGGCATCCCGTAAAGCATCAATGTTATGCAAGCTACAAAAGGGTACGAAGTGATATCGATCAAACATAATCATATCTCTATACAAACACATCCATGAAAATATATATCATATATATAATTTTTGGATAAAACTTTCATAAGTGGAATCAAATTCTCAAAACATTGGATATAGCATGGGCCTATGTGAATTTGCTCTGGTCGTGCACCCTAAAGACTAGTCTGATCCATACCAGTGTGTTCGTAGTATTCTCCTAGCTCACCTATGTGAACTATACTAGCACCCAAACGTCATTCACCAAGGTCCCCCTATTTTCCTATAAATATACACCCTTGAACACTATTTATAGGATCATAGAACCTCTTGGAAGATGAATAGATTCTTGGAGATCTCTATATCCCCAAATCTCCATAATGTGTTTAATTTACTTAATATTGCCTAAAAATAAAAAAAATAAACCTAAAAACAAGGGTAATTCAGTTATATAAGGGTTAAATATACCAAAATAATTATGTAGTACCACTTAAATACAAATTCTCCAAAACTAGGGGAAAATACCGCACATTGAATGACATAGTTGGGTGCCACTCACCTAAGTCATGATCAGAGGTCTCTTCGCTAGGTTGAACCCTATCACATGTCTCTACATTTATGGAAATAATTATATCCAGACATACACTAGGAAAAAACTTCATTATATCCTTCTAGAATGATGAAACACACCATACCTTATAGTTACCAGGGTCTCTTTACTTGGGTGTGTTGTTATTAGCATCCCTTGATTCAACATGGTCTTTTTACAAGAGAGACAACTACACCCTATCCTCATACATGGGGGGACCAATTCCCCATAGTTTAAAACTTGGGAAACCACTTCACCCTATGCTTATTCCTGGTACAACACTTCCCCTAGCCTCATACTCATGTGACAACTTTTCCCAAGCCTCAAACTTGGGTGATACTTGACATTATCCTTATACTTCGGTGACACTTTATCCAAGTCTGTACTCATGTTCCATTTCATAGTTTTCTATACCCAAACCATATGAAATTCTCTTGAGTATATCCTTCACCTGAGGTTCTCATATGGGTTAATCAGATTTCCCCAAAGACCTTACAAACACTAATTTTTCAAGATCAACTCATTGTTGAGTGGCATCTTCCTAGCTTCCACCATGGAAAATCGAGATACATGGTCAAACTATTCACATCATTGAACACTCTTTAGGTCATTTATTCCACTAATAAAAGAAGTATATTTGATTTTAAACTTAGATAAATAAGACCCTAAGGATAGTCATGATGATGTACCCCCTTGATAATGAGTGTCCCTACCATTAGGATATTGATGTGTCTTTCCCAAGATCAATATGATTATCTTTGCTAATGAAGTGTCTATTTGTATAACCTGGTTTACTTAATGAGTTATACATGAATGGAAATCCTCCTCTTATATAAGACACATCCATTTTCCCATTGATGATTTCATTAATTTGACTCATCGATGAGCCACATACACCTATATAATGGCCGTACATGCTTAATCCCCACCAACTTTTTGGTAAGGACGTATCCCCTATACATTTACTAATTCTTCCTTGTTTAGTCAACAATAAATGGAAATTTTATATATGAGAAACTCATGAATAAACCGTAAAAAATTACTGACTAGTAAAAATTTCCCATGATTATAGTTGTCCTTCAAAGTCTTGTAACAATCAGATAAGAAGTGAACATCTATAGATTCAGGCCTCCTATAGACAGGTATAATCCCCAACTGATTCCTAAAAGGGTCCACCTTTCTCATGAGTCTCTTCATTTAAATGGATATATTCCATAAAAAGTGTGTGTATATTGATTTCCCCTATGTTTTTCCACATTAATTACACCAACATCCTAGCTGCATGATGTAAAAATTCATGACAACATCATTACTGTGTGATATTAAATGGCATGGTATAGTATTGTCACATGAAGTTAGACTATGAAACTATATCTACATGAGATTTGAACCTTATTGACCAGGTTTAATCAGGTGAGTCTTTGAGGCTCAAACCCAACATTTAAGACCATATTTTCACTAGGATATATTCCTTGTAAGAACCTCATCCTCAACTAGACATATTCCCTATAAGAACGACATATATTTCGAGTTTTATTTCCCAATATACATATAATCCATTCTTAATAGGTTATATTTCATGAAGACACTATATTCTCCATAGTACATATACCATTGGAGACATTTTCACAGTGGACCACCATTCTCTATGATCCTATCATACCCTTTCCCTATTTAGTTACAAAAAAATAGTGTAATATAGAAAGTATCACTCATGCATGAACCCCACACCAACCACTACGAGACACCTTTAAACTACATGTTCATTATATATTACATGAAATTAGTGGTAAGATGTCATGGACTGAGGACCATAAATGGGACTATGATGGTCCATGTTACATGACCTTAGAAGGTAAAACCTATCTTGTGAAGTGGTATCAAACTACATTAGTTATAATTCTCTCATATGGATATATAAGAATCCCCTCTCAATTTCCCAATCCCAATATCACCACACTTGTAGCCTCCTAGTATGGAGATAAATTATAGAGTGCCCAATTTAGCAGATTTAAACAATAAAATAACCAATCAAGTTTATAAATATAGAGAACCTATAATACATACACACAATCACATCAACTCATGTTAGAAATCTATAGCTAGCATAGTGGTAACTAGTCTTAGACTGGGGACTGGGAAGAATTAAAGAACATGTATTAAATATTTACGAGACTCCCAAAGTAAGAAATTAACCCCCTTAAATGTGTGATGAGACCGCACTCTCATTTTCTTGAATAATTCTCAACCCAAAGCATTGTTGTTAATGTCTGAACGTACATATCCCTTTGAAACGTAGGTTTTACTTGACTCAAAATAGAAGAAAAATAGTAGATATTTGAAACAGAATGACATAAATGGAATATTTTAACTTCAAATTGTTGAGTGATATCATTTATCGAACATCATTTTCCTGGAAAGATTACCACACACTGCCACGTGGGGCACATGTCAGATACAAAATGGGGAACCCAATGTGCATCTTTTACTTGTCAAATTTATCTATAAAGTGTGACATTACATGAGATGATTCACTAATGATCTTCTTATTTATGGTTACTGATCTCTTTAGTACTTTCAAGAACCACTATAGGATATCACTTCAATCCATAAAAATGGAACCATATAGCTCATCTTCATCATATTCTAAGATTTCAAGATGGATCAATGGTTTTCATAGTACCTCTCAAGGTACTTCTCGACAACCCATGCACCCTAAATATTCTCCAACCAAAAAAAATATTTGTTCCAAAAACAGTGGTGGAAGATTTGGTCATAAAGTCTCACCACATTGGTACTATCCAAAATCTAGGTCCAACTTGAAGAAGCCTTCATCTAAGGAATCCTTATAGGTCACCATATCAGTGGAGGTCAATAGGATAGCCAGTGAAACCTTTCATCATCTAAAACTATTTTGGGAGAATTTCATTGGAAAATAAAAATGTACAACATCGTTATATTAATGAGATTTTGATGAAGTAATATGATGATTGTTTCGCCACTAAAAACCAAGAACCACTTAAGAGGGATCCTTATTATAACCAACATTGATAAATTTAAACAAACCTAGCTCCTCAAGAATACTCTATGGAGACTTCCATAAGGATATAAGGCTTGGTTACCCAAAAAATCTCTCCTAAATGTTTCCACCAATGATGAAAACCCATACATGGAAGGTAAGAGGCCCATATTACCCTTCCCATCGAGGAACCCTACCATTTTAAGCTAATAGTAACTTAAGAGCATGTTCATATTCTCGATCTCACTAAAAAAGAATGTCGTCATACCTTAGAAAAAATGAACATGTAGAAAAATTCCAACAGTAAAAAAGAGAAAGAACATATTATTTCTCCCACATTTAAAGAATACCAGCCTATCCCAATGATAAACTGAGGATTATAGTGGGCCCATAATCTAATTCTCACAAGATATTGGGATTATATACTCATTACTACTACGAAAAACCATCAACATATCTTGATGAAAATGTAAGTGGAGGCTTATTTCTACTCCCACATCTTTTAAAGATAACATCATATTCTATTAGTAATGCAAGATAACCATCATCATATTCCAGTTGGCACTGGGATACAATAACATATTCCTTATCACACTTATGTGAAAGAAGCTCATCAGCATATCCCAATAGCTACTTAGAGTTTGGAAATTATTTGGACACCCATTATGTAAGATCATTGATAGATCCTACTAAGGAAAGAAGAAAAATATTTATATGATATTTCAGTTCCAACCATATTTTACCAACATTACCTGATAGCTACTTTATGGAAGATTCATATCTCTGTCACTTTCTTAGGTGATCATTGGAATATAATGGTAATCACTCTATAATAGACTCATTTTTATGCCAACAACACATGATATCACTATCATATTTCGATAGTCTATTAAGAGTAGACTTATATTTTCTATCACACTAAATGAGATCAAAAACAAGTTTTAGTAACAACATTGGGTTAAGATCATATGACATCCCATGTGCATGATGATCAACATCATATTCTGATGGCACCCATCGAGCATAGGGATGATGATCAAATCCTCCCCAAGGATTCTGGTTTTAATATTCCAACAGTATTTAAAGATCAATGATAGGAAAATATTGAAATATTTTCTTATACTTCTGAAGCATGCCCAAATATCCCAGAAGCTACCTGATAAAGTCATCAGAATATCTCAATGATAGGATAAGGTCACTGAGGAGGGTTCCTATAC
The DNA here is from genome assembly GCA_963277665.1 of Viscum album. NCBI lineage: Eukaryota > Viridiplantae > Streptophyta > Magnoliopsida > Santalales > Viscaceae > Viscum > Viscum album. The sequence continues at coordinate 539,340,980 of OY728142.1, read as the reverse complement.
AAGAAGGTTATTGCCCAAAAACTACGAATCCCGTATTTTAGGTCTAAACCACAGTCACTTGATAATGATGATCCATAAGTTCTCATCAGTGGAAATGTATAAGTTAGTATAAGGCTCATATTACTGAATCAATAAATGATGATATTTTTAATGTACATTAACATTTTTCAATGGATGATAAAAAATATAATGACTCATTGTCACTGGGAGAAAGAAACAATAACCGTGAATATCCTTCTCATGATAGCATGATTGGACAGTCTAGAAGTCTCCCATACAGTACTTATTGTGAAGGTCCTACCTATGAAAATATGAATATTAGTCGTGAAGGTCCTTCTCATGACTTCAGTTGTAGATGTTCTTCCAATAACATAGATATCTACCATCAAGGATGTCCCCTACTTTCCAATTATTAGATATTGATAAATGTGAGGGGTTTCCTCATTGAAGCTATTTTGTTCACCCTAGATGTCCTCCACATGTAATATGTTATAGAATTACTCCCTATAATAGGACATCATTCTATAATATAGGTACTCCCAGTAATGGATAATATAAAAATACTATGGAGGGATTTCCTATGGTTTTCATTATAGAGGTACTCCCCACAGTGAAATATTTAATCTATAAAAATTTCACACCCTTATCAAATTCATTCCAAAGGTTCCTTTATATTGATAATCACTCAAGAGTTTCAGGATGAATATTAATATCAACTCCTCACTAGATAATGACATTTCATCTTAGCATAAATTTTATTTGTGGTGATGGTTATCATATTCACCCCCCAAATCATAGGTTTTTTGATACAACTGATGAGATTCCAAATAATCCTATAACTTTTAGTAATGCACATGGGTATAAAACTCTTTTTTAAAAATAAATTTGAAGAATACATCTTTAATGATGTGGATAATACCATAGTTATGTGGAAATAACTACCCCAAGAAAATATACCAGTTACATTCTGCACTATAAATAATTTTTGATATGATATTTCATAGGCTTTTAAAAATGAATTCATACATTATTAATGTATAAATATTTGGATGACTCTCCATAATATCAAGATGAAATATTTGTATTTGGGGAGTATATCAACCATGTGAAGGTCATAAGTATGTTTTACCTCAAATTGAAATCAGACACCCCTTGAGCTACATAGATCAAAACATAATAAAACAATGTGAATACCTTTAACATTAATTTAATAGTGGTTTTAAGGTTATATTCCAAATAATCATGGATGATTCTCTTGATGTGAATATTAGAGAATGCGGTGACTATGTAACTCTACACTTCACCCTACTCATTAGTCAACCAAGTTCATTAAGAAACACCACATGCAACATCATCCCTTCATAACAAATTTCTAGGCTAGGATCCTCATATGATAGTGTTTCTCTCAAGAAAATACTTTTTGTTCCTATGGTGTAGAATAAATATGATTGATTAGAGAAATGCATTGAGATTAGCTTGCATCAAGTGTCTAATAAGGTCAACCATACATCCTATCTGAAGAAAATAAAACTCGTTGCCACAGATAAACCCTCAATGGTTGATAGTTCTATCCCTAAAAAGGAAATTCATATGAATAACGTTTGATATAAGTCCAAAAAAAATGAAGGATTTGATAGTTTCTACCTATTCAGTATTACATGTGGGACTAAAAACTGTAGGAAAGGGGGAATTTTTACCACCACCAGCACTCCTTGGATTATCAAAGTCATAATATCTCCCTAAAAAGATGGTGAAGGATCCAACTCAACCTCATACCATAGGACTATGGGTATTTTTATTACCTTCCCTTTCTCTACCATGTAAATTATTCTTCTCTATGTTGGGGGAGTTTCTACAAGAGAAAACCTCTCATTTCCTCCCCTTGCGTGATCTACCTTCATTACTAAGGGAGTGCTCAATCAAAGTCACTAGAGAATATCTCACAGTTACCATCCATCAAAGAGGGTAGCTGAAGAATCATGGGGGATGAAATCCAAAATTGTTAAATAATATTTAAAATTTTAAGTAAGATCACAATTAACCCCATAATAAATTTTCAAAGGATGAAGAATCCCCTTACAACTTTGAGGAGGGTGAGGGAATGATTCCCAATGCATGTCATAAAATAGTAAATTTTATTCACACCAGCATCAGAAATAACACAGAGAACAACCTTTAAAAGAAAGGAAAATATGGGGAGACATCTACCCATGACGTGGTCTAGAGAAACAAAGAATTCATGTGTACTCGGAACCAAAGGAAATATCAGAATTTGGGAGCTCCGCCAAATACTCAGATATCACCTTCATGGAATGATTAGACCAAGGAAAAAAGGTAACTTCGTGGTTATATTCACCATACACCCATTACATGAGGCTTTTTAAACCCTTTACACTGAGGAAAGACTCACACGATATAGAACTTAACTGAAGGAACTAAAGTGGCTCAATGATAAACTAATCAGATGAAATATTCTCATTGACTGAAATTTTAAAAATGAGGATAATCTGTCTCTATTGATATATATTAAATAAGAAGGAATTTATTAACTATAAATAATATATTCAAACCACTCAAACATGTCTATGTCCTAACCATGTGTTTATCTAAATCTAATGGTTGTAGAGTACTTGGACCTTTCTCTACTAGTAAATCAAACACCATTTAAATCCAGCATCCCCAGAACCACTAAAATCAAATATCAACAACAATCACAAGGGATTCGACCATAATATTTTTTTACCATGGACCCCACTAGGGAATTGATCTATGTGACATTAGTACCAAATCTCATTGACTCCATCAAATCCTTTATTACTCAAATGGAGGCCATAGAAGGGTGAAATTTTCTAGTACAACGAAAAGGGAAGACATATCATGAGAGGGTGAATGTGAATCTTCCTCTATCTAATTTTTGGAATCCCATCTTCCCCGTATTCAAATTCAATGGGAGACCCATAATAGTACCTGACATATTTAATTTCTTGATGTGGTCCCATATTGGGGATTTTATAGAAACAAGAAGCCACAAAACATACATGTTTTATTAATACATTATAAGGATGAAATTTTATTTAGTATAACACTTTTCCCGTAGGGCCTACATCAAAATTTAAGGACCATAAGCGGTAGTTCCTTAATAAATTTAGTTACAAATTGAAGAATATAACTATTCTTGACCTCTCAAATTACAAATAATGAGAAAATGAGAGGGTCACAAACCTTATCACCAAGTAGAAGAGATTGTTCAATTCCTTAAATATGAAAATTCCACCAGATAAAATATTAGAGATATATACAGAAAATATCTATAATAAACCGTAGATGATGTTGATTACTTTAATATATAGTGGTGGTTTTGGGTGTTTGCAGCAATCACACAATACTTGGAGGACATATCCAATATTCCAAGGGAAAATCTTAGCAAAGATATATATCTCAAGGAAATAAAATTAGTGGATAATACGCATAAACCATCACTTTAAAGTGAATTCCATCACCAACTATGACCCAACAAGTCTATGAAATATCACATAGTACCTCCATCCAAACAATAATAGAAATAACAGTAGTAGTTCCCTCATATAGAAGGAAATAAGGAGAAAAACATCTTGATATATGAAGATGAGAATAATAAAAATTATTTTTTTTGTAAAAAGTGTAGGTCCCATGGTATTTCGTTATTCTCATAGAGAATAATATGCTTGGATTGTTAAAATACTTGAAACACAATGAGATCAACCTCAATGACCACCCAAAACACATCCCTTTCAACTTGATGTTGGGAAAAAATATCCAAGAATTATTTTTCATCAAGAATATTCCTCAGAATATTGTTGATTCCAAACAAGATAAGTTGGGAAAACCCTCAACATAGGTGAATCATGTTTTTTTCACTTCACCAGAAGAAGAAGGTGAATATGAAATGGATAAAAACATATTTGTGAAATAGTTCATTGAGTGTATGATAAAAAAATAGGTTGACCTAGCATACACCACACTGAGGGAATAATTAATCCAAATAGTTGTAACCCCATTTCCCCCTGTGATATATATGTGGAAACCTTCATTTTCACAATACTCAAGAGTAAACATAACAATTTATGATAGAAAAAATGTATGAGGAATATAACTTACTAGTATCTAATTTAGTTCATAGCCTTTTATATTTCTTACATCCATAATTAGGAGGATGGGAACCATCCCACCAAATGAAACAATGTACTCTTCCCCCTCAAAAAGAATCTTCATCTGACAAGGAATCTAAATACTATTCAATTAATGTAGTCCACCTGAAAAATCATTTTCTAATGATTATGAGTATGTTTACTAACATAAAGTACCTATCCATATTTATAGAAGAGGTTTTATAGTCTGAGGATGTTTAAAAATAAGATATCGAAATAGACCCCATTCTTTAAGAATTTTTTATATCAAGGCTATATATATATCAAAAATCCAAATAAAAACACTTAAATTATCCCAATGAAAACACTGATATAGTCCTAAATATTATACTTTTCTCTTAGATACCATCATATAATATGATTAACCTAAATATGTGTAGTTGTCTGGTCAACATCAAACTATGGGATGGCTAGCTCAGCCTTACCCACTAACCTAGAAAATGACCCTAATTATAACCAAGAAATGGATTTTTTTGAGATAGTTTGGGATTATCCACAACCCCAAAGATAAGGAACCACATAAATATAGAAAGCCTAGACCCTTGGTCCATAATTAAAATATATTGAAGCAACTGGTAATTATTCTGACCAAGATCTAAATTTTTTTCTCTTCACCTCTCCATGGAACTCAAGGATTTCTTCAAGAGTTCAAGGCTAAGGCCATTATAGATGGGACATATTGAGTGAATATTGGTCCTCCTTAATGTTACACAAACATTTACTTTATAGATAAGCACTAGGAAGTATGCATAATTGGTAATATCAGTCTCATTTATATATCAAGAAATCTGGGTGACATTATCATCTAGAAGGGAACTAATTGATAATGGTTCATTGATTAATCTCATATTAGTCTAGAACCTAAAATGCTTGGTCTATACTGATAATAACATGAATCCTTATAACTTGAGTGTTCATTGATATGATAAGAGTTAGTGGAAGCCAGATGGGAGGATCAAACTCCTATCCCAGTTTGGTGATCTCATTATTTAACCACGATTTTAAGGTGGTCACTAAGATTAAACCTTTAACATATTTTTTGGATGTTCATTCCTTTATAAATATGTGTAATTTCCATTATCATAATATCAATCTCTCAAATATTTATTATATGGAAAATAAGATGGGTTTCATGGTGATAATGCCACATTTGAGTCCTTGGATGACCAATATATAGATGCATGGTCTTATAAAAGTGAATGTAATAAACTAATGGTAGATAATTCCATCCGAATAAATTCCCATAACAACATAAAGGTTGGATTTTCCATCCCATTATGTGAAATAAATAAAGACTACATGTTTCCCATTAAACAAATTGAGGGTCCAACACCTTCTACGAGATTTCATTTTTTCATATCAGGTCCATTTTGAAATAAGTTTAATAATTTGGCCACTTTACATTCATATGTTGGCCAAGAAAATTTACTTCTAGGGAAACCACCACTAAGGAAAAACGTTTTTAATTGGAATCAATACATATCAAGATGACTCTAGAGCATACGTATCATCATGTATGTTCAATTAATCTTCAGTGTTAGAAAATTAATTTGAGGCTCTTTGACCATATGGGTATGTATTTGTAGAGAAGAAGGAAAGATTGGGTGTGCGAATGTTTCTCCTCATCATCATGATATCAGTTACACCATATTTTCATGACCATGAAGAAAAAAGATTTGATCCTAGAAATGGTAATAGTGACCCTAATAATGATAACCCCACTAAATCTCTAGAATCTAAAGATATCATCACATCATATACTGCTGGTGATAGTGAGTAGAAAGGGTTGAATATCCATGATCCTCCGGAACCATCTCCAATAATTAAAGATGAAACTATATCATCCATAGAATCCTAAAATTCCCCTTAGTATTCAAATTTAGATAAAGCCCTGATATAATAAAGGAAAGGATAATATCACATGGATTCCTCGCCATCATTCAAGGAAGGAATTTCAACCACTATTGATGAGCTTCAACATGTGAATTTGGGTTCATAGGAGGACCCATGACCCATGTTGATTATCATCAGCATGCCCCCTAAAGAACATGATACATATATATATCTTTATTCAAGTAGCATCAAGACCTATTTGTAGGAATCTTTATAGATATGCATGAATTGGATCATGATGTGGCAACTTATAATTTATTATTTCTAGAAAACCACCATGGCTTTAAACAGGAAACTAGAGGATGCATCCAGCCTATGCTACTATGGTAAAATACAAATTTGTTAATTTTAACAAGGTAAGATTCATCCCAGAAGTTCAATACCTAAAATGTATTGCCATTATTCACCCAATAAAAAAATAATGGGAAAATACAAGTAAGCATTGACATCAGAGATCTCAACTGACACTACCAAAATGATGACTTCCTAACCTAGATAAAAAAAAATTATTGATTGATGAAACAAATAGTTTCTAGGCCCTCTATATTATAAAAAAGTATTTAGAATATAACAAGATCTAAATGGACCTCTATTATGATAATTTCACTAGATTCATGAAACATAAAAGGGTATATTTATTTCAAGTAATGCATTTTGGATTGATGAATTATTGTATTAAATAAAAAAATACTATACATTGTATATTGAAGAACCATATGAGGAAAATTAATGAGCGTTATGTTGATGATATAGTGGTTAAGTCATGACAGTGTCAAGATCATCTTATTGATCTTGTGGTAGTTTTTAATAGACTGTGATGATTCATCTTGAAGATGAACCTCTAAAAATGTTATTTTGGGGTGACATCAAGAAAATTTCTTTGTTTCATGGTGGGCCTTAATGGTATGAAATTTGATAACAATAAGTCCAAGGAAATACTTGATATACCACGTCCTTAGAATCTCAAATACCTAAGGGGAGACTAGGGGTGTCTTGACTATATCAAACACTTCATTACAATTATCCTCATAAAATATTAATCTTAAGAAAATTGTTGAAGAAGGGAGTCACCTATTAGTCAGATAAATAATGGCAGAAATATTTTTATAATATCCTATGGTATAACCTACTCACAATGGTGGTGATGCATATAGTGGAGGAGAAGAATCTTATCCTTAATGTGGAAACATTAGAGTGGTCATTCAACACACTACTTGCCTTAAAAAATAACGCAGTCGATGAGAACAACTTCTATTATCTCAGTAGAACCATGATAAATGATGAGACATGATACACTGATATTAAGAAAAAGTACCCGATATTGGTTTCCATTGTAAAAAGTATGAGTCATTACTTACAACATTAGAAGGTCTATCTTGTCTCTTGTATAGACCCACTCAAATATATCCTTAACCATATGATGTTAATCGAGCATTTAGAATGATTAGTGTCCATTATTCATCAGTCCAACAACTAGTTTATGTATCAAAAGGAAAATAAATGGCAGATGCTGGTAAATTTAATTACTACACACAGTTTCCCAAAGAATTCACTTCTAAATCCAGAGCTCCCTAATGAAGAGAAATTATCTATCCATGACACTCCCAATACAGGGGATGTGTACTTGGATGGTGCTTCTAGAATCTTAATAGGATTATGTATAAAATTTTCCACGAAAAATAGGGTTGTCCCAAGGATTTTACATGTCTCCCTAGCCAAATAATTTTTTCCCAGATCCTTCATTATATCAAAAGGATGTACCAACTATGAGGCTAAATTCCAAACCCTTTTTATTGTATTGATGTTATCTCTATAGATATTAGTGGCCCACATGAACATAAGGGTTGACTGAGAGTTAGTAATCAGGTAGATCAATGATGAATATTCAATTAAGAAGGAGGAACTAATCCCCTCGATTAATTATATATGAGGGATGATTGTTTAATTCCCCTCACAGATAACATTTTCTAACATTCCATGTTCATTGAATTCCCATTCCAATGTGTTGTCCATTACATCCATGATCCCAGCTGATCTAATCCATGATTAGATAGTTATTCACATTTCACACTACTAGGTAGTCTCTCTAATAATAAATAATTATATAGAGAAGATAAATGAAATCATCACCACCATTGATTAAGGTGATTCAATATTATCACTGACCAATATTTCAATTGGATGTATAACTCCTCCAACAGTCTTCCTGCAAAGTTGAATTCTATCATAAGATCAATCCAATAGAGAAAAAATATGATAGCGGGTAGAAAATTTAATTCTTTATAACGTACCTAATTCTTATAAATTATATATAAATGAGGATTTAAGGGAATCATGCTTAGGTGAATTGAAGTCGGATAATCCCTAGATTTTATATAAGAAATTTAGGTTGGCACTTGCAGTGTTCACCAGTCAAGAGACAAGTTCTTCCATTAAATCAAGAGACATGGATATTTTTTTTACCAAAAATAATTAAAGACAACATATTCACAAAGAAATGTATTTCAAGCTAAATAAATTCAAATTTTATCCATTAAACACAAGAATTGTTACACAATACTATATATGCTTATCCATTTTCTCTATGGGGAATCAATGTTATAGGGTTACATCCCCAAACAACATCCAGATAATTCATGTAAGTATTTATTATCACTAATTTTTTATCCAAGCAGGTTAAGGATATATCCCTTAGGGTTTTTGGGAAAAAGGCTATCACTGTCTTGCTGAAGACTAATATTATTACCAGATTTGGTGTTCATCACACAATATTGCTGGACAACGATTCTAATTTCTACTCTTTTGAGTTGATAATGTTGTACCAAGAATAAAACAATAATTCCAACCATGAATCATGCTACAATGAAATAGAAAATGGATAAAAATAGTCTCTCAAAACAAATCTATTTAATATACTTCATAAGATGACAGACATGAATAAGAAGAATTGTCCTGATAAAATATTTCATGCATAGAGGCCTTATCACAATACGACCTATAATGCCACATTAGTGACTCTACATTCACCTGAAAATATGACAGATTCAATCATTCCCATTTATATTAAATTACTCTACCTTCACATTTCCATATGAAATCATATTCCTGAAGATGAGTAGTCTTAGAATCAGTTGGATGAGTTAGAGGGACTTGATGTGAAAAGTTTTAGAACACCCAATAACCATAAAATCCAAAAAAATTGATTCAAAAAAGAATTCAATAAAAAGGTTTATCTTTATGAATTTTGATAAGGAGAATTGGTATTGGATATATGAATTCCAATGATACCCAAGAATAAACCACTGAAGTTAGAGTTGAAATTAGAGGAACCTTACACAATACACATGGTATCCTCCAATAAAACTCACTTGTTGATCATGAGGGATCACGATTATTTAAAATTCGCAATAAATTCACAGATTCTTATGAAATACATTGGATAATTTAATGTCAGTTTCATAATGTCTTGATCACATGATGTAAAATTACATGAAAACATCCCAGTCACATGACGTAAAAAAATATGATAATGTCTAGGTAGTATGATGTCAAATTGAACATATATATTTCAAAATAAAAAATCCTAATATTAAATTATTTTTATCTTTAAACTAATTTTTATAGTTCCTCATCACATGACATTAAACCACAAGACACCCGATTAATATTTTTATGTGTGAAACATAAAGTCCACTAACCCCTCAAATTTTTTGGGATGATCTCATTGTGATGAAACATAATTGTTTTGGGATGGTGTTTGATATTGATTTTGTGGTTTTTAAAAATTAATTTCTAGGTTTATCAAATTATTTTTAATAACATGGAATATTTTATATAGAAAATGGCGGCTCAGTGGAGGAATTGAAAAAGTTTTTTAAATTAAGTAGTTTTTGTAGTGTTTTCCAATTTTTTGGGAAATAAAATACATAGGTCTTATATTTTTTTCAAACATGTTTGATGGTGAAGGAAGTTCATTAACATAGTTATGTATGAAGTTTATGTATTCAATTATGTAGAACAAGTAAAGATTATGTGGAAGGGTTATTAATATGTAAGTACATGGCCCGTGTGGTGGATACATAGATCATGGTGAAATCACAAAACAATGTAGTATTCAGGAAGAGGGATATTGGAGTATGTGGTCAGAATAAATAATTTTATACCACTCATGAAGTCAGTACATGGTCAGAAGGTGTATATTTTCATTGACCCTGAATGAAGTACACAGTTCACTTGGTAGGACCGCAATGGAAAATATGAAAAGGAGGTTAAAAGTGGGTACACCACAAAGGTAGTATGAAAATAGTATTCTTACACGGTTTGTATAGAAATTTTGGTTCTTAATAAGTTTTATGGAGTAATTTTCCTATAAATAACCCAATAATATATTCATTAGGGATTGATCAAGAAAAGTTAAGGTAGATCATGAGAGTAATCAAAAGATCGATGAAGGTCCGAATCATCCAAAAAGTTAAGTCTACATATTGAGTATGTGGGGATCAGTTTGATAAATTTGTTCATGGAGATGATTATGTGAATTTGGTTCATGAGGCATCATCATTGGGAACTGTTTTTGGGGATCATTTTAATAATTTCATTTGTGAATAATTTTACTCTGAAGGGTTTTTACAAGGGAGGTCCACAATGGAGGAGTTTGTGAGGTCAGTTCGTGAAGGAGGAAGACAAATCATGTGGGAGAACCACAGAAAAATGTGGATGTTCCACATAATAAATATATATTCCATGAGGTTTAGTACAATATGAGTTGGTTTCTATAAGGTAACTTCATGTAAGGCCATTTTAGGTAGGAATTTTTACCCAAAAATCAAAAGTGAGAATATTTATATATCATTGGGTTCATTAATGCATCAAATTCATGATTTAACAACAAAATAGCATAATTTATTGTAAATGTGGAAGAGAAAACGTTTTTAAATCATGGAATAATGAATCCAACACAATGACCAAGCATGAGACAATAGAAATTATATAAGGGAAGTTGTACTATATCCATCAACACATTATAAAGGTAGTGTGTCTGGCATAGAATTACCATGAATAGAAAATTATAATCCACCAAATCTAGTGAATCTTAGAAGATTATATTATGGCTGAAAAATTATTTGGTTATGCTCTTTTGACCATCACTTGGTGTGAACCATGTAAATTTGACATATTTTTGATCTTCATTTTTTTGTGAATGTGCATTACTATCATGTTGGTTCATTGATTTCCTATCATTCTGGGGACAAGAACCATTTTTAAATTAAAAGAAAATGTTGACACCATTATTCATCCCTCCCTTATCATGGAGTATTTAGGTAAAAAAGTGGTATCAGATCACAAGTTCTTGGCATTAAAGTTTTTATCAAAAATTATTTTAAATTGAGAAATCAATAAATGAAAAATAAGTTAATATTTTTGGTGGAAGAAACTACTATATTTTGAAAAAAGTTATATCACAACTTAGATCTCTTGAGCTAGATTCTATTCACTATATTTCATGGGATTTGAGTCAATGATGCACCAAGATGTTCAATGACTAAATATTATATTTAACGGATGGATGTTGACACCAAAGCTCAAAATTCTTTATCTAGATCTCTTTCAGATCAGGTACATATGAATGTGAGGATCATTACAATTGATAATTTCATGTAGATAAATTTCCAACACATATTATGTTTATAATAAGTTTGAAGAGGTCATGATATTGGTGATTGATAACATATTTTATGATTTGAAAATTATTCCAAATGAGAATATTGATGGATTATTCAACCAAATAACTAATGTTTTTGGAGATATTCAATGACTTGGGGAATTTATAAGGATAAATATATTGTTTAGAATATTTTTAAATGGTTTACACCACTATAAAATCCAAATGTTTTAGCTATAGTAGATAGGTATTTTTCTATCCTCTCTCTTGATAAATAAATAAGTAGTTTGGGGGCTTATAAAATGAGATTTAATCCACATGGGACATTAATTAATACAAGTATAGAGATTGAATTCATATCCATATAGAATATTTAACTCTCAAAATTATAAAATATAGAAGAGGATGTGGATGACCAACTTCTCCCACTTCTGGATAGAAAATTCTAGAGTAGAAAGGGTATATTCAAAGGAAAACTTTCCTTGGCTTGTTTTTAGTGTGGTATAGTTTTTTATATTGAAAAAAAGTGCCAAAGATGATTTGAAAGTGAATAAAATGAATCATAAGTTACACATAATCAACGAGAATCTTCCCTCTTATAAAATACTATAAACTAGTAGTATATTTGGAAATAAATTTCATAGGAATAAATTTGAGAGAGAAGAGTAAAATGATGATGAATAATATCTTCAAGATGTTGAAATGAAATTCAAATATAATAATGAATATGTTGTGATATATATGGTTGACAAGGAATAATATGAACTGTAAAATGTCGATGAACCTTAAGGAGTAGTTGATCCCAAGGGGGAACTTAATGGAGCTCTCAAATAGATTTATATTCAAAGAAAGAGAAATAGAAAAATTAAGAAACATCAAAAATAATTATCTGAATATGTTGATATACATGAAGTATATATTTACTAGATATAAAATGTCTTTGATAATAAGTTGTTTATAGGTTAATTCTGAATAGTATTTGAGTTTTAAGATGAATATTTAAGAATAGACTATGTTTACCGGTCACCTAAATAAAATCCTTGAGATGAAAGCTATGAATATTGAGTCACTTAAATAAGAGGTTATTTCAATGAGAACGAAAAATGAATCAATAGTGAAATTAATTTATTCACATAAGAAGGTACACATTAAAATTTTCACATTTTGATAACTGACAAAAAGGGTCAAGTGAGGCTTTAATGGTTTCAATAACATTATGAATAAACAAAGATCCATATTTTTGGGTAAAAATGGGATTTTCTAGGATTGTCAGACATTAAAAACAATAAAAAGGATAGATATGAATAAGAGTATTTATATGTTTAGTGATTGTGGAACCAAACCTATGTCACAAAAGGATTTAATAGATATTACTTTGAACAAAGGAAATTAGAGGGAAAAAATAATCTATGATCCTCGTATACATTTAATCAACTAAAGAAATATATGAAGGTAAGGTACATGTGGAAGAGTGAATGGGGGAATATTCTTCATCTTATGAAGTGTAATTTATGTGGCCACCTTGGTCACACTATATTATTATTTTAAGAGGCAATAAAATTTTTAATGGGTAATCTTTTAACAATCAACAAAGGATAATGTGGTTATATCATTCATAAAATAGAAGAACTAATTTATATTAATATTGTTTCCATTTCTCGGAATTTAGGCATAAATATGTTTATTACATGAAAAGTGGTTATGGAAATAGTAACTTTAGATCTTAGAGACAAATGATTATGGGTTAAAAAAGAAAAATACTTCTAAAAAATAAGTACTCCCTCCTTGAATGAAAAAAAGAGTGTTCCGTCAACATGCATGTTGAGGAGAAATTTAAGAATACATTATATGACTAATATACTAGGTATATCATGGAAATAATAGAAGAATATTGATATGTCCAATGTGTAAGAAATCTATCTTAAGGAAATGAAGAAAGAATCACATATATTCTCAATAGCAGGTTTTCATCAAACATGACTGGAAATGTAAATATATTGAAATTTTAGAAAGGTACTGTTGATATAACTGCTTATTTCTAAAATGATAGATCTATAAAGATAAAATTAAATATAAATACTTATATAGTAGGACATGACTTAAAGAATACAGAAGTGTTGTGTGTAGATGGATTATGATAGAACATGTTGAGTGTGAGCCAACTCTATTAATTTGGACTTTAGGTTTCATTTAATCATAAGAGATGTGTTATCAATAGAATGTTAGGAAATTAAATTAAGAAATTTTAGAGGATAAATAGAAATTTATATTATGTGGATAGAAAATATAACACTTTTCTCCTAATTATTGATGAGGAGAAAAGATTATGGCATCAGAGGATGGAAACATTCACCAACAGATCATGGAGAATTTTTCTAAGTATACGACATATACAGATATTCCAAATCTAAAATGAGATGATGAAAAACTTATGATACCTATATGATGGTATGGATGGTATGAAATATATACCGTTATAAGAAGAAAATGTAATCCAATATCATTAACATAGTGAATATTGATTTTTGTGACCCATTGAATATATTAGGGGCCTATGGAGAATGGTATATACTTTTTTTTATGATTATAGTGGAATGGATTGTGTTATGTTTATGAAGTGAAGAGGGAATTAATGGACTATATGAAATATTGTATAATATTAGAGAATAAATATGATAATACCAGAAAGTTATTATGATCCTATAGTAGAATAGAGTATACCTTCATTGAGTTCAAAAATTACCATTAAAATAACATTAGACAAGAAGTATCCTCATTATTAACTTCTAAAAAATAATATGTTTTGAAAAAAGAAATTGATAGGTGAACAATATGGTTAAAAGAATTCTCATTGATAGTGGTGTATCTTGATATTACTGGAAGGATTCCATACAAGTTGGAGTGTAAAAATAGAATTTGGTAGTGATGTGTCCCATGGATAGAATAACTCTTTAGGAAAAGTTCCATAGAAGGAGACCCTCACTAAAACACTTGGTTCGTCTGGAGAAAATTATATATTCAAAATAAAAAAGAAATTCAAGGAAGGTATGGAGATGTTTCAGGTGATGATTTATTTTTTAGTTTATTCAAAAAAGAATAAGTCTTAAAAATGCATCAACAAAAGACATAACAAAATCATGTCGAGTAATGATATCAAATTCATTGAAGAGAGATCTCTCAAGATTAATCAAATTTTAAACTTGGATGATTTGTCTGAATAACATGATGAAGTTGAAATCACTCATGTGGTTAAAAAAAGATCATAGAATGATGAATATTCTGAGGCTAAAGCAGAATAAGAGATTATTTTTAAGACATTAATCCTACACCTTAGAGGATAAATATCAGAATAAAAGTTAATTCATTTAACTTTATTTGAGATAGAACTGATCCCACTATGACACAAGTGATGGTGAATATTGATAATTCTACACTTCTATCAATGGTATAAGCAACATAATTTTAATAAGTAGTAAATTATGATTCATAAGTTAGGTCCTTGAATGAATAACTAGATCAAATTGATAAGAAAACTAGGGAATTGGTAAAGAATCATGGAAATCATAATTTGGTTGGATTAAAGAAAATCTTCAAGAAGAAATTTAATAAACATGGAAATGTGATATGAAATAAGGAACGTTGGGTTTGTAAGAGAAATGAAGATATTAAAGTGGTTTATTTTAATGAAATATTTTCTCTAGTGGCTCAACTTGAGTCGTTCTATCTCTTTTTGGAAATGCATATTAAATTTGGTTTCAAGATTTATCATATGGATGTCAAAACATCATTCTTTAATAGTGTGCTTAAAAAAAGGTTTATATAGAATATAACATGGTTTTTCAAATTAAAAAATATGAAACTAAAATTTTCAGGTTAAATAAGGCCTTTTATTTTCGACATAAAGCACTGTGATCGTAGTATGCATGCGTTCACTCATATTTGAAAATTTTTTAATTCAAAAGAAGTGGTGTTGATCACAATATTTATGTAAATAATTCCATGGATGAATAATTCAAGGTGTAGATCTGTGTTGATGACATCATATTTTGATTAAAGAGATAGTTTTTTGTGGAATAATTTTATAATAATATTATATTAAAGATCAAAATGACTATGTTGTGTGAACTGACTTTTTTTAAGGTTATAAGTGGTCTATAAAATGAGATATAAATTTAGTTTCTTAGACTACGTATGTGATGGATCCATTGAATAAATTCATTATGCATGATTTCAAACCAATGTCATCTTAGATTTTAATTGGAACCATGTTTGGAAATTATGAAGATGAGAAGTCTTTAGATCCTACCATATACAAGTTAATTATCAAAATATTGTTATATGTGAGGGAAACATGGATAGATATTGGTTTTTTTTTCATTCTTGGAAACTCATTTCCATAGTAACTCAAAATAGGATCATATTATATTGTTAAAATGAATTATATGGTACATCCGAGATAAACTCATCTTTGGATTGTCCTTTGATACAATAGAAGATCATGAATTATATACATCTTTATATGGATTGGGATTGAGATGTGGTGGGCCTAAAATTTAGAATCATTGGTTAACTATTTATTGATAGTAAATTTGTTGTATGATTGATTATGAAGAACAAAATTATTTCACTAAGATCAATCGATGTAGAATATATCATGATAACCAAGACCTGTACTCATATTCTATGGATTAAGTAACAATTTTAATATTCCAGTTAATATTTATAGCAATCTATAGTGATATATTTTGAAAATAGGAGTGTTATTGAACTCAAAAATAATATTTTCCAACATTATCATACCAAAGATATCAAAATATGGTATCACTTTTTTAATGAAAAGGTAAATCAAGGATTGGTCAATCGAGAGTATGTTGAAACTATTATTAATATGGAATATACCATCACTAAACTATAGAACACTCCTATATTTGAGAATCATTAGTTGAACCTCAATGTTCAATAACCTCCCTTGGATTGAGGTGGTTCATAAGTAACCATATCCTCATGAATTTAATTATTTATAACTATTTGTGAAATGACAAAGGATTATGGGGGAGATATGATCTATAGGGTGTTTTGTGCTGAAATTAGATCAAATTACTCCTTTAATTTGATTTTATTGTCAATGGTAGAAACTGTAGTGATATTTAGTGGAACAAAATAAATGGGAGATGTGTGTTTTATATCAACAAGTGGTTTTAGTTTCATGACCCTCTAATTTATGGGGTTACATGGAATGATGATTGAGGGAGTTGTGGTTGAACATGAGGCTTGTGATACTATCTTAAACTCTTGTTTTCAATAATTAGATTCATTCACATAGACCTAAAGTGATGTATTAGTTATTATGGTGCTTTCTAATGGTTGTGTCATATTGAGTTTTACATTGTATTTTTAACAAACCCAAAGGGGGATAATGTTAGAATATAGGTATTTTGAGATGGTGTTTTGTTTCAATGATTTTTTTTGTAGAAAATCCATTTATAGGTTGATAATTTTTTTTAAGACCTAGGAAGATGGTTTAGAAAAAATGGAATCCCAATGGAGTAATTGAATAAGTTTATTCAATTATGTTATATTTCTATTGTTTCTAAATTTTTAGACATGAAAATATGGAGGTCTTATAGTTGTTTTATATATGTTTGATAGAAAAGTAAAATTGTCACATAGTCATGTATTTATTTCACATATTCAATTATGTGACACACGCAAGGAGTTCACAGTGCTGGTTCTCACATAGTTAGTATGTAGCATTTGTGGTAGGTGTAAAATCCATGGTGAAAGCATGAAACTATATGGTATTCATGTAGGGGCCAATGGAGTACATGGACAAAAGGTAGAGATTTTTGGCCACTCATGAAGATAGTATAATTCAATAAGATGATATTTTTCATTGAATTTGAAGGAGGTATGTGGTTTGCCTAGGTTTTCTATGAAGTATAGTACACAAATGAGGTTCATGATGGGTAGATCATGAAGGGAGTATGCAAAGGGTATTATCAAAAGGGATGATCAATAATTTTTTTCATAATAAGATTGATGGGGGAATGTTATTGTATATTAAACACTAATCCATTCATTAAGGATTCATTAGGAAACTTTTATGTTAGATACAGAGTGTAATCAAAGGATCGATGAGTTCCAGAATCTTCTACAAATTTGGATCAACTTAGTGAGTACAGATGGATGATTTCAAAAAGATAGTGGAAAAAGAGGAGTTTGTGAAGTCAATTTCTAATGTTTCAATCATGGGGAGGTTCATGGGGATTTATCTATGATTTTTTTTTCATATAGTCCATTACTGGAAAGGATGTTCACATGGGAGGTCTTTAGTGTTGGTGTTCACAAGGTCATCTTGTGAAAGAGGAATGTCGCTTGAAAGGGAGCTTAGGGAAGTGTTTTTCATTGTCTGTGAAGGTATTATTCAATATTCTAGGTAGTTTATGTGGTTAAGTAGGTTCTACATGTTAAATTAATGTAAATTATATTCAATTATTAATTTTTAAATGAAAATTATATTCGAGTATTTTTTGAGACCTTATAGTTCATTAGTTATAAAGGAGGACCATATAAAGGTAATATTAATGAGGAAGTGCAATATCCATGAACACATTTCAAAGGTAGTTCACCTAGAACTGAGTGACCATGAAACAAAATTTAATATACATAATCTAGTGAATCATAGTGGATTCAAGAATTACCAATACATAATTTGAATATAATACATTGATTATCCCTTAGTGATGAACAATGTAATGTTGATGTGTTGTTTTTGTTATGAATTTTTGTTTTTTGTGAATGTGCACTACTATTAGGCAGTTTAATGAGTTCTTAAAAACATTGGTACATGATATATTTTTTATCAAAATAAAAAATTGAAACACTAAATCACCCCTCCCCTCTCAGGTAATCCTTCTGTATAATGGTTTTTAAGACATGTTCTCTTTACATAAGATCCAGATCATCATAGGATTCCTTAGTTCATGTTCCATTCCTTCATTTATCAAGATGTTCTAAGATAAAATACCCTCAAACAAACTAGAAATAAATTTATCTATATTTTCATTGAATGGGATATATAGTGACATCCAGATCACTTATCGTAATCCCAAATAAAAATCCCTATGAACCCCACCCCATCCTTATGTTTATACCATATAATTCATTTTGGGTTTTCCTCCACGAGTAAAAAACTAATAAAAATCCATTTCATCTTTTCACGCGATATATATACATACAAATCCCCTAATATAAAGGTACTATTTTCACATACATAAACTATAGGATTCAAAATTCTGGTTTATATAACTATAAACCACTTATAATATATTCTCATTGAATTATTTTAAACTGTATGATGGATAAGTCTAGTTTTCATGACTCTGAACTACTCATAATTAGTCCACCTTGTACAAATTTAAATTACATTACACTAGGTACATTATGTAAAACCTTAAACTAATTATAGTGTCTTATCCTCTATGGAATAATTTATTTACCAAATATCATGTTCTATGAAATATTTATATTATTGTATAGATTCTATTTGTAGCCCTATGATAGAATAATGATTTCCTTGCTCCCTGACTTCCTAAGTCATGTTTGGTTTTTCCTATCACATATTAGTATTAAGACATAATAATTTTACCCCTCATGTATGAACCAAATCTATGTGGGAGTCTCCAACATGGAGATCCTTCCCATGAACCCATGATAAGTAGGAATACCCCAGTATCGAAATGGCTACCAAGAGTTCGGCTCATGCTCTTCACCCATGCCCTAGGTGGCCATGGCCTCCACCGGAGCCCCTCCCCTGCAATAGGGAGGGGAATTTCTTCATCATCAGAGCATACGGTTTCTTTTAACCCATTCTCTAACCCCAATTTACTACCGATGTTCCCAGGTGTCACACTTTTCCCTAAAGTCCCGGACCTCTGAGATGGGTTCCCTCAGTTCACACAATCAATTTCAGAGTTTACTGAAGCTTCATCTCTTTTTAATCAAACTCTGGTTGCTCGGTTCATTTCTCAGCAACCATCAGTGGACTCCTTCAACCGTTTTATCTTTGAATCATGGGATCTTCATGAACGCGAAACTATTGGTATGCATGATAAGTGCCACAATATGATTCAATTTTCATACCAGGAAGATCTGATCAACACGTGGTCCAGAGATCCTCGTTCCCTTAATGGCCTCTACTTTCACCTGGTCAAATGTTCCTTCGACCTCCACTTGAAGTGTGATTCTCTATCACTTATCTATGGGTATTTTTTCCAGAGCATCCTCTCCCTTTTCAGAACCCCTCTATAATCCGAACGCTAGGTAATTTAGTCGGCCGGTATCTCAGCTCAAACTAGATAACTAGTTCCGTTTGTCACCCTGTCGCCCCCCGAATTTGTGTTGAAGTTAACGTTTCAACAACCCCAGTTGAATGGGTCTGGATCTCGGTATGCAAGGAATTCTGATGGAAACATCATCTAGTGTTTGTTTCTTGGAAATCTTTTTGCTCGGAGTGTTCTCAACTGGGGCAACTGGCTCATTCATGTCGGCGAGGTAGTAAAGGCCCCAACAGGTGAATTGCTCTGGGTGATGGTTCCATACTACTATCTTGTGGGGTATCTTATGATCTAGTATTCCCTCTAAATTTGGATAATATTGGGACAATTAAAGGGAAAAATTTGACTGGGTCTTAGAAGATCTCCTTTGATTCAGTGCTTCTGTGCGATGAGGCTCAGGCTGTCCAGATGCCTTCGAAGTCCCCACTGCCTGAACCTAAAGTCTCATACATATTTGACAGATTGTAATGTGATCTAGGAGATACTTTCCCTCTAGTGTCTATGGTTGTAGTGGCTCTTTATGATGATGAACAGGTCATGAAACCAGTTTTGTAAAGTCTATCCAATAAAGTTGTAGTGATTGGGGATGTTTGTGATGATTTTCCCATAGTTAAGGATCCGCTATGTCCAGTATTGGAGGATCAAATATCTCAATTATAGTACATTGACAGTGGTTTTGAGCATCCAGGTGGTTTGAAAAAAAAATCAGTGAAGGTCTTTAGGTTCAAACAATTCTATGTTGAGAAGGTGAAGTATTAAGGAATGGCCTCTTACCCCCGAAATCGGTTTGATGTGTTGGGAGAAACATAATTCCATGCTTATAGGGATGTACATGAATTAGAGACCTCATAAAAGGATTTGAAGTCCTCCTTAGACTCTTCTTTCAAGTCCCAGGAAAAGAATATGGTGGAGGACTACTTTAGATCCTATTCAAGGAAAGGTAAAATCACTATCATTGACCCTAACAGTTTTGTTAAGTGCACCTGGAGGCTACATTGTAGGAAAGACTATTCATATCTGCCAAACCCTCATGTTACTAGATCCTTATGCAAAAGTAAGGCACTGATGAAGGTGTCCAAAATCTTTGGAAATATCTCTCTGACAATGACAATGATTCCAATTAGCATTTGGTCCCCGAAGAAAATGAGTCTTCGTATACTTCTATTCTCCATAATGGAATGGAATTGAATGAATGTTAGGAGTGGGAAAATATCATTAATGGTAATGTAGAATTTATAGAGAAGTTTTTGGAGGCCAATTCTTCAAAATAGGACATTGGGAGGTTGGTTGAGAGGAGCATAATGTTTACTCTAACCACTAAGTAGGAATCTTCGATCGACAAAAAAATTGGTATCTTGGCTCATGGATTTAAGGGAATGAAGATGTTAGTGGAGGAGCTAATTCAATCTTGGGACAAGATGACAATCTATTTTGAATACCTCCTCAAAGACGAACTAGATGGGTGGGCTACCGCTCCTCAATGGAGTCTTCTAAGAGGTAAAGGATCTATAAGACTTAAATTTCAATTTGAAGATTTGGGCATTTATTATGAGATTGCTTGATGTTTTTTTACTTTATGGTTTCCCACTTTTCCCTCAAAAGTGATTCTTAATAAAAAATATATATATGATGATGATGACGAGAAGGAATACACTGCATGTAATAGCTTAACAAATTTCAAAACTCCCCTTATTATGAGACACCATAGTCACAGTCACTAATGACCAGAATAATGTTGTTATATAATTAGAACTATGTGTGGATTTATTACCATGAATTGAAATACGTAGTTATTCCTATATATCTTATCTTGGTCCTAACCCTAAATTCCACCATGTTCTTATTCATCTATGTATGAGACTCATCATTCGAGTTTGGTTTTTTCCAATGGACTCTATACTACGACATTAATCAAAACAATGTGTGAATTTATTTTAGTTATTTTAGGATATGTAGTGATTCATGGATCCCCTATTCTAAGCCAAGTTTCAAATCCTCTGATATTACATATATTTGATAGGTTCTTGTCAATTCATGTGGTGTTCAAACCACAAAATTTCCTGATATTGACCAAACATACAACATAACATACATGGTATCATGAGCTATTTAGGATAATATATTGGTGAGACATTCCTTCCTTATATGATATTTAGATCCATGTAGGATTCCCCAGTGAGAACAAAAAGTCCCCCCAATTAAGATCTCGATCTGCATGCGGCTTTTCTTTCCATTGAGATCTAAGAGTTAGGGTTATAATACCTAGACTTGTTATCATGTTTCATTGAGACTATGACCAAAATTACCCCATATAAGAACTATAAATTACTTGATTATTGTTATGTCTAGATTCATAGTGATGTTGAGATCTCCTATCCTAGGCCCAACCATAAATTCAATTTAATTTATCCCTCTATCCATACTATTGATTGTGAACTCTAAATTCATTTTGGGTTTTCATCATGGGTTGAACACTAATATAGGGCCATATCATTTTTAGCATCCAAAATCGATTAGTGTGGAACTCTCCTAAATTAAGGTCCTCGTCATATGATCTTAAACTATAGAATATTTATTTTCATGTCAACTAATGTTAAAACACATGACACATGATCAATCTGGTGAAACTATAAATATAATATATCCACCCATTCCACATGCCCTTATTTATATTATGTATAATCTATATGTCTGTAATTTCAACCAACTTATTACCCTTATCCAGGGACATATGTATTGATAAAATATACTCTATATGTAAGATCCCAGTTTTCATATGGTTTTTTATCAAATCTAATTTTGGATTCATTCCCCTACCATGGTATACAAATCAATTCCTAAATATTCTATCTTAGGACTAACCATAAATTCTACTAATATTCAAACACCTCCCAATGTATGGAATTTCAATTAATATTAGGATTTACTCTGTTAGACTCTATGTTGGGATGGATCATATTTTTTATTATGACTACATAACACATGATTCTTATTACCTCAGGACAAATAATGATATTGAAACCACATATGTTAGACCCAGAAAAAAATCACTAAACATCTACATTCCATTTAATCATCTATAAACAACCTAATTGTAACACCCCCTCTTCGAGGTATGTTTCATTGTATCCTATTGTTTTAAACATTTTTTTGGGATTTCTGTGGGTTCAGAGTGAATGGGTGAGATTCTTGGGAAGTTTTTGAGTTTTTTACCTTTTCTAGGTCCACCACAGGTAGTAACATTCCATGGTGGTGGGTGATTTGTGCTGGGTGTGTCACAATACTACCCCAGCAGACCAAAATACCATATTAAAGGGTGTGGTAGAGGTCCGGGTTCCCTAGGTGTCTCACTATGGACCATGGATATTGAGACCTCACCATGATATTATCCAGGTTGTGGTGAGCCTAAAACGTCTTGGGGTTACGCACCATGGCATGTTGACCGTTCATTTCATGCCTCCAACATATCCATTGTTCGATGGTAACATGATCGTTTATGCTCCACCAGGAAAGGGGACTTCCAAACCGATTTTTGAAATAGCCCATTCACATCCCTATTTTGGGGGAAACATATTATATCAATAGTGGATCTTTAGGGATGTTTTTTAAACATGTCTATGAGAATAAACCATCACTTATAACCCTTGTACATCCTCCATTTCTATGTGTTTTATATTTGGAATTTTAATTTTATATTTGGGATACTTCCCACAGGTTTCTTAGTGAGCTTTGGAGAGATCAAATATTAGTGTTATAGTGCTTTCTTCCCTCAATTTCTTATGCGGAAAAATTGATTTCACGAGGTATATTAATTATATATCACTCCATTTATTCTAGAATTGGAAGGCATAGATTTTTTAACATTATCGATTTGATATTAAAGAGAAAAATATTGTTTTTTTATTTGAAACTCCAAATTTTTTTAGTAAGTCATGTTCATTTTTTGTTAAATGGTTTGTGAGTCAAAGATTTTTTTTGAACCTTGTGAATTTCTTATTTTTAATGGTTGTAGAATAAAGTTGGTATTTTAATAATTTTTTAAAATTAATAATTTTTTTATTTTGATAAAAATAATTTTGGAATATAATATTTGAATTCATGGTGGAGTGTGTTTATATTGCATTATATGAGACCTTATTGGTCCTGAATTTTTTCTTGATGATGACAAGAATGTCATACAGGATTTATCACCTTATGATGCTTAGTGAAGGAAGGATCACTAGTTATGAGTGTTTTAATTTCCATTAAACATGAATGTTTTAGGGAGAGAGAGAGAAAAAATTAATGAGTATTCCATGTGAAAATAAATAATGAAAAAATTGATTTAGTTTAATTATTGTTTCTTCAAATATTTTTCTTAAACTATTTTTGTGGTATGCTATTTTATTATCGTCACCCTATTTTTAATATAAACTATGAGATAATTTTTTTTATACTAATGACGTGTGTTGTTATGTACCATGAGTAAATCCTTCTGGGTATGATTACTCACCCAAAAAATATTCACATTGTAGTGGATACAGATGTTATTCCTCATGACACTAGTAAAATAAATGTCTCATACTTCTCTAACAGATAATCCTAATGCTAGTTCCTTAGGATGGATTTGGATCTTCAAATTTCCATTTTGGAGTTATTGTATTGATTCCACAATGGTGTAGGTTCGTTGAGACACTCCATTGTTTTTTTGAGTCTGGCCTTATACATTTTCATTGGTACTCAGATATTGTTTTTCATTGGGTTTTTATTTGAGTGGTATTATTTATACTCATGAATCATATAATTTTTAGGTGAATTTATATTTTTTCATGATAGGTTGTGTTGTTTAAGAAGTAAAAATCATTCACTAATTTCTAAATAATACTTTGAAATTTTTTATCAACAATTTTTCATGAGGATTTCAAATAATGCTAGTATCACCTATGAAATGGACCAAGTCAATAGGTTAAGGTTGGGATGTTACACTAATGGTGAATATTTTAGGAAATATACATTTCCATTATCATTTGGATGTTCATTTTTACAATATGTAACACTTCATTCTTCCTTTATTTTGAATTTCCAGTGAACATTAATGGATATCCACGGTGAATGTATTTGGATCTAAGAGACACTTATATTTTGATTTGAAAATACACCCACAATACAGATATTTATAAACTCTCCCTATATGGCATTTCGATCAGAGTCATGCATTTTTCGAATGGATAAAGTCTTACAATCCCTGTATTCATTTGAAGATATTGAATTTTAACCCATCATGGAATATGACCATTGATCATCGACACTATATTTTTTCCATCTCACATTCTTGATTCAAAAACCTCAGGCCATGATTTACATTATCATTATTCCCCGTTCAATACTGTTTAGAAACTTTTAGATATTGATCCTCATATGCGTTGTCATATCATATCTCCTGATATGGTAGTTTGAGAAACAAACCCTTGAAATACTTTTCATACTTTATGAGGTGTTCTATATTATCATTGGGAACCTTATTCACATCAGGTTTCACCTTTCCCTTTCTATATAGACCACCTTACCTTTTGATCAAATCTCTGTGAACTTAAATCGCAATAATTTTTTTGTCCATGAAAAATGACCATAAACTAATTTCACCACCCTTGAATATATGGAACATAGTGGTTTCATGCTCCCATTCATGCCAGGTCAATATTTCCCTCATCAATTGAAGCACTTCCTCACTATTAGTCAAATATGTATGACCTAAAACTCTCAGTATTATTTTTTAGCTATATAAACTTAACAGTTCATCCCTTAATGGTCTTAATTGCTTGAAATTTAAACTGAAAATGAAATATAAAAGAAACATGTTAGTCTAAAAACCCGTAAATTGAACCATTAGCTCAATTCATGGCTCTACTCAGAAAGGCATCTATTTTCATGACTTCAAAAAATATTTAAATGAAAAGAAAGAATGAGACATAAATATTATGGGTCCCACCATATGGTCATAAAAAAATTCAACCTACACTCACTGGAACCACTGATCCTTGAAAGAGTTAGAGTAGACCCTATCATTTTTCTACATACACATACGTTCTAGAAGATTCACATCATGTAACTTTACATTGACAATGTGTTTAATACATGATGGTGTAACCCTCAGGGTGTTTTAACCCTTATTGAGTATCCCGTTATCCATAATACTAGTTCACTCCTTATGTGTTGGAATCCTCACAAACATTTCATGGCTATTGTTAAGGAGTGTATTCAACTTTAATGGATACCTATATCCATATATTCATCCATGCCCATAATATGTATTTTCATAAGTTCTCTTAATATGTCCAACAAACCATTGGTATATAGTCATCCCATGTAGAATGGACATATATTTTTATATTCCCACATAACATTAGAGTAGAACCTGCTATTCGACTATAGTGAAAAATCATCCTCAACATACTTATCCCATTCCCTAATTTCTTAATTGATATGTCCTGAGTTATGATTTACATAGTCCAAACCTAGATAATCAAGGGTGTATGAATAAACTATGTGTTAAATAATTCTGCATCTTGTCCATATTCAATAAAATAAATTGATATCATAGTCTTGATCCCATAGTGGTCCTTTCATTGGGACCCTAAATTACATGACATTATGGTTCAAGAACCATAAATATAAATTGGGTGCCCCATATCTGAGATGGTATCTACTTGTAGTGGGACATTTATCACATGATGTTATTTTATTTACCTTAATGTGTAGGTTTTATTATATTTTGGTCTAGGTTTTATGACCTTAAACACATGCTACATTGTTCTGACATGCACAACCTTAAAATCTCTATGTAAAATACATAAAACATATCATGTTGAAATGCCTAAGAATATTTCAAGTCCCAGCTCTCTAATAGTCCCCCATCCATGCATTACTAAAAATATTGGGATAAAAAGGAAGATATGAAAATATTGTGGGGTCCAAGATATAACCTTGGAAAAAGCCAATCATTACTGATTGGGTCTTTTGACCTAAGAAAAAATGTAGCACACTTTTTTCTTTCCTATATATTTGGTAATATCACCCCTACAAAATTTTTGAGGGTGATTTTTTGGGGTGCTCAATCACCCATCAATATTGGAATCATCATTCCAAAAAAACCCTTTGTGATATTTATTATATTGAGCCACTTATACCCAACATTCAAATTGACCAACTTGGTTTGTTATGATAGTACATATGCTAGTATATTATGAAATACTATACTCATATGAGAGAACATGTCCAGTGGGAAAACACATCTCATATCTAAGTGAGATCACCTTATTTTACCGTGAGGGGAATATATCACCATACATGACATACCTATATCTATATATGTGAACACACTTGAGAGGATTCAATATAAAACAACCCTTTATCTCTAAAAAACCCCCCAATGTATGGTGATAGTACATATGTCACTATATTCAAACAACCCATACCTGTCCAAAGTCACATGTATAGTGGATCATTTATTTCTCTATGTTCCATGATTAGACTCAAAAATTCAGAAATCCTGATTTACTTGGTTTATTTACATACAATGCTCAGGAAATTTTACTCTTTTTTTATTTTGATCGTAAGCTTTAATTTTTATTGATTATTTGGTGGTTCAGTTAAATTTTTTGTGGTTTTTAATTTTTAATATATAATTATGTATAATTCATCTTTATCTATTTCTTGTTTTCTTCAATTTTAGTCAGTATCTAATTTTTAGTTGTCTTTACCTGATGTAATATTTGTGTCAGATTATTTCAGTATACATCATGAAATGTTGAATAATATTATGATTGTATACTAATTATTTTTTTTATTTTTAGGTTAATATATTGTGATAATTTCACAATTATGATGCACCTTATACTAGAATCACCTACTTCCAAATGGTCTTTAAATAATTTTGATTTTCTTAATTCCTTGAAATAGAATTTCTTTATAACTATTACCAACTATTTTTTAAATTATTTTTTTTTAATTTTGATCATCTATATTTATATCTTTGATTCATATAAGGTTGATTACAATATACACCACAAAATACAATGCAGATAAGAAAACTACTGTATTGACACAGGCCCGGGGACTTGACCCACTGACCTTCCCCACTCACCAAACTCATTCCATCCCACCATCAACAGTGGGGAATATATTGTTGTTTTATAACTACTTTATCAAATATTTTATCAGTAGTTAAAAAAATATCTCATGGTTTCATTTCATGTTTATTATTTACCACAAGAGCAACGAAACTCGTCGTCTCCAGTGATCTAAGCCCTGGTATGATCTGAAGATATCACATGGATTAAAAAAAATAGAAAATGAAAGGAGTATATCATTATAATTTTAAGTTTAGACATCTAAATAATGTCTTTGGTGAGAATTTCTTGAAGAATCTAATGTTTGACACCTCTACATTGTCTGTGCACACTTCCTACATCAATTTGTACTCTATTCATTGGATTTTGGGTTCAACTATGGGATTCCAATGATCTCTTTGTCACCGCGACAATCACCATGATCTTTATTCATAGATTCAAGAAGAAAAACATGGGTTGTTTGATTAGATTGAGAGATTCTGTCTCTAAGATTCAGGAGAATAGATAAGCTCTCAATTATGACTTAGTTAATAGTCTAATGTAAATTGCTTCTCTTAGAATTATATAGTGGAAATTCAAAATACTCAGTTAGGGTTCCTTAGCCCTAACATATTTAACATCCACTAAATAGGTAAATAATAATTAATTATGTTGAACTATATACATCATAAATAATATTAATATTTTATCACATGCCTCTTTAATATATTAAATATATTACGTGATAAACTCGAGTAATACACATGACTCGTAATTCCCAAAAATATTAAACAAACCTAGAATATTAAAATAATATACTTTCAAATAATATTAATACTTGTATTTAGTCTAATAAATATAAATACATTTAATAAATAAATTCAACCCAACTATTGTCTTCTTGAATAATATTGTTTTTTATTTATAAGTGATCTATAAATCATGGACAACTCTCAAACCCTGGGATGGGGCCCACCATAACCAGTATACCTATTCAATTTAATAGGGGAGATTCTTGAATATTCTATTGTGTGTGACCCTATAGACCCTTATCTCGATAGCAATAAATATCATTTATAGACTAAGAGAAGAATAAAGTAACCCATCATGGCCCTTAAAGAGTTATGGAATAGTCATAGTAATGAAAACCAACCTACAATCAAACACTATGTAATATTTTTTGTTTGCTTTAAATATCTCATTAAGTATGACATACAATTGTCTCATCATCCCATATTTCATTATTTTTTTATCTATCTAGATGGATTTACCCCCAAATTCCATTGCCATGGATTTATGAAGGTACTTCCATCCTAATCATCCTGGTTCAAGATATCACTTCTTGAAATTAAAAGAAAAAAATTATATCTTGATCATTCAATCAATGTCATATAATTAATAACATACCAAACACTAACTAACTCTCCATGATTTCATTTTCATGGTTTTTTTTATCAAAGTACATGATCAAATGGAAAAAATTGATAATGGTCTCATTTTAGGATACCAATACACATGATCATAGAGAGGAACCACCAATGACACCTGAATCATGTGGTGTTCCAATTGGGTGGTTTTATCCCATGATCTAAACTACTAGATATCACAATTTGTGAACTTCATGAGAATAATTATCAATGATTATGATCCCCCAACACCTAATTGTCCAACATCAACTATTTACAGTCAGTATGATGTATCTATACCATAGGACATATATTTATTATTAATGTCATAGTATCTCAAGGTTTCAATTATAGGTTGGGGTCTGGTATAACCTTTTTATATGAAAAATAATACAGGGACATTAATATTACATTGTGGACCCATAAATGTCTACACTAAAATAGTAAGTAAAGAACACGCATATGTTACTGTATACCTGAAATGGTAATAAAAATTTACTGATAAAGTTTTCACAGTTAATCCAATTTTACAACACTACCACTTACACTAGATCAAACTTTCCAACCAAACTTTCTTTTATATCACATGATTGACATCATGTTTCTACTTAGTCATGTAATTATATACTGCTACTTCCACACCTCTACTACATGGAAATTCTGCTATGAGTGATCACACCTACATGTGTAAAACTCCTCTGGATAAGTAAACCTCAACTGTATTCCATTTTTTTCCAAAATCAAAAATTGACATCATGGATAGTAGTAGAATCATAATTTACACTATAATAATACTTTACTAGATATTTGTTGATCCAAGAATTGTAACAAATCATTTTTTATATTATACTTCTTCTCATTTTCCTAAAAAATCCACAACTCAATAGGTAGGTGTAGATATGGATACCATTGTCTTGAATGAGCTTTAATTTTACATTATCTTAGCCTAACTACAATAATAGATCACATTTACCTTAAAGGAAAACTAGTTTGTATGCCCTTATAACTAATATCCTTTTTTATCCATACACTAGGTGCATATCATTTTTACTTTCTCAAGTAAAATCAGATAGTTATAACTGCTTCTCTTGCGGTTCTCCTAAATATATCTGATATTTACCTACTATAAAGTATACTTGGAAATATCAAATCTCATAAATGTATTGGAATATGTGATTTATCAATAAAATTCATGCATGGAATTCGACTCACCACATTAATCTCCCCCATTCCCTTTCATGTCTTATTGTAGATATTTATGTCACATTACATTGTTCAAAAATTCCCTCTCAAATTATTTCAACTTGTATTTTTGAATACCCTATCAATATTTGTATGATTTACTAGGTCTATGAAACCATAAGATCAACCTCAATTGAGTGTATTCCATACAACATAGGTTTCTACATTAAATGAATATATGGAGTAATCTTTCATTATGGTGCTAACAACTTATAATACCAATACTTGTTTTCCATATTATTTTAAACATTTTGAAAAATGGAACTCCCACTAACCTCTGGCAGAAAAATGGAAAAGATTTATTCTAAATTAATATTCTATGACCTTGTTTCTTACTTTAATAATGAAATGGGTTGAGTAATTTTCACCCCTTATTTACATTCTATAATGTCATCATCCCTTTCTGGTTGTGTTGTATTGAAACCATCTAGGATTGTTGGTCTTGACATCAAACGAACAATAAAATGACTATAGAAATTAGCTTTGATGAGTAAAAATCTAATGGATTTAGGAAAAATAACTTGGTTTTACCAATCATGTGTTATTGGTATCATGCTTCTATAATCTATGTATCATATCACTTGAATACCCATCATAGTATTAAAAAAAATACTCATATACTTTGATACATGGAATCTATTATTAAATTTCAATTGATCTTGTTGATTTTAAATAATTTTTATGTACTTCTACTTGTAGGAAATATCATTCCCAATAAATATTGTATCACCTAGCACAAGGAATATAAAACCCCCACCATGTTTTCATCCTTCCTATGTAGCATGTGTCTCTGAAACATTACTTTTCCACATGCTCTTATAGAACATGTTCTTATATCATCTATTTTAGAATCTCTAGCATTGACCTATCTGAAGTCAATCTTTCTCCCACTATCTCAAATAGAGATATAGACCCTTCTATTGAAATGTATTCAATCACTTGACTATCTTATTTCTTTCATAGTGTTTTATGTAATATATGAATAAACTTTGAATATTATTACTATAGATGCACATTTTGTTTTCCCTTGACTTAAGTTTATTTATATCCAAAATATACTCTTTACATATAAAAATGCATTCTTATGAAAATGGATGTCTATCATACTAGAACTCAAATGATATGTGCTATTCTTTATAGTTTGCAGATGGTTATGGGATATTATTTCTATTTTTAAATAATCTCAAGAAAAATATAAGTATTTATAATCCAAAAGTTTTAACATTTATGCACATTTTACTTACATCATAACTCTAATGTATATAATGAAATTTCCATATAACAATTTTTCCATGCTAAATTTTATAGATTGATGTTAACATGAAATAATCAACATTGATCCTCCTTTTTAGCATCATATACCAAATTTGGATAAGGTAATGTGAGTATATTATTTACTACTTTCTAGATTATATTGATCGATGAATGCTTGGTCATGATATTCTTTAGCACACTATCCCAAAGTGTCTCATATCTAATGACCATGAGTATAACTTAACTTTTTCATTCGATAAGAACATAAAGGAATAATATGAAGTATAGTAAAATACCTCTAGCTTACCGTTGGAATAGTTCACACTCTCTAGATGAACAAATTCTGAAATAGTTTTTGCATTGCTTTATTTATAAATGTTTCTTTTTCCAAACTCAATAAGTATATACATCAATAATTCCTAAGGTATTTATTTCCACTATATCTATATAAAAAACTAGTTTTATCCATTTTTACACTTTTATTTTAACTTAAAAAATTATCTTTCCACCACTAGGTATATATGTATTAAATTATATTCCTCATCTATTTCCCATGATTCATGTATTACATAACTACTAGGTGGGTATGAAGTACCATAAAAAACATTTTTTAATAAATATTCTTGTAGAATCCATCACACAATGATATTTCTACAAGAACCATCCGCATGAAAAAGAAACTGTGTGCCTCTCCCCATTGATGTTGGTATCTCCCTTCCTTAACTACTTGGAGAACACACCCTGATTTCTAGTAATGTTTCATGACTTCCTTGGTTCCTGTATTAAGAAAGAAGTATGTATGGACATATTTTATGTAATAGTCAAGGATCATAGATGAATTATTACTTTTTTGATAAATATACCAAAATTATATGATATTTATTTCTTATACTTAAATTTATTTCATTTCCTCTTCAAGTGACCCATCCTGCATCATGAAAAGTAAATAACCACTAGTTGAATCCTCTCCCTCTTTATCATTAGTTTCTGATAAATTCATTTTGATGGTTCCACTAAAATTATACCCACAATCAACCTTTTAACATTCCCTTTCTATTCGTGTACTGTTGCAGTAGCAACACTATAGCAACGACAGACACTGTAGCGGCGGCAGGGTGCTGCAGTAGTGGAAAGTACTGTAGCAATACTATTCACAGAATGGGGTTGAGGCCAAATATTTGGGCCTATGGTCCATGTAATGGGATAAATTCTCACTGGGCCTTCTGGCTATGTAATGGGTCTCCCTCTACCTAGTTAAAAGAGGTCTTTGCTTTGCATTAATAATAAATGAGGCTTCAGCCCCAAAATTTTAAAAAAATCCCTTTATATTGGTTCACCATAAGAATTAATTATTTTAATTTATTTAGATTCATATCTTCTAGGTAACCCAATCCCAAATGAAATTTATGTGGTTTAACGAATGATTCATTCAAAAAATATAAAGGAAAATTGAAAAGCATTATTTATTGGATGATGGAATAAGTTGGACTAAAAGTTCTTGATTTCAATTAAAACCCATTTCTTATATTCCTTCAATGTACATTATAATTCTGAGTAAATGAGGACGAAAATAAGATCCATTGGTCAAATGATACAAAATCAGTTTGATCATTGTCTCATTAATTTCATTCTTCACTTTCTCCTTGAAAACTTTTTGAAGTTGAGGCAACATTGTATATACATCCATGTCCTTATGTTTCACCTACAACTCTATAGAAACTGATGTTACAATTATGATGTAAACCTAAAATTCATCATCCCTGAACTTCTTACAAGCATCTTTCTCATCCTCACTAGCTTCTTATTTAGGCTAATCAGGTAGTGGGGACTCTAGCACTTATAATTTCCTTTTGTATTGTAGTATTATACACAATAGAATATAACACTCATGGAAATTGGTACCGATGAGGACATTATCGTTTTTCCATAATGGATCATTGATTATCTATGATGTTTCATTCTATTTCCTACAAAAATAAAATCTAGCAGATAGGTTATCTCGACATCCAGTTTGACATTAATTATTATTTAAATCATTAAATGTCTTCCACTATTTTATCAAAATCTAGAAACCCACTATTCTATAATTGGAAAACTCTATCACATAAGTATTATAGTGGAAAGGATCTGTGAACCTCCCCTCACAGTCAACAACGTCTGGCTATTCCACCACATGGATAGTTCATGGTAGGTGTTTGACTAGGCAACCACATTAACTCGTAGCTCCTTGATTGGTGGAGTGAAGTCATAGTTTCTCAAATCAAAAATATGATTTACTCTATGATTGACTCTAAAGTTGTATTAATCTTGATTTGGATACTTATTTTCAACCATTATCATTTAATTCAACTCATTCCTCTCATAATAACTCTCCGATAGTAAGTGGTACCCTTAAAATTGTCTAACGAGCACCCTGAACACCTTTTTTTTTTCAAATTCAAATGATGGAAGGTATTTTGTGACTTAATATTTCTTTTAGAGTTTTTATATTTTTCTCAATGAATTTAATTCATTTCAATTAATTTTTTTATAACTTGTTTTTTCTCTCACAAACAAAAATTAATAGGACAACATTCCTTGCTTCATTATGCATTTTTATAGTTTATTATTTTATGTGTTTATCAATGTCATAATAATTCATAAAATAAAAAACAAATTCATAATGGAAATGAATACCAGACTGGTCTTGAGAATATAATATTGGTTGATCCAATTAAACATAATGGATCAACCATGATTATAGGGTATCATACCTGATTCATAGTTTCACACATGATGCTGCTTGTCCCAAACCAGTGTGTCCATTACTTGTCTATATTTCTCCTTCACTTGGCATTGTTTGCATCTTACAATGTGCACTTCATGGTACAAAAATTATCTCACCTAGGGGAGGGGGTATTAGGAGAGCAAACTATAAATAAATAAAATTTATATAATCATGAAAAACCTTATACATATAAATAGATAAAAAACTATGATGCACAGACCATTTTAGTTAATTAGATTCATCACATGAAATTAAATAGTTAAATAAAATAAGGAAGGCATACACATGTTGGAAAAGGATCAATACTGGTAGGTAATAACAAACATATGATAAAAATTTAATTGTATTAAATTTAGTACTAGGGTATTAAAATAAATTAAAATAATTAAATAAATTAAAATAATTTATTTTATTTGATCCCTAATTTTTTTAATTTTAATTACAAAAATTAAAATAACTAATTTTATCGTAAAATTAAATTAATATTTTTTAATATTAAAATAAAAATTTTAAATAAAAATTGATTGAATTTAATTTAAATCAATATAAAAAATAAATAAATAAAATTAATTAATATTGATTATATTAATTTAACCTAATCCCCAAAAACCCCGCCCATGCCTATGCAGATCGAGATGAACCTACAAAGACCCATACCGGGTTGTGAAGTCCTTGTGTAGGGATGTTATGGGCCAAGAAGAACCTCTCATACCATTTCATGTTAGGTGTACCTACCCCAACACAATGTGGGTCAGATATGGTCTATGCAGAGTGGTACTCAGGAGTACCTCACACAGTAGGGTTTGGGGGTTCTTCATTCATTTGGAAAAGTCCTCGACTGGGTGAGTGGGTGGATTGGGATACCAAGGGTGGATGTCAGCTAGATCCATGTCAGGGTCAGCTCATGTGTGATGGTGAGGCTCAGGTGATGGAGTCAATGGATGAGCTCGTCTAGAAAGATGGGCAATGCTAACATGATTGAGCAGAGGTAAACTATGCGGGATGGTGGTCGGATGGTGTATCGATTTATAAGGATCTGGATATATGAATTGGTCTGGATGGCCTAGCTAGGGGGTTGGGTAGCTGCTGGCGGCTATGAGCTACTACTACTCATGGGAAGAGGCACACTGATCGGCTTGCGCTGGAGGTGATGGCCTCGACAATGGAGGGGGGAAATCAATCATGGGGAAGGGGAAGCTCCGAAGAAATATCAACCATAGGTCTATCTGACTTGAGGAGGCACTAAACGGCAGTAGGAAGTTCCTGAACTTTGATGGTCGATTGTTCTAGGAGAGGGTGGAGGGTGGCTCTGGCTCAATGTGTGGATTGGGGGGGGGGGGGCTCGGTGACCACTGGGAAATGAAGGGAGGTTCGACTCAAGGGGGTGTCTTGCAGGGGGAAACCTCTGAGGAGGTCACCCTTGTAATCATATATTTTATATTTTTATTCTTTTTGACTCCAACCTACTTCCCTAGTAGAAAATTAAAGTCTCATCTTCTTTTTTAATAAATTATTTTGTTTGTTGTGTGGATTTATCTACATATGTTGCCTCAGAATTTCCACACCCTACCATTATCATTTCGGTTGTTAAGAACAAAATAAAAGGCTAAATATGTAGATTTTTAATATAAAAATAAAAAAAATTATTATTATTAATTAATATCAATAATACTGGTGGAATCTGGATCCGGTCAAAATGTACTATACCAGAAGAAAACTAGTATTCACCGGAATTCAATGTTACCAACATCTTTGGGTAAAATTTAATATATTCATTCATTAAATTTAATTACCCAAAAACACATACTTTCAATATATAATTTTTTTAGATGGTTGTAACTTTTCCATTGGAACTCATATCATAGCATGATTGAATCCATTGGGACCAAAATTTAACCCTCTACTTAATTTAATGTAAATTCAATTTTCCTTGGATTAGAAAACTCACACGATCTCTTTGATACCAATTGAAGGTATTGGGGCACACAACGGGAGTCAATGGTCTAGGGATTTTAAAAATTTTATCACTAGAGTAGCTGAACATGTCATCTATGGAGATCCAAGCCCTGGTATGGTATGGGGATCTCACATGGATTAAATGAATCATAGAAAACAAAATAATGAGTACCTTGTTCCAATTTAAATCATTCACATTTGATGCAATTCACCAGAAACCACTACATGAAGTATCTAACACTATACCCCTCTAGATCATCCAAACACACTTCATTAATATGTTCATATTCCATTAATCAGATTTTGAGAACTAGCGTGGGGATTCAATAATCTCTTTGACACCGTGACAATCACAACAATCCTCTATCTTTGATCCACGAAGGAAAAATTGGATCATTCTCTATAATTGACCAATTGTTTCTCTAGGATCTTGGAGGAGATAGAATCAATCAATTCTGATTGAATGTATTGTCCAATGGAAAGTGCTTCTCTCTTAAATATATTTTTTAAATCCAAAATACTCGATTAGGGTTCGCAGGACTTTTTATATTTAAAAAACCCTAAATAAGTGATAAATAAGTAATTATGATGAACTATATATATCATAAATATTATTTATATTTTATCACATACCCATAATATATATTTAATATATTACGTGATAAAATTGTGTCATTTACTTGACTCATGATTTCCAATAATATTAAATGAACCTGGAATGTTAAAAATATATTTATTCATGTAATATTAATCATTGTATTTACTTTAATACCTTTAAATAAATTTATCAAATAAATTAAACCAAATTATTATTTACTTGAATAATAATTAATTAATTAATTTATCATTGGTCAATAAAACTTTGACAACTCTCAGACCCTGTGGTTGGACCCACCATGTCCAATATAACTATTCACGAGAATAGGATAGATTCTTGAATAAATGGTTGTGTGTCACACTCTCATACCTTATCTCGATAGTAGTGAATACCATACACCATGAAAATAATATAGTAACACATCATGGACCCAAAAGAGATATGTAATAGTCCGAGCACTAGCAGTCAACCTTCGAACACACATAGTGTAATAAAATCTCTTTGTCTTTAGATATCTCATAATTTAGGATGCACACATGTGTTATCATCCTTTCATTCTTTTTTATATGTTGATACATTTGGATAAATTTACCCTTGACTAACATGGACTTTCATTTATGAAGGTACTACCATTCTGATCAACCAGGCCCCAAATATAACGTCCTTAACTACAAAGTGAGAAATTCTCTCTTGATCACTCAATCAATGACATGCCATCAATGATTCTCCCTACACAATAAACCTTACAACTATTTCATTATCATGATATTTGTTGCATTAATAACTACGATAAAATTACACAAATTGATAATGATATCTTGTCAGGAGACCAAAACACATGTTCATAGATAGGAATAATCAATGACACGAAAAACATGTGGTGTTCCTATGGTCAGGTCCATCCTCAAGATATTATCTAATATAGATCACCCGGACTGAATTCATTAGAATAATTGTCAATGATTTTGAGCCCCCAGCACTTGATAGTCAAAAATAAACTCTTTCTAGTCAGTATGGTGTATCTAGACCGTAGGACATATATTTATGATTAATGTCATAGTATCTCAAGGTTCTCATTATATCTTGGTACCTTCTATAACATTTTGATATGAAAAATAATCTATGGAAATTACCATTAAATAATGATAGAAGAAATGTATACCCAAAAACATTAAGTATACAACACACATATTTTACTGTATTTATGAAATGGTAATTGAAAAAAACTGATCAATATGGGTATAGGGTAACAACTTTTACTACAGTATGACGGTTTTTGGTTTTTCATATATAGTATAAGGGAGAACTTATAATGCAATTATGGGTTTTATGGTATAAGTGGGTTGTGTCTTGTGTTATATTTTATATGGACTTTTCATCAAAAACCATGATTTTACAATATATATCAATTATTTAAAAAATAGTTGAGGAGATGGGCTTTTTTGCAAAAGATAAAATTGAACACATTTTTAAAGAAAATGAAATATTTACACCATAAATGTTCCATGGGTGGTGGGATTATAATGTTCAGGGTTTTTCAAATTCACCCAAACACTACAGTTTCCTACCAAAACTCCAAGAGTCCAGTGACGATTCTTGAAGATGTTTTAAGAGCCATTAGAAGGGGATTGATCGTAGCCTTCAATTATTTATCCAAGGTGAACTAAGGTGGGTTCTACCTCATCTCTCTAGTGGTTTCTCTCCATTGGGTTTCATTTTTATCCCATTTCTTATTTTCATGTTATGTAACTGGATATCATATGTTCTAATTATGATTATTTTTTGATTTTTAAATGTGTCTTCAGCATAATCTATATGGTAAATAATATTTCCTTACAGGAGAGGTGATCAAAGATCTACAATGTTGATTTTTTCTCATGCAATGAAAATTAACACCTTCTAGGAAGAGTATTTTTTTATTATCTTATTTATTTACATGAAATCATAAAATTATAGTTTTTATCCCATAAGATGGAAATGAAATTAAAAAAATAAAAATGAACTAGGTTAATAAATAACTGGTTAGATATCTCATGTTTTATATGTTTGATATGTTGATAAATATCTTCTATTTGACTATCTAGATTGTTTTATTTCTGGGATATATTTTTTTAGAATGTTGCCATGATTGGTTTATCACATTGAAATTGATTAAAATTGTAAAAAAATGTAACGATATAATTAGTTTATTAGTTGGATTAATAATTAATGTGGAGGCATGTTGTAAATATAATGATTTTGTAAGTTGATGATAAGCCAAATTTATGAAATTTGGATGTTTTATTTAATATGATCTACCTTGCGAAAATAGAACTGATAAAGAATGTAAATCATGTAAATTCATATTTTTGATGATAATAAAAATGAATATTAATTGATAATGAAACCTCTATGAGTTTGTTGAAACTGGAATTAATGCTAAGATCATGTTGAAATTTTGATATATTTTTATATCCGATAGATTAGGTTGACCGTAGTTGGAACCTGTTAATAATGAGATTGTTAATTCAAGATGGAATAACAAATAATTTTTTTATAAAGATAATTATTTGGGGTTTTAGGTTCCCATTTTCATAAAGTCTAAATTCATTGTGTTGAGATTCATGAGAGATTGTTTTCATGTAAAGGATAAATGAATTGTTTGAGGACCATGTTTCCTAGTTGATTTTTATTGTTACTATGATTCCTTATGATTTTTTCTAGATACATACCTTATGACGTGCTTTTGATAAGAGCCTTCTGATGTGAGGCTGGGATGGTTGAGTCTGAGATTGATAATGTGGTATGGGATAGGGAGTCCAGGATGATGTTATAACAGTTGATTCCAATGATGGTGCGATGCATTCAGTTATGCATGATGGTGTCAAAGATGACCCCAATGATGATGGAACAGGTTTAAGTTGATCTTACTTGTTAATGTGATAATGTTGGATGTTTTCTAGATATGAATCATTTTAATGGATGATGGTCCGGTTTTTTGTTTATCCACATTATTTTACCCACAACTTGAGGCCTCTATATGTGCTTGGTTGAATGTTTTCACTTTATTTTAGAATAGGATGTTTACCTATAGTAACCTTAATTATGGATTTTTAACATTGATTAATAAATGTTTATCCCATGGGGTTGGCTGACACTATAATTAAAAACATATGATCCTGAAAAACTATGAACTCTTTTTGGATTGTTCATGGAGGGCATGGAAATTACTCTAATGATTAATTTAATGTAATGTTGAATAATGTTAATGGTTAATTAATGGTTAGTGAATTAACTAATGAAATGAAAAATTAAAAAAATTAAGTAATTTAATTTCTCTCATTAAAGTTGTGTACATAAAGGATATCTAGTCCCAAGAAGTGAAAGTCCAGTTTCTGAGTGACGATAACTATAGTTGATCATAGGATTAGGTTATGACAATAGAGTGGTTGTGAGATATATTATATCCTATATATCCTATGATTTAATATGCTACCCTACCCCTATAGATTAGGGTTACTGACACTTAGAGGACACTGGGAGGGTGTTTTTTCCAATATCTCGATGGGTTAATGGATGTCTGACTACCCCCTAGAGCCCTAATCTCTTATCTTGGTAGTTTTGTGATGGTATTCATGGAGGTTAGTTTCCCTATATATATGTGTGTAAAGGGTTGTGGTGGATTTTGTTTATTTCCCACATATTAATATATGGATATATTATACAAAGTATTGTTATAGGTATGATGTATATAGGATGTGATGTCTTGAGGTACCTGACGTGATGTTTGGAAAGTGATGACTTGAGGTATGATACACATCATACAAGCTATGGTGGATCCTATAAACTACTTGATTACTATATGGATATGTTATATGGGATTATGTTATGAAGATGGAAAATGTTCTAATACATATCCCAATTGTCTACCGGTTGGATTTATTTTGGAGAGAGAGGACTGAGGATTTGTGATAATATGGAAGATAGAAAAACTAGTAGGGAAAGAGCAGGGTTTCCTTGATGTTTCATTACCATATTATATGCTATATTGTATGCAATATTTGGTTAGAGTTAATCATAGTGAGTTTGATAACATATTATTAATTTTAAGGTGATGAGTTAGTTTCAATACTGTTCACTGTGTCTTAGCATGCTTTATTTATCTTCCACACAAGAGACTCCAAGGAGGATCTTACTAAGTATATTTATATGCTCACCCCACTTATATAAGAACTATTTTCAGTTCACCAGAAGACGATTGGAGATCTGTTTGGATATTACTAGTTGGAGTTGTTTTGGCTTCATGGTCACTTCCGAGTGTACTTTTTTGGTATTAGTATTTTTCTTTTTCAGTTGTTTTAGTACTATATAAAATTTCATGTATACACATGGTATTCTTTTAATTTACCTGTGTAAGTGTTGTTTTGTGTATCCATCTTATCTTTCACTATTCCGGGCATTCTTTTAGAGGGTAATGTCTCCCATATATAGGATTATTATACCTTCAGAGCTAATCGGAAACCTGATGCCTACTAGTGGAAGGACTCAAGTGATCAAAATCCCCCTTCTCTCATTACCAAATAATGAGGGATACTCTTTTGGGGAGGGGATCATAATAGAGTGCAATCTGATGGAGGTTGAATAATAGGATGCATTTTAGAGTTAGGAACATGTGGTATTTCATGGGTTGGTATGGAAACAATTTCATCTATGATTATTAAGAGATGTAAATGTGGGAGATCGTCTAATACATTGGTATTTAGGGCCTGATATGATCTGATATGCGAACCTTTAAGTTTATTAATCCAACTAAATTAGGTGATGCATGTTTTTGGGTAGAAACCTAGGATAGGATCGTGAATCATTATTATTTGTCCATGTGTTTCAAATGGATATAACTTGGGATAGGTTTAGCCTTAAATAAAATAAAGTAATGAATTAGTTAATTAACTTAATGTATTCCATATGCCATCTTTATGAGAATAACCATATGTACTTTTGGTAGGCATGGCCCCAAGTCGACATCCTCTTCAGTTTCAAGAAGAAGATATTTAGAAGGATGTGCCAAAATATCACCATAGAATGGAGATTGATGATGACAATACTTGGAGGAGGACACTCTAAGAGTTTCAGAACCAGAATCTATATAAGTAAAATTGATCAGATTTAGATTCTGTAAAAAAAATGTGTTATTTGAGGTTGAGATATTTTTCAATTCAACTAGTGCTCAGAAGGAGAACTGGGTTTCATTGGTTGTTATGATGTTGTGTTAGAAAGTGAGGCTGTAGTGGATCTTATTCCTCAGATATTTCAATGAGTCAATGGTCTCATGGGATATGTTCTAAAATAAGTTTCTAGAAGAGTTTATTTCTTCAACCATGAAGGCAACCAATCTCCAAGAGCTTCTTACCCTTCGTCTAGGGAGTTTAATTGTGTGAGAGTTTGAGATCTATTTTAAGACCATTCTGTGTCATGATTCAGAACTATTTTCAGATATGGAGTCTAGGATGAGGTATTTTGAGGGGGCTTGGTGTCCATATATCCAACATTAGGTCAACCCATTTATCTCATTGACTTATCTTGTGGTGTTAGTGAGAGAAAGGGTTGTTTAAATGAATTTGGACTGAACCGAATCATCATGAGAGTGTAGTCATTAGAATTTATCTCAACAAAGAGTTATGGTTTGGGGTTCTTATTAGCATGGATAGATAAGTTTTCAATCGGTTGAGGGAATATCCCATCCCTCATCATCTAATTTTTCTAGGGGTGGAGGCTCTTAGACCGATGTCATATGATGATTTGTGTATTTTTTATAGAGGTTGATTCCATCATTAGTGAGAGTTTCCACCCTTTGTTATTAGTTAGTGTGTGATGGGTGTTCCACATCATGTTCCTCCATTGACTTAGTTTCATCTGAGGAAATAGTAGCAGGGAGTACTAGATTAAGAAATGTAGAGAGTAGATGGGGTAGGAAAAGGATTGACCAGAGATATTCCTCATATTAATAGAGTATAGAATGACCATGTAGGTTGTCATTAGTAGGGTTAGAGAGGATGTGGAGAAATTAATTTTTATATTTATAATTTTTCATTTCCATATTCGAGCAAGCTAGATGTCGTTCAAAGTACCATTTTTTTATTTTCTACATGGTTTCATGCTTTATTTGATTGGGGAGACATACACTCCTTCATATAACCTAACCTTTTCCATTATATGGGGCAAGATTCTGAAAGGAATCAAGTTCCCTTAGAATTGACTACACCAGTTGGAGGCAGATTTGACTTATATGAGATATGTATAGACAATGACCTAGTGTTGGGGAAGCACTGCTCCTAGGAAGACTTCCTATGTTTTTGGGAAAAACCATATGACATAATTCTCAAAATGTGTTGGATATATTCGATATAGGATATTGTGGATTACTTCAAGAGACAATTTAAATTCTATGATGTTGATAGAGAGTTGACAATGTTTGTTGGTAATAAATACCCTTTCCTAGGTCAGCTGTGTGTTTCATCATTATCATCCTTGATAGTCGAGCTAATGTTGAACTCATTAAAGGTTCAACATTTTTTTTCCTAGGGTTGTATAAGAGTGACCTGATGTATTTTCTTATAAGGTTGTATAATTACCCCTTAATGGGATATTGAGTTTGGGATAGATATTTAACTAGCCATGTCTTCTATATCGATGTCTTTGTATAGGACAATTCTTTATGAGTTTTGACATCTGTGTATATAGCTTGATGATCTATTACAGTGATGTTTTGTTCTACCGATTGTGTCCCCTTGAGGTACACCAATTTTTTTCATGAATAAGTTCAATATAATTTTGGGCCTTTGTATTAATTATCATTGCTTAAACTATGTGAAAATGAACAAATATTATCCTTATGAAAGGATTAATGATTTATTAAATAAACAGAAATGACCAAGTTCGTTTGTGAAGATTGATCTGTGGTCATGATAACACTAGATATTAGTAAAAGGATGAGGATATTTTAAAAACTGCTTTCTGATGTCATCACTATCATCAAAATTTCTTTATAATGATGTTTTTGTGACTAATTATCTAGTCGTGTTCAAGGGGTTGATGAATAAAGGGTTCAGGGAGTTCTTGGATTAGTTTTAGTGGATTTTATTGATGAAATCATTTTGTATTTCACATTTTCATAGGATCAAGCTGAGAAAATATGTTCTATTTTTTGAGTTATTCTTCATTAATATCTATTCATGATGTTTTCTATGTGTATGTTTTGGTCTGGTGAAGTTCATTTCTATGGGCATGTCATGACTCAATAATGAGTATCAATGGATCATTTAAAGATATAGGTAGTTGTTTCTTGGGACCCCCTAAGACTATGGTGAAGGTAAGAAACTTCCATGGTCTTTCAGGCTATTATAAGAGG
Organism: Viscum album; assembly: GCA_963277665.1. Classification (NCBI taxonomy): domain Eukaryota; kingdom Viridiplantae; phylum Streptophyta; class Magnoliopsida; order Santalales; family Viscaceae; genus Viscum; species Viscum album. Next base: position 539,296,205 of record OY728142.1, on the reverse strand, counting down.
TACATAACCAATTTTTCTTGGTTTTATAATCCTCTAAATGTTTTGACATAGAAGGATCAGACATTCAAGTGTACAGACTAGTGTCAAGAATCTTTTGAGTACCAATGTAGAAGTTGGTCAGCAATCCAATCCTTTATTTTCCAATAGAGGGAGTTCAGCTTATGTTTTACTCTGACATTTCTTGTTCTTGATTGGGTAGTATTCTGATGAATTAGAGATCAATTTTTTCTTATAGGTCTTAGTAGTTATATCTCCATGAGTGAAATTATTTCACCCATGATATTGAGTTGGTAGTAATTGTGTTTTCCTTGAATTTTGATGATATTACCACATCAAAATGTGTTTTATTTATTTTTATGGATCATAAGAGTCTAAGGTATGTCTTCATCCAGAGTGACCTGAACATTCTCGAATTCTAATGGATGTAATTCATGAAATATTACGACTTTAATATTTAATATATTCTAGGAAAGGTAAATGTTGTATATGATGAACTAATATAAAAGTCAATTGGTTATGAAATTCAGGACTCTAGATATCTCTAGAGAGTGATAGAATAACTCTTAGTGATTTATCTTGATATGGGATAGTTTTTATGTAGATCTTGTCTTTTCCATATAAAAATACAATATTCTTTGGTGCAGCAGGTGGAGGAGTACCAACGAGGGGATTATGAGGAGGAGGTCTAGTGGGACTGAATTATTTTTTGATATTCCCATGATGGTTGGTCTGAGGATCAACATCACCTGATGTTATTCTTGGGGAGTATTTTATTCCCTTTATCAATGCATGATATGGTTCATCATGAGTTACATAGTTCACCCATGGAAGTAAATCCGAGAATGAAAAATTTATAATGATATTTCAGAGTCTTTTATGGTGGCATGGAATGAAGCATGTAATTTACAGGTTTGTGTCACAATGTTTGGTCTACTAGTAGGTGATGTTTGAGCAATATGTTCCTAGTGGTTTACTCCAGCCATTAAATATTCCCCAGTGGAAGTGAGAGGACATATCGAAGAACTTCTTTATCAATTTACTTTGTGTTTGGGGAGTATATGATGATATATGTGTGTTAGTTGATCATATGATGAAATCATCCAACTTTATAGTGTTTTGGGAGTTGAGATCAATGAAGGTTTTGTCGATGCAATATCTGGAGGTGGTGGTGAGACTCTATGGAGTCTTGATAAAAATAATATCTGATTGAGATCCTTTTTTACCACTAGGGTGGGGAGAGGTCTATATCATGATTTTGCCTCTTAGTTATTCCTTATCATTTCTTCTCATCCATATCAATATGGTCAGACAATGAAAATCATCATGAATCTTGAAGACATTTTTCATTCTTGTGTCAGAGATTTTAGATTTTTGTGGATTAGGAACCTTCCATTGGTTGATTTTTCATAAAAAAATAGTTTCCACTCCACCATTGGTAGGAAAACATTTAGAGTTTTATAAGGACAACAATATCATTATATATTATGTTAAACTAGGTTTATAGATTCAACCACTCTCAAGATGGAACTAGTACAAAATGCGACAGAGATGGTTTAGGTGATTCAAAAAAGGATGAAAGAAACACATGATCATCATAAATCCTTCACAGATTGTAGGAGGAAACCTATACAGATCCATGTTTGAGATTATGTATTTCTTAAGGAGACTCCTCATAATGGGATGTGATTTTCTTGTTGTAGGAATAAGATTTTTCCTTGGATTGTTGGACCATTCACAGTTTTGTCTCATATTTGAGTCATGGAAAATCGAATAACACATCCCCCATAGATTATTCGAATAAACACTATTTTTAAAGAGTCACAAAAATATTTATTTACCTTCATAAAAACTCTCACATCATCAATTAGGGTGATATTGATGTTGATGAAGGTGAGACCTTAGAGGAGTGGCATGTGGATATCCCTAACTATCAAGAGAAGTGTTGTGTGGGTGTGCTATTCCCTTGGTTCTTGTTTAGCGGTGATATCGTGGTGCAGAGGAGAGTACATGGTAATGTTAGTCACATATATTTTCTCAGTACCTAGATCTATTTATAAACACTTATCTTCTTTTAATGTTAGTTATGGATGTTGAACAATTTCAATTTTACAAGATTATTTTCTATTTTTTCCTTTCTGGTGGTAACTTTTCTCTCATTTGTGTGGTTTCCCCCTAGGGATAGTGTTCAAGAGATGATTTTTTATATTGTGTTATTTTGTTCTTGTTCCTCTGATGAGGTGGTTGGGTTCTTGTGATGGATAGATCCTTTTGAGGTATCACAAGGGGTGGTCATTAGAATGACCCCTTTTTTCCTCCTTAGGGCTAGTTTTGGATTCTGAAGGATGATAATATTTTGATAGGTATATGATGTAGAGACCCTAAGTTTTACGTACATGGACATTACATTAATTTTGCAGAATACTTAGTACATTACAAAAACACACACACAAGGACTGTAATAGTTTAGTGTCTTTGGAAACTCGGAATATAATCTTCTAATCGTGGTGAAAGATCTTCAACATATCCCATAAAGATCTTCCCTTTTTTTCTTACCTAAAACCTTTCTTTATATCCTGGGGAAAAGAAAACATAAAACAGTGAGCTCAAATGCTCAGTAAGGGTAAACAAAAGAAATATCAATCACATCATATTCATAAGAACATAACATTTTTGAAATCTTATCCTGCAAAAGAGATCATAATATCATAACATGGGATAAATCATACTAGTGAAATGTAATCCCAATAATAATAACTTAAAACATGAAACTTTGTGGCATACACACATAATCATAGATAATCATTTATTATTAGTCAAGACTCATTTCCAAGACTATCTTAGTGGACAAAGTCCATATCTGAACCGAGTTCACTCCTCATTTCAGTCCTGTTTCACTGAACCGGTTTAACCTGCCGTTCCAGCCATGTCTATCTCATGAGATATAAAATCTTTACCCAATGAATTGGATAGAGATATAGGTCCCACCCATCTCATAATGATACCATTCTTATGTGTGCCACAAAATCATAAATCATACATCATTGCATAACCCATGTAATAAAAATGGGATTCTTAAACAACATGACATCATAAAACAATTCATATAAGATAAAGGAATTCATAAAAATAATTCCATCACAACATAATCAAATCAATGTAATAATTGGGATAGAAACAGAACCCTATATTATCTTAGATGGAAAATAATTTTGATAAAACACTTGAACTCCATTCTTGAGCAAAATATCCTTTCTACTTCAAAAACATTTTCCTTTCTCAAAATGTCATACAATTTTAAACTAAAAGAAGTTGATTAAAAATAAACATGAAAACTTGTAAAGGAAGATTCTTGGAAATAATGTTTTAAAAATCCATTCATGCCATATAAGTTAAAAAAAACATTCTTCTCGTACTTTTGTCTGAAAAGTCAAAAAGTACCTCGTACGAAAAACGACAATAGATTCATTTCATATCTTTTACTAAAATCTCACCGAAGGGTAAAATTGGATTTAAAAAATTGTAGGTGGATGGAAACAACATTACATATTGAGGAAACATGGATGTGGATGATAAAATACACCTAAGTAAATACCAAAGTATAAACAATCTCAGATAAAATGAGATTGTGATATTTTCCCATACCTTAGATCTGATTTGCTTTGTAAGTGTCCGAAACTCCTGTATAATGATTTAAATAATGTCATTGACTTATTCCAGAATCATAATCATTGTTATGATATTATATATGGTTCACTTATAACTTTATATTACCCGTTCTTTTGTAAATTCCATGTTAAAGAGCGTTTTGGTAAAATCCTTTCATTTGTCGTCCGTGTTTTGACTTGTAATTATTCATATGATTACTTAGATCATGATTAATTAATTCCAGAATATAAAACATGATTTATATATAATATATATTCCGAATATACATATATATAATAGATCAGTAAATGGAAAGAAATACACCGTTCATGGAGACGGTAGGCCGTACGTACGCATGAACGCTGTTTTCGTTTCCTTATTGAGTTGAATGGAATTAAGTAGATAACATACATATATATACAGATAAATCCAGTATTATTATTATGTCATATATTTCATGATTACTTATTATATATACATTATAATCATTCATGAATGGTTAACGTGGAGAATGAATCTCATCCCGTCGTGGAGACGGTAGTCCGTACGTACGCACGGGCGACAATATCATTCTCATGATCGTGGAATTGTATTGGAGTGTATGTATACTATTTCAGAATTAATATAACTTTAAAATAATCATATATAGTTATTATTTACACCATTATACCCATCCAAGTAAGGTGGTGGTGGAAAATAGATTACACCACGACGTGGAGACGGTATTCCGTACGTACGCACGCGCGGTGATTTCGTTTTCCGTAGGATGGATAGATGGTGAAATAGGGTTGTTTAATACTTATAATAACATATAAGTATATTATTGATACTTATGTTATTACTTAATAATTAAACAACCTAAGAAGAAGAAGTGGCAGAAGAAATAAAGTTGAAAGAATCGGTAACGGACATTACCTCTTCTTTGAAGCATCTCTTTGAGACATCCTTTTAGGGCACTAAAATTGGTCTTTGAAGAAAACCAGGACCTCTAGGATGTTTCTAGGGAAGTGTAGAAGAGAATTTGTCAGGGGTTGGCCGATCTTGAAGGCTCAAAGTGGTGTGAGGAAAAGAGAGAGGAGGTGCCCTTTTATAAGGGAGGAGAGCGGCACCTTTGGAAAAACGAAAAAATATTATTTTATTATAATGCCAAATTAGGTTTTAAATAGCTCCAAATTGATTTATTTCAAAGCTAAGGTGGGTAAGGGTCGAAATAATCTCATACAATAGAATTTATACAAGTTTAGGTTCCTATTTTAACCTTATCATTTAGATTTAACATTAAGTTAAATAATTTTACTTTTACCGTGTCTTTTTGTTTTCTTACACTATAATGATAATAAACTTACTATAACAAGACAAACGAAACCAAAGTTGTTTATTATTAATATATATAACCTTATCTAAGTCATTTTGCCCAACATTATATTTTTAGGAATAAAAAAACAATTAATAATATAATATTTGTTTTAAAAACTATTTTATGTCAATTTTGACACTATTTAGTAATTGATTTTTGTGAAAATGATAACAGAATTATTAGTTCAAACCAAGTTCATTAAATCAATAATAACATGTCATATTAACCTGGAAAATTAGTGTAATTCATAAAAAGTCTCAAATTACATTTATTTGGGTATTTTTAACATCAATTATGTCAATAATTCAATAATAAGATAATTACTGCATCATCGTTGTGTCATAAATAAATTAACATATTTAATGTATAAAAATGACAAATAAAATAACATTATGTAGGAAATGTTTTTATCTTTCTAATTAATATTTACAGTCGAATTTATCTTATGTATAACCCCATATTAAAAATGATTTACTTATTAAACTTTGATTTTAACTATTTTTGTAACACCCCAAGATTTCATAGTGTGTTAGTTCTTCAAAATAATTCAATAACTTTCACTACATGCAACACAAAGTTCAAGAACACTATGACTTACCAAACAAGCCGTTCAAAAGAGGTTATGAAAAGTATTAGATAAATTTTAATGTTTATATAATCCTTATAATTTTAGAATCCATATTATGAGTTTCTTAGATATAATGCAAGAACAAATTCATTTTCAGTATTGCACTTTTATCAACTTTAATAGTGAACCCTTTTTAAATACTATATTTTAAACTTTTTGACTAAATGGGGACATCAAAAATTTAAAATGAAACATCCCAAGCTTCTACGGTACGTTTCCCTTCGAATAATCGATAACGTGTGTTGTACGCAACCTCGAGTTCTAACACACACCACAACTAATTAAACTAGCCGTTGTGAATAGTAATACCTACTTTTTGAAATCATATATATTTTATATTTCAAAATGGACTTCATTTTTGGATTCAGAATATCGAAATTAGCCTAGGGTGAAATTTTGGTACTTTTCGGATAACTTTTATATTTTGATGAATAGTGAAAATTACTAAATTTTAATTAAAAACAACCTTTTTAATAAAAATAATTAATATTGATAAATTATTAATTTGAGTGTTTTTAAAGTATATTTAGAATATATTTTTACCATTTAATTTAATTTTTGTCATTGGACATAATTTTACAATTAAACCGAACATAAACAAGTGTCAATCTTTTGATAGTTATTACCTCTTAAAAACACGCTTTTTGTTTTGGACAGCGGGAATTAATTTTAAATTAATTTCTGCCACTTCTGTGTTTTGAATTTAGGAAAATGGATTCCATATTTGGAATCAGGATGTTCAAATTGTGTAAATAGGTAACTTTTATTTTTAGACATTTTGAATTGTTACTGTGGTAAATATTTTATTTACCATGGTTAAAGGGTAAATCCGGTAAATAAGGGTTAAAAAATAATATTATAATAATACAAAATTACCCTAAAACGTGTCCTAACCTTATTGGTGGACACATACCCGACCATGAGCATCCTTGGGTCAATTTGGGGACCCCTTGGAGCCACTTGTATGTGCTAGGGACACATTATATTAATAAAGTTAAAATAAAAATAAAAATGGCATAAGATTACATCTTTTAGAAGAATAATTTTTACATAGGGTTATACATGTTGGATTTTCGATTATAAATATTCATTAGAAAGCTAAAAAGATTTCCTACATGATGATATTTTATTTATAATTTTTAGACATAAAATAAGTTAAATTATTAATGACACAATAATGATGCAATGTTTACCTCATTAATAAATCATTGAAATAAATAATATTATAATGATTAAAATATTATCTAAAACCTGTCCAATTCTTATTGGTTGATGTTATTTAGAATATGAGTCATCTTATCTTCGACCTCAATGATTTTTGGACCATTATAAACCTAATATAATTATATTATAAAGTAATACTTTCACACTTTCCTAAAGAGCCCCTCCTCTCCCTTATAAAAGGAGACCACTTCTACTCATTCCTCACACCTCTCAAGCCACTTGGCTCGTCCAAACTCTGCCCAACTAAGCTACCCACATCCCTCTCCTCCTCCTTGAAGCTTACCCTTAGGAAGAAAGCATTTCAAGAAGTCCTTTGGTTCCAACCAAAGTGAGTTACCTAAATTAAAGGTAACGATTTCTCTTAAATTATTTTCATTTATTTTGCTTCTCCAACCCCCAAACTCTTTTTATTTCCTTTCTTTTTTAACAACACCAGTATCCTCAATATACTAGGATGTTGTTATAAGAAGTATTCAAACTACACATACACACAACTCCATCTAATGGATGATGAACATAATGTTTCTGTGGATGGCAAACTAACGCCTCACGAAACGATGATTGTTCAAATACATCTTACCGCCTCTCATGGTGGCCATTATGATGGAAATGTAATTAAATATGATATTAATGATATATATTTTATATATAAGCTTCTGTAATTCCATTTTATTTCATTCCATTATTCGTTTCATGTTGTATATATATACGATAATTTCATTTGAGGAAGTGCGGACTACCGCCCCCTTAAAATGATATGACTCGTTCATACCACACATGGAACGTATAAAGGATGGTGTTAATGAACTTAAGTAACATATATAAAATATTATATTATACTTTAATAGTAATATACCTATGTATCATTTGGATTCGATTCTTTTAAAATAAAAATTAAATGGAAGTAGCGTTCGTGCGTACGTACGGACTACCGTCTCCACGAACGCGATGAGATTCATTCTCCATCGTATCCATTCAAGTATAATTATCATTTAATGATTTAAAAATGATGTTTAAGGACTTGATATCATTCTGGATATGAATAAGATATAACAAACATGACTTATGTAACAAAACATATAAAGAAAATGAGTAAGTTAACACCCGAAACGACGATAATACTAAGATATTATTATGAAATAAATATTAAAAGATCATATATGATATCATATTAATGTATATGATTCTTGTATAATTTAGTAACAATTATTTCACTATTATACAGGAGGTTAACCTACCCCAACCAAGGAAAAGTACAAGGTAAGGGTTATTTCACAATCTCTTCATTATCTGAGGTTGTATTATACGTAATAATCTACTGGGACCTCTTTATCATCCACATCCATGTTTCTTCGAAATGTATTTCAAAACATTTTTACTATTTACAAGAATATGGGTTAAAGTCATTTATACCCTTGTTTGACTTTTTATAAGAGGTTTATAAAGGAATCTTTCCGTCGTTTTCAAAACAAGGTCCTTTTTTAACCTTTTCGACAGAATTGAGGTAAGAATGTTTTTTTAACTTATACGGCGGGTGCGGTTATTTTCCGCCGTTATAAAATCATCGAAGCTTTCCATACAAGCTTATAAGAATATTTTCAAAGAAAATGTTTTATTTTATATGGATCTTAAATTATTTCAAAATAAAAGGAGATACTTCTTTAAAAAGAATTTTGATTTCATCTATGTCAACATCCTTTGATGGATTTTAAGATTATTTGAAGTTGATTTATTATGATACAAAACTTCTATATTGTATTGAAGGTTTTGTGATATGTTTGACTGTGGATGTGCTATTTTTATACCATTCATAGTTTATGGTGAAAGTATTGACATTTCGTATGCTAGTTCCAATAAGAATGTTTATGTTATATTTCAATCTTTACTTCATATGAATGTGTTGGACAAGTATGTTCCAGGTTGGGGACTGGTTAAAGTAAGCCCTCCAGGTTGGGGACTGGTAAAAGTAAGCCCTCCAGGTTGGGGACTGGTTAAAGTAAGCCCTCCAGGTTGGGGACTGGTAAAAGTAAGCCCTCCAGGTTAGGGACTGGTAAAATTAAGCCCTCCGGGTTGGTGTCCGGTTATTAGAGGCACTCCGGGTTGGTGTCCGGTTATTAGAGGCACTCCGGGTTGGTGTCCGGTTATTAGAGGCACTCCGGGTTGGGTTCCGGTTATAGTTAGCCCCAAGGTCTTGGGACGAGGCCTTGAAAAGTAATTAAAGTTTAGCATTATGCATTCCAACATTATGAAAGTGGTTATTGATTTTGCATGTGATTATTCGATTAGTAGAATATCCATGTGAATAAGTAAATGGCATTATTTCATTTTACTTTTGCCATACTATGTTGAAGTTCATGTTTAAAAGGCTTTTGTTTTAGTAATTCATTGCCTTAAATGTTTATGCTTATTTTGAATGTTCCGCTATATTGTTATCCTTACTGGGCATTTGAGCTCACCCCTTTTCTATGTTTTATTTTTCCCAGGTAGTGAAGAAGTAAATTATGATTGACTTGCAGGGATATTATGAGGGGTTAATAGTGTGGATATGAAGACTTTGTTGTTGTAGTAGTTTTTCACTTTGAAATGTAATGTAAAAATTTATGAATATATCTAGTGTTTCTAAGGCTACTAAACCAATCGGTCTTTCGAGATTTGATCTTTCTTGTGATCATGCCAATGTTACGAAGTAATGCACCGACTCTGGGTAGCTGGGGTCGGGGCGTTACAATTTTAACCCTTCTTTAAATAAATTAATAATAAATGTCCTAATCTAATCCAATTGAGCCTAAATGGTAATATTTTATTCCTAAGGTTGTTTTTGGTCGAATTACACTTATCGAATAGAATTAGGACATGTTTTAGGGTAATAATAATATCATTTTACCCATAATTACCCAATTTACTTTTAATCGTGGTAAAAAAAGTAAAACGTTTCTATTCACCAAAAATTATTTTCATCTCATTGAACAACATTTTAGTCCTTGATATTAACCGTGTCTCTCAGATTTTCAAAATTCCACTCACAGAAGAGGTAAAATTAAGTTTTATGAAAAATTCAGTTTTTTTGACTACCACTTAGTGGTTTCACTATTCATCAAAAAATGAAAGTTTCCAGAAAAATACCAAAAATTAGGCCTAAGCTATATTTGATATTATGAATTCAAAAATTATTTCTATTTTACCAAATTCAAAACATATCAGTTACATTAACTAATTTAAAAATTAATTCCCGTCGTCAAAACAAATAGCGTGTTTTTAAAAGATAATAACTATCAAAAGATTGACACTTGTTTATGTCTGGTTTAAATGTGAAATTACATCCAATGACCAAAATTTTATTAAATTGTAAAAATATATTCTAAATATAATTTTAAACCACTCAAATTAATAATTTATCACTATTAATTATTTCGATTAAAAAAAGTTGTTTTTAATTAAAATTTAGTAATTTTCACTATTCATCAGAATATGAAAGTTATCCGAAAAGTAGAAAAATTTCACCCTAAGCTAATTTCAATATTCCAAATCCAAAATTGAAGTCCATTTTGAAAGATAAAATTTATAAAATTTCAAAAAGTGGGTATTACTATTCATAACGGCTAGTTCATAATAATATTATAATAATATCTCGTTTAGTGAAACTCGGTATTGCGTACTACACACGCTATCGAGGAAGGTCGCGATTGCGTAATGCAAGGAAAGTTAGGGATGTGTGTTGTGAAATATCCTTTTTGTGTATCATACAACACAAGACATTAATTAAAAAAGAATACTTTTCATAAAATCTCGGGGTGTTACTTTCTACTCCCCTTAAAATGAATTTCGCCCTCGAAATTCGTTGGGTTATAAATGGTTTACTACTTGAAAGTTTATTTAATAGAAACCCACATTGTAAAAAGGAATACCAATACTTGAAATTAAAATGTAAAGTCTGAAATGTAATGGTTACCCAAATTAACTCATCACTGGGTTTCCACGTAGGAGAACATAGGTGAAAATATGGATATGGACGAAAAATATAACCATCAAGTTATGATGGAGAGTGGTAGAGAACGTGGATATGAAAAAGTCATCAATCACAAAGCCATAAATTTGTGATGATCTAAGGTACCATATGATTCATCGGATAGAAGAACACTAGGACTACATTTTTGGTTTTCAAGATCATTTCCCTAAAGTTGATGAAATTGGAATTAGAAGAAATACTTTCATGATTTTGGTACAGTCTCACCGTTGGTCATTCGTTGGATGATTTCAACTTCATCTCTTAATGAAATGAAGTTGAATTTTTCATTTGTGATGTGTTAGAAGATCATGTGATAGAATGATGGTTCATTCCATCTGTCTCAAACAAAAGGTTATAAAAGTTATCAAAAAATACATAAGTCCATCTATAGTGAGATTAATCATATATGGTTCCTAAAATGGACTTATACTTCATATATCATATTTATTAATATAATAAAACTAGTTTCTACTAAACAGGGACTTCCTGTAGGGTAGTGGTAGGCGATAAAGGCCAGTCGCACTTCGATTGTGGGTTCGATTCCCACAGCCTTGTCCAACGTGATGGGTTGTCGCCCATCCTACAGGTTGTCCTTTTTCTAAAACTACATTACTATAACATCCCATAAATAATATCGAAAAAACTTCTATCCTTAAAAAATACTAACTTCTGTCCATCATAATCCATTCCAATCTTTAGGCTTATCCAAAATACTGCTGTCCAATCTCATATTATAGTGAAAACGATTACCAAAGAGTTCATAAAACTAGCATGTTAATACCATCGTTGATCCCCATATATCATGAGATATGTCTTGTTGGTCACATTACAAACATTCGAAGTCCTTAATCGTGTATTCTCTTGAAAAAAATAATAACCATTGAATCTTAGTGAAAACATGCGTGATGTCAAAAGTTAACTCTTTTCACACACCAAAACCTTGAACCATGATATAACTATTTCCTTATATCAGTCACGAGCTCATGAATACTGTCAAACATTTCATTTTCTCATTTTCCCTTCATTATGCGCATATCATCTTTTTTCCAAAAATATCTCATTCACTTTCCATGGTTACCGGTACCATAAAATTATTGAAAACCACAATAGACCAATACATAAATATTCCAATATTCCATGATACTATATACAACATTATTTTGGAATCCCATTACATAAACACATAATCATTCCACCACATCGTTGTCATATTCAAAATCGTCAATAGTGATCGCATGTGACTTCCCTTTGTCGTTTTCCTTAAGTGGTTTCTCATGTCGATCATCACTAACCCTTGGATTAGGGCATTTATTAGAATAATTCCCCATTTCCTTGCACTTGAAGCATTGAAGTGTTGGTGGTGCGTTCTCTACAGTCTTTTCTTTATTCACATCATTAGAAACCATTTTTCCATTTCTTCGACACTTAGCTGCTCGATGACCTTCTTTTCCACACTTAAAACATTTTCTAGTCCCATTAAGACAATCTACACCATGCTTTTTCCACACTTTGTGCATAAGGAAACATTCATCTTCTTTTCACCATTATTCTGAGATTTCTCCTTGAACTCCATCTTTCGTTTCTTGTCAAAACCATGAGATGGATATGTAACACAAACTTCCATTTCTACCTTAATATCACAACACACAATTTCTTCATAGCTACTGAAGTCTCTTATATCTAATGCCCTTCGAGGATTTGGTTTTAAGCCACTGAAGAATCGATCAACTTTACTTTCAGGTTGGATGATAATGCCAGATGTATACCTTACAAGCCTTGTAAAATTCGCTTCGTATAAACCAACAGATTCATCATCCTTTTTCTTTAGTTCAAGAAACTCCTCCATATTTGTTCTAAGAATACGAGGGAAGTACTTATTGAAAAATAAGTTCTTGAACTCTTCCCATTCCATGGACTCAATTTCATCTCTTGGCCTCGTATTATTGATAAGATTCCACCATTGATTAGCTTCACCTTCCAAACGATATACTGCTAAGATGACTTTATCATGTTCAGAACATTGAAGAACTGAAAATATCTTTTCAATGGTACTGATCCATTGTTCAGCAACAAGTGGATCAGAAGACCTACTAAAAGAAGGTGGACGTTGCCTCATGAAGGACTCAATAGAATATTGTTCCCTTCTCTGCTCACTTGGAAGTCCAGAATGATTCATAGCTTGTGTAAGTATAGCAATAAGATTTTGCACTCCATCTCCCATAAAATTTGTTTGTTCAGGAGGACAATCATTGCATTGTTCATTGCATTGATCAACATGGTTCCTTTGGGTTCCAGCCATCGTCTAAAACCCAAAAAAGAATAGTGTGAGAGGCAAAAATCATGCTAGGGAAAACAACATAATAAAGGGGGATTACCTTCTATATCTAACATCTTAGGTTTAATTATAATATTGTTACCGTAATTCTAGGACTATAAGTTATACATATACTAATCCTTAGGGACATCCGTAGACATACCTTAGAAATATCTCTAGGGATTTCACTAAAGTTTTCGCATCCTAGATTCCAAAGGTTGACTAAACCTTTCCTCTGATGCCAACTTTAGAGACCCTAAGCTTGACGTACATGGACATTACATTACTTTTTCGGAATACTTAGTACATTACAAAAACACACACATAAGGACCATAATAGTTTAGTGTCTTTGGAAACTCGGAATATAATCTTCTAATTGTGGTGAAAGATCTTCAACATCTCCCATAAAGATCTTCCATTTTATTTCTTACCTAAAACCTTTCTTTACATACTGGGGAGTAGAAAACATCAAACGGTGAGCTCAAATGCTCAGTAAGGGTAAACAAAATAAATATCAATCACATCATATTCATAAGATCATAACATTTTGGAAATCTTATCCTCCAAAAGAGATCATGATATCATAACATGGGATAAATCATAGTAGTGAAATGTAATCCCAATAATAATAACTTAAAAAATGAAACTTTGTGGAATACACAAATAATCATAGAGAATCATTTCTTATTAGTCAAGACTCATTTCCAAGACAATCTTAGTGGACAAAGTCCATATCTGAACCGAGTTCACTCCTCGTTTCAGTCTAGTTTTACTGAACCGGTTTAACCTGCCGTTCCAGCCATGTCTATCTCATGAGATATAAAATCTTTACCCAATGCATTGGAAAGAGATATAGGTCCCACCCATCTCATAATTATACCATTCTTATGTGTTCCACAAAATCATAAATCATACATCATTGCATAACCCATGTAATAAAAATGGGATTCTTAAACAACATGACATCATAAAACAATTCATATAAGAGAAAGTAATTCATAAAAATAATTACATCACAACATAATCAAATCAATTTAATAATAGGGATAGAAACAGAACCCTATATTATCTTAGATGGAAAATAATTTTGATAAAACACTTGAACTCCATTCTTGAGGAAAATATCATTTCTACTTAAATTTTTTTTCCTTTCTTAACATGTCATACAATTTTAAACTAAAAGAAGTTGATTAAAAATAAACTTGAAAAATTGTAAAGGAAGCTTCTTGAAAATAATGTTTTAAAAATCCATTCATGCCGTATAAGTTAAAAAAACATTCTTATCGTACTTTTGTCGAAAAAGTCAAAAAGTACCTCGCACGAAAAACGACAAAATATTCCTTTAATATATTTTACTAAAATCTCACCGAAGGGTAAAATTGGATTTAAACAATTGTAGGTGTATGGAAACAATATTAAATATTGAGGAAACATGGATGTGGATGATAAAATACACCCCAGTAAATACCAAAGTATAAACAATCTCGGATAAAATGAGATTGTGATATTTTCCCTTACCTTAGGTCCGACTTGGTTCGTAAGTGTCCGAACCTCCTGTATAATGATTTAAATAATGTCATTGAATTATTCCAGAATCATACTCATTGTTATGATATTATATATGGTTCACTTATGACTTTATATTACCTGTTCTTTTGTAAATTCAATGTTAAAGAGCGTTTTGGTAAAATCGTTTCATTTGTCGTCCGTGTTTTGACTTGTAATTATTCATATGATTACTTAGATCATGATTACTTAATTACAGAATATAAAAAATGATTTATATATAATATATATTCAGAATATACATATATATAATAGATCAGTAAATGGAAAGAAATACACCGTTCATGGAGATGGTAGGCCGTACGTACGCATGAACGCTGTTTTCGTTTCCTTATTGAGTTGAATGGAATTAAGTAGATAAAATACATATATATACACATAAATACAGTATCATTATTATGTCATATATATCATGATTACTTATTATATATACTTTATAATCATTCATGAATGGTTAACGTGGACAATGAATCTCATCGCGTCGTGGAGACGGTAGTCCATACGTACGCACGAGCGATGATATCGTTCTCATGATCGTGGAATTGTATTGGAGTGTATGTATACTATTTCAAAATAAATATCACTTTACAATAATCATATATAGTTATTATTTACACCATTATACCCATCCAAGTAAGGTGGTGGTGGAAAATAGATTACACCACGGTGTGGAGACGGTATTCCGTACGTACGCACACGCGGTGATTTCATTTTCCGTAGGATGGATAGATGGTGAAATAGGGTTTTTTCATACATATAATAACATATAAGTATATGAGTGATAATGATGTTATTACTTCATAATGAAACAACCTAAGAAGAAGAATTGGCAGAAGAAATAAAGTTGAAAGAATCGGTAATGGACATTACCTCTTCTTTGAAGCACCTCTTTGAGACCTCCTTTTAGGGCACTAAAATTGGTCTTTAAAGAAAACCATGACCACTAGGATGTTTCTAGGGAATTGGAGAAGAGAATTTGGTAGGTTTTGGCCGAGCTTGAAGGCTCAAAGTGGTGTGAGGAAGAGAGGGAGGTGGTGCCCTTTTATAAGGGAGGAGAGGGGAACCTTTGGAAAAACAAAAAAATATTATTTTATTATACAGCCAAATTCGGTTTTAAATAGCTCCAAATTGATTTATTTAGAAGATAAGGTGGGTATGGGTCGAACTAATCTCATCAAATATAATTTAGACAAGTTTAGGTTCCTATTTAAACCTTATCATTTAGATTTAACAGAGTTAAATAATTTTACTTTTATCGTGTCATCTTGTGTTCTTACACTATAAGGTTAATAAACATACTATAACAAGCCAAAAGAACCCCAAGTTGTTTATTATTAATATATATAACCTTATATAATTCAAGTTTCCTATCCTTAGATTTTTAGGAATAAAATAACAATTAATAATATAATATTTGTTTTAAAAACTATTTTATGTCAATTTTTGACACTATTTAGTAATTGATTTTTGTGAAAATTATAACAGAATGATTAGTTCAAAACAAGTTAATTAAATAAATAATAAAATGTCATATTAACCTGGAAAATTAGTGTAATTCATAAAAAGTCTCAAATTACATTTATTTGGGTATTTTTAACATCAATTATGTCAATATTTCATTAATAAGGTAATTACTGCATCATCGTTGTGTCATAAATAAATTAAATTATTTAATGTATAAAAATTACAAATAAAATACCATTATGTAGGAAATGTGTTTATCTTTCTAATTAATATTTATAATTGAATTTATCTTATGTATAACCCAATATTACAAATGTTTTACTTATTAAACTTTGATTTTAACTATTTTAACCCTTTTTTAAATAAATTAATAATAAATGTCCTAATCTAATACAAGTGGGCCTAAATGGTCATATTTTATTCCTAAGGTTGTTTTGGGTCGAATTACACTTATCAAATAGAATTAGGACATGTGTTAGGGTAATAATAATATCATTTTTACCCATAATTACCCTATTTACTTTTAACCGTGGTAAAAAAAAGTAAAAAGTTTCTATTCACCAAAAATTATTCTCATCTCATTGAACAAAATTTTAGTCCTTGATATTAACCGTGTCTCTCGGATTTTCTAAATTCCACTGACAGAAGAGGTAAAATTATGTTTTATGAAAAATTCAGTTTTTTTAACTACCACTTAGTGGTTTCACTATTCATCAAAAAATGAACGTTTCCAGAAAAATACCAAAAATTAGGCCTAATCTATATTTGATATTATGAATTCAAAAATGATTTCTATTTTACCAAATTCAAAACATATTAGTTACATTAACTAATTTAGAAATTAATTCCCATCGTCAAAACAAATAGCCTGTTTTTGAAAGATAATAACTATCAAAAGATTGACACTTGTTTATGTCTCGTTTAAATGTAAAATTACATCCAATGACCAACATTGTATTAAATTGTAAAAATATATTCTAAATATACTTTAAAACCACTAAAATTAATAATTTATCACTATTAATTATTTCAATTTAAAAAAGTTTTTTTTAATTAAAATTTAGTAATTTTCACTATTCATCGGAATATGAAAGTTATCCGAAAAGTACCAAAATTTCACTATAAGCTAATTTTGATATTCCGAATCCATAAATGAAGTCCATTTTGAAAGTTAAAATTTATAAAATTTCGAAAAGTTGGTATTACTATTCTTAACGGCTAGTTCATAATAATATTATAATAATATCTCGTTTAGTGAAACTCGATATTGCGTACTACACCGCTATCGAGGAAGGTTGCGATTGCGTGTAATGCAAGGAAAGTTAGGGATGCGTGTTGTGAAAACTCCTTTTGGTGTAGCGTACAACACAATACATTAATTAAAAATAATACTTTTCATAAAATCTCGGGGTGTTACATCTAATGTAAGGGACTGGATCCATATATTCCAATACATTTCATGTTTCTATAGCTTGTGGTGATCGAACAAGGATTAGTGGAGGATTAGATTGTTTGGATTCTAAAAGATAGAATCATAGATTCCTTATGATGTAAGAAATGTTTTACAGTGTAAATGGGGTTTATAGTGTAAGTGGGTTGTGGATTATGTTAGATGGCCTTTGGACTTTATGTCCTAAATTGGGAGTTTCTAATGTAAATCAATTTTGATGAAAAATGGTTGACACATCATGTTTTTTTATATAACCATGAAATTTGACGCATTTACGACATGACAGAATTATTTACATCATGAATATCCCTTGGGTGGTGTGTTTATAAAGAGAAAAACTTCCTAGATTTTCTCAAACCCCCCTATTTCCTCCCAGCTCTCCATGAAGATAATGACAGGTTTTCAAGGTGTTATAGGAGCCGTTCAAAGAAGATCGATCTCTGCCTTTTGAAATTTATCCAAGGTGAACCATGGTGAGTTTTACCTCTTCTCTCCGATGTTTTTTCTCTATTTGGTTTTGTTTTCCTACAATTTATTATTTCAATGATATGTTGTTAGATATTAATTATTCTAATGATGTTTCATTTTTTTGTCTGTTTATGATGAAAAATCTTTAATAGATCTTAGTTCCTCACAGGAGAGGCAATCAGAGGTCTGTGATGTTGATCAGTTCTCATGAGAAGAATGTAGAAGGATTTAAGGTAGGTAATTCATTGGATCTCTTATTTATTTACATATATTCACAAATTTAGCATGTTTTAGCCCTTTATATATAAATTTAATTAACGAAATAATATTGAAACATATTCATAAATAATTATATAGTGATCACATGTTGTCGATGATTGATAACAAGATTACAATTTTCCTCTAGATTTGATAGATAGTGTTCTATTTATGATATTATTGTTTAGAATATTTCCATTCATGGTTCAACATGTTGAAATTGATGAATGTGGTAATGAACATAATATTGGGGTTAATTGATTAACTAGATTAAGAATTAAAGAAGATTCATGTTTGAAATCATATTTTTTTATAAATTGTTGGTAATCCAAATTGATTCAACACTCATGTTTATTTAATATGATCGTCTCTATATTAATAGAGTTGATAAATAATGTTAATAATGTTAATTCTTATTTATGATAATAATAAATAGTAATTTTAAATTAGAATGGTACTACTCTGAGTTTTTTAAGACTAGAATTATTGCTTAGAGCATGTTGAACCTTTGATAGATTTTTTATAGCTGATGCATTTGGTTTCTTATAGTTGTAACCATTGAATAATGAATTTTTTTAATTGAATATGGAATTATAAATGGTTATTTATTAAGGATAATACTTTGGGGTTGTAGGTTCATGTTTTATTTAAGGCTGAATTCCTTGTGTTGAGAGCAATCAAATATCGCTTTCTTGTGAAGGATGGATGCATTATATTAGGGAATTGTTTACCTATTGATTATTCATGTTTTCTTGTTACCTAGTGATGTGATATGAATATGATCCTTATGATGTGATCTGGATACAATCCTTTTTATTTTCTTTGGATATGATCCTATTGACGTGATATTGGGATAATTGAACCTCAGATGGAAAATGTGATATGGCTTGGGGAGACCCGGATGTTGTGGAAGAAATTTACTAATGTGATGGTGATAGGCATTAGGTTATACATGTGTGTGTAAGGAATTACAACAAAGATAATGAAATGGGTTGATGTTTTCCTTGTTTATTTATGTGATAAATCTGGAAGTTTTCATAATATCAATTTTTTTTGGTGGATGGCCGAGGTGATTGTTTATCTGCATTCCTTTCCCCACAAATTAATGAATTTGGATATTCCTAGTTGAATGTTTTATCTTGATGATATATTATGAAGTTTTCTTAGAGTACCTATAATTATGGTATGTTTAATAATGTTTAATACATGTTTAACCCAAGTGGTTGGTTGCAACTAGAATGAAAAAGAGATGATACTAAGAAACTATGGACATAGATTAGGTTATGCCTGGAAGGCATGGACATTACTTTGATTATTATTGTAATTTAATGTGGAATAACGTTTTGGGTTAAATAATAGTTTGGGAATTAATAATTTATATGTTAATTGAAAAACAGAGAAGAAATAATTTAATGTAGCTCTTAAAAATAATTTTTGTGCTTATAAGAAATCTAGTCTCAATCACTGGTTGTCGGGGGTCTGAGTGTTGACAGCTATAGTTGAGATTAGGATTGGGTTATGTCCATAGTGTAGTTATGAGATATATTAGATCTTGAATATTTTTTTATTTCATTATTTACCTCACCCATTTATTTTAGAGTTATTGACACCTAGTGGGCTTTGTGACGGTGTTTTCCCCAACATGTTGGTGGATGGATGGATGGCTGAACAGTCCATCTGGTCTCACTCTCTTCTCATAGTAGACCATTTTTTTATTCCAAAGTGGTTAGTTTCCCTATATATGTGTGGGTTGTGGGTTGTTATGGATTGTGGTGATTTTAAACACATGTATATATAGATATGGTATCCTAAATATTGTTATATGTATAATGTTTATAGGTTGTGATGGCTTGAGGAACCTTACTCAGTGTGTGGGTTATGGTGGATTTAGGTATAATAACTGATGTACGATATGGAACATACAGGTTATGGTACCTCTAGAAAACTACTTGGTTACTATATGGAGATGTGATATGGGATTATGCGAAGCATGATGTGAGTGTTGTGATACATACACAGGTGTTTCAGGTTTGAGTTCTTTTATAGTGAGATGGATTTTTAATTGTGACATTGGGGTAGAGTGAAAATATTATTGGGAAGCGATAGTGAGGTACCATTTATGTTTCATTACTATATTATATGATCTATTGTATGTGATATTTGGTATGAATTAGTCACTGTGAGGTTGATATCTTAGTATAACTATTTGGGTGACGAGTTAGTTTCACTATTATCCACTACACTTTAGCATGGGTTTTTACCTTTTTCACTATAGGTCTCGAGAATAATCCTACTGAGTATACTATCATTCTCACCCCTCATATATATGAAATTTTTTCAAGTCAACAAGAGATAGTTAGAGATTGGGATGAATATTAATAACTTGTAGTTTTTCAAGAGTTGTTTGGGATTTGTGGTCGCGGACAAGTTTACCTTTCTGATACTTGTAGTTTTTATTTTCAGTTATTTCAATTCGATATGATATTGCATGTTTAAAATTGGGATTTTTTATATATCAGAGCAGGTATTGATTGGTGTATTCTTTGTATCTTTCTCTATTCTTCATGTTCACTAAGAAGATAATGTCTCTCATATGTATGCTTATTATACCCTTAATGATAGTCGCTAACCTAGGGCCTACTCGAGGAGGAACTCGGGTGGTCACCATATCAGTTCTCTCAATTTCGACCAAGGAGGGGTACTCTTTGGAAGGTGGGGGGTCATGACATCGTATAAATTAAAATATAACATTTGTTTTGTCTTTTGTAAAGAATGTAACAATATTACAAATTTAATATGTAAAAAAATTACTTTTAAAAAAAATTAAAATATTGTTAAAAAATAAATAAAATGTCCTTTATATTTCATTTATTTTTTTATAAATTCTTTAAGAAAATATTTTAATAATATAAATATATGAAAGAAAACGTTTTAGAAGATAAATATTTAAAACATTTAAAATGTGGTTTTTATGATAATGTGTCTCTTACCTCAAGATTGATTCATCACATACATTCCTTATCATCTTGAAAAATAAATTTATATTAATTAATTATGTACTTAAAAACTATTTTTGAGTTTATTGTTCTTTTTATTTTATTTATTACCATGATATATAAAATTACTTAATCAACTAAGTTCAAAACAGGTGTTTGAAAACCCCAATCATTATTAATCAATAATAATATGTTTATTACATAAAATTAAACATATTAAAACCTATAAAATCAGAAGGTATATTATATTTGGAAATTATAAATGACATAAAAATTTAAAATAGGTAAAAATTTATATTTATTGAAAACTTTCTCAACATTCTCGCACTTAAGACTGCATGGGATAACCTAGGGACAAACATACAAAAGGGGTGAGCCAGTAATCATAGTAAGAGAATAAACATAGAATAACATGAAGAAAAAAGTGAATTTTAGATAATAATAAGATGAATGGGGACTAAAATTAATGAGAATAATAAACCTAAACAATAATACATGATATATAATGATAAAATAAATGCAACATGGGAAATGTAGAAATAACTTAAAAAACTACATCATAACTATAGGTCAAGGCTAGCTGACAATAAATAATGATTAAAAGGGTCCCACAATGATAAGAGTTTCACTCTATGTCC
Organism: Viscum album; assembly: GCA_963277665.1. Classification (NCBI taxonomy): domain Eukaryota; kingdom Viridiplantae; phylum Streptophyta; class Magnoliopsida; order Santalales; family Viscaceae; genus Viscum; species Viscum album. The sequence goes on along the minus strand of OY728142.1, from coordinate 539,274,190 downwards.
CAAAATGACATATCATGAGACTAAACGTTATCCAATGCATTTGAGTGCTATATAATTTCGTGTACACCCATCAAATCCGTTTCATTCTTAGGTTTAAGTATGCCACATATATCATAAAAAATGGATTCATTCATAATAATATTTTATTCCAAGATCAAGGAGTGTGGAATAAATACATTTATATATAAATTAAAATAATTATAAGTGAATAAAGGTACAAATACTTGATTGGAAATGGGTGTGGTATTCACTACACAATTTTTTCCATGAAAAATCATGGTTAAATTTCTACACCATAATGACATTAATTAAAAATTCATAATATCGTTTAATGGGAGAAAATGGGTATATCATAAATTTTAAATAAAATTTTCATTAAAAGGGACATGTAAATACATTTTCCAACACTAGTAATTGAAAGTATAAGTTATAATATAATAATGAAACTTGAATATAGAAGAGAAGGCCATGATCCCTTACTTGAGTGTTACTCCAAATGCATGGGAGGAGATTCTTCAGAGCTTGGGGAATTTTTTGGAGGACTCTAGAGAGGTAATTTTAGAGTAAGGACGTTCTATAAGGATCTTTAGTGATGAAAAATGGGATCTCAAGTGGGTTTATATAGGAAATGAGTGGAGATTTCATTATTATTTCCAACACATAGGTTTTGGACTCTATATTACAAAATAACCAAAACCACAAACTTTATCATGATTTTTTATCATTTTTATACCAAATGGGAGTGGTTTCAATATTTTATAAGTACAAATGCCTAAATTAAGGAAATAATACTCCTGCTTATGTGGATGTGAGTCATACTCTTAAATAAATTACTTCAAAACCATAAAATATATTAATGGTTTTGGAGGGTTCATAAAGGCTTTACAAAATTAACAAAATAAACCTAAAATAATTTTATTTTAAATTAAAAACACATAATATTTTGTGGATCCCATTTATAGAATTTATTTCATCACTTGTGGGTCATTTTGATGTCATAATACACAAAGTATATTTATAAGGTATTTAATTTTTTACCTAAAACTTTGACTGCCTTAAAAAATTATGAAAAATTCAACATTGTATAATTTCGATGTTATGATTTAAAAAATAATATTAATTTAATGTAAATAATTTTCTATATATTTTAATTTTTACTTTTTAAAAAATCAACATTTATTAAGAAATGCTGGGTTTTTGAAAATTATTGTTTTCAAAACCATATAAAAAATATATTTCACTTCATAAAAATTGTATGATCATTTATATTTAATAAAATTTATTTAATAATAATATTTTATTATAATATTATTTATTTATAAAATCTATTATTTCATCAAAATAAATTCATTAATTGAATTTGGAAGTTACCCAAAAATAATTTTTGTGTTTTATTGTATCAAAATTAATTTCATTTATAAAGTAATAGTACTTGGATTAAAATATATTCATTGCTATATAAAACATAAAATATATACTCCTATTTCTAAGTTATTGATTAATATCCTTTTAATACACCCGTAAAATCCCTATGATTAGGAATCATGATGGTGAGACTTTCATGAGGTGGTTCGGCGAACATGGTTTGGGTAGGGATATTGATGAGCTTGAAATTCCCCCGTAAACAGTTTCTCTCATACTTAGGTTGTTAGATCTAATCTTGGGTATGGTCAAAGGGAAAATATAGTGATGTTATATCCATTTTAATCTCTAATAAATTGGCTTCATAGGGTATGATCCCACTGGTTGAGATCATCACTTCTATTGCCTAGGCAATTTGGATTTCTTAAAACCCTTATTCATACTAATTATGTGATAACTATTCAATAACTATATTCTCAATAGTAAAGATGCTTAATGTTCTTTTAAATATGATTGAATACAATAAAAGAAAATAAGTTCATTTTTTTCTATTATCAAATTACATATGAAAAAATTTAATTAAAGTTTAATAGAAATTTTACTTATAATTGTTTGGTTCGTTATAAAATGTTTTTGCGATAATCGACTCATTTGAACAAAATGACTGTTAAGCTGACTATTGTCACACAGTTCATTCTTTCATCATATATATAATAATAATCATGATATAATTATCAATTTTATATGAAAATTTTACTTTGAAAACATCCATGAATAATGGATATGGAAAATGAACTATGTTACAATCATGGAGACAGTAGGTCGTACATATGCGTAAGTATCATTTATATTTTTCAATGAAAATGATGGAAATAATGTTTTATTTTATCTGAAAATAATTATTATTATATCATAAATTTCATATTTTTTTAGATACACTCATATATAGCAGTCATGTGATGTAGTCACGAAAAACAAATCACATCTCTTCGTGGAGGTGGTAATCTACACATATGGACAAACTTCATTATCATTTTTCATTCCATTAAAAGGATAGAAAATATATGAAAATTTATATTTCCACAATTATAAATATGTCATTAATTATATATATATATAAATGAAATCTGTTATTATAACCATTTGTGAGAGGCAGTGAAGGAAAACAAATTACATTAGTTCACGAGGCGATACACCACCGATCACACAATCAGTTATTTCATTTCTCATTTAATAAAAGAGAATATGGATATAGATTATTTCATTAACATATAATAATTTTATTATTTTTATTATACATTTTTCATTATTTCATAATGTTTTGATAATATTTTAATGTGGTAGAAGAAGAAATTAAACTAAAACATTCGGTTAAAAGCTATATCTTTTTTTCAGATAAACTCTTTTGTTTTACACCATAATACCAATATGGTTATAATCTTTCCATAATAATACCTATAAAATGTGGTTGTGGATTTTGTGAAGTGATTTTGTAATATATTTTCTTTGATAGAGTTTAAAAAAGTTGCGAGGAAGAGAAGAAAGGAGGTTCCCTTTTATAATTTAATTGGGAGGACACACTTAGAAATACTTACAAGATTAAATAATATATATAACCACAATTTCAAGTGGATCCATAGAATCCCAAATTCGAATATAATATGATATAGGTATAAAATAAACACAACCAATCAAATCTACACAATTTTTGGATTCCTTTTAATATTTATCTTCTAGTTAAACAATTTTAACTAATTTTTAACTTAACCATAATAACTTGAATATTTACTAAAGATAATTATAAGAACAAAATTAAAAGAGGTCTTATAACTATATTTTAACATGTGTATTTCAAATTTAAAACCCATTTTATCATGTTAAATTTACAAAAGGTTCATAAATTATTATTAATATAAGAAAACCAAACGCATAAAAAAATGTTTTTATGGAAATATCTAATTTAAATGTAAAAATCATTTTACCCTGAAATAAAGTAATAAATTGTTTTAAAAGAATTTGTTTGATTATTTAATAAAAAATGGGCGGTTTTTAGTCTTTTGATGTAATTCATAATCGAATGGCATCTTCCAATTATTCCATTAAATTCAAATACACAAAAATAGTTTTTTATTGGAATAAAAAATAACATATCTTATCAATAATGGTTCCCAATTTAAAAATAAAATTTTAAAATGCATCATTTAGCACTTTAAAATCATATTTGTTTAAAAGTTTTCATATAATAAGATAAATTCATGTTTTATAATCCTTCTCTGATTTTATAATGTGAAAAAATTAATTATGAAACATCATATAAGTGTAAATACATATATGTAACATAAATTTACACTTATAAAATATCCAGTAATTGCATAATTATTTAAAAAGATAAAAATAGATATCATTTCAAGTGAATATATTTAAACATTAAATTGAACTTATTTAAAGACACGATGTAAACATATTAATCTTAAATGGAAAATGAGTTTATAGTTTTACTATATGATATACTTTTTTACATGAAATATATATATATATATATATAAGGATGGAATACGTAAGTAGAGAAAACCTAGGTTAGTTATAGGTGATACACCTATGTCACCCTTTTATCATGATATTCATCCTTGTGACCATACCGGAAGGGATGGGTTGTCGCTCGGGCCTGCGGGATACCCTTTTTATATAATAGTACAATTTTATTAAAAATATATCATTATACTCAAAAAAATATTTTTTTAAAGAAAAGAGTGCAAAGGAGTCTGTTTGGGTGATAAATATGTGTATAAATGAATAATTTATAAAGAGATAAATTCATTTATATTTTTCATTTATATTCTAAAAAACAATATATAAAAATAATTTTTGTAAATCATGGGATGTCAAACAAAAACAATTAAAAGAAATTAGAAATAAAATAATTTTGATGGGGAAATCAATACCAATGAGAGTGGGGGTGGGGTCAACATGTAAGGGTGTATCTAACACAATCAAAATCCATATAAATCATGAGAAAAAATTAAATTGTGCCCATCATATAGTTATTGATAAAAATATCTACATAAATTATAAATAAAAAACTAATGTAAAATGTAATAATTTATATTTTAAAAAATAATGTCGTAATCATTGATAGTGTTTATATCTAATATCAAAAATCTAATGACAAAATTTTATAAAATAATAGATAAATTACTTTATGAAGAAAAAACAATCCTTTTGCATCTTAGATTGTCCCAACATGCGTGAAAAACAACAACAAAATAAAAAACGTATCAATTTCAAAAAACATAACTTGTTAATAGATATGGCTTCATGGTGCCTCCAACATATCTATTATGAAGAGTGTATAAAAAAATTCCATCAATGAATATTTTGATTGATGAACTAAAAAATATTCTACATGGTTATATTGACAACAAATCAAACAACTAGTATGCATGAACATGTAAACAGAACTAAAAATGAATATGTATCAATGCGTAAATCCAATATATTTGGCCGCATTTCATCAAAAAACTATAAGACAATACATGTAGCACAAAAAGAAAATATTTTAGGAATAAAATTACATACAATTTAGAACCACTAATAGCCCATTCACAAACATTAAAGGCATATATATATATATATCATGTTAATGATTTGAATTTTGAAATTATGTTTAGGTTACACTGCAAAATAAACTAAAACAATGAAGAAAAATCCAAAAAAACAATTTCATGTATAAAATTTTGTTAGCTACCATTAAATTCAATATAATTATTAAGTTTGGGAATGTCTTCCCAATTAATTTAAAACATTGTAATCCTCTTTTATATCATTGCACAATATGATTTTTCTTAGTGACAGTAACCATAACTGGGGGACAATCCATCCTTAGGATCCGCATTTGTATTGAGAGGATTACAAACCACCAAAGGGGTGTTAATTACTTATCTTTAAAACAAAAGAAGATTCAGAATAAATAGAGTTTCATCTTATGGATTTCAAGTAACTAAGGTGTACTCTAAAAGGGGAATCTGATGCTTTTATAAAATATATTCATTTAATAGAGTGTTGAAATGCCTAGAGTTTCAACTATAATTTCAAGTCAGTTATTATTTTACATACCATTGGAAATTCCATTCATTTAAAATTTCAATTAATTCTTGTAAATTCATTAATAAATCAACCACATAGATTTCACCACAAAAGGTAGACCCTTTAAAAAAATCTCAAAATAGGATTTAACAAAACTAAAAAAATGCTGTTGGTTCAATACTATTAAAAGTGGAGCCCTTTATTAGAACTATTAATGGTGATGATAAATGTAACTCTTTATCATTTCACTCGTTAGCACTGATAAAGGCGCCATTGCTGTAGTGTGTTATTGAAATTATAACACACTGCAACAAATACACCTATATGAAAACACACCTCTATAAAAATTCATAATTTATTTGAAATAAAATTTACATAAAAAATGTAAAAGACACTATATTATATAAATTAAAAATAATTTTTTCTATAACTAATTTTTTCATTATTATCCACAAACATTAAGAACACCAATATTTCATTGTCTTTCACACCTATGACCCCCTATCAAAAATCCCGATCATGGTATTAGTTTCGGAAAAAATCACTCCAACTAGAAAACAATAATTAACCTTTAAAATAAAATTATTAGTATGTTATTAATACTATAAAGAAATATATTAACATAAATATTAAATAATGCCTTAATAAAATTTCAATTTTAAATAAAAGGACACTCTTGGGGACATACCGAAAACACTGTGCATTGGATTGATGTGGGGGATGATTTCAACATGTCAAAAATGACTTATGGATCATTTCCATAATGTATCCAAATAATATGAATCCATTTTATTGGTTTTGAGTAGGTCACATATATTTTTTACTAAAATGTCATTTTAAACTAAAAACACAAACTTTGATTCATACCAGTCACATCGAGTATCAGTTTGATGTGAGACTGATTATTACACATCACAAGTGACTTATGAATTGTTTTTCTAAACTATCAATACAATACAAGTGTTTTTTATCATTTTTTAGAGAGTGATATGTGTTTTGAACTAAAATGATAATTTTAGACTAATAACGGAACCATTGAGTCATACTAAGAACAATCTATACAGGATTGAGGTGTGGGTGATTCTTATACATCAAAAACTGACTAATGGATCATTTACCTAAATTAACAAAATAATACCAATGAATTTTTTAGTTATGAGTATGAAAATTGTGTTTGTTACAAATATTTCATGTTTAAGAGTTGGTTTTTGTAGTTACATGGCTTTGTTCTTGTTCCTCTAATGATGTGGTTGATCTCCTATGACAGTGAAATCCTAGAGAGGTATCCTATTGATGGTTATTTGGATGATCCCTTTTGTGTTCTCCTTGGATTTGGTATTGGATTCCCAAGGATGAGAATATTTTTAGAGGTATATAATGTAAGGGACTAGATCAATATAGTCTAACCCTTTTCATGTTTTAGAAGGTTGGGTTTCCTGGATAAGGATTAGTGTAGGTCTTGTGTTGTTTGGATAATAAAAGATGGAAGTAAGAAGAAGTTATGATGTAAGCAAGGGTTTACTGGATAAATAGGGTTTACAATGTAAGTGGGTTTTAGCTTGTGTTATACAACATGTCGAATTTATATCATGAACTGTGAGTTTATGATATTAATCAAATATAAGTATAAAGGTTTGAGGAATATTTTATTCTTTTAAACTTAAAATTTGACACATTTATAACATGAATGTATTATTTATGCCATACATGTCCCTCAATGGTGTGTTTGTAACATGAACCACTGATCTGATTTTCTCAAAACCTGGCCTTTAATTATAATTCTCTATGAAACCATCAATGGGGTTTCAAGGAATTTTAGGATCCCTTTGAAGGTGATCAATCTCAGCCTTTATAATTTTATCTGAGGTGAACCAAAGTTAGTTCTACGATATCTCTCTAGTGGTTTCTCTCCCATTGTTTTCCCCCATTTTATTCAATCCATGGTATGGAGATGCATCATTTCTATTAAAATTAGGTTTCATTGTTGTTTACAATTTTTTTATGACTTGAAATCTTTTATAGATTTTAGTTTATCATGGGAGAGGTGATTGGAGATCCGTGATGTTGATATGTTCTCATGCAATGAACATTTAAGGCTTTAAGGTAGAGGATTCATTGGTTCTCTTATTTATTTACATGTAATCATAAAGATATAATGTTTTATCCCATTATATGTAAATGAAATTAACAAAATAATATTGAACTAGATTAATAATGAATTAGATAGTGATCACATGCTGTCAATATATGATGTTTTGATAATGGTTTTCCTCTTGATTTGCTAGAGAATGTGTTATATACTTTGTTTTTTATTACCATATTGTCATTCTTTGTTTATCATGATGTCATTATAAGTTAACATATTAAAATTTATGGAAATGATAAATAATGTAAAGTCTTAATTAACTGCTTAATTAGATTAATAATTGATGAAGTGATATGCCTGAAATCTGATGTTTTTTTCTAAGTTGATGGTAATAAAAATTGATGCTATTCACATGTTAATTGAATATGATCTTAAATTTGTTAATGTAATTGGTAACTAACATAAATTGTGTTAATTAATATTTACTATAATAATAAAAAGGATTGTTAAATGAGAATGTAACTACCCTATGTTTTTTGAAACAAGAATTAATGCTTAGAGCATGTTAAACATTTGATAGTTTTTTATAGTTGATGTATTAGGTTTTCTATAGTTTGAACATTTGAATAATAAATAAATCAATTCATGATTTAATAAGAAATGTCTGTTTGATAATGGTAATTCATTGGGACTGGGGGTGTCCCTCTTCTTAAAGGTTGGACACCTTATGTCAGGACCCCTGAAAGATTGTATGTGTGTGAAGGATGAATGAATTATTTTAGGTCTTCGTTTCCCTATTTATTATGATTATTTTCTAATTTCCTTGGGATGTGATCTTGATACGAGACTTTTGATATTTTTGGATATAATCCTTGTGATGTTGTTTGGATATGAGACTTGTGATGTCAGTCTTGGATGGTTGAGTCTGGGATGGCTAAGGAGATATGGGGCGGGGAAGCCCAGATGATGTGGGCTAAATTGACACATGTGACAGAGAGATGCATGGGGATATACATGAGGGTTTCTGGGATGACACTAGAGATGCTGAAATGGGATGAAGTTGGGTTTACCCATTGATGAGATAAAGTTGAATGTTTTCAGGATCTAAATATGTTTAATGGTCAATATCCGAGATGCTTGTTTATCTGCATTCATTTCCCCAATGTTTGAGGATGCTAGATTTTTTTATTTTAATGTTTTCTCTCGATTTTAAATTATGATATTTTTCTAGAGTACCTATAATTTTGTAAATAATCATAATTCTTAATAAATGTTTGACACATGGGGTTCCATGTTGTTGGAATGAAAAAGGGATGATCTTGAGAAACTGTGGACTCGATTTGGATTACCCATGTAGGGAATGGACTTCACATTGACGATTAATTTAATTTAATGTGGAATAATGATATTGGTTTATAAATCGAATTTGAATTAATTAATGAAATTATAACTATAAAAAAGGGATGCAATAATTTAATGTATCTCTTTAAAATAATTTGTGTGCTTAAAGGATATCTCATCCCAAGAAGTTGCAGCCGGGTGTCCGAGTGAAGAGTGTTGTAGTTGATAATATGAATAGGTTATTTCCATAACTTGGTTATTATATATATTATATATTTTATATTTGTTATCTGATACATTGCACCACCCATGTCAGTTAGGGTTATTAACACACAGTGGACTCTAGGAGGGTGTTTTCCCCAACATCTTAGTGGGATGACGGATGGATGACTACCCACTCTAGACCGACTCACTTATCTTGGTAGTTCATGTGATGGTATGCATGGAGGTTTGTTTCCCTATATATGTGTGTGTGGAGAAATATGATGGCTAGTCTTTACTTCACACACGTTTATATCTGGATATAGTATCCAAGGATTATTATAGGTATAATGTGTATAGGTTGTGATAGCATGAGGTACCTTACTTAGTGTATGGGTTGTGATGGACTGAGGTATAATACTTGATGTATGATACACATCATATGGATTTTTGTGCCTCCAAAAAACTTTCTGTTTGATATAAAGAGTGGTGATATGTGATGATATGATACATGATGTGCATATTGTGATACTTTTCCCCAATGTCTCTCATCTGTGTTACTTTTGGAGAGAGATGGCTTGGGACATGAAACATTTGGTCAGAGCGAAAAAATAATGGGGAAGTGGGATCTTGGTACCCATAATATTTCATTACATTATTATATGATCTATTGTATCTGATATTTTTTAATATTTAGTTATGGTGAGGTTGAGAATATAGTACACATATTTAGGTGACATGTTAGTTTAACTATTATCCACTGTGGTTTAGCATGATTTATATATCTTTTTACCAAGAGTCTCTAAGAAGGATGCTACTGAGTATGCTGTTAGGCTCACCCCTCATATATATGAAATCTTTTCAGGTTAGTAAGAGATGGTTGGAGATCGGACATAATATTACTAACTCATGGTTTTGTAATATTTTTTTGGGCTTCATGGTCACTGTTGAGTTTACCTTTTTGGTACTTGTATTTTTTTCTTTTTAGTTGTTTCAATACTATATGAAATTTATTTTATACACTTAGTATTTTTTATATACATCGGAGTAAGAATTTATTATGGTATTTTTCTTTTCTTCCCCTCTTTAGCATGTTCTCTAAGAAGATAATGTCTGTCATATGTATTCCTATTATACCATCGGTGATATTCGGCAACCTGTGGCCGATAGGAGGTGGGACTGAGGTAGTTTCAATATTAATTTTCTCACAATGGACCTAGGAGAGGTACACTTCTAGTGGAGGTGTCTTGAACCATATATGTTAAAATAGAACATTCTTTCTGTCTTTTTTAATGAAAGCCACACCATTTCATATAAAATATGTAAAACGTTTCTTTTCAAAAATATTTAAAATAATGAAAATAAAAGACATAAAATGACATTAAAAATTAATATATGTCCACATAAATACTTATTAAAATCCATTTTAATAATATTATCATGGAAGAAAAAGTTTTAGAAGATAAATATTTAAAATGAAGTTTTTACGATCAAGTGTGTAACGACCAAAAGTTTTATCAATGGAATTCCATTCTTATAATTATGCCTTATAGTATAATCAAATTAGGAAGAACAATTACATATAATGATACTAAATACTATGTTAACATTAAATATAATTTTACCACGTCTATGTTTTGAATTTTGAAAATATGACATACACGGTTGTATTGAGGGTGATTTTTGGAGTCCAACAGAACAAACATGTTTTTTTGGTGAATTGTAACATACCCTTATGAATAATAATGTTACCCTTATGAATATTTATGTAACCATATGAATAGTAACCTCACCTATGATAGTATATATATTGGATATAAGTGAAAGCATGACGTACCTATGTTTTGGAATAAGTAAACAAATGTTTTGAAAACTGTAATTTTCAATTAAATTATGATTATAATTAAAAATTAAATTTATAATATTTATAAAATTATTTTTGAAAAATTGACTTCATATTTGGATTCTCCATGTCTAAAAATCGTTATAGTGAATTTTTGGAATTTTTTCTAAAATACTTGAATTTTGATGAATATTGAAATATCATAATTTAAAAAATAAGCTAAATACACTAATTATAGAGTCATATATGATGTTCTTCTGATATAAGGACAATTTGTTTGGATTCACATGATACAATTAATATTATTGGTCATTTAATATTCATTATTCCCTGTCTTGTGGATAAATAATAAATTAATGAATATAATATTGAGAAATCCCTTCTCCCCTCCACATTAAATACCACCCTTCACACCCTCAATTCCTCACACCTCTCAAGATTCAAGCATTGTCTAATCTCTACCCATGAATATTACCTATCCCAACCCCCATGTCTAAGAGCTTATGGTCTCATCAAAATACCAAACCTACTTCCATAAGGAGGATCTCAAGATAAGGATTTAGGAGGTAATTCCTCTCTCTCTCTCTCCATTTCCTTTAATTCCCTTTAAATTTATTGTTATTTTCTTAACATCTCCCCACCAATCCTCACCCACATGGTATGGTAACTACATTATCATAAATATAACTTAATGGTATGATACTAATGAGAAATAATACCATCCAACCCCCTTCTCCTCTTCTTTTTATTTTTGTAAGGAAAATAATTGTTCGTGAGGTGTAAATTTATCACTTTCATGAATGACATGTTTTCAATTTTCTTTATAGATTTAATATCTGGTCATGAAACAAATTTTATGGTTGAACCAGATTATTTTTTATGTATTATACCCATTTTGATGTTCCAGATCTAAATTAGGTACATATTACTAAATGATAAATCAAAACATGTTCATTGTGATCCAAAAAACACACGAATTAACCCAAACGATCACCATTAAATTCTTATCTAATTATTAATACACAAGATATATAAAATAATTCATTATAAGATAATTTAAAATCCTATAATATCATCAATAAATTGTAATATTAGATCTGTATTTTTATCCATGTTCTACACGAGCATCCATTTATGAATACAGGTGAACCGTTCAAGAAAACCATAAAAATTAACATTTATGAACAATGGATTTAAATGCTATAACTCATAAAAAGGCCCATAAAATAACTTAATTAAACCATAATAAAACATATTAATGTAAAAAATATTCTGTACTTGTTAATTAATTAATCTAATGTTGTTATACAAGACTTTAAAATGAAGAAAGCATTATGATAGAAGGTAAGGGGAAATTATCGAACACAACTTTCATTCTTTGTGTTCTCCCTATTTCACTCCATTTTTGGTATGGTAACTACTTAATAATAATTTTTTCATAATTATCTAACCTATAATGGGATATACATGTGTTCCACTAGATTTTATGTCACACATTTGTTTTTCAAAAGAAGTATTCTTTCAAAAACCCACCATTTATTTATCATTCAAGGTTGATGGTTATTTTATCATTTATGTAATTCCCACTTTATTTTGGAACCCAGTGTTTATGAATGTGTTCTTATGATATGAAACCAATTCCTTTCCATGGATTATTTATGTTCTTTTTTTATATATGTTCAATGTGTCATGCATGATAATGATAATTTTATGACGTGATGGGTGCGCCTGAAATTATATAGCACAATATGAATGTTTGAATGTGACGGGTTACGCAGTGCTCCAATGCATTGGGTAAAGTGATGAATCTCATGAGTTAAATTAAAATTATGTGTGATCAATATTCTAGATTTGTTCACAAATAATTTTTGGTAGTTAACTACTAAGACATGATGTTTTTTTATGCATTGCCACATTTCAAGTCTTTTATTAATGAATTATCTCATACTCATAATGATATGCCTATGTTATGATTATGCTCACCCATTATTGTATTGTTCATATCTACACTCTTACTGAGATTTTATCTCACCCCTTTTTGATGTATATCCTATGGGGACTAGATGTACTAAGGAGAGGAAAAGTGCCAATAAGAAGATAGAGAAGAAGGAATTAAATAAATTATTATGTTCGACATTGTAAATGTTATGTGTGGTCTTAGTTTTCCCAAGACACTATAATTAAAGATCCTCATGGTGTAATATTATTATGTTTTTTTTATATTTATAATTATGTAATAGTAATGTATTAAAAGACTGGGACACTATAGTTGGTATCAGAGGCAAGGATTAGTTAATTTGGGAATAAGGATTAGTGAACCCTATAGAAAACATCTAGAATGAGACTGTAAAAATATGCACACAATAGTAATTACATAGGGATCTCAAAATTTATGATTTTAGTGAAAAATTTACAAATAAATATATTATTCATGCTTTGTTGAATTATGTTTTGTTCAAACCTTTTCTATTTTAGAAAATGGTGGGAACGAGAAGAAACCAGACCAACAACTCTTGCAAGGGCCAATGCAACGATTTCCTGAATGAAATTCCCAATGATTTGGGAGGTGGAGTTCAAAACATCCTGCTGATGATTACCCAACTATATTAGGTTATGAACAATAACCTGAAAAAATGGGGAATGTCCTCATTAACCAAAGAGAGATCTAATGGCTATCAAATTTTTTATGCGGCAACAACCACCACTGCTTAGTGGATCTTCTAATCCACTAGTTGTGGAATAGTGGGTCAAATCAATGGAGAAGATCTATTCAATTCTCCACTATTATTAGATGTAGAAGGTCACACTAGTCATTTATCATCTATATAGAGAGGCTGATCAATGTTGGGATTTTATTAAGAACACCAAGCCAAGGTAGAAAATTTAAGAGATGGAATGGGAAGACATTAAGATCCTAATTCTTTATAAGTATTTCCCAAGAACTCTTCATACACATATGGATAGAGAATTTATAGAGCTCATGCAAAAGGAAGGAGAATATATCACAACCTATGAATAAAATTTCACAAGGCTTGCAACGTACGCTTAAGGTTTGGTTATCAACAATGATAGAAAAATTGATAGTTCTATAGTGGATTAAGACTACATTTTCGAAAGGCTATTGAAATTCGAGAATTGGGGAGTTATTAAAAAGTTGTTCGGTGTGATCACAAATTGTAGATGGGGTTTGGAGAATTTTCCCATAGCTATAGTGATCAGAATCAAAATATAGAGTTTCAAGATGGAGGATCTAATGATAAATATGGGAAGAAAACTCAGCAACCCACATGCCAAAAATGTGGGAAGTTGCATCATGGGAACTACCTCAAAGGGATGGGAAATGCTTTATGTGTGGGAAAGAAGGAAACCATGATCAAGAGTTTCGAAATGAAATGTAAAGGAAGGAGAATTTAGTGGAAGAAAGGATAGAACCACCCATAGTCCTATGGTACAAATATAAAGAGCAAGGGAACTATGCAAGCCAGTGCACTAAACCTTGAGTCCTCAAGGGTAATCAGAGTCTACAGCCACCAAAGATAACGGAACAAAGGAAATATTATTCCATCACTACAGCTGAAGTGGAGAAAGAAAATGAATTAATATAAGGTACACTTCCTATTCACTAAATAATGGAAAAATTCTTATTTTATTCGAGTTCTACACATTCCATTATATCTTGCAAGTTTTCTAGAACTATAGAATCGAAGCCCCAAAACCTTGAATTTGAGATATCTGTAAAAAAACAAAGTGGTGAAATCATTGGAACCCATGTGTTATACTCTTCTTCTACTGGTGTATGTTGGATGATTATTCCAGAAAATCTATTAATACTTACCTTTGTGGACTTCTATGCTATAATGGGAATGGATTGGATCTCGTTATATAGATCACATATCAAATGTCAGGAAAAGGATATAACTTTTCATATTCTGAACCATGTCACACTCCTCTAAAAATGAAAAGAAGATCATGAATCTCCTTTGATAAATATTTCAACAGTGTTGGTCTTTATTCCCAATGAAGAAACATACCACTCCCAAATGGATGAGTCAGAGAAAAGTTCCACCCTCACATAAATGCCCATAATGAGGGAATATAGTGATGTATTTCTCAAAGAGTTACTCGGATTCACCCTAGACCGTGAGGTATATTTCTCCATAGAACTCATACCTGAATCTACTCCTGTCTCAATGTATCCTTATAGGATGTTTCCTATCAAAATGGAGGAGTTAAAAAAAGATGCAAGAGCATTTGGACAAAGGGTTCATATTCCCTAGTGCATCACATTGGGGTGCGTCGGTGCTCTTGGTTAAGAAGAAGGATTGAACAATGTAGGTATGTATCGATTATTGGGAACTAGAAAATATTACTTTAAATTACATATATCCTCTTCCAAGGATTGATGACTTTTTTGATAAGCTAAGAGGAGATAAATACTTCTCATAGGCGGACCTTCATTCTGGATATCATCATCTGAAGGTCAATAAAGAAGATATTCAGAAGACTACATTCCATACAAGGTACGAGCACTATGAGATTCTAGCGATGCCCTTCGGACTTACTAATAACCCTTTAATCTTTATGGATTTGATTAATAGAGTCTTTTGACAATACCTCTACAAATATGTGGTAGTGTTTATTGTTGATATTATAATCTACTCTAAGAATAAAGAGGAACATGAAAAACATCTAAGACTTTTGTTGGTGACATTGAGGAAGGATGAGTTTTATGCCATGTTTATGAAGTGTGACTTTTGGATGAAGAATGTCATGTTCATAGGACATGTGATCACAAGTGAAATAATTTCTTCGGACCCTTCAAAAAAGGTGATTGTGGAATAGACAATACCCTCTAGTTTAATAGAAATTCCTAGTTTTCTTGGATAAGATGGGTACTATAGACATTGTGTGAGAAATTTCTCACAACCGTCAAGCCCACTAACAACGTTAACAAGGAAAGGG
Organism: Viscum album; assembly: GCA_963277665.1. NCBI lineage: Eukaryota > Viridiplantae > Streptophyta > Magnoliopsida > Santalales > Viscaceae > Viscum > Viscum album. The sequence goes on along the minus strand of OY728142.1, from coordinate 539,258,312 downwards.
GTAAAGTATGTATCAATGGTAGAATTTGAGGGAATATTCAAGGAGATAAAAAAAGGCAGGTCACTACACCTGTACTAACATTACTGAAGATTCGTGGAAGCTTTATGTTATACAGTGGTGATTTAATGAATGGATTGGGTTATGTACTCATGAAAAATGATAATGTGATAGACTAAACCTCGATGTAGTTAATGATACATGAGGAGAACTACCCAAATCATGATCTAGAGCTGACATGCATTATTTTTTCCCTGAAAATCTTGCTGCACTACCTTTATGGTGACAAGTGTGACATATACATAAACCACAAGATCCTAAAGTGTATATTCACACAGAAGGATCTAAAAATGCGTCAAAGTTGATAGTTAATGCTAATAAAGGACTACAATTTCTCTATTCACTATCTTCCTAGAATGGAGAACAAGGTAGTTGATTCTATAAGAAGAAAATAAACTGATACTCTTTTCATATTAAAAATTGAGAAAGATCCTATCTTCTGGGATATGGAATTGATGGATTTGGAAATCATAAGGGAATGGGATACATTCTACCCTACCAAAGTGATTGTGCAACCATCAAACCAAGAGATTTTTAAGGAGGTGTAAAGAGATGATCTAGAGTTACAAAAGAAGGAGAATGTAATAAATGAAGGGAAAAATGCAAGAGTTCCATTTCAATGATGAAGGTGTGATTTGGTTTGGAACTCAGCTTTGTGTGCCTTAATCACCCAAGATAAAGAAGGAGCTATTGAATAGTACACATAGATCAACTTTATCTATCCATCCTAGTAGCGCCTAGATGTACTGTGATCTCCAAGAACACTACTGGTGGGATAACATGAAGAAGGAGATTGCAGAATATATATCAAGGTGAATGGTATGTTAGCAAGTTAAAGATGAGTGAGAAAAGTCCAAAGGTATGATGCAACCATTGCCTATACCCAAGTGTAAATGGAATAAAGTAACTATGAACACTGTCATGGATCTCCCAAAGACGTCTAAGGGATATAATGTGATATCCATTGAGGTTTAACAACTCACCAAGGCTGACTATTTTATCGCTATTCGGGATGATATCTCACTTGAACTACTTGCAAGGATATATGTGAAAAAAGTGGTGAGACTGTATGGTGTTCCACTCTCTATTGTGTCTGATCGTGATCCAAATTTCAAATCTAAATTTTGGGGAAGCCTTAAACATTCCATGAGTAATGAATTTAATTTCAGTACTTCCTATCACCCCCAAACTAATGGCCAATTCGAAAGGAATATTCATATTCACGAAGATAAGCTAAGATCCTACTCTCTAGAATTTAAAGGTGGATAGGATCAACATCTCCCATTAGTTGAGTTCACAAACAACTATAGCTTCCACTCGAATATTCATATTACTCCATATGAAGCTCTATATTTAAATTAATGGAGAACATAACTTGTGGGGATGAAGTTGGAGAAAGAAGGCTACTTGGACATGACCTTGTGAAATAGATGACATAGAAGGTTCAAGTCATCAAGAAACACCTCAAAGCTACCCAGAGTCGGTAAAAGTGATATGCTAGCAACCGTCGAAGGGACTTGGAGATCGATGTCGGAGATAAAGTCATCCTTAGAAGATCACCATGGAGGAGAGTCATTCGATTTGGAAAGAAAGGGAAGCTAAGACCAAGGCACATTGTCCCCTTTGAGATCCTTGACCACATAGGATCCATGGATTATCGGCTAGTGATTCCACTGAATATAGATCAAGTTCATGATGTTTTCCACATATCACTCTTGAGAAAGTACAAACCGGACCCCACACATGTATTGAACACAGAGGTGGTACAACTGGAAGATGATCTCTCTTCTGAGGAGAACCCAGTGAAGATTCTGGATTGGAGAGATAAGGTTCTATGCAACAAGAGCACCCACCTTTTCAAAATGATGTGAAGGAACCATATGTTTGATGAAGCTAATTGGTCACTAGAGGAGGTGATGTAGGAGAAGTACCCTCACATGTTTATGTAAAATGAATTTTTGAGGGTGAAATTTCATAAGGGGGAAGAATGTAACAAACCAAAGTTTTATCAATGGAATTACCTTCCTATAATTATGCCATATACTATGTGACCATTAATTATAATGTTTCCACTTCTATGTTATGAATTTCAAAAATTTGACATATACGGTTGGGGTTAGGGTGATTTTTGGAGTCTAATAGAACAAACATGATTTTCGGTGAATAGTAACAAACCATTGTGAATAGTAATATTACCATTATGAATAGTGATATACCCTTATGAATAGTAAACTCACATATGATAGTACATATATATGATTTAAGTGAATGTATGATTTACCAATGTTTTGGAATACGTAAACAAATGTTTTAGAAACTGTAATTTTTGATTAAATTATGATTTTAAATACAAATTAAATTAATCATATTTAGAATTTGTTTGAAAAATGAACTTCATTTTTGGATTCTACCCGTCAAAAAATTGTTAGGTTGATTTTTTCATATTTTTCAGAAATACAAGAATTTTTTGTGAATAGAGAAATACAATAATTTAAAAAATAAGCTAAATACAATAATTATAGAGTCATGTATGATGTTATACTGATGTAAGCCCAATTGGTTTGGATTCACATATAAAATTACTACTCATGGTCATTGTAGACTCAAAATTCTTTTTCTTGTGGAGAAATAATAATTTAATGAATACAATATTGAGAAATCCCCTATCCCCTCCAATATATATACCACCCTTCACAACATCATTTCCTCACACCTCTGAAGCTTCCATCATTGTCTAAACTCTACCCAAACATCTTACCTATCCTCTCCCCCACGTGAATGATCTAATAGTCTCGTCAAAATACCCATCCTATCTTCCTTAAGGAGGATCTCAAGAGGGGGATTTAAGAGATAATTTCTCTTTCTCCATTTTCCCTTTAATTTCCATTCAATTTCTAGTTCAATTCTTAGTCTCTATACACCTATCCTCATCCACATGGTATGGTAACTCTATTATCATAAATATACTATAATTACATGATTATAATTGGATATTATATCATCCAACCCCCTTCTCTTCTTTTTTTTATTTTAGACCGGAAAATATTGTTCTTGAGGTGTAAATTTATCACCTTCAAGAATGACATGTTTTCAATTTTCTTTACAGCTTTCAGATCTAGTCATGACACCATTTTTATGGTTGTAAAAGATTATTTTATATGTATTATATCCTATTTAATGTTCTGTAACAAACTTATGTACGTATTACTTAATGATAAATCAAAACACGTTCACTGTGATCCAAAAACCGCCCGAATTAACCAAAACGATCATCACTAAATTTTTATCTAATGATTCATCCACATGGTATATAACATAATTCGTTAGAATATTATTCAAACTCTTATAATATCATTAATAACATGTAATATCAGTTCTGTATGTTTATCCATGTTCTATAGGAACTTCCATTTAAGAATATAAGTGCGAAGTTCATGAAAACCATAAAAACGAACATTCCCAAACAATGGAGTTAAACCCAATAACTCATCCAATGGCCCATAAAATAACATAAGGAAACCAAAATGAAAAATATTCATGTAAAAACTGTTCATTATTTGTTAATTAAAGAATCTAATGTGGTTATATATGACTTTAATGTGGAGAAATCATTTTGATACTAAGTAATTGGAAATTCTCAAACCCAACTTTCATTCTTTGGGTTCTTCCACTTTCAGTCCATTTTTGATATGTTAACTCCTTAAAAATAAATTTTTCATCACTATATTTTATTTTCTGTGATATACAAGTTTTCCACTATAGTTTACGTCAAAACAATTTTTTTCCAAAAGAATTCTTCTTTCAAAAACAATCCTTTTATTTCTAATTAAAGGTTGATGGTTATTGCATAAAGACTGTTATTCTCACGTTCATTTGGAAACCCAATGTTTAAGAATGTGTTCTTATGAGATGAAACCCATCCCTTTTCATGGTTTAGTTGTGTTTATTTTTTTTAAATGTTCTATGTGGCATGTATTATATTTATAATGTTATGATGTTCCGGGTGTGCCCAGAATTGTATATGGAAATATGAATGATTGAATGTAAAGGGTGAGCCTAGAATTATACTACACTCTAATGCGTTGGGTAATGTTATTAATCCCATGATTTAAATTGAAATGATGTGTGAAAAAGATGCTAACATTGTTTACAACTATGTGTGGTAGTCAACAAAAAAGACATGGTGTTTCATTTTTTATGCATTGCCACATTTCAAGAATTTTATTAATGATTCCTATCATTTTAATGATACTTTACCTATGAAATGATTATAAATACCCATTTTATCTTGTTCTTATCTACCCTCTTATTGGGCTTTTAGATCACCTCTATTTTATGTATATCTTAAGGTGAATACATTTACTAAGGAGAGGTCAAGTTCCAATAAGAAACTAGTGAATAAGGAATTAAAGAAACGTTTATGTTTTATGTTGTAAATGTTATGTATAGTCATAGTTTTACCAATACTCTAATCCTCTATATCCTCTTGTTGTGATACTATTATTTTTTTATCATTATAATGATGTTATAGTAATGTATGAAAAGTTCGCGTCGCTATAAAGTGTCACTTACCTCGAGTTTGATTCATCACACACGTTCCTTATCAACATGGATAATAAACATATGTTTATTATTTAGATTCTTAAGAACCATTTTTTGAGTTTATTATTCCTTTTATTTTATTTTTTACTATGTTATATACAATTATTTAATCAATTAAATTCACACTAGATGTTTTGACGAAATTCGACTCATATAACCAAAATAATATTTTTAAGTCGATCATGGTCCTAGAGGTCATTATATCATAGTATCCAGAATAATAATCAAGAAATAATTATCATTTTATACATAAATTAAACATTAAAAATCAACCATGAAATATGGATATGAAAATTTAACCACGTTACAATCATGTTGACTGTAGGTCGTACATACAAATAAGTAACATTTCCTTTTTTCAACAAACATGATGGAAATAAAATAATTTTTATTTTATATTACAAAAATAATGATTGTATAATAAATATCGTATTTATTCTTTAAATTAAATTTTATATAGAATTTATATGATGTAGTAATGAAAAATGAATGACATCACTTCGTGTAGATGGTAATCCATAGATACACACTAATGATGTTATCATTTTTCAATGGATGGAAAGGTAAAAAAGTATATGAAATTTTATATTTTCATAATAATAATAATTTTATGTATATATATTTATATTAAATCCATCATTATAAAAATTCATGAGAGGCAATGATAGAAAAGGAATTACATCAGTTTGTGAGGCGGTAGACTGTCGTACACATGAACGATGCTCTCATTTATGATTTGATGAAATAGAAGATTGATATAGATTATAGACATAACATAGCATCATATATGTATCTAGAAGATAATGGTGTTATTATTTCATCATGATTAAAGAATATATGAATGAGGTAGAAGAAGAAATAAAACTGAAACATTCGGTTTAATGGTAAATATATTCTTCAGAAAACCTCTTTTTTTGCACCTTAATCCCAATAAGGATGATATTTCATCCAAAATAAGACCTCTTGGATGTGGTTAGGGATGTTGTCAATGGATTTTTGAATATATTGACAGATATATAGTTTTCAAAAGGACCTAGGAAGAGAGTAAATGAGGTTTCATTTTATAAGTTAAAGCGAAGGACACACTTGGAATTACTTAAAAGAATAAATAATATAAATATATATATATATATATAATAACATTGTCAAGTGGCACCAAGGCATCCCAAATTCAAATATAAGACATGATAGGTATAAATTAAAAAAATACAATCACATTTATACAAGTATCAAGTGCATTTTAAACTCTATCTCAAAGTTAGACAATTTTAACTCATTTTAACCATAAATGTAATAAAATAACATTTTTATAAATGATAACCTAATTAAAAGGACAAAGAAAAAATACATATTATAACCAAATTTTTATATGATTATTCCAAATTTCAGACCCATTTTATCATGTTCAATTTCAATAAGTGGAATAAATTTCTATTCATATAGGAACACAAAAGACACAAAAATTATATTTAGAAAAATATCCAATTTAAACGTAAATAAAAATTTACCTTGAAAAAAGGGAATAAATTGGATTAAATGATTTTTTAATAAATAATTAAAATGGAGGTTTTTAGACTTTTTCGTAAATCCCAATCAAATTACAGCTTCCAACCATGCCATTAAAAGGGAAGATCCAAAAATAGTTTTTAATTTCAATAAAATATGACTTATCTTCTCAGTTTCGGTTCCGAAATTTAAAATAATGTTTTAAAATTAGTTATTTAAATTGTAATAAATATATTTAATCTAAAATTAGTCACAAAATATGATAAATTCATGTTTTAGAAATATTTTAAATATTTACCACATATTTTAACCTAATTTTAATTATTTTACCCTTACCGAGGTGATTTTTTTATTATGTTTACTATTCATAAGACCAAAAAAATGGATATATTTATCGAATTTTAAACTATTGACACAAAAATGGAATCCATTTATTAATATTCAATTTATATAATTAACTAAAATTAATTTATGGTAAAAATTTAAAACACAACAGAAAATTTTTTCAAAAATGAATTTTCAATCCAAATATAACATATAAAAAAAGAAGGTATAATGACGATTCAAATATAAATAATTAGATGGTGTCTAATTAAGAAGGTATTCTATTACACTGATATAAAATTGAAATCATAATGTGACTTTTTATTTAAAAGAAATGACAATCTTACAAAAATTGATATTTTTCAATATTTACTAAAAAATCAGTTTTTCCAAAAAAATATTAAAAACATATCCTCAGTTATATTTAATATTTATATTTAAGAAATGATGTCAATTTTATCAAATTAAATTATTTTAATTTAGAAAATAAATATTTAAATAAACCCATATAATTCATTGAAATACAATTTAGTTAAAATGCTTAATATTTCATTTTTTATTTTAAAATCATAATTTTGTTTTATATCATAATAAAATTAATTATGAAACATCATAGAAGTATATATTCATAAAATTAAAATAAATTTACACTTATAAAATATCAAACAATTACATAATTCTTTAATCAAATCGAAATAAAAATCATTCCAACTGAATATAGTAAACCTTTAAATAGAACATATTTAAAGACATGAAGTAAACACAATAATTTTAAATGAAAAATGAATAAATAATTTTACAATATGATATCTTTGTTGACATGAAGTATATATTTATAAAATTATGGAAGATATAAGTAGAGAAACATGTATGCTAGTGGTATGTGTGATGCCCCTGTCACCCTTTGATCATGAGTTTGAGCCCCATGACCATACCAGAAACGGCAGGATGTCACCGCAGCCTATGGGATACCCTTTTTATAGAAAAATACATTTTTTGTTAAATAACATCTAATTATACAAAAAAATTATTTTTTGAAGGAAATCTGGTAATGTAAACTTCTTGGGTGATAAATATTTTATAGATGTTTAATTAATAAGGAGAGAGATTCATTTATAATTTCTATTTATATTCTAAAAGACAACTTATAAAAATAATTATTTGAAATCATGGGATGTTACACAATTTTTTTTGAAAAAAGTAGAAATAAAACAGTTTTGATGGGGGAAATCATTACTAATGGGAGTGGGTTTGGGTTCAACTTGTTAGAGGTGTATATAACACCACCAAAATCCATATGAAGATAAAGAAAAACATAACCTATCCTCATTATATAGTTTTTGGAAAAAATATCAAGGGAAAGAGTAAATAAGAAACTAACGTAGAAATGTAATCATTAACCTTGTTAAAAATAATGTGTTAATCATTGAGAGTGAATATATCTATTATCATGAATCTAATTACTATGTTTCATAAAAGAACAAAAAATGTACTTGATGAAGAAAAACACAATGGTATTTCATCTTAGATAATCCCAATACATGTGAAAAACATGAACACAATTAAAAACAAATCAATTTCACCCATCTCAACTTGTCAAGAAATACACGTTAAGGGTTACTCCTACATATCTAAGTTGACTAGATTATAAAAAACAATTTCATCAATGACTAATTTTTGTGATTCACTCAAAAATAATCTAGATGGTTGTATTGAAAACAAATCCAACAACTGCTATGCATCAACTTGTAATATTACCTAAGAATAAATATTTATCAAAAAATATTTTTAGGATTTCACCAAAAAACCAGAAGACAATACAAGAAGCACAAAAAGAAAATATTTAGAACATAACATTACTTCTGATGCCTAAACTCTAATAGCCCATTCAAAAATAGTATGATATGTATATTGAATGTGAATAACTCTAATTTTGAAATCAGGCTAAGGTTACACTACAAAATCAACTAAAACTATGAAGAACAATCCAACAAAGCATTACAAAGTTACCATTCAATGCAAGACAATTATAAGAATGAAAATCGAGACACTCAACCTAGAAAATTCAAAAAAATTTAATCCTATTATATATCATTACATAATATAATTTTCCATAGTCACTAATTGATAAATAACATAAATATTGATAATACAAGTATACAGGAACTTGATTAAATATGACTCTGCATTGAATAAAAATTTATATGTTATAAGAAGAAGATTAGGGATCCAATACAGCTTTACCATTTATTATTCATGTTTTTTGAATTTAGAAGTCTATCCCACACGAATCTCTACTTTTTCCAAAGCAGTATTTATTTATTAAAAAGAAGAATAATCTCCACATAAGAATCAAACAAGGGATCATGACCAAAAACACTAAGGTTTATCAGTTGGAAAGAAGAAAAAGAGTAGTATATGAGGCATCCACATATTTCCAACACAATCCCACCATTCTTTAAAAATCTAACCCCATTTAATCTTTTGATGGGGGAATTATTGAAGGAGATGCACATGAATTTGGTCCATGACTCCAGTATTCCATACCCTTTCATAACCCATACAAGATATTGTAAAGCCTGGGGGAGTTAATGAGTGACAGGTTATCCATGTACACTGAGACTGATGAATATAACAAAAAATTTTCCACAAAAATGTCGGCTTACCACTCTTAAGCAGTTCCTGGTTGAGGAAGCATAATCTCACCAAATTTCTCACTTTACAAATCAAACTTCAATATAGAGCACTCTGAATGGTGGTTAAAGTTGAAGAAATTTAGGGCATACCAGTGAAGAGCACCTCTCAGAACAGCACATCAATTATAGAAACTCAGAGTTGATTTTGGGGGCAAAATGGTAGAGGTTATCGATTTATGAGTGGATAGTGAATATATGACATTATTAGATGGGTTCAGCCCTAAGTGATCTGATTAAAACTCTATCCCCTATATCCTCACCACCTTTTAGTCATTGGTGTTGATTTCATAGCTGAAGTCGGCACATGAGGTCCGAAAGAAGTTAAGATTAGGGATTGGAAGTGGGAGAAAACACTGAATGCAAGGGTTCTGGATGATGAAGTCATAGGGATCAAAGTTAGATTTATAAGTGTGGTAGATAAGGCCATCCAAGGTCCCTAAAACAAGAATAATACCATTAGAGAGATCATGGAAGGGGAAATCTAGATTAGCATACTTGTTGAAGGGCTCTGTATCAAAGTGATGAGAGTAATGATCCTAGTCACATCCCGAGTAGGGGGCTATGAGGGATTTGGTGCAGGTCTAGAAAAGCATGATATGGTCGACATTTTCGATTCTGTGAAGGTTGTGGGTGGAGACGAAGGTATGGATGGAGATGATTGAGTTCCAGGATGTTTCGACATAGTTGAATTTGAGGAGTGATCTAACTGGAAGTCAAAATAAAATAATTTCAATAATCTTCATCAGTAACTTACTTGAAATTACTAATAATCCATTTTTGGGGTACTCAAACCACTAACAGTAACATGTGAGTGTAGAATATGAACTTTCTCTCCTTCCACCACCACCACTATAGTTCACAAATGAAATTATATGAAATAAAATAAAATGAAATAAAATTAACAAAATTCCATGACCAGATATCCACCACTCACATAAGGGTTGTGACTTATTGGATGAGTTCCATAATACATGAAATTATAAATAATTTAACATTATATGATCAAACACTCAAAAATAAATTCAAATATTTATTTTATTTTATTTTAATTTTTTTTTGAATTGTGTGAAAATTTTATTATGAAAAATACAATACTAGTATAATATGGTTAATTAGAAAATCAACAAGAACACATTTACATTTAAGAGAGTTGTATGAGTTAAGACATGTTCTAATTTTTTTTTCTATGAATATAAAATGAAAAATTAGAAAAATTCAATAAGATAATTAGTGGGTGTCTACGGTTAATAGGGATTATTCAATAAAAGAGATTTGTAAATATTATTATGTTGAGTTGCATTTGTATGTCTTATATATCAATTATATGACTCCAACCATTGAATGATTCAATTTAAAAACAAAACTTATCCATATGGGGATCAATAATCAACGGACTCCAATTGGATCAAAAATTTGTAATTACATAAACAAGTATCACATTTTTCTTGCCCCAACTGACTATAAAGAATATTACCCACTCACATTATTTGATTATTTCTTCAGAGTTAATTCTGATAACCCTAATAAAATGAGTTATGAGTATTTTTTCTATGCGTAGTTGTAGAGGGTCTCAACCAGTCAAATATATATTTATTCACTCATTAAATTTTGTTTAAGTTCTATTAATACTAATGCCTAAAGACCTCTCCATTTCTTTAGAATGACATGAACTGTGTAAAAATACACATGTCTATGAATGGTGAACATTCTAAAAATATTTTTATTTGTCTAAAGATATCAACAACATTAATCATGTTGTAGATGGTGGTGTAAAAATTTTTATTTAAGAATATCCATATATATTGCAGGCTACTAAAACTAAATATATCTTGTTGATTAGATTCCAAATGGTTTGAACATCTTGAACATTTTCAATCAGGGGACTTATGGTGATGGAAAAGTAAACTAGTTTTTTTGAAGATATCATAAATGAGTTTCTACCAAAACACATTTATAATTTATCGAACAAAACTACTGAAATTGTAACTAAACAAGAGGTTCCATATGAACCCAAGAACACCTCCCCATATGCCATATGTTGCTGGCTAATAGCAGGGGTTGACATGCACCATGTGGGGAAACTATCCCCTGAGGTTCAGATGACCATAAACAAATAAGGAAGCAATAACTATAAATAATCAATGCAATATAATGAAAAATATTGACTTTGAAACTATAATCCATCTTTATATATATAAAGGTCCACATGCTACATCAAAAATTATTACACTATAACGTCTCATGGTCATATATCGAAAGTAAGTTCGCTGATAGGTCGATCATACACAAGTTTCCAAAAAATTACAAAAATAAGAACAATTATATTGATAATACAATTATGCATTAATTGATTAAATACGACCTTACATTGAAAAAAAACCATTATCTTATAAAAAGAAGATTAGGGATCTAATCCAGAATTACTATTCATATGTCATGTTTTGTGACATAGAATGTAAAAACATTTGACACTTTTCATTTTTTGCATGGTTTGTTTCTTTATTAAGAATAAGAATAATCTCCACATAATAATTGAAAAAGGGATCATACATATAATCACCAAGAATTATCAGTTGGCCAACTATAGGAGAGTGGTATAGAATCCATTAACATATTTCCCACACAATCCCACCATTCTTTAAAAATCTAACCACATTTAATCATCTGATGTAGGGATCCCCTGGGAGATGTGCATAAATTTGGTCCATGAATCATAGATTCTATACTATTTCATCACCCATACATGAAGGTTGGAAGTAGAGATGCATTAATTAGTTTAAGGGGTTCCTTGTACACTGAGACGAAATAATACAACCAAAACTGGTCCACATCAATGTTGGCTCTCCACTTATGAGCAGTTTCTTGTTGGGAAAGCATCATGTCACCTAATTCATCACCCACAAAATCAAACCATAGTATAGATCACCTTGAATGGTGGTTGAAGTCGATGAAATGAAAGTAATACCTATTAAGAGTGCCTCTCACAATATCACAACAATTAATTGAACTCAAATTTGATTTAGGGGGAACAACAATAGAGGTTATCCATATATGATTGGCCAAAGAAGATATCCTAGTGTGAGATGGATTAGGCTCAGAAACCTCCAAATAAAATTCTAGCCCCTCTATCCCCACAACCTTTTAGTCACTGGTGTGGATTTCATAGCCAATTACAATATAAAAGCTCTTAGAGAAGCTAAGATCGGGTATGGGAAATGTTAGAAAATGCAGAATGCAAGGGTTCTCGAGGATGAATCCATATGGAGCAGTGTGAAAGTTATATGTGAGAATGATAAGTTCATCACATGTCCCTACAACTCAAAGAGAAGTGTCATAGAGATCATGGAAGGGGAAATAATGTTTAGCATACTTTTTTAAGGGCTCTTTAACAAAGCATAGGGAGTAGAGCTCCTGGTCGCATTCCGAGTAGGGGTCTGTGAGAGGTTCAGTTTAGGTCCAAAAAAATGATGTAATATATAGAGATTTTATGAGAAAGATTATATTAATTTCATTGATGTCATGTGTTTTACACTACACCAATATTAGATTTTTCTATATGCAACACCGTATTATCTTGTAGTATACACAACAATATTCTTGGCTTATGTTGCACACAATTTCATGTTCTTTTAATAGAATTAATTTCACGAAACATTGAGTATAGATTTAGTTCAATATATAAAAGAAGTAAGTTTGGATTATGTTATATGAAACACAAAATAAATCTTGAACTAAACACAACACTTACTTGGCTTGCGTTACATGCAATAGTTACATTCCTCGATAGGTTTCATTATACACGATACCAAGTTTCACTAACCAACGATATATTAAGAAAATATTGTTTTTTAATGGGATATAAACTAACCATTATGAATAGTATAAACCATATTTTTAATTTTATATAAAATTATCGTTCATATAAGAAATTTTCTAGAACATGATATGAGAACAATATCAAATTTTCGGATTAAAGAAGTATTTTTAAAAAATACAGTTCTACCACCTTTTGACGGAAAACCTTTTTAAATATAGTTTTTAACAATTATATATATTATTTTTGAAAAAATAAAAGTATTATTTGGAATTGGGGCATCAAAATTTAACTTGGTTTAAGGTTTTGTATTTTTCTGATAAAATTCAAATTTTGATGAATAGTGAAAATACTACATTTTAATTCAAAACTACCTTTTCATCTAATTTAATTACATTGTTAGATTATATTTTTAATTTTCTTATGATTTTACTTGGATTAAATTATTATCATTTAATCCTATTTTTTCCATTTTAATTAATTTAAATTTTAAATTGGACATAAGAAAATGTCAATCTTTTGATAGCTATTACTTCTTAAAAACCTACTTTTTGGGTTTGACAACAAGAATAAATTTTAAATTAATCACTAAAAATTTTATGTTTTGAATTTTTAAAATTGGATTCCATATTTATAATCATTAGGTTAAAATTGGTAAATAAGGACCTTTTATTTTTGGATATTATGAATAATAACTTCAGTAAATATTTTATTTTCCATGGTTAAAGGAAAAATATGTTAGATTAGGGTAAAAAATAATATTATAATAATATTAAACTACCCTAACACATGTCCTAAACCTATTTGATTAGATATGTATGACCATGGGAATCCTTGGGTCGAATTTGGGTCCCCATGGAACCACTTGGATGTGAAAATGACATTTTATATGAAATAATTCAATGTAAAGAAGAAATATTACATGAAATTTTATCTTCTTAACAAAAAAATTTTAATAATGGGTTATACATAATATAAATTCTAATATAAATAGTATTTGGAAATAAAAAATTATTTACTACATAGTTGTATTTTATTTATAAATTTTAGGCACCAAATAAATATATATATTTATGACACAATGATGATGTAGTGATTACCTTATTAATGAATTATTTAAATAAACGAGACTATAAATTTTGAAATATATTTATTTTGAAACTATTAACTCCATACATGACTTTTATTGATTATTATGAATTTTTATGTTTGAATTAATGATGTATTTTTTGAAATAATCTTGTTGTTATGGATTTTTTAAAAAGGCATGATTTGAATTGTATAAAAATTGGCATAAATTAGATTCTAAATAAAAAATATTTTATTAAATGATATAAAATTTGTAAAGATCTTAACATCAGTAAAATAACATTTATAGTGACAAAAATGTCAAAAAAACCACTTTAGGTTCAGTTGGTATTTTATTGTAAAAATATTAACCATGTCGTATAAAAATACAAGAAGACATTATAAGAGTTATCTTATTTTACAAAGGGTTAAATTTAAATGATAGTTTTAATATTATGACACAAATATTTATAAATCTTATTGGTTGAGGATAGTTCGACCCCTCCACATATTATCTTCGAAATTAATCAATTTGGATCTATTAGAAACCAAATTTTTTTTATAATAAATTAATATTTCAAGATTTTTCCTAAAGTTCCCCTCACATCTCTTATGAAAGGGAACCTACCTTTTTCTTTAACCCATAACTCTAAATAATTTTTGTTCAGCCAAAACCTATCCATTTCTCCTAAAAACCTCCATCACTTCATCCTAGAGGCCTAATGTTCTGGCAGAGAGCCATCATAATCATCCCTTTTGTTCAAATCAAAATGTAACACCCAAAGAAGGGATAACTGTTTTATCTATTCATTAAAAGTTATTTTCTTATTATACTTCATCATTCTATATTTATTCCACAATAAAGTAATAAATCAAATAATTATACATTCTAGGATTTTATTATTATTATGGTACTACCGTACTCCTCATTTATCCATCCAACGAATAACAATATCACTATGCGTGCTTGGGTACGACTTACCATCTCCACACTGTGATGTAATTTTTTATTCAGAAATACTTTATTACGATTGCTATAATGATTATTATAATGGATTTTCATAATTAATATTATATGAAATTGATTATTTATATCCAATTATATACCATTAAACTATCAAGAGAATGATACCGTCGCTCATGCATACGTACGACCTATTGTCTCCATAGCGTGGTGAGATTCATTATCCAGGTTAAAAATTCATGACCACTTATAAAATATATGTAATTTGTGAAAATAATAATTAATAACTTAATTTCGTGCATAAAATACATCCTATGCACAACAAACATGATTTACATGACAAAATAGGAATGGGAAAACGAAGCAGTTAACACCCAAAATAATGGAAATATTGAAATAAAATTAACAGAATGATATAATAGGATTATATAGGATCGTATATGATATCATAAATATGGATATGGTCTTGGTATAATTTAATAACATGATTTTACCATTATACAAGAGGTAGACACACCCTCGACTAAAGAAATGTACTAGGTAATGAATAATTTTTCAATATCATTTTTTAACTGAGATTGTTTATACGTAAGTATTTACTAGGGGTATATTTGGAATCCATTTATATATTTTCTAATAATATTCTCATTAATTGTTTACTATTATTTTATGTATTTTTAAATTCATTTTTACACATTTGTACTTTTACAACATGGTTTAGAAGGAATCTTTGTTATGTTTACCATACGCAGTACTTTTTGACTTTTTTGGAAAGAGTACAAGAATAATGTTTTTTATCCTATACGACATCAATGGATTTTTTCGTTTTACTAATGACTTATTTCCATGAAGATTGTTTTACAAGGTTTCACATTTATTTTCATGAAAATTCAGTTCTTTTAAAATTTTGTGGAATTTTGAGAAGAGAAAATGTTTTTGAAAAAGAATGTATATTTTCTTCAAGAATTAAGTTCAAGTTTTTTATCAAAATTATTTTACATCTAAAATAACATAGGGTAATGTTTCTATCCCTATTATTACTTTTATTTGATTTTTTTAATGATAAAATTATTTTTTGTTAAATCCATTTATTTTAGATGGATTATGTTATGATGGAATGAGGTTTAAGAAACCCATTTTATTTATAGGGATATGGTATGATGAATGATTTATGTTTTTGTGGAACATGTCAGAAATGATTTCACTGTGAGATGGGTGGGACCAATATCTCCCTTCAATTCATTGGATGGAGATTAATATATCGTGAGATAGACATGACTAGAATGACAAGTAAATCTGGATCAGTAATACATGGCTAGAACAACAAGTAAACCAAGTTTAGTAATGGACTATGTCCGCTATGATGGTCTTGGTAGAAATGCCTTGGCATCTATGGAAATAATATTATGTTCTTATTAGATTTCCTTTATTACTTGTTTTATGCCAAAAAGACTCTATCATGTTTAATGTTTCTTTATGATCTATGCCCTACATATTTCCAAGATTTTTTTCCTGACTCAAGATTTTGATGTTTAAAATTTATGTTCATGTTTTTGTATTATAATGTTTAGGGTTTGTTTTATGTTCACTATGTTAACCCTAACTGAGAATTTTCAAACACCCTTTTTATGTTTCCTTTTCCCAAGAATATAAATAATGATTTTAGGTTGGAAAAAATGGAAGGACTTTATGAGAGATGTTTAAGATATTTCACCATGTTAGAAGATTATGTTTTGAGTATCGAATGACACTAAACAAATAGGGTCTCTGGGTATCTATTTCTGACTTGTATTAAGTATTCTGAAAAAGTAATGTAATTCCCATGTAAGTCAATCTTGGGTCATTAGAGTTGGTATCATAGCAAATATTTAGTTAACCATTGTAAACTAGGATGCAAAAGCATTAGTGAGATCCCTATATATATTTTTAATATATGTATAGGGATGTCTCTATGTTTAAGTATAACTAAAGGTTACATTCCATGAATTATGGTAATGATCACGAATAACCTAGGATAAAATCTAATAGGTTAGAGATTTAAGGTACTCCCCCTTGATCATGTTGATTTCTGAGTATGATTTTTCCACTCACAATATTATTTTGGGGGTTTAGACAATCGCTGAAACCCTAAGGAACCACGTTAATAATGGATGTAACAAAAATGCAATGATTGTACTCCGAAAAAACCAAATTTAATGGGATCTCGAATAAAGAATCTTGTTTCTATGACCACAAATACTACAAGGCTTCCAAATTACCAAAGGTGGTAACAACATTCTCTTGAATTTTTCGTAAGGAAACATCCACCTTATTTTAGTGGAATGTACACTAAATTACTGGAAGTGGAATGGATTTGTACCGTTGAAGAGACATTTTTCATTTTATGTAGTTCAGAAAGTTAAAAGGTTAAGTTGGTCACCTATTTCTTATAAGGTAAAGTGAATTTGTGGTGGAACTTTATCAAGAATATGAAGAAAGAAGATAAAATTGACTCTATGGATTAGAATGAGTTTAAAAACATATTTTACAGTATGTACCTCCTCATATTCTTCTTATAAAAATGGATATTGAAGTATCTCATCAATGTCATGGTAATGATAAGAAAATATGGATAGAATTCAAAGGAAACTATAAATATTATGAAGATAAGAAGATTGCATTTTCTTTTTGCACAATGTGTGGAAGGACACAAGGAGGAAACTGTCTTAAGGGAAATGGTAAATGTTAAGTGTGGGAAAGAAGGTCATTGGGAATTTTACTATCGAAGTAATGATAGAAAATTGAAAGTTAAAAAGAGTGCACCTCCCACAAATCAAGGTTACAAGTGCAAGGAAATACTGAATTATGATAACCAATTCCCAAATACAAGGGTTATGAATGATTATCTTTTTCAACAACCTCTTAAAGCCCAAGACAATGGAAAAACACAAGAGATCACTATTGGTGATGTTGAGTATGAGAAAAAAGTGGTGGAATGAATAATTTTTAATGTAATGGGATTCCGAAATCGTATTGTCGGTCTCATTTATAGTATTTTTGAATATCGAAATATCTATGTTTTGGTCTATTGTGGTTTTCCAAAATTATATGGTACTGGTAATAGTGAAAAGTTATTGAAATATTTTTGGAAAGAACATGTCATGTGCTTAATGAATGGATAAAGAGATAATGAAATTTCTGATAGTATTTATGAGATCATGATTGATAAAAGGACAATGTGATATTTTGGTTTGAGTATATAGAATATTTGGTATTTTTAGTGTTTGGAAATAGTTGATTTTGATAGAATGCATGTTTTCACTAAGGTTATATGGTAATTCATGTTATTATACATGATTAAGTTATTCACATGTTTTAAATGTGACAACCAAGAACTTACAAATGTGATATGTGAGACAAATATTAAGTCAATATTGGTCCCCTCCTTATACAGTTTTATATTAATAGTTTTGGAAGGATTATAATGTTATCCATTTATGGATAGTATAAGTTATATACGGATTGATGTTTTTTAGATTAATGTAATATCTCACTATATTTGGACTTATAAATATCTGATTACCTGTGCTAACATTTCTTTTGAGATAGATGGAATGACCTATCATTCTATCACATGATTTTGTAACACTTTAGGAATGGAAAATTAAACTTCATTACTATAAATAATAGATGAAGTTGAATTTTTTTTGGAATGACCAACATTGAGATTGTTTTGATATCATGTAAGTATTTATCCTAATGAAATTATTCATCAACTTTAGGAAAAATATCTTAAAATAATTCTATCCTAGTACCTTTTTATCCAACGAATCATATATCCCCTTAAAATCACCGATGATTTATGAATTTTTGGTTGTTAACATTCTCTAATATTTATTCTCTACACCTATCCATCAGAACATGATGGATAGATTTCTCTTTCATATCCATGTTCTCTCTTCCTAACTATATTATCCTATGTGGAAAACTAGTGATGAGTTATGTTGGGTAACTATTATGTTTCTAACATTCCTATTTAAAATGATGTTTTAGAATTTCCCTTTATGATGTGGGTATCTATGAAATAATCTTACATGTAGTAAATAATTTATATCCCTGATGAATTTCATGGGCGAAATTCATTTTAAGGGTGGTAGAATGTAACACTGTGATATTTTATAAGATATATTATTTTAATTTCATCGATGTCATGTGTTTTACACTAAACCATAATTATCTTATGCTATAAGCATCACTGTATTAGCTTTATAGTATACCCAACTGTATTCTTGGCTTGCATGGCACAAAATTTTATGTTCTTTGGATAGAATTTATTTAACGCAACACTAGGTATAATTTTTTATCAACTAATAAGTGAAAAAATATGGAATTATTTTATACAAAAAATTTATGTAAGCTGGAATGACACACAACACTGACTTGGATTGCATTACACGTAAGAGCGACCATCCTTGATAGCTTGTGTTGTACGCGATACTGATTTTCACTAAACAATGATATAACATTAAAATAATATTATTTAATGGGATATAAAATAGACATTGTTAATTGTATTAACAGTATTTTTAATTTTATATAAAACTACTATTCATCTTACACATTTTCTGGAACATGATATGAGAACAAAATCAATTTTTTGGATAAAATAAGTATTTATAAAAAAATGCAGTTTTACCTTCTTTTGATGGTGTTTCATTTTTAAATATAGTTTTTAACAATTATATGTATTCTATTTGGAAAAATAAAAATATTCCTTGGAGGCGGGACATCAAAATTTTACCTGGATGAAATTTTGGTATTTTTTTGATGAAATTCATATTTTGATGAATAGTGAAAAATATTTCATTTTAATTCAAAACTGAATTTTAGTCTAATTTATTTATACAGATAGATTATATTTTTAATTTTTATTAAAGTGTTTTTAGATTATAATCTTATTATTTATCCAATTTTGTTCATTTGACTTAATTTCACTTCTAAGTTGGACATAAAAACATTTCAATCTTTTGAGATCCATTATTTCTTAAAAACATGAGTTTTGGTTTTGACAACTGGAATTAATTATAAATTAATTAATAAATGCTCTATGTTTTTAATTTTAAAAATGGATTCCATATTTGGAATCAGATGGTTTATATTATTTAAATAGATATCTTTTAGTTTAGGACATTATTAATAGTAACTTCATTAATTATTTTATTTACCATGGATAAAGGATAAATCCGGTAAATAAGTGTAATTAATAATATTATAGTAAAACTAAAATACCCAATCATATGTAATAATCCTATTTAATGATATATTTCTGACCATGTTCATCCTTGGCTTGATTTCTCGACCCCATGGAACCACTTGGATGAGAGAATGATATTTTAGAAGAATTAATTTAAAGTAAAGAGAAATATGACATAAACATGTATATTCTTAATAAAACAATATTAATATGGGGTTATACATAATATAAATTCTATAATAAATTTTAATTTGAAAAATAATAAGATTTAATGCATCATGGTAATTTATTTATAATTTCTAGACATGAAATAAATAAATTTATTTGTGACACAATAACGATGTAGTGATTACCTTATTAATGAATGATATAAATAAATTAGTTTATAAATAATAAATTAAATATATTTTTAAAATTCTCATTCCATACAAGAATTTTATGGATGATTATGACTTGTTATCTTTGAATTAATAAATTATTCTCGAATTATTAATGTTTTTATGGATTTTTTTAAAAGTCACGATATGAATAGAATAAAAATTGACATAAATGAGATTCTGAAATAAATATTATTTTATTAATTGATATAAAAATACTATAAATATAAAGTTCTACCAGATTACTTGGATAGTTATAAAAATTTCATTAATTAACCACTTTATGTTTTTTGGGCAATTTATTGTAATGATATTAACCATGTAGTATAAAAATACAAGTGGACATGGTAAGAGTTATCTTATTTTACAAAGGCTTTAATCTAAAAGATAAGGTTACTTTTATGGCATAAAAAGGTATAAAACCTATTGGTTGAGATTATTTAAACCCATACTCATATTATCAAAGAAATAAATCAATTTGTATCTATTTTAAACCGAATATATTTTTATAATAAATTAATATTTCATGATTTTTTATAACGTGCCACTCACCTCTCTTATAAAAGGGGACTTCACTTTATTCTTTAAATAAAACCTCTAAAGCCTTTTGGTTCAGCCAAAAAATGACCATTAATCCTCTCAACCACCCTCAATTCATCCTAGAGGACTAAATTTGAGCGTAGAGTCATCCTAAGGACCCCTTTTGTCCAAATCACAAGGAAACACCTGAAAAAGTGGTAATCATTTTATTCCATCTTCCAAAGTTCTTTTATTCTTCTTCATCCAATTTCTATGTTGATACAATAATAAAGTAATAAATATAGTATATTATACACAGATATATGTTATTATAATTATGTAATTACCTTATACCTCTTTGTATCCATCCTACAAATAAAAATATCACCATGAGTGTGTACGCACTGCTTACCATGTCCACATTGTGGTGTAATACTTTATCCAAAAATAATTTAATAGGATGGGTATAATGATGAGTTTAATGGATTTAATTAATAAATATTACATGATAATTATTCCTTATAATTAATATACCATCCAATTTCATACAATCTAACCATCAAGAGAATGATATCGTCGCTCTAGCGTACGTACGACCTACCATATACACGACGCGGTGACATTCGTTCTCCATGTTAACAATTCATGAATGATTATAAAATTTATACTATGAGTGAAAATAATAATTATAAACATAATTTCCTTGATTAAATACACCCCTTTCATAACAAACATGAATTTCATGACAAAAAAAGAATTGGAAAATGAAGCATTTAACACCCAAAATAATGGTAATATTGAAATAATACTATCAAAATGATATAATAGGATTATATAGGATCATATATGACTTCATCAATATAGATATAGTCCTGGTATAATTTAATAACATTATTTAACCATTATATATGAGGTGAACAGAACCTCGACTAACAAAATTTACCAGGTAAGGGATAATTTTTCAATATCATTTTTTATCTGATAATCATTTAACATAAGTATTTACTGGGAGTGTATTTAACATCAATTTCCATGTTTTAAATGAATATTATCATCAAATGTCTACTATTATTCTCTGTATGTTTAATGTCATTTTCACCCATTTTTACTTTTATAACATGGTTTGAAAGGAACCTTTCTTACGTTTACCATACGAGGTTCTTTTTTACTTTTCTGGAAAAATTACGAGAAGAATGTTTTTTAACTTATAAGGAACCAAAATATTTTTATGTTTTCCTAAAACCTTGTTTCCATGAAGCATATTATACATGGTTTCAATTTTATTTTCATCAAAATTATATATATTTTTCAAAATGGTGTGGCATTTTGATAAGATATTTTCTTTTGAAAAATAAAGGAAATTTTCCTCGAGAATTAAGTTCAAGGGTTTTATCATAATTATTTTACATCTAAGATGACATAGGGTTAGGTTTCTATACTTATTATTAATTTTATTTGACTATTTTTATGATGGAAGTATTTGCATGAAATCCTTTTATTTCAAATGTATTATGTTATGATGGAATTATGTTTAAGTAACCCATTTTATTTCACGGGTTATGCTATGATGAATGATTTATGTTTTTGTGGCACATGTAAGAATTATTTAATTATGAGATGGGTTGGGCCTAAATTTCCCTTCAATGAATTGGGTAATGATTTATATATTATGAGATAGACATGATTGGAATAATAAGTAAATCTGGTTCAGCAATACATGGCTCTAATAGCAAGTAAACCCAGTTCAATAATGGACATTATCCGCTATGATCATCTTGGCTACAATGCCTTGGATAATATGAAAATCATATTATGTGATTGTTAGTTTGTAATAATTAAATGTTTTATACAAATTCAATTCTATCAAGGTTAATGTTTTATTATGATCTATGCCTTACAGAATACCATGATTTATTTAATGACTCATGATTTTGATGTTTAAAATTAATGTTCATGTTTTTACGTTCAAATGTTTATGTTTTGGTTTATGTTCCCCATGATTACCCTTACTGAGCATTTAATATTACCCTTTTTATGTTTTCTTTTTCCCCAAGATATAAATAAAGGTTTCATGTTGGAAAAAAGTGTAATATCTTTATGGGAGATGATGATGGTCTTTCAACATGTTAGAAGATTGTGTTCCAAGATTCCAAAGACACTAATCTAATATGGTCTTTGGGAATATTTTATTATCATGTATTATGTATTCCAAAAAAGTAATGTAATGTACATATACATCATCCTTGGGTCTTTATAGATGGAATCAGAGCAAAGTTTTAGTTAACCATTGGAAACAAGGATGCGAAAACATTAGTGATATTCTTAGAGATATTTCTAATATATTTCTAGGGATGTCCCTAAGGTTAAATATAACTATAGGTTATAGTCCTAGAATTATGGTATTGATCATTAATAACCTAGGATTGACCCTAATATGTTAGATATTTAATGTAATCCACCTTGATTACGTTGTTTCCATGGTATGATATTTTCCTCAGACACTATTTTTTTTGGGTTTTAGGCAATGCCTGGAACCCAAAGGAACCACATTAATGCAATATGCAACGAGAAATGAAATGAATGTCCTCCTGAACAACCAAATGTTATGGGAGGTCGAATAAAGAATATTTTTTTGATGACCAAAAATCCTGCTAGGCTTCCATACGACAAAAGTTGGGAACAACGTTCTCTTGAAACTTTCTTAAGGCATCATAGACCTTATTTTATTATAATGACAAATCCACTAGTGGAAGAGGAATGGATTTGAACCATTGAAAAGATATTTTTCAATCTCCATTGTTAAAAACATGAAAAGGTTAAGTTGGGAACATATTTCTTGGAAGTTAAATCAAATCTATGGTGGAACTTTATCAAGAATACGAGGCAATAAGATAAAATTTTCTCCATTGATTAGGATATGTTTAAAAACATATTTTTCAGAATTTACCTTTCTTGTATTCTACTTAAATAATGGAAGATTACAGTTTCTCATCTATCTCGTGGTTATGATATGAAAAGAAGGATGTAATTCAAAAGAAACTATAAAAATTACTAAGAGAAGAAGATTAGATTTTATTTATGCACAATGTTTAAAAGGAGACATGGAGAAAAGTGTATTATAGAGACATATAAATTTTTTATGTGTGGGAATGAAAGTCATTGACCATTTTACTTCCAATGTAATGGGAAAAAATTGAAATTTTAGAAGTGTGAACGTCCCACAAATTAGGGTTACAAGTACAAGGAAATGGGTAGTTATGCTAACAAATGCGAATATCAAAGGGTTATAGATGATTATCGATGTCAAAAACCTTTTATGGCCAATGACAATGGAAAATCACATGTGATCACAATTAGAGATATTTAGTATGACAATGAAGTGGTGGAATTATTAAGTTTTTATGTAATGGGATTCCAAAATAGTGTTGTGGAATCTCATTTATAGTGTTATGTAATATTTTAATTTCTAGGTTTTGGTCTATTTTGGATTTCCATAATTATATAGTACCTGTAACAATGAAAATTGATTGAAATATTTTTTGGAAAGCACCTGATATGTACATAATGAAGGGATAAGGAGATAATGAGATGTTCAACGGTATCAATGAGCTCATGAGTAATATAAAGAAAAAAAGATATTGTGGTATGAGTATATAGAATATATGGTGTTTTTGGTTTGTGGAAAGAGTTAATTTTTATAGAATGCACGTTTTCACTATGGTTCTATGGTAATTCATGTTATTATACATGATTAAGGTAGTCACATGTTTCTAATGTGACAACCAAGAATTTCTAAATGAGTCATGAGATACAAATGTTAAGTTGATTTAATTCAACTCCTTCTAATGTTTTATATTTTATATTTTGTAAGGATGATAATGTTATCAATTTACAGATAATATAATTTATATTCTGATTGAAGTTCGTTAGATTAATGTATTATCTCACTATAGGTATCATTATACATATTTTATTACGTGTGAAAACATTTTGTTGACCCAGATGGAATGACCATTCATTCTATCACATGATCTTCTAACACTTCATGAAAATAAAAATTTAACTTCAATTAATTAAATGAGATATGAAGTGGAATTTTTTTAGGGAATAACCATATATGAGATTGTATAGAAACCATGTAAGTATTTATCCTCCTACAAAAATTAATCAACTTTAGGAAAAGGATCTTAAAACAAAAAATTTATCATATTACCTTCTTATTTATGAATCATATGGATCCTTAAATAATCATTGATTTATGTCTTTATAGTAGTTAACATTCTCTAAACCATATTCTCTATCACTATCAATCATACCTTGATTGTTAAATTTCTCTTTAATATCCACGTTTTTTACTTCCCAACTATGTTCTCTAGGTGGAAACCCAGTGATAAATTAATTTGGGTAACCTTAATGTTTCTTACTATTTTAAAATGAAGTTTTAGAGTTCCTTTTTACGATGAGGGTTTCTATGAAAGAAACTTTCAAGTAGTAAACCATTTATATCCCGATGAATTTCGATGGAAAAATTATTTTTAAGGGCGGTAGAACGTAACAAAAAATGATTTTATGAGATATATTCTTTTAATTTATTTGATGTTGTGTATTTTACACTACAAAATGATTAGATTTTACTATACACAACATCAAATGTTCTTGCAGTAAATGCAAAAATATTGTTGGATTGTATTGCACACAATTTCAAGTTATTTTGATAGAATTCATTTCACGTAACACCGAGTATAGATTTTTTTTCAATATATAAATGACCTATGATTGTATTATGATATACACAACACCAAAGGAAGCTTAAAATAAAGACAACATTGAATTGGCATGTGTTACATGCAAGAGTGACATTCGTCGATACCTTTCATTGTACGCGTTACCAAGTTTCACTAAACAACGATATATTATTTACATATTATTATTTAATGGGATATAAAATAGATGTTATGAACAGAATGAAACAAATTTTTAATATTATATAACATTATAATTCATCTTACTCAGTTTCTAGAACATGATATGTGAACAAAAAAAATCAGATAAAAGAAGTATTTTTCAAAAAATGTAGTTTTACCTGCTTTTGATGGAGAACCCTTTTTAAAAATAGATTTTAACAATTTTATATATTTAATTTGAAAAATTAAACATATTATTTTTAAGTGATACATCAATATTTAACTTGGTGTAAATTTTGTTATTTTACTAATGAAATTCATATTTATATGAATAGTGAGAAATACTACATTTTAATTCAAAAACTACCTTTTTTCAATTTTATTTATAAAGTTAGATTATATTTTTAATTTGTATTAAACTTTACTAGGATTATATTTTTATCATTAAATCCAATGTTGTCTGTTAGAAGTAATTTCACTTTTAAAATAGACATAAACATATATAAATCTTTCGATTGCTATTACTTCTGAAAAAACCCACTTTTTGGTTTTGATAGTGGAAATTAATTTTAAATTAATTACTACAACTTATGTGTTTTGAATTTTGAAATTATATTCCATGCATGGAATCATAAGGTTAAAATTGGGTAAATAGGTTACTTTTATTATTGGACATTATGAATAGTTACTTAAGTAACTATTTTATTTTCCATGGTTAATGGGTAAATCTAGTAAATAAGGGTAAAAAATAATATTATAACAATATTAAACTACCCTAACACATGTAATAATCCTATTTGAGGAGATATTTCTAACCATGTGAATCTCTGGGTCTATTTTGAGACCCCATGTAACTGCATGGATGTGAAAATGACATTCTATAAGAATTAATTTATTGTATAGAGAAATATGACATAAACTTGTGTCTTCATAATAAAAAAATTATAATACGGGGTGATGCATAAGTTAATTTAAACTATAAATAGTAAGTAAAAAAAATTCCTATATCATGGTATGTTATTTATAATTTTTAGACACAAAATAAATAAATTTATTTATGACATAATGATGATGTAATAATTAACTTATTAATGAACGATTTAAATAAATGTGATTATAAATATTAATATAAACTTATTTTGATCCTTTTTATGCCATAAAAGAATTTTATGGGTGAATATGATTTTTTAACTTTAATTAATGATGTTTTTTTTAAAAGAATCAAGTTGTTATGGGTTTTAAAAAAGTCATGATATATATAATATAAAAATGGACATAAATAAGATTCTAAAATAAATAATATTTTATTAAATGATATATAATTATTAAAAATATAATGTTTTCTATGATAACTTTTATATTGAAATAAATTTCATAAATTAAACACTTTAGGTTTTGTTTGGGATTTTATAGTAAATATATTAACCATGTAATATAAAAATACAAGAGGACATTGTATGAGTTAACTTATTTTATAAAGGGTTATTCTAAACTACAAGGTTACTTTTATGACCTAAACATGTCCAAACCTATTGGATGGGAGGATTTAAACTTATTCGCATCTTATACTATAAAAAAGATCAATTTGGATCTATTAAAAACTTAAAAATATTTTATAATAAATTAATATTTCACGATTTTTCATAAAGTTCCCCTCACCTCTCATATAAAAGGGCGCCTCCCTTTCTCTTTAACTCACACCTGTAAAGCCTTTTGGATTATCCAAAACTTCCCATTTATCCTCCCAACCTCCCTCACATAATCCTAGGGGAAAAAATATGGGTATAGATCTATCCTATGGAGCTCTTTTGTTTAAATCAAAAGGAAACACCCGAAGAAGAGGTAATCATTTTATCCCTTCTTTCAAAGTTTGGTTCTTCTTCTACTTCCTCTTTCTATGTTGATTACATAATAAATTAACAAAACCATTATATTATAAATTATGATATTTTATCATATTTATGGTATGACCTTATACATCCCTTTATCCATCCTACAAATATCAATATCAGCATGTGTGGATACGTACAACATAATGTCTCCTTGTCGTGGTGTAATTTGTTATTCAAAAATACATGATTAGAATTGCTATAATTATGATTATAATGGATTTAAATAAAAAATATTACATGATAAAAACTCTTCATAATTAATATTCCATCCAATTACATACCATTTAATCCTGAAGAGAGTGATTCCATCACTCATGCATACGTATGGCCTACCGTCTCCACGACACGGTGAGATTTTTTATCCATGTTAACAATTTAAGAAAGATTATAAAATTTATATGATGAGTGAAAATAATAATTATGATATTAATGTCATGGATAAAATACATCCTATTCATAAATAACTTGACTTAAATGAAAAAATAGGAATGGGAAAACAAAGCAGTTAACACTGAAAAAATGGTAACATTGAAATTATATTAACAAAATGATATAATTAGATTATATAGCATTATATATTATAAAATAAATATGGATATGTTCTTGGTATAATATAATAACATGATTTAACCATTATACAGTATGTTATCACACCCTCGATTAAAAAAGTACCAAGTAAGGGATATTATTTCGATATCATTTTTTATCCGAGATTGTGTATACATAATTATTTACTGGGGGTATATTTAGCATCAATTTACTACTTTTCTAGGAGTATTATCATTATATTTTACTATTATTATATTTATTTTTAAATTCATTTTTACCCATTTTGACTTTTACAACATGGTTTGGAAGGAATAATTCTTACGTTTACCATACGAGGTACCTTTTGACATTTTCAGAAAAAGTATGAGAAGAATTTGTTTAACTTTTATGAAATCAATGGATTTTAACGTTTTCCTGAAACCTTATTTTCAAGAAGTTTCCTCTAAATTGTTTCAATCCTAATTTCAAAAAAATTCCATTATTTTATAATTGCATGGATTTTTGAGAAGAGAAAAGGTATTTGATAATGAAAGGATATTTTTCTTAGGAATTATATTCAAGTTTTTTAGAAAAATTATTTACCATATAAGATGACATAGGGTTATGTTTATAACCCCATTATTACTTTTGTTTTATTTTTTTATGATGGAAGTATTTTTATGAAATCCACTTATTTTATATGGATTATGTTATGATGGAATGATGTTTAATAGACCCATTTTATTTCATGGATTATGGTATGGTGAATGATTTATGTTTTTGTGAAACATTTAAGAATCATTTCACTTTGAGATGATTGGGACCTATATATCTCTCCAATCCATTAAGTAAATATATATATCTCATGAGATACACATGAATGGAATGAAAATTAAATCCGATTAAGTAATACATGGCTGGAATGGAATTTAAATCTTGTTTAGTAATGGACTTTGTCCGCTATGATTGTATTGGAAGCAATGCCTTGGCTACCATGGAAATCATATTATGTTCTTATTATATTTCAAAATTTACATGTTTTATTCTAATGAAATTAAATCATGGTTAATGTTCCATTATGATATATTCCTTACGTACTACCAAGATTTACTTCAGGACTCATGATTTTGATGATTAAAATTTATGTTCATGTTTTTAACTTCAAATGTTTATGATTTGTTTTACATTCCCCATGTTTACCCTTACTGAGAATTTGTGCTCACCCTTTTTGTGTTTTCTTTTCCCCAGGATATAAATATAGGTTTTAGGTAAGAAAAAATGGGGATATCTTTATGGGATATTTTGAAGGTCTTTCACCAAAATAGAAGATTATGTTCCGAGTTTGCAGTGACACTAAACTGTTATGGTATTTGGACATTTGTTTTTTTCATGTATTAATTATTCCTCGAAAGTAATGTAATGTCCACGTACGTCAATATTGGGTCATTAGGCATGATGCAACTGGTGGATTCAATTTTGTGATGGAGTTTGGAAAAAAAGAAGTTAGGTATGGTGATGAGGGAGTTACAGGATGTGCAGACAATGGTGAATACGAGGAATGATCTAACTAGAAGTTTCACTAAAATAATTTAAATAATATCAAGGGTAACCTACTCGACATTTCTGATAATCCATCTTCCTGGAACTCAAACCACCACTAATAATTGGTGATTATGGAAGACGAACTTTCTCACCTTCCAACACCACCACCATAGTTCAGAAATGAAATGAAATGAAATCAAATGAAATGAAATTGACTGAAATATCACCAGAGTTCAACCACTTGGATTCACCACATCATAAATGAAATGATTATTAAATGAATTCATAAAAAACTAATCACTATGGAATATGTTTTTATCCTTCCACCGCACATCACAAATGATATGAAATGAGTTCATAAACAAAACTCCATTAATATCCACTTGGGTCAAACCACGTAGAGGCATATCATGGTACATGATATGATCATTAATTAAACATAATGTGATGAATCATTGTAAAATGAAACTAAATAATTATTTTATTTTAATTTATTTTTTTATTTTATATTTTAAATGTGGGAAACTTTAATTAGGAAAAATACAATAAAAATTTAAATATATTTAATTATAAATTCATCATGAAATGTATTAAATTTAAGAGAGCTTCATAAGTTAAGATGTTTTCTAACCAGTTTTTTTTTCATACATAATAAATGAAAATGAAGGAAAATTCAAAATACTAATAGTGAGTGTCTTCTATCATTAATTATTATTCAATAAGAGTGGGATATAAATGCTTTTAAGTTTAGTTTCATTTGTGTGTATGATTCAACAATAATATGAGTCAAACCATTTAAAGATGAAATTGATAGGAAAAACTTATTTTTCTGGACTTCAATAATCAAAGGAATACATTTGGATATGAAATTTCTACTTACATAAATAAGTATCATATTTATCTCATACCAACTGACTATAAGGATTGTTACCCATTCACTTTATTTGACTATTTGAACAGAGATATTTTTGACAACCCCGATAAAATGGGTTGTGCGTCTTTTTCTATGGGTAAGCATAGTGCATCTAAACCAATTAACTATATATTTATTAGATCATTAAATTTAGATAAAAATCTACAAATATTGACGTTTAAAGACCCTATCATTTTTTAAGCCATAAGTACCATGTAAAAATACACATATCAATGAATTGGGATCTTTCTAACAAAATTTTTAGTTGTATATAGATATCAACAATATAACTCAAGCTTAAGATGGCGTCGTAATCATTTTTATCAATGTTTCTCTATATATCTTTCAAGATGCTATAGTGAAATATATAATTTTGAATGGATTCCAAATAGTTTGAAAATGTCTAAAATTTTTAATAGGGTGGATATATGGAGATGGTTATGTAAACCAGATTTAGTCACAAAAAATGAAGCACATCGCTTCGTGGAGGTGGTAATCCACACATATTCACGAACAATGTTATAATTTTTCAATGGATGGAATGGTTTGAAAGTATATGAAATTTTATATTTTCATAATTATAAAACATCTATTAACATTATATATATATGTACACAAACACAATAAATAGACCATTATTACCCGTCATGAGATCTGGTGATGAAAAACAAATTACATCAGTTCATAGTTGGTAGACCACGAAACACACAAATGGTGATTTAATTTATTATTTGATGAAATAGAATATTGATATAGATTATATAATTAACATAACATCATCTTAGTATATTTAATACACTGTTGTTATTATTTTATCATGTTATAAGAATATCTTATGAAGTTATAATATGAAATTAAACTAAAACATTATGTTAAAAGTAATATCTCTTCTTCGAAAACCTCTTTTATTAGACCTTAATCCCTATAAGGTTAGTATTTAATCCAAAATAAAATCAGTAGAATGTCGAGATGGATTTTTTAAAGTGATTTGGGAAGATATTTACCAAACATGAGTTCTGAAAAGGTCATAGGAAGAGAGGAAATGAGGTTCCCTTTTATAAATTAAAGCAAAGGACATACTTGGAATTACATAAAAGATTAAATAATATATATATCAAAACTATGTCAAGTGGCACCAAGGCACCCCAAATTCAAATATATAATATGATATATATAAATGAAACACATCAAATCACCTTTAAATATTTGTTGTATGTATATTAAGCATTATCTTCATGTTAAACTACTTTAACTCATTTTAACCTTAACCGTAATAAGTTATAATTTTCATTAATGATATCTTAATTATAACGCCAAAGATAACAAAGGTATTATAACCAAATTTTTATATGTTGATTAAATATTTGAAACCCATTTTATCATGTTCAATTTATAAAAGTGGAATAAATTTTTATTAATATAAGAACACAAAATGCTTGAAAACGGTTTTTAGAAAAATATCAAATTTAAACTTAAAAATAATTTTACCATGAAATAATGTAATAAATTTGTTTCAATTTTTTTATTATATAATTAGAAAAGGAAGGTTTTTATACTTTATAAGAAATAAAAAAAGTGAATGAATTCTTCCAACCATTCCATTAAATGCAAAGTCCCAAAAATATTTTTTAATTTGAATAAAATATCACTAATCTTCTCAGTTTGGGTTCCAAAATTCAATATAATATTTAAAAATGCATTATTTAACTCCTAAAAAACATATTTGGTCTAAAATTAGTAATATAGTAAGATAAATTCAAGTGTTATAATGATTTAAAATCTTTTCCACATAGTATTTACATTGTTTTACTTGTTTTTCCCTTACTGTGGTGAAAATGTTTACTATGTGTACTATTCATAATGCTTAAAAAAATAAATATTTTTACCCAATTTTAAACTCAAGATACAAAATATGAAATCCAGTTTTTATTATTCAATTTCTATAATTAATATTAATTAATTTAATATAAAAACGTAAAAGTCAAAAAAAAATTAGATAAATGAATTATTAAGTCCAAAAATGAACATATATCAAAAGTTTCTATATTGATGATTCAGATCTAATTAACTTGATTATGTCATGTTAAAAAAAATACTTTTTTTCGTTTGATATCAAATTAAAATTTTTATGTGACTTTTTAATGGAATGAAATGAAAGTCTTAAAAAAATCCATATTTTTTCACTATTTACTAAAAATCAATATTTTTTAAAAAAATCCTAAAAACTCATACAAAGTTATTTATAATATTTTTATTTCTAAAATGAAGTGAATTTTATCCAATTAAATTATTTAAATATTTAAATTCAAATTTCAAATAAAAAATTTTGATTCATTGAAATACAACATAGTTAAAAAAACAACTATTTTATTTTGGATTTTAAAATCATACTCTTGTTTTATACCATGAAAAAATTTATTATAAAACATAATATAAGTATAAATTCATATTTGTAACATTAATTTACAATTAATAAATATCCAATAATTACTGAATTCTTTAAAATTATCAAAATACAAATCATGTCAATTAGATATACTTAACCTTTAAATAGAACATATTTTAAAACATGAAGTAAACATAATAATTTTAAATGAAAAAATGAGTCAATAATATTATTATATGATATATTTTACGACATGAAATATATATATATATATGAAGGATTTAAGATATAAGCAAGGAAACAGGTAGGCTAGTGGTAGGTGTTACACCCTTATCATCCATTGATAATGAGTTCGAAACTCGCGACCTTACCGGATGCGAAGGGTTGTCACCCTAACTTATGTGATACCATTTTTATATTTGAAGAAACATTTTATTAAATAAAATTACATTATACATTGAAAATATTTTTTGAATAAGTGAATACAAAGGAAACTGTTTTGGTGATAAATATGTGTATAAATGTTTAATTTACAGATAGAGATTCATTTAGCATTTTCATTTATATTATAAAAAACAATGTATAAAATTACTTATTGTAAATAATGGTATGTTACACACAAAAAATGAGAAAAACTAATGAAAAAGAAAAAATAGGGTGAATCATGTAAGGGGTGTATCTAACACCACCCAAATCAATAACAAGAATGAGAAAAAACTAAAGTATTCTCATTATATAGTTATTGAAAAAAATATATTTGGAAGGAGTATATAAAAAATAATGAAAAATGAAATCATTATTGTTAAAAATAATATGATAATCATTGACTATGATTTTATCTATTATCATGAATCTGATGACTATATTTTATAAAAGAACAAATAAAGTACTCGATAACGAAAAACACTATGATTTTTCATCTTAGAGAATCCCAACAGGTGGGACCAACAAGAACAAAATTAAAAATGAATCAATTTCACTCATCTCAAATTGTCAATAGATATTCATTTAGGGTGCCTCCTATATATCTAAGATGATCATATTATAAAAAAAATCATCAACAAATAATTTGAGTGATGCACTTGAAATCATCTAGATGGTTGTATTGACAACAAATCCTGCACAAACATGTAAACAGACCTAACAAGAAATATGTACGAAAAATATTGTTAGGATTTCATCACAAAACAAGTAAATAATATGACATGCACAAACAGAAAATATTTATACAACAACATTACATCTGATGCCTAACCTTTAATATTCCATTCACAAATAAGAAAGACATGTATATTGCATGAGAATGAATTGAATTTTGAAATAAGGTTATTGTGACACTCAAAAATCAACTAAAACTATGACGAAAAATACAACAAGGCTTTTCTATGTCACCATTCAATCTAATAAAATTATTAGAATCAAGACTGAGACACTCATCCTAACTAATTAAAAGCATTGTAATCCTCTTATATATTATTACATAATATAATTTTTTGTAGTCATGGATTGATAAACACCATAAATATTAACAATAAAATTATGAATAAACTTTATTAAACAATAAACTACATTGAAAAAACATTTCTATGTTATAAAAAGAATATTGGGTATCCCATCCATCATTACCATTCATTGTTAATGTATGGTTACAAAAAAAAGTCCATACCCACTAACTCTCTTCTTTTATCACAATTGTCTTTCATTATTAGGAAGAAGAAGACTCTCCACATCATAATCAAAAAAGGGATTACACCCATAAAAACTATGGAGTAACATTTGTCTAGTAGTAGGAGACCGGTATAGAAGGTGGCCATTGACTTCTAACCCATTCCCAACATTCATTAAAAATACAACCCCATTTAATCCTCTGATGGGGGGATGATCCAAGGAGATGCGCAAGAATTTTGTCCCTGACTCCCGGATTCCATACTCTTGCATCACCCACACATGGTGTCGGGAAGATGTGGGGCATTAATGAGCACCATGATTTCCTTGTACACTGAGATAAAAGAAAACAACCAAATTCAGCCCTCATAATTTCCAGATTCCCAGTCAACAGCAGCTTTCAGTTGGGGAAGAACCATCTCACTGAATTCCTCACATGCCAAATCAAACCATAGTATTGATCACTCAAGATGGTGGTTGAATTCCAAAAAAATCAGGGTGTACCAGTGAAGATAACCTCCCAAAACAGTGAAAAAATTTAAGGATCTTAGTGTTGATTAAGGGGGAACAATGGTAGAGGTTCTCTATTTATGAGTGTCCAAAAAATATGTGCCAACATTAGATTGATTCATCTTAGAGAGACCCAAATCAAACTCCATACCCTCTATCCCCACCACCTTATAGTCATTGGTGTAAATGTAATACCCAAAGCCAACACATGAGGTCCCATAGAAGCTAATATTGGGGATCAGAAGTGAGAGAAAACTTTTAATTCAAGGGATCTAGAGGATGAATTCATATAGAGTAGATTTGGAGTTATAATCAATGCAGATAAGGTCATTACAGGTCCCTATGACTTGTAGATAGACGTTAGATGGATCAGGTAAGTGGAAATCGAGATTAGTGTAATGGTTGAAGGTCTCCGTCTCAATGTGTAGGAAGTAGAGATCCTAGTAGCATCTAGAGTAGGGGGTTATGAGGGGTTCGATGCAGGTCTTGAAAAGAATAAGGGGGTCTGAAAGTTCGATTACGTGGTTGAGGTGGGTGGAGAAAAATGAAGGGTTGGTGATGGTGATGTTCTAGGATGTGTAGACAGTGGTGAATATGAGGTGTGATCTTACTAGAAATCACACACAAATATTTCCAATAATCTCTATTGGTAACTTACTCGATATTTTTGATAATCTGAATATGGTTCACTCAAACAACCACCAACAACTTGTGAGTGTGGAAGACAATCTTTCTCACCTTCCTCCACCACCGCCGTAGTTCATAAATAAAATGAAATGAAATTAAATGGAATAAAATTTATCAAATATATTTCTAATATCGATAAAGTACACCTTTTATCCGTTTTTTAGTTATTTCAGATAGAATCTCTAATAGCGTGTTTTTGAAATGACAACACACTGTTGCAAATACATCAGTATGGAAACACATATGTTTGAAAATTAATAATTTAGAGGAACAAGTGTCCCACATGTCAGTCGTTAACTCACATAGAAGTTGCAATTACAAAATTAAAATCTTGAAATCAATTCTAAAAAAACAGAAAACATAATATAAACACATTGATTCGATAATATATAATCAAATAATGAGAAATAAAATATAAATTCAAAAGTTCCTTTCCAGAATTTTCCAAAAAATCTAATAAACAAGGATTTGAAACAAGTAATGATGTCAAAAAAACTGAGAATAAATTGAACATAAATAAAATACTAAACCACAACATGAATATATGTTACAAAATTCAATACCATAATTCTAATTTATTCAACATGCCAATATCGATCAACAATTTATAGGTCCAATTAAAGCGGAAATGAAATGCAGTAAAAGGGACAAAACGTTTACATTCTTCAGTCTATGACCTACATACATGGGGTAGGATCATCATGATTTTTTCACTAGGAAAGAATATACTAGATTAAAAATAGATAAAAAACTACAAAAATACATGAGGAAAACCAAAAAAGTGACATACAAATCATTGAAGGGTAAATCAAGATGATCATACTCAATGAAGGGCCCCCTAACTAACCGCAAGGAGTTGAGGTCCTAGCTGCATCCTGAGTAGGGGGCTATGATGGTTTTAATACTCGTTATTAAAAACACGAGGTGGTAACTAGTGTGGTTGATGATTTTGTTTAAAATGTGGGTATATATCTATACCCACAATACTCAAAACCATGGGAATAACTCTCCCCAACAGAAAAAATATACCCATGATTCAATGAATCATGGATATAGTTGCATATCCCCATTTATAAATAACTACTAATAAATCTTGATTTTATCCACACTAATGAAGGTTAATTTTATTAGAGTATTTAGTGCTAATAAACAATATCTTTATTAGTGATAAAATGTTATTGATGATAAAGATTTATTTTAACATTAATTTAGTTAGCATCGATATAGATTGATATTTATCAACCCTTTTTAAAAGTGCCGATAAATGTTTCCCTGATCTATTTAAAAGAAATATAAGTGTGGCACATTCACTCACAATTCTCAAGAACTTATGGAACTCCCATACTGCAGATTCTACCCCTCTACCTTCTCCCAGATGAATTGAGGTTAGAATCCAATGTATGTTATTTTCTTCTTTTCCTCTCTCATTGTTTTATTTTTTGGGTTTCACAGTTTGCGTTTTTTCATTGTTTTGAACCATGTAAAACCCCACATATCATCCCCCTCTCCCTCTATGTCAATTACCTATACATACACAATACCACTCCTACTATTTAACTCATTCCATCTATATACGAGGCCACTATGATCTGCATCTCCATCATCTCTTCCAACTGATGGTTATTTTTTTGACGTTTCCATTATATTATTCTCGATACCTTTTAGATAGTTTGGGTTGTCAGTGGTTGAATATTTTTTCCACATTATGACATGCATATAAAGATTAAAAGAAGGTTAACATTATATTGTACTACTTTTACAAGGAATGGTATTTGATTTGAATAATATAAAGTGGGTTCATATACATATTATTTTAATGTGAATGGGTTAATCTAATTCAGGGAACTACTGTTTAAATTTTCTACTTTATATTTGTTAACATTATCAATATTTTATATAGATATAATTTAATAAGGAAAAAACTATTTAAATTCTCATTGAAATAAAAAATCATACTTTTTCAGTTTTTTATTTAATCCCATCAAGTTGCGACGTATTGTGAAGAAGATGAATTTTTATAATTGATTGATAATTTTTGATTATTAAGGAATTGATGAAAAAATATATTAACTAAAACAATAAAATTACGAGAGAAGATGATATTCAATGAGTTT
Organism: Viscum album; assembly: GCA_963277665.1. Classification (NCBI taxonomy): domain Eukaryota; kingdom Viridiplantae; phylum Streptophyta; class Magnoliopsida; order Santalales; family Viscaceae; genus Viscum; species Viscum album. The sequence continues at coordinate 539,220,011 of OY728142.1, read as the reverse complement.
GAGAGATCATTAATGGAGATACCATTTATTTTGATTATCAATGAATGGTTTCCAATAATTTCCCATGTCCTTTAAATTTATAATTATTTTAAATAAATTTTGAATTTTTATAAATTAATACTAAATAGTTTTTAGGAATTTACATTATTTTACATTTATTAATGAAAATATTTCATAACAAAATGGTCAAAAATATAATATATTATAATAGTTTCCATATGTGGAATCATATATAGATGATGTCATGCATATATGAGTTTACTTTTCTATCAAATTATTTTTTAAATAAATTATTCTCCAAGAATGAAGTGATTTTTGATGAAGTGGCTTGATTTAAGAAAATTTATTATCTTTATTTGTGTGTGTATATGTTATCTTATCGAGAAATGTATCTTTTATAAAACTGTAACATCAAAATATAGTTCAACTATTCATAACCCAATTAGAACTGAAACAAAATTTTACTCGTCCCTTGGAACAATCAACCAACTTTCAAAGGATTAATATTTAATATGAAGCGTTCAACATGATCCATGAGAAATGGTTTAAAAAACCAACTCACATGACAAGTTCATCTACTTATAATAAACCATATTATAATGCCATGAATATAAATTTCTATAGGCATAAACATAATGACAATTTGAAAAATACTATGTAAAAAAACCCTATACAAATAATCTTCCTACCATTGATGACACATAATCCACAAGTGTCCAATGGATATTATTTTATACTCTATCACTTCCAATAAATAACCAATCTTTGCAACATTCAACCCAAGGAAACATCTGCTACATGTGCATCGAGATGCACATAAATTTGTTATCTAAAGTCGCTGGGTAGAGTTTCTATGATGATTTTCAATGCCCCTGATCCATATGAAAACCATGCATCTCATTTTTATTTTATGAAAATATTTCTAATGTATAATAATTTAAAGAATAATACAACACATAATATTAATAATCATGATAAAAAAACATTTCAAAAAAAAGGACCATGGGTTTCACAAATACGATTGTTTAAATATGGATTCATTTTGGTAAGATAGATATACAATAAAATACACTTCGTGAATAAAGTCCACATTTTTATGCATCCTTCATAAAAATTTCTATGGTCTTGAACATAGATATAATAATTCAATATGCAAGTACAAATAACTTTTAATACCTTTATTTAATATATCCTCAGATGCTTTATTTCCTTCCACATATTGATGATGTATTGAACTTCCACTTTCAAACTATCCATCCTACCACCATTGTGGTTATGAAGTTCCCTGATGACATACCCCCTGCTTCAATTGTATTCATTAATCTTCACTAAATACATTACCACATCTTTGAATACCACATATCCCAACACATTCTTTAACTCTTTCATACTTTCATCATTCTCATTTACTACTTCTTAAGAACATAAAACATGGAACCTAAAAATTTATAAAAAAATGAATGAATTTGTTTGGGTTCTTGATATTAAATTTCTTATATGAATCACTTGGTTACTTTTGAAAACACTTCATCAAAAATTACTTTTAATTTAGGTGTAGTAACATTGGATCCCATTAGAACTCTGTAGTAAATCATACATAGAACAGAATACCACTACAATGGGTGGAATCCTAAAAATACTCATGATGTAATTTTTTTGTGAGAAAAACACACCAAACACACATTTTTATTATCTTAACCTTAAAACGTCATAATTTTACGGGGGTTCCAATTCAACTCTCAAATAGTTTCACCCCACAATGAGCAGAGCTCTCTGAACCAACATTCGACTTCATATTCATGAAACATCTCTTAAAAACATGGAGAAATGGATACTTGTAAAGATCTCCCATCTTACTCACACAAATACGAGATCAACTTTGTATATCATTTAATCCCTACAAAAAATGACACAATTTAGTGTAAGTGGAAAACAATAAATGTTTATCAGTGGATGTAAATAACTTTTAGTGGATGTCATGTGGATTTGAATATTAATTCCTTCATTTATGAAATATAAAAGGATAGAGTTCATAATTTTAATTGAATTTATGTTATTTTTGAACCTCAATGGATATAAATATCTTATATTTGAGATACAAGTTAGGTAAAAGGACTAGTAACATAGGTTTGAGTCAGTGCAACTTGGTGGGATGAGTTGATATTATCATTGTAGTGTGGGGGACCCTTCCTCCCCTGAATAATTATTTTTTCATTTTTTAGCTTGAGACTCATCCCAAAACTTTTATATGTTCTTTGAACTACTATGAGTAGTAGTCATCCAAAATTAACACCAGTACTTGGCATGGGATGAATTTTAGTTAGATTAGTTCATGTAACATATTTGGATGTCCATAAAATATAGGGGATGGATATCATGAAAAAAATCAATAATTATAGTTTTGGATGCATGTCTTCTAGGAAATTTAGAACCACAATGATGGGAGTAAGGCTAGTTTGAAAGAGGGAGTATAATCCATCATCAAGACATAAATCCCAATCAAGATTTTGAGTATGTATTAAATAATGATAGTGAAGGTTTTTTTGTACTTACGTATTGAAGTACTATATATATTTTCAAGGAATTATCAATTTTTATTAAATATTCTTGCAAATTTGGAATTTAATTCATCGAGTGTGTTGTATTTTTGTTATTCAATTCAAATTAAATGTTTTACTACTCATGCAGAAAACGTCTTTTTCAAAAGATAATGTTTCCAATAATGTGGAAGAACATGATTTTGATGATGAAACACCAGAATTATTAAGGGATGAAAAACATGTTGATGAAGAAAACAATGATTTAACATCACAATTGTGAATAAAATTATAATTACAATAAATCAGGGTATAAAATTTGACGTTTCTTGAAATAAATAAGGCCAACCTATTATCCCCAATAATTTAATGTTCATTAGATATCTTGGGGTCACTAATAATTCATGGTGGCACGTACAACAAGTAATGAAGGAAATCCATTGGAAGGATATAAAGGTAATGTTATGATATAGTGACTCTATTTTATTGAAAAATTATATAATGATGTTTGGAATTATTTTTTATTATTCCTTACACTATTCTTTTATTTTATAAGATTTCCATTATAATTTTTTCTTAATGTATGCTATAAAAGCACATAGAGGCTCTTGATGTCTTCTTATAAAGTGAAATATTAGGGATGTAGAGCGGAAAGTAAATCCCTATCAACCAGTTTGTTATTCACACATTATGAAGTTGGAAACATGGAATGATTTTTTCAATCGTCGTAGTGAAAAATAATATCAAGTTCATGGAGGTTGATAATATATTATTTGACATTATTGATTTCATCCAACATCATTCAAAATTGTTAATATATGAAACAAAAAAAGTGTGATGAAAATAAATTACAAGAATTAAAACCAATGTACCCCTACCAAAAATCAAGGATGTCATATGCTTCATTAGAGACAAAATTTGGTATGTATTTAAAAAAAATTAATAATGTCATATAAAATTACTTGTGTTACTTTGTTTATATGTATATTGTTGAATGAAAATCTAAAACCACTTTCTTCCCACATCTTGTGATATGGAAGGAGGCTCATATAAATAAGGAGGGTAAATTAGTAGATGAAAACACAAACACAGTATGAGAAACATGTGTAATTTTGACTTAAGTATAATTTGTTATGATTTATAACAATATTACCTAAAAATATATGATTATTTTTATATTTTTTATATGGTTTAGAATCAAGAATCGACAATGACCACACCAGAAGACAAGCTACATTCAGTAGCTTCAAAGCAGACTAAACAATATGGTCGCATAAGAGGATTAGGTTTTGGAGACTCTCCTAAAACATATTTCACAATGTTAAAACCATATGAAGATACATATACTATGGTGAGGTGATTTCTGAACCAAATTGACTCACCACAAGATATTATTTTTTGGTCTCTTTTGGAAAACCAATGTATGAGAAAAGATCAAAGGGAACTGACGATGGAGAAAAGATCTTCCCAAGCACCAAACGATCCAACTATATTTGTGGCTAGTCATTCCCCCAACCACATATCTTACCCTTGATAATCAATTATTTCAGTACTATTTCTCCTAAAAATGAATCAAATAACTTCTAATAACATTATATTACTAAAATTCTATAGGATATAGTTGTATTTGATTTGTATATGTCAATACCAATGTGCCTCCATGTTGTGATGGGATCAATGTATAATATTTGGGGTGAAAAGATAGACAATAACGAACTCCAAATAGATTCCATGAGATTGGGGATCAAGGTAGTTTATATGCTAACTGTTTATGTGCCTGTTCCAATTGATGGTTAATATATTACAACAATCAGAGATGCTATTAGAGATTTTATAGCATGGACATATAATTTTATAAAGATAGATGATGTATTTATTCAACAAATTATTTCCTAAGAAAAACCTATAACAATTGATGATAAAAGGCATGAAGTGAGGTAAGTTATTATAAATGGATAAAGAAGTAGTGAAGTGGAAGGCCGAATGAAAAAAATATACTGAATTGACCAGGAAAAAAAATTACATTCCAAGAGTAGCTTCTCTGCACCATTTCTAGGGAATCATTTATTATCATTACCACTTATGCAGAGACCAAATTTAAAGATAAATATATGGATTAATTTGAATATAAAAAATTAATGGACATTCCATCACAGATGGAATTGGTCTCAAGACTATAAATTATATTCTCTACCATGAATGGCTGGGAATCACTTTTTTGAATACACACATAAGGTACATTTTCATTATACATCTATCCAAATAGTGAGATAATATGTTTATTAAAGTTAATAAAAATTCATATTTTCTATTTTTGATTATATTAAAAATATCTAAAGGGGAGATCATGTAAATACTGATTTGGATTCATTAAACCCTTAATCATTTCAAGGAAGGAACATGCATTGGACGATGGACAAATTAAGAAGAAAAAATGTGAGTAACATAAAGCATTTAATAAAAAATTATTTGACGAAAAAATCCTTTTCACTTCTACAATGAAAATTTTAAACTCTACATTATAGTCACATTAGATATTTTTTATTTTTTAATCACATAATTGTTTTTTTGGATCACTAGATTCCAATTAGTGTGAAACTGGACACCCCAAATAATTTTTTTAGATCCAATGCATGGATATCCAACCAACCAACAACTCATGATATGTATTATGAATTTATACTACACTAAAATAAAAATTTTACATATAAATGTTAATTATATGTTTTAGTATGTGTTTTAATAATATTTTTTTATGATAGGATGGTCGCTAAAAATAGTCTAGATCATGGCATGAAGTTGGTGTCTAAAAGGATATAGCCTATTTATTATTATAAATGTAAATAAACTAAGGTATATATAGAAATATTTATCTATTAAAACCTTTCAAAAAAATTTATTTATTTTTTCCGATTTATCTGTATTATCTGAGAGAAGATAATTCCATCAATTATGGATATTATGTTTCGAAATTTATGAGAGAGGACATAAAGCATGAATAGACCAATATCCCCCAATAGGAAATTTAAAAAGGTAAATTCTAATTATTTTTATAATCTTTTGTTTTTCACTACATTATCATTACTATCATGATTTTTGGCAATGTTGATACTCAAATGAAGAAATAAATATATTTAGATACGAATGCATAACATACTTTTGGTCAGAATGTATGTTGAAAAAAATAATGTGATTACCAGCTATGTTTATGATCTAGTTTGATTTATAAACTTAAAAATATATTTATGGTGTGAATAATTATGGTCAGAATTGTTATATATTATTTTCATCTCTTTCTCAAGGATAATTGTAGTAGAGAAATTTAATTTGTTTAGAGGCACTGACATTCATACAATAAATTTTTCTGGAAATGGTGGAGGTAGAGTTAGAGTAGGAGGAGGAGGAAGAGTCAGAGTCAGAGACTGACATGGAGGAGGAGGTATAGGTGGAGATCTAGGTAGAGACCAAGGAGGAGGATAACAATATTTTTCATGAAAACAATTATTTTTTTGGGTAATGAAGTTGAATGAGGATCATAACAAGACTACGTTTTAGAAAAAATGTTGAAAAGTGTCCAAAACTCTGGTCACATAACATAAGAGCCATTGTGCAAGTGTTCTTGGTGAATTATGGAAATAATTTATTTCTCAACATGTTTTAGTGATCTTATATAAGGTACTATTCCACTGTATGATCATCATATGTTGGAAGCTCAAATTTCTCCATTATTGTTATTGATGCAATATCTGTACAACCCCATAACATCATACAAGTATGTAATCTATATTAATTGTTTGAATAAATATGTTTCTAATCACCCAATGAAGTCAATAGGTTTGTGATAGAACTATTGGAGGGAATACAACATTGATATGTCATGGTCATTGAGAAGGGATGGTGTCAAATCTTCCATTACTAGTTTAAAATAAACATTTTAATACAAAAAAGAGTCACTCACTAAAAATTGAGAAAAAATTCTTTAATTGTCTTTATAATTTAGGAAAATGATTCATAATTAATTTTTGACGTGTAAAAATCATTCCCATTTCAAACCCAAACATAATGCAACCTTTATGATTTAAACTGCATGTTTCGAGTTTAAATTGACATTTTTGTAAAAAAAAAGTGGAATACTCAAAAACTGAGTAAACACATTCATATTGTTTCAATACATTATAAAGATGATCCAAAATCTATTTTAGCTATTTTAGAATCATCTGCACCTCAATCCGAAACACGTTGTGACAAGTATGACTCCAATTATGTCGTTTTATTCAGAATTGAATTTAATTTTAGTGGAAAAAATCTTACCTTTGAAAAACTGATAAAATTAAGTTTTATTGTTTAGGAAAATGATCCATAAGTAATTTGTGATGTGTCAGAATCTGCCTCACCTCAATCTAACTTACGATGTGACCGATATGACTCAATGTGCTCGCTATTAGTTTAAAATGTACAATTTAATACATAAAAGTGTCAGTCAATGAAAAATAATAAAACATGCTTTTATTGTATTGATAATTTATGAAAATGATTCATAATTCACAAGTTACATTTAGGAATTAGTCTCATATAAAACCCACACATGATGCAACCTGTATCCCCAAAAGTGCAAGTTTCGTGTTTAAAATGAAAGTATTGTTAAAAAAAAGTGGCGTACTAAAAACTGAGGAAAAAAATTCAGATTATCATGATACATTATATTAATTATTGACAAGTCATTTCAGATGTTTCATAATCAACCTCACCTAAATCTAATGAATAGTGCGACCAATATGACTCCAAGTGCATCTTTTTATTCAAATGTGGCATTAGTTTTTGTGTAAAAAAACAACTGACATACTCAAAACCAAGAAAAAACATTCATATTATTTTTATAATTTATAAAAATGATCCATAAGTCATTTGTGACAAATAGTAATCCGTTTCATCTCAATATGACTCATGGTGTGACCAGTATGACTCAAAAGGTTCACTGTTAGTTTAAAAGTAACATATTTAATTCAAAAAGTGACACTCACTGAAAAATGAGAAAACATGATGGAATTGTCTTGGTAATTTAGTACAAAGATTCATAATTTTTTTATATGTAGTAATTTGTATCATATAAATCCCACAGACAATGAAACAGTTATGCCTAAAAGTGAATATATCAAGTTTAAAACGAAATTTTATTTGAAAACAAAAGTGGCATACTAAAAACTGAGGAAATGTATTCATATTGTATTGATACTTTAATAAAATGATCCATATGCCATTTTAGATGAGTTATAATCATATTCACCTCAACCTGACATATACTGTGACCATTATGACTCCAAGTGCATTTTTTATTTAAAATTGACATTAATTTTAGTGGAAAAATTCAATTTACATACTCCAAAAAAATAAAAATTCATTAATACTATTTTGGTAATTTAAGAAAATTATCTGTAAGTAATTTTTTATGTGTAGGTGTTATCTTTACCTCAATATGATTCACTTTGTGATAGGTATGACTAAAAGTGTCTGTTATCAGTTTCAAATTCTCATTTTAAATGAAAAATGTGCCACCCATTAGAATCTATGAAAACATTCTCGTATTTTATTGATAATTTAGAAAAATGAATCATAATTCACATGGGAAATTTAAGAAATAGTATCATGTAAATAACACACATGATGCAACATGTATGAATTAAAGTGAAAGTTTCTAGTTTGAAAATGACTTTTTTGGACAGAAAACAAAAGTGGTGTACTAAAAAAATAAAGAAATTCTTTTAGATAATTTTGATAATTAAAGAAACTGATAAATGATTAATTTTATATGTGTTTAAATTAGACACACCTCTATCAGATGCATGGTGTGATCGGTATGACTCCAAGTCCATCATTTTATTCAAAATTTACATGAATATTAGTGAAAAAAAACAACAGACACACTCAAAACTAAGAAAAAAAATTTGTATTCTTTTAGTAATTTATGAAAATGATATATATTTAATTTATGATTTGAAAGAATCATCCGCACCACAATCTAACTCACGGTGTGGCTACTATGAATCAAATTGTCCATTATTAGTTTAAAATCAACATTTTAATACAAAAAGTTTTACTCAATGAAAAATGAAAAAACTTGATCGATTTTTTTTGATCATTCAGGAATGTGATACATAATTAATATGTGACATGTATGAATCAGTCACATTTCAAACCAACACATAATGAAATATTTTATGAACAAAATTTCATGTTTCATGTATAAAATAACATTTTAGTTAAAAAAGTTATGTTGGTCAGAGTGGAATGTCAAGAGTGGGGTGAATTGAGTTCCTACATAAAATTTATGTTAAAATAAATATTATAAAGATCCCTCAAATTTGAAACAACCCAGTTAATTAAGATAGTAGAGATTTAAATGTCTAGTTGGTCAATAGGTTTCTCAAAGGGTGATTAGTCCTTGGTTGAATTAGTGTAAAACACTTCTTCAACTTTTGAAACAAGTTTACTGAATTAAACATATACACACACTAACCAAAACTAACTATCAAAGTGAATGCAAACCAGTTTTATGTTTTAGAAATTATAAGCAGTAGAAAATATATAAAACATTGTATAACAAAATATAGTGTACAGTAATGTTAAAAAAGAGGTTTAGTCTCAATCCGAGACTTAATAATCTCTGCTTGGTGATCCCCTTCCCCCAAGAAGTTTATACTAACAATAAACTTCGTACAAAGCCTGTATCGGGCTTTACAATAGTTTTCACAAACTATCCAGGGTTAACACACTCTACCATAGTTCTTCATGGGAAAAACCAATAGTACAGACCACACACGATCTCTTCCAGAGTTATACGTGGGAAATAAGATGTTGGTGAAGTTTGATATGAAGATGTTCAGTATCCTCCAGTTCAAGCACAAGAGACAGTGTGTCTAACAGACAAACACACACATCTTAGAAATGTAAAATAAAAGAACACAAGAGAGATAAGATCATAATCTTGAGTTTAGAAAGCTCTATGTGTTTTCTGTTTATCTCTTGAATCCTTGGATTGATTAATATGATGTTCGAGTCTTTCTCTGGAATCTGTCTCCAAAACAGTGTGTTGCAACTCCCAGTTCTAGCTTTCAGTGTTTTGCCTCTGGTGTTGATCGATAGTTGATGCGCCACAAAAGGAAGGTGTGAAATCATTCCCCCGAAATGATCTTCTAGAGGTTCTTGGGTTCTCAATGTAAGCGTTGAATGGTTCTTATTTGATGTAGCAAGTAAGCGTCTTCACATGTACAAACACGCTTTTCATGGAAAACATTTTTTTTCCTTCGTCTTCTCTTTTATATTTGAGGTCTGAAAATAGGAATAAGTAAATCACGTGTGATCTTTCTCGTACCTAATACTATCCCCATATATGGTCTTCTGATGTATCTACAATCAGCATTAATTAATGTCATATGCATTAAATTTAACAAATATGACAATTAAAATAATATTAAAAATTTGATAATGTATGGAGTAGAAGAGTACCAGTAGACTGGAAAAAATATCCTTCATAATGGTATTCTTAAAAAGTAGGTTTACATTGGTAGCATTCATCGATAACCTTTCCAATGGTAACCTTCATCCATATGCATCTGTGATATCCCTCAATGGTCACCTTGCATCATCGACCATTTCATTAGGGACCTTTGCATCGGTGACCTTTGCAACAATGAACCTGCATCGATAACCTTTTCATCGGTGACATTTTCATCGGTGACCTTGCATCGGTGACCTTGCGTTGGTGACCTTTGCATTGGTGACCTTTGCATTGGTGACCTTTGCATTGGTGACCTTTGCATTGGTGACCTTGCCTCGATTACCTTTGTATCTATGACCTTGGAATTTTGATAAACTTTATTCTATAAGCTTATACAAGAGTGTTGGGAAATTAAAAGTACATAGTTATCACTTTGATATAAACATAATTTTCACATAAAAGATTATCCTGTAAGAGAGACATGATGCTCTATATAAATGAAACATGATTTTGGATTATCAAAATAGGTGAGTCAAACAATCTCACCCTCTTCGATAATCACAAATTATGTCAGTATGTCTGAAATAGGGTTATGAACATTTTCTAATATCTTCAAAAGTGTGTATAAGAACATTTTAACCATAATTATTACAAAAAAAAGTATAGATATGAAAATTCAACATAAAAACTTATCCTTTTTTTAGGCAGGTTAAAACTCAAACCTAACATTTAACCTGACATGACCAGTTTCTCCCCCTTTGTGATTAACAGATTGAAGGTAAGACAAAAAGAAATAGAAGATTATGATCCATTAATGAAACAATAGTAAAATATACAAAAATGTTACAAATGTCCCTATCAAATAAGACATCCCATATTCGATCCTCATTAGATATGTCCAAGGGATCCTTTTCTTTGGAAGATGAGGTGTCAGGTGCAGATGATTGAGGGAAAGGCTGAGGGATATTAGTCAGCAGGGTAGCAGGAGATACAACAAAAGTATCAGTAGAACTGTAGTGTATTGATCTCTGAGGAATCATAGGGTTCAAACTTATGATGGCATGTGCAGGGGTCATCAGGGGAGCAGTACTGGTAGATCCTGAAGCAACCGAGGTAGAAGGCAAGGATGGAGGAACAATGATGGGAGTGCGGTCCACATGGAGGAAGGGAAAAAGAATATTTTTTAAATCCATAATAATACTTTTTCTTATTTCCATGGAAGAGATAAAATCATCCTTATTCACCATAAATTTATCTGAGGCATGAGTCAATTATCTGAGCCGGCATACCTGACCCTTAAACAACTGAGTTACTATTTAATTTCCTAAGTTCTCCAAAAACAACTTGAAGTGACCATCCATCTGATTCTTAGAATATACCATTTTTTAGTAGAAATCAAATTTCTCTTTGATGGACTTCTGATCATGAGTAGCTTCCCTTAAATAATTTCCCACAAGGTTATGAATTTCTACGATAGTAAAAATGTCCCTATTCATAGATTGAGGGTCAGAGATACTTTTACTAGAAAATTTCTCCACTTCTTCTCTAAAAACCAATATGAAAGCTTATAGATAAATAGAAGGAGAAACTGAAGACAAAGCAGATGCACACATAGGTGCTATAGTGAAAGCCACTGTATCCTTAAAAGATTATTTTAGCCCACTGATCATCCTTTAAACATCATCATCTTGGCCACTAACATGTGTCTCAATTTACTTATTAAAGTCCACAAACATAGTGACCAATTTCTGAACCAAAATTTTAAAATATCGAAGTTCTTTGTCTACCTGAGACCATGAAGCCATATTGGAGTGTAACCTAGCTATAGACTGTTTCACATATTTTATAGAATCATCCAAGGTTCTGATCTAATTCTGATAGTCCTTCACATCCTCTAGCAGGATGGAGTGATAGTTAGAAACTAGTCTTTCCAATATAGAATTTGCAACTTCTTGTTTGTGATTTATATCCCATTCTAACCCAAAAAGTCTCTCATCATGGTGGATCTTCATGTATGATTTCATTGAATCCAAATCATCCTTCTTCACATAGTCTCAAGCCAAAAGAACCATTGGCTGCACAATAGTGGTTTCTAAAACAGTAGGAACTTGAGGACTTTTGGTAGGCTGGTCATCATCAGAATCTCTATATTCTAAACCCAACACCACAAATCTAGGGTCTTCTGACTGATCTAATATCCCATGGAAAACATCAACTGAACCTATAGTAACAGGTTCCTCCCCCTCACATGGAGAATTCTCCTGATCAACCACATTCTCCTTTTCCATACCTCCTTGAGAAAATACATTAATAAAAGGGTCCACTAGCACTTCCTCAATAGAATCTTCAACAACATCCAAAACAATTCCATCTTCAACTGAATCAGAAACCTCTTCATCAAAATAGTCAACCATTTATATATTCCATATCAAGGGACTAAGACTTAGAAATTCTTATTCACTTTCATCAGCAATAATCTCAAAGTCAACCTGGCTGGATTCAGTTTCCTCATCCTTATGTGAGGTTTCTCTAATGTATCATAAGACATTTTCAACCCTTTCTTCTTCAGTATTCTCTTCATCATCACTTTCCATTAGGACTGTCTCTATTATAGGAAATATATTTGGTGGGATAGGCTCACCAAAGGATACAATATTACCATGAGTATAGGAAGGAATGTCAAGATCACTCTTGTCATCTATAGAAGAATACTATCTTTCTGGCACAACAACAACTTATCCTTCTTCATCTGAATATGTAGGCTCTACTTCACTAGGCTTTAGAACATGATCTCTATTATCCTTATGCCTAGTAGGATGAGTGAGAAGGTTGAATTCCTCATATATCTTATCCTAATCATGCACACATCTTCTTTTCCAAGGGTTCCAATTGATCTCCATCAACTTGATAATCAACTTTTTATTGCAGAAATTGTCCCTTACTACAATTGTTTCCTCCTTATCTCCAGTAACTCATTTCACCTTCAACATCAAGGATATCAATCTAGCATGAAATAAGGCATTGGATTTAGAACTGGACTTTGTCATATCTTCTAATTAGATCATTAGTAGCCTACATAGATTTATCTTCTACCCATGATCCTACAAGTACAAGATAAAAACATCATGGAATTTCAATTTTTCAAAGTACCCTCTCCTGGGACTCAAGACATGCGGGATAAACATAAATAGTATCTTGTCTTATCCTTCCATCTCAGTAGCAATGACTTTCCTAGGGATCCCACTCCTTGTTAGTTCAGCTAATGATTCTTCATAAAAAAAGAACTTTGTAGTGGGAGGCACCACTCATGAGTAGTATTCATAAATAACTTAATGTGGTACTCTCTGACACTCATCCCATTCAACAGTGGAAAAAATCATACTCATTTTATTCACCCTTGAAGACATTCTATTCTAATCCTCTGTCTATTCGAATTTCAAAAACTCATAAAACTCCTTTACTAACTTCGGGTATAAAATTCCATTGTTGTGTGCAAAGAATTCGACCCAGCCTTGAGCTTCAAGTTCCATTTGCACTAAAGATCTTCTTGTCAGCATCCATTCGAAACTGAGCTCGTTTTCAACCACGATTTCCCTCTTCAACAGATGATGGTTGATCGGCTTTTCAACTACCTGAAATCCACTACTAAACTCAGCTCAAGGTCTCTTTGGATTTGGTGCATCCCCTTCATCACTGACCAATGGTCTCTTTAATATTTCCGTGCTATCTGGAGTGATTCAAGGGTTTTTGAGGGGGGTTTAGATATGAGGTTAGGGAGAAAGTGATTTGAGAGAGAGTTTGAGGAGGATCGTAATGTGGTATGTACTTTAATTTTATCACTTAGGGATCAAAAAAAATAAGATAATAGAAATAAGTAATGAAAAAAACATTTCAGATTCTGGTAGAGAAAACACTATATCCTAGAAATGTTCAACAATCGGCAAGGTGACAACAGTGACGTTTATCAGTGAGGTCTAATGGTGAGGTCCAACAGTGATGTTTCAATAGTGAGGTTCCAATGGTGATGTCCAACAGTGAGGTCCAACGGTGACGTTCCAATGGTGAGGTCCAACGGTGTGGTTCAAACAGTTAGGTTCTAACGGTGAGGTCCAACGGTGAGGTTTTAACGGTAACATATATAAACCTTATAAATTTATTATACCTAACTCATGATTGATGTAATTTAACCTCTCATAATTCAAAGGCTCTGTGAATATATCATCTAATTAGTGTTCAGTACTAATGAATTCAAGAGTGATATCACCTCTTTGGTAATGATCTCTCAAGAAGTGATGTCTCACATCAATGTGATTTGTCCTAGCATGAGATACTAGATTTTTAGTGATGTTAATAGCAATTTTATTGTCACACATTATTGAGACATGTTTGAATTGATATCCATAGTCTAATAAAGTGTGTTCCAACCATATAATTTCATCACAACAACTACCAGTAGCTATATATTTAGATTTAGCATTAGATAAGGCAACTATATTCTGTTTTTTACTACACCATGATACTAGTGACATGGATAAAATGTGACATGTTCCAGAAGTTCTCTTTCTATCTAACCTGCAACCATTAAAATCATCATCCAAATAAATTATTAAATCAAATGATTGGCCTCTTAGGTAAAATAATCCTAATTTTGTATTATACTCGAGATATATAAAAATCCTTTTTAGCAATAGTTAAATGAGACTCTTTAGGATTGAATTGAAAACGAGCACACATGAATACACTGAACATAATTCCCGGCCAGCTAGAATTAAGGTAGAGAAGACTCCCAAGCATACCTCTATAATTGGGTTCATTGACTAGTTTACCAATTTCATCAGCATCCAACTTAGAGGTGGCACTCATAGGTATGTCATTCCCTTTATTTTAGTGTTAACCAAAATGTTTCAAAAGATCATTGTTATATTTAAACTAATTTATAACAATACCATTTTTATTTTGAAAAATTTGAAATCCAAAAAAAAATTTAAGTTCCCCCATTAAACTCATTTCAAATTCATCTTGCATCATTTTTGAAAAATCAGTACATATAGAATTTTTAGAGGATCAAAAAATAATGTCATCTACATAAATCTATACTATTAATACATCTTTGGAAATACTTTTAATAAAAAGATTAGGATATACTATTCCTTTAGTAAAACCTTTTGAAATAAAAAAATAACTATGTCTATCATACAAAGCTCTTGGATCTTGTTTCAGACCATTTAATGCTTTAGAAAGTCTAAAGACATGATTTAAAAAAATGGGGAATTGATAAACTATGGGTTGTTCGACAAATACATCCTCAACTATGTATAAATTTAAAAATTAACTTTTGACATCAATTTAATAAATTATGAAATTCAGATGATCTTTATAGGCAAGTAGTATCTTAATAGCTTCTAGTCTAGCTACATGTGCAATGTTTTCCTCATAATCTATTCCTTATTCTTGACTATATCCTTGTGCAACCAGTCTAGCCTTGTTTCTAACTGTATTTCTAGATTCATCAACCTTGTTCCTAAACACCAATTTAGTTCTTATAGTCAATGTGTCTTTAGGTCTTTCTAATAATTCCAAAGCTTTTTTTTATTTAAACAAATTTAATAATTCTTTCACAGCTATCACCCAAAATTCATCATTAATTGCATCATTGATATTTTTTAGGTTCATGTTTTGAATGAAAGGATTGATGTTCAAAATGGTTTCTCAGAGAAGCTCTAGTTTGGGTTACTCTATTTAGATAACCTACTAAAGCATCTAAATGATGATTCTTGGGAGTTATAATACCTGTATAAAGTGTTGAACTAGACTACTCATGATTGTCTATTGAATTATATTCACCATGCATAGATTCTGGATGATTTGAAGAACTGGTTGATTTCACTAAGAGTTCACTGTCTTTATCATTAAGGTCCAGAATTGATATATCTTCCTCATGATGTTCAAAAGAGGTTTTGGATTCATGTGGATCAGTCTCATCAAATTTTACCTGAACTGATTCTTCCACACATTTTCTTCTCTTACTTAATATTCTATAATCTTTACTAGATATTGAGTAACCTAGGAGTATTCCTTCATCGCTTTTAAAAAAAAACTTGTCAAGATTGTCCTTAGTGTGATGGATAAAGACATTGCAACCAAAAACTCTAAAGTAATTATCCTTAGGTAACCTTTTATTCCAATTTTTATAAGGGGACGTCTTAAGAACATGTCTAATTAAGACTCTATTGATAATGTAACAAGCTGTATTAATAGCCTCAACCAAAAAATAGATAGGTAGATTATAATCTTTAAGCATAGTCTGAGAAATATCTTGATGTGTCCTATTTATTCCTTCTACATATCCAGTTTGTTGAGGTTTTCTAGAAGTAGAGAAATTCGGAGTATACCCATTTTGTGAGAAAAATGATTCAAATTTATGATTTTCAAACTCACGACCACGATCACTTCTCGAGGTCTTAATTCTATGTTCGCTAAGATTTTCTAAAGACATGAAATATTTAATAAACTGAGTAAATGATTCAGTTTGGTGAGATAGAAAGTATACTAACGTATATCTTGAAAAATAATTACAAGAACATAAACACAATACTTCCCATTTACACGTGAAACTCTATATTGTCCAAATAAATCCATGTGAACCAACTCAAGCAGTTTAGAAGTAGAAACTTATTTCTTTGGTTTGAAAGAAACTTTTTGTCGTTTTCTCTTTTGGCATGGATTACAAACTATGTTATGTGGGAATTCCAATTTAGTTAAGTCTCCAACTAAGCCTTTCCTAGTTAGTTTCCTATGTGAGTGCACATTTCAGTGTTCTAATCGTCTGTTCCATAACCAGGATTACATATGAAAATTATTTGAACAAGAAGGATTTTTTTAGCTAAATAATTTAATTCTATAGCATATAAATTTTCATTTCCAAGAGTAGTAAATATTAATTCATTTTTGGAATTAAGAACATTGCATGCATCATTTTCAAATATAACATTAAAACCATCATCACATAACTAGGAGATACTCAGAAAATTTTATTATAAACCATCAACAAAAAGTACTTTGGAAGTTAATATAGTATTAGGGTTACCAATTTGGCCTAATCTGATGATCTTCCCTTTATCATTATCACCGAATGCGATATGTGCACCATCCACTTTAATTAGGCTCTTGAAGCACAAATATTCTCCTGTCATATGTCTTGAACATCCATCGTCCAAGTACCATAGAGTATTACTGGAACTCTTCAGTCAATTTTCTTGCAAAACAGATTAAGTGTAGGGTAACTTTGGTACTAATATATTCTTGGGTCTATAGAGGTTAACAAGAAAAGATTTGGGAACCCATACTTGTCTCACAGGTTTTCTATAATCAATAGATACGTTTTGAGACATGAACACTTTGTGTGCTCCTTTAAAAAAATGTTTTCCAAATGACGGTCAAGAACACGAACTAGCTATTAACTGTCATCATTTTGGAACAGATTTAGATTTTATAATCCTTTTATGTCCTGGTTGATAGCCTATTCTAGTTGTATATTTTGGTGAAATTTGTTTCCCTAGAAATTGAGTCAAGGTATCTCTACACGCATTAAACATTTCCAAATACTTTTTTAATTGATCATTTGACAATTTAAGTTCAGTATTTTCTTTTAACAACTGAAAACATTTTTCTTTCCCAATATCCAAATTAGGCCTTAATTAGCATTTAAAGCATGTTGTCTTTTCAATAGTTTATATTTATCCTTGAGTGCATTAGAGGTGTCCTCAAGAATTCCACAATATTCAAATAGTTAATCCTTATTCATATTTTATTCATTTATTTGATTCACTTTCATTTCCAGAATAGTAAGTATTATGTAAAGGAGAATTGGGTGTTTCCTCGGATGTTTCTGACATTAAACAAATTTTTTCATGTTGGTTCTTGTTAGCATCAGAAGTCTCATATCCACTTGAGATATCTTCTGAAGCACTCCAAGTATCATTCATATAATTTTTATAATCCTTGCCCTTGTCTTCATACTTCCTCTCAAATTTATGCTTTTGGAAATCAGCCTTCATATGGCCTTTTCATTTACACTCATATCAGTCTATCTCATGTGCGTTATCTTTACACTTTTCATACTTTTTCAACTTTCCTTTATTAGCATACTTTTATTTATAGTTAGAATTTTTAAATAACTTTTTATTTCGGTACAACTTTTTGTACCTTCTAGCAAGATAATCCATCTCATAATCACTATCAGAATCTGAGTCTTCACTGGTGGAAGTGTCTTTAGAAGCTTGAAATTTTTCATTATCTTTTCTCTTTGAGGTAACAGTCTTGAATGATATAGATTTCTTTCTTGGTTCTTCATCTGCTTCTTGATTTACCTTAATCTCTTCTTCATACATCATAAGATTTCAAATTAGTTACTTTATTGGTAGCTTGCCTATGTCACAAGATTCTCAGATAAAAATAGAAGTTCCTATCTATCCCTCAGGTAGGCATCAAAGCAATATCATAATACAATCCTTACTGTCAATGAGTTTTTCAAGAAGACTCATGGTATTCACTATTAGATTGAACATGAGATACATTTTAGAGATAAGTTAATCAGGCTTCATTTTAAAATTATCATATTTAATAGTATAGGTATTTAATCTCATTTCTTTAACATTATCTGTTCTCTCATGAGAAATGGCCAAAGTATACCAAATATCATATGCAGTTTTACAAGAAGATATTCTATTAAATATTTCATCACCCAGAGAATAGTACAATGCATTCATTGCATTACAGTTATTGTCATATGTAGCATTACTCAACTAAGACCATGTGTCCCTAGCAGTAGCATGCAATACATGTTGTTCTTAAATTGTGCCCCAGATTTCAGGACCCATGCTCTTGAGATACATTCTCATTTTTAATTTCCACTGAACATAATTATTACCATTAAAGAAAGGTGTCCTATTTGTAGCGGAACCCTCAACTCTATTATCCATTGTTAACTAGATTTTTAAATAACTAAAAAATTAGATATGACAAAACATTTATGATATTTAAGATACAACTACAATCAAAGTTAAAGAATTGGAAAACTTGAAAAATAGTTTAGATAATGACAAAAAATATTACTATCCTCTGATACCAAATTTTGGTCAGAGTGGAATCTCAAGAGGGGGTTGAATTGATTTCCTACATAAAATTTCTGTTATAACCGTTATTATAATGATCCACCAAATTTGAAAGAGCTTGGTTAATTAAGCCAGTAGAGAGGTAAATGTCTAGTAGGTCAACTGGTTTCTCGAAGGGTGATTAGTCCTCAGTTGAATTAGTGTAAAACACTTATTAAACTTTCTAAACAAGTTTACTAATTTAAAAATATACACAAACTAACCAAAACTAAATATCCAAGTGAATGAAAAATAGTTTTATGTTTTTGCAATTATAAGTAGTGGAAAATAGATAAAACAATGTATAATAAAATATAGTTCATAGTAAAGTTAAATAAGATGTTCATTCTCAAGATGAGACTTAATCTTCTCATCTTGGTGATCACCTAACACCAAGCAATTTATCATAAAAATAAACTTGATACACAGTGTGTATCAGGATTTACAATAGTTTTCACAAACTGTCCAGGGTTGACACCCTCCACCACAGTTCTTCGTGGAAAAAATAAATAGTATAGACCAGAAACGGTCTCTTCCTTAGTTATACATGGGAAATAAGATGTAGGTGAAGTTTGATGTGAGGATGTTCAGTATCCTCTAGTTCAAGCACATGCGATAGTGTGTGTAACATACAGACACACACTTCTCAGAAATGTAAAATAAAATATCACAAGAGATCTATGTTTATATACATTAATTTAGAAAGATATATGTGTTTTCAGATCACCTCTTGACTCTTTTTATTGAAGAATTTGATGTTCGAGTCCTTCTCTGTATGTTGTCTCCCAAACAGAGTGTTGCAACTCCAGGTTCTAGCTTTGAGTTTATTTTCCTCTAGTGTTGATCGAGAGTTGATGAGCCACAGATGGCAGATGTAAAATTGTTCTCCAGAAATGATCCTCTTGAGGTTCTTGGGTTCTCAATTTACGTTTTGAATGGTTCTTCTTTGATGTAGAAATTAAGCTCCTTCACATGTATAGATGTGCTTCTCATGACACAAATATTCTTCCTCGGTCTTCCCTTTTATATTTGAGGTCCGGAAATAGGAATATGTAAATAAATTGGGATCATTCTCATAACTTGTACTGTCCCCAGATACAGTCTCCTGATACGTCTATAACCAGCACTAATTAATGTTAGAAGCATTAAATTTACCAAATATGACCGTTTGAATAATCTTAAGAATTTGACCAATAATGGAGTAAAAGAGTACCGGTAAACTGGAAATGGTAGCCTTACCAACAGTAGGCTTCAATAGTAGGTGCACATTGGAAGAATTCATTAGTAACCTTCCCAATTGTAACCTTCATCGGCACCTATCAGCAGTAGCCCTCAACGGTAACTTTTCATCGGTGACTATTCTATCGGTGACCTTTGCATCAGTGACCTTTGCATCAGTTACTTTGCATCAGTGACTTTTGCATAGGTGACCTTTGCATCAGTGACCTTGAATCAGTGACCTTGCATCCCTAACCATTGCATCAGTGACCTTTGCAATGGTGACCTTGCATCGATGACCTTTGCATCGGTGACCTTTGCATCGGTGACCATTGCATCAGTGACCTTTGCATCGGTGACCTTTTCATTTAGAAATATTTTGTACTACAAGCTTAAAAAAGAGAGCATTGAGATTAAAAGTACATAGTTATCCATTTGATATAATAAAATTTCACAAAAAAGATTATCCTGTAAGAGAAACAAGATTCTCTATATAAATGAAACATGATTTGGGATTATCAAAAGAGGTGAGTCCAACAAGTTGCATACTCAAAACTAAGTTAAAACATTTGGATTGTTTTGATAATTTATTAAAATAATCCATATTTTATTTGAGACATGTTGGATTCATCTACACATCAATCAGATGAATGGTGTGACCAGTATGACTCAAAGTGTGCCTTTTTATTCAAAATTGACAATAATTTTAGTGAAAAAATCAATGGATATACAAAAAACCAAGAAAACACATTAATGTTTTTTACATTAGTAAAATGATTCAAAAGTAATTTGTGAAATGTAGGAATCAGAAGAACCTCAATCCCACTCATGGTTTGACCTATATGAATCAAAATGTCTGTTATCAGTTTAAAATTGATATTTTAATACAAAAATGTTTCACTCACTGAAACCAGGGAAAATAGACTCATATTGTCTTAATAAAGAATTAAAAAAAATTTATAATTCATTTATGGAATGTAGTAAACAATATTTTAACAACCCCACACCCGATACAACATGTATGACTAAAAGGGAAAGTTTCTAGTTTAAAATGACATTTTAGTAAAAAGAGCGCCCTACTCAAAATCAAGGAAAAAAATTATTTTCTTAATATATTAGGAAAAAAATTTAAAAGTAATTTTAGATGTGTTATAATTAGTAGATCCTTAATATGATTCTTGTTGTGATCGATATGATTCCATGTGTGTCTTTTTATTAAAAATTGACATTAATTTTAGTTGGAAGAAACAACTGACATACTCAAAACCAAGAATACATAGTTAGATTATTTTTCTACTTTATGAAAAAAATACATAATTAATTTGTGATGTGTAGGAATTAGTTACACCTCAATCCAACTCCCTTTGAATATAATTATTCTTTTTTTATTCAAATTTCACATTAATTTTAGTAAAAAAATCACATACTCTATAATAGTGTTCTTATTGTATTAGTATAGGAATGTTTGTATCTTTTAAATTCTGTATTTGAATATAATTTTACTAAATCATTATTCTATTTCATGTGGTATTTCCTATGATGTAGTGTGTTGTTACAACACACTCCTTTCCCTGTTTATGGTTCTATAGTGGGTCGTGACAGCACACTGCTGTATTTCCCTTTATTAGCAGAATTAACACTACTGATAAATATTTAATATATCTATTCATTTTCATTCACTAATAAAGGACCATTTTTTTCTGTCTATAATTACTAAAATCCTTGGCCTTTTAACTGTGTTGCGACAATCATCACTTTGTTAGCGCTCATGAAGGCCTATTCTAGCATTATAAAAGATGTCTTTTGTAGTAGTGTTAGCATGAAATGAGACCTTATGATATTGATTGATATAGAATCTCTATGTTATGGCCTACTGCATATTGATTTGACAGTTGACCATTTTATTTACAAATAAAAGTCATAATTGAAATGCAAATGGTAATTCATAAAATTAACCAATGAGGCTTATGATGTGATATTAGAATATCTATGCTATTATGATATTTCTTGATTTACATTATCAAATGCATATATATATAGAATGACCTTGATACATGCACAATTATATGTTACAATTCTTATATGGAGTGGGCTCGACCCAATCCCATTTTGAAACGCTTATAGGGATTTTAGCCAAATAATGTAATGCTTATATTGGGTAGTCTTGTCCTAGTACCATTCAATAATTCTTATAGAGATTTGAGGCAAATGTTGTAATACTAATAGTGATTTATACTAAATTGTTATGTTTTAGTATGTTTATTGTTATAGTTGACATGGTTGTGAGATATACTCAATGATATTATGGCATGATGCTGAAGAAGGTTATTTTTTCCATGATTATATGGTGGTGGTTGACGTGGTGATGACCCTTACTTAGAGATATTTAGTTAAAAATCCAAAGCAGCTTGTTGTTGTATTTTCTCACATGTAGTATTATTTAATACACTTATTTATAACTTTATTTCATAAGATTATTATTTGAATGGTTCTTTATACATGGTCGGGTCAACCTACTGAGTTATAGTCAAACCCTATTCAATCCACCATTTTGTACTCATGTTGATTTTGTGGATGCAGGTTTGGACAATGGAAAAACACCATGATATTGAATTTTTTTTTTGTTTTTGGATGAGCTGGTGTTTGGATACAGGACCGACTTGGGATTCATGACCATGTAATTTTTAGTATTTATGTGAGTATGCTAGTATTTTAGTTGTGTTGTTTTTATCGTAATATTTTGTTACATTCGTGCATGTCATTAAATTATTCCTATCAATGTTTACTGGATTATTCAGTTGGCTATTATTATGTGTTTTTGCTATGTTTCTCTTCATATTTATTTCATTTTTATGGCTTATTTCTACTTCAATTACACATTATAGCAGGGGGTATTGTCTTCCCACTATAAATTTCACAACCCCACTGCTAGTCAGCAGCCTCTTGCATTCAGGGTTGCACACTTGAGGTATCATAACCAACCCTTTTTGGTCATGTGAGAGAGTGCTGAATGAGGGGATATTTCAAAGTGGTATCAAATGAGTGGTGTTTCATTCCATTTACACTTATTTACTATTTGGGAAATTTAGAAAAGATACAATAATGTGTCGAGGCTTGGTAATGAGCGTGTGCATGGGAATAGCTAACCCATGTATGGGGGAATATATGTGGGCCTAGGGTAAGTATTGCTATTTATACTATTTTCATTGTTACATTTGATGTTATTTCACCTTAGGTGATTCACATGTTTTGTGAGGTTACTATTCTGTGATGTTTTTGATTATTGAGATTTCTAATCGTGGCCCGGTATGACATAATATGAGTATGTACGAATCATAATATTAACATTATGATATATATTTTCATGCATTGTTCTTGATAGAGACATATTTCTTCACAAGTGATATATTTTTTTCATATATAACTATGATATGAGATATCTGTTTTACCGGATAAACAAAATGAATTAAAATTTCATGTTTAATTACTTGTAAGCCTTGTTTAGAGAGACTGAAATACAATGGTTCTCTTTTTTAGTCACCTATTTAGGTTTACCTTTTTGTTTTTAATGTTCTAATGTGCTCATTTTTCTTGTAGAGAAAATAAATCAACTTCATCTATGACTTGATCATCAGGAGAGTGGAAACAAGTTCACTCCTAACATAGCTAAACCAATGCTTCCAATATTTCATGGGGATCAGATAGATTTTCAGGTTCATGTAAACTTCTTGAGAGTCATGTGATCCATGTAAAGGGGTAATGTTTGTACCATGCCTTCAATATGTGATAGGATATGATTGTTTTAGATGTAGAATAAACGTATGTTTATGGGGGAGGAGGACTCTAGGAAGCCATGTTCAAGATCCAATTCATCCATATGATCTTTAAGCATCATGATACACCCACAAATAGGAGGGTGAAATTTCTACATATATGCTTCATGGAACTGGAAAGAATGGGTGGGATATTCTGAAGGAATATGGCCTGTTGGATAAGATATCTTGGAAGGAATTCAAGATAATTTTCTCCTGAAATTTCTATCCAGAGACTTTGAGTGATGAAAAGGATCATGAGTTCATGCATTTGATAGGGGAGGGAATGTCAGTACTGGACTATACTAGATGTTTCACTAAAATACAACACTTTGTGCCATCTTTGGTAGCTGATGTGATTTATAAGGAATGAAAATTTTATGATGGTATTAAAAGTGAGATTAGGTCTTAGGGGAACATACTTTTTGAGTAGTTTTGAGGATGTGTTGAACTAAGAACTCATCATAGAAGGGAGTCTGAGAGAGGCCCCAAGTAGCGTCCATGATGATTTAGCATGAAAAATTAGGATCTATTCTTCAGGTTATAATAATCATTACTATGACAGTTTTCACCAAGGAAATAGTGTGTAGATCAGTTAGGGAAATGAAAATACATCTTAAGACCATGTTCCATTACAGTTCTATACGTGTGGAATTCTTGGACACAACATCATGTCATGTTATTACCCCATAGTTGAGTTTCATGTTTATGGAGGAATGTTCCATGTTTAGAGGTTTTTGAGGACATTACAGAATTGAGAAGTTATAGGGGATCGGGAAATGAAACTGAGTAATGAATTGGCTCAGCTACCCTTCAGTATTCTAGTAGCTAGACTTCCACAGGTCGTTCAGGCTTAGGTATGGGACACGATACCCTAATGTGGGTGGAACAATTCCATGTAGGAAAAATAGATCAAATATTTTAGACTATAGACTATGGAAGAGGGACAAGTCAGCATCACAATATGCATATTACTTTTTAATATTTTGTGTAGGACTATCTACTGTTGGAAGTATGAGTCTTGTATCATCTACCTTAGTTTGTGTTTTTTTTGATACAGGGGCATAACATTTTTTTATCTCCTCATTTTGAAAATAGTTTGGGATAGGATTTAGAAATAGTGGGTGGTTATTTGACCATAAACACATTCTTGGGATCACGATTAAGGAATATCAAATATTTCATGGTGTATTCTCTAGAGATTTCTAGTTACCATTTCTTTTTGGAAATCATCATGCTTGAAATGATAGGCTTTGACTTGATTCCTAGTTTGGATTTATTATTTCTATTCTAGGATAATATCAGATGTTATAAGAGGATATTTACGTTCCTATCACATGAATGAGGCAATTATTATCACCAAGGATAGTTGGATATTCATGTTGGTCATGCATTACTGATTTATTGAATATTAGATTGTCTCGTGGATCAGATTACCAATATTGCTCAATATAATATTGGAATGAAGTAAGATTATTTTAATGTAATGGTAGATCATATGGAAAACATTTTCCCTGAGTAGTTCAATGGATTAAACTTGATCAAGAGATCGAATTCACGATCGAGTTGGTGTGGGGAGTAGATCTAGTTTATATCTCGTCTTATATAATATATCCAATTAATATCAGGTAGCAGAAAATCCAATGGAAGAATTTGAATCTACCGGCATCATACAACCTATTAAATATATTTAGGGTAATACATATTTCTTCTCATTGAATGATGATTTATCTTTGTTCTTATATGTGGATTATCAGAGCCTAAACCAAATGATGAAGAGAAATGATATCCTCTTCCATGCATTGAAGACTGTTTTGATCAGTTGAGAGGTTATATGGTATTCTCAAAGATTGTTTTGAGATTAGGTAACCAAATGTTAAGGGTGATACCATCGAACATATGTCAAAAAACATTGAGAAATAGGCATGGCATGAATGTATTCATTGAGATTTCATTTGGGTTGACTAATGCACCGATGATATTCATGTCCTCGGGGAATAGGATATTTCATCCTTTTCTAGACCAGTCATTGGTGGTTTTATTGATAATATCATAGTTTACTCCTAGTAACCAGAATATCATTCCCAGCATCTTGAAATAATCCCACATACATTGATAGATAATTATATTTAAACCAATCCAACCAAATGAAGTTTCTAGATTAATAAATTTATCTTCATGAGCCATGTAACCTCAGGGGTAGGAGTATCAGTGGACCCACATAATGTTACAGTCATGGTGTCATTGGATCATCCAATGATTGTCTTTGAGATTTGATATTTTTGGGTTTAAAAGGTTATTGTTAGTGTTATATCCATGATTTCTCCCTTTTGGAAGCACCGATATCAAGACTGACCAAGAAAGGGGTGAAGATTAATTTTGTTAATGCTTGTGAGAGATATTTTAAGGAGATAAATGTAAATTTAACCACAATACCTATCTTTAATATACCTTTTTATGTAATCTATATACCATGTAGTGTGATTCATCCAGACTTGGACTCGAATAAATTCGGATGTAGAAGAATCAAGTAGTTGGTTTTGGTTCTAGGAAACTGATACTACATTAGTGGAAATACAATACTCATGATCTAAAATTAGAATCTATGGTATATTCTGTGGGATTTTCGAGACACTATCTCATGGGAGAATGGTTTTTAGTATACATGGATCACAAGATCCACAGGAATATATTTTACCAGTGAGACATAATCCTTCGATAGAGGAGGTGGGTTGAATATCTGCAGTTTTTCAACTTCGAGTTGTATTATACACCTAACAAGGGAAACCTAATTGCCAATGAATTGATCCAAAATACATAATAAGAGGAAGATCATGAGTCTTGGTATGAGTGGTGATCATTGACCCTCTTTACAGACATGCATATGGATGTTTAGGAGCCTCAGGTATGAGTAAGTCTCACCTCGACATCTGTTATACCCATGTATTGGGATATGATCAAGAACAAACAATTATTTGATATAGATTCCTTAGTT
The DNA here is from genome assembly GCA_963277665.1 of Viscum album. Taxonomy (NCBI): domain Eukaryota; kingdom Viridiplantae; phylum Streptophyta; class Magnoliopsida; order Santalales; family Viscaceae; genus Viscum; species Viscum album. The sequence goes on along the minus strand of OY728142.1, from coordinate 539,192,802 downwards.
ATAATATTCAAATTATATGGTGAGGATACACTATTATAAAGGTCTCTTGGAATTAGAAATTCTCTTCTTTTTTTGGTGGCTGAGTTTGGGTTCTTATGGGCTTAAAAGAGAAGCTGATGATGGAGTTTCATGCCTCTAGATGGTCAAACATCCCGATTTGACAAAGATTTATTATGATATCCATATATAGTACTGGTGTTTAGGAATAAAGAAGGATACAATAGGCTTTATGGAATGATGCTTCACTTTTCAATAGGTGAAAGATGAGCATTAGAGACTAGCTGGGTTTTTGCAGTCTTTTCCAATTATAGAGTAGAAATGTGATGATGTCACTATGAATTTTGTAACAATATTACCCAAGAAAACTTATAAGAATTTTTTTAATGGATGAAGGTATCCCACTTCATAGAAACCATGGTTTCCTTCATAGTTTAGGACCTAGGATGTCATTACAAGCACAAAATGGGTTTCTTTGATAGTATTATGTTGAGTTTCATTTCTGATGGTGATCCTCATTTCACATCGTGTTTCTGGAAGTGTTATCATAAGGATCTAGGATCATAGGTTCTTCTGATCATATCTTATCATCCTCATACTGATGGTCAATCTAAACAGACTATTCAGGTTCTAGAGGATATGTTATAAGCATGTGTTTTGTATTTTAGTGATTTATGGGAGCAACATGTAGAACTCCTGGAGTTATAATATAATAATATCATTCCGGAATTAATCCAAATGTCACATTTTGAGGATTTTTATGGAAGTATATTCCATTTTCCAGTTTGTTGGATGGAGGTAGGCGAGTCAGCACTTGTTGGGCCAAGTCTCAAGCATGAGATATCTGAGAATGATTAGTTGGTTAGATAACTATTAGTGACTATGCAGAACTAGTAGAAGTTATATTTTGGCCATCTGATACAACCTCTATAATTCGTGGTTTGTCATCATGTTTTCCTTCAGGTGTCTCCTAGATTGGAGAAACACTATATCAGGGAAAAAAGGAAAGATGAATCCTAGGTTTTTCTGGCTGTTTGAGGTAGTGGATAGTTTCGGTCCGATGGTGTAAAATTTGGCCCTTCCATAGAATATAGTTCCATGCATGGCATATTTCACATGCTACAACTTCAGAGATAACCTCCATATCCTATCCATCTGATATTCATAAATGATTTCAATCTTTTTGCTGATATGTCATTTGAGGACCATTCGATATAGGTTGGGGACATAATGGGAAATATAATTAGGGTAGGAATACACTATTGGTTCATGTGGAGTGGATGCATGAGATAATTTAAAAGGATACCTAAGAGAGGGAGTCTAATATTTGAACATAGTGGAAATATTTTTTTGGTATAACATATAGTGATGTTCCGAGCACCTCTAGGATGATATAAAATAGGGTAAGGAGGATGCAATATATCATATTTTTTTTCTGGTATTTATCCCTCTCTGTTTTTCATAATTTTGTTATTATTTCAGGTGAGTTTTACACAAAATTAAACCTTAGTTGTCATGTTTCGTCATGAATACTTATCATTTGAATAAAAATAGTATTGGGTTGTGTGGAAACTTGAGAAAAACAGAGAGGATCCATGTGGAGATTCTTTATTGTGTAAAATAACTTAAAATCATGATATGTATATTTGTTTGAATTAATAGATTCCATGAATAAATGGTTTAAGTGTTATCAAATATTCCTGGTAATTTGGAAATATTTAAAGGGGTATGGGTTGTTTATAAGGATAATAAAAAAAACCCATCTATAGAACATTTAAACATCATGTAAATGGATTACAAATCATTTAATGTTTGGGTGTTCTTTAAATATTCATCCTAGGTACCTATTTTTTCCGCATATCTCACTAAAAATAATTACATGATGTGTAACTACATTACCCAATGTAATTACACAACCTTCAATTTTAAATTATGTTGTTCTATTGATATTTCCATTCAAACCACTACAACTATTCTTCTCTCAACATAGGGTAATCTCAATGCAATTTTGGAGTTCCAAACTTCGTTATAGACATCCTGATAATGTAGTCAATCCTTGGAAAGTGGTTTTGGTCCAATTTTTCTTTCTCTTCCTTTTTTATCCAACCAAGGAAGTGTATTCACTTGAACATGTGAATCTTATGTTTTGAAATTTATTGGTTTGATCTAGGATCCTATTTGTGATCATCCACATCTTCTTCCTCATGGGAATTTGTTTTTTGAGGCATTGAATTCTTCACTAGTTAAGGTAAGGGGTCTACATATTAACTATATGGTTTGATAATTTGAAAGTATATTTAATATTTTGATTTTTCCAACATTACATTATCCTAAATTAATTAAACAACTGATTGGATAATTCCTTGGAGTCCATTGGTTTAAATTAGATATTGAAATGTCTTATGACTACCTGCTGGGTGAGAGATCCATGAATAAAATTGAATTGGATATTATCTTGAGTGTGTTTTTCATAACATGAGAACTTATGTGATTACTTGATATAAAATCTATAATATAGGGATTACTTCTTATTTATTTGACTATTAAAAATTTTGGATATAAAAGAAAGGGGTAATTGAATGAAAAATGGTAATTCACATAGTTAAACATTGATTCTTATGATGAGATATTGTGAAATCTATGTTGTTATGACATGTCTTCTGATGCTTGATGAAATGATTATATATCAGGTACGGTCCTAGAACATGAACACTTATATGATGCAACACATATATTGTGAGGGCTCAACCCATTCCGACGATGCAATTATTAAATGGCTTTGACATGGTTGTTGTAACAATTATATTGAGTAGGCATAGACAAGCCCCTTATGATAATTATTATAGGGATTTTACCTAGATTATATAATTATTATAGGGATTTGACCCAAATTATTATGTTATACCATTTTTATGGGTATGGTTGGCATGGTCATGAGACATGATCAGGGATATTTTGACATGGCACTGAAGTATGTTACTTTTACCATTGTTTTATGGTTGTGGTTGTCATGGTTGTGAGATATATCAAGATATATTTTGGAATGGATCTGATGTACGTTGTTTTTATATTTCATTAATTATTTTATTAAATAATACACATATTTATCACTTTATTCAATAAAATTCTTTTCATAATGGTTGTTTAAACACAGTGGATTCAACCTACTATGTTGTAATCACACCCTATTTGTGCTTCCATTTTGTACATGAGATGATTATGTGGATGTATGTTTGGGCAAGGGTAAATGACCTTTTTATTGATTTTTCTCTTTCTAGATTAGCTAGAATTAGTAGGCAAGAATTAATTAGGATTTAGGATAGATGACATTCGAGTATTTATTTGAGTATTCTAGTATTTTACTTACATTTTTTGTAGTATGATATTTAGATACATTCTATCATGGCATTACAATATTCCTATTATTGATTTTTGAATTATTCAGTTAGATTTTATTGTTTTTTTTCATTATTTTTGTACACTGGTTTCTTTAATTTATATGAATTATGTATGATTCTATGGTACATCATATTGGGGGTATAGTCTTCAACTATACATTTCACACCCGCACTGCTAGTTGACAACCTATGGAATATAGAGAGCCATGCATGAGGTATGGTAACCAACCCTTTTTGTCAATGTGAGGGAGTAACAGGATGAGGGGACAACAAAAAGTGATATCGAAGGAGAAGGTTTTATTTCATTTTATATTTATTTACTATTTAGAAATGGTATAATGGAGTCTAGGATATGTCTGGACTTGGTAATGAGCTTGTACAAGAGATTAGAAGACCCATGTATAAGAGAAAATCAGAGTGCCCAGTAATGGGATTGATATTTATATTACATTCTTATTAAAATTAAAATTATTTCACCTTGGAATATTCACATGTTGTGTGATGTTATTATTCAGTGATTTGTTTATTATTATGATTTTTAATCATGGCCGCTTATGGCGTGAAATGAGTATGAAAGCATTATTATAGGCACATAAGGATATATATATATATATATATTGTCATGAATTGGTCATGATAGTGACACATGTTTTTGGAGGTGATATAAATTATTCTATTGAACCATTATATGAGATATCTTTTATAACTGATAAATGAAATTAATTGACATTTCATGCTAAATCACTTGTAATCCATGTTTAGAGAGACCAAGAGTTAGTGTTTGTCTGTTGTTTTCACCTATAGAGGTTGACCTAGTTGTTTCTAGTGTTCCATGTTGTGCATTTGACATATAAAGAAAATGCATCCTCATCATCTTTGACTTGAGTGTCCTGAGAGTGGAAATCAACAAGATCCTAACAGAACTAAATGCTAGCATCACATAATTCATGAGGATCAGCTAGATGTTTAGATTCACGAAATCATCATGAGTGTCAAGCAATCCATGGAAAGGGAGACTACTCACATCATGCCATCATTTTCTAAGATGATAAGAAAGCTTTAGTTGTAGTGTTATCCTACATTTAGAGGAGAATGGGGACTCCAGGCAGTCGATTTCTTAATATATTCCTTCCAAAAAATCTTTACGCATATTGAGACACTCATATATAGGGCAGTGACGCTTGCTGCAAATATTCTTCGTAGACAAACCAAGAATTGGTGGGATATTTTGAAGGAATCTCTGTAGTAGGATAAGCTATATTATTTGGACATAATGACCATGTTATAGATACATTTCAATCTAGAGACATTGAGGGATGAAAAATATCATGAGTTCATGAATCTATCACAGGGGGTTATGTCATTGATGCACTATACTAAATTTTTCACTGACCTATAGTGCTTTATACCATCTTTGGAAGCTGATGAGATCTCTGTAGGGATATGTTTTTTGGATGATCATTGTTATACGATCAGGTAATAGGTGATTTTTGTCGTTGTAGTAGTATTGAGTATGTGATGAACCAAAAACTCATAAACAAGGGTATATTAGAGAGTCCTTAAGAAGCGACCATGCTATTTCAGTATGATGAACCAAGAGATAATTTTTGAGTAGAAATAAGTGTCGGTATGGTCATTCTCATCAAGGTATTAGTGGGAATATCAGCCAAGGAGGTATACAAACATATCAGTACCATAGTCCATTTTAGTGCTATTAATTTGAAAAATTTGTTCAGAAGCACCCATAGTGTCCTTACCCACCAATTGATTGTTGTATTTATGGAAGAATAATCTATATTTAGAGGTTATATGGGATCATTACATATCAAACTAGAGGAAAGGGGTCTGGATAAGAACTTGAGTTAGGAAGGGGATCAGGTACACCTTAGTAGGCTAGTAGCTGGAGTTCCACAGGCTGTTTAGGCTGAGGCAGGGGATGTGGTACCCCAGTGCAGTATCAAAAATACCAAGAAGGGGATATAGCTCAGGGTAGTCATACTAAAGCATAGGTTAGAGGGACAAGTAAAATACATGATATATAGACTACTCCAACTATTGTGGATGCATGATCATCTAATGTGAGAGGTATAATTCTAGTTTCATTGACCTTAGCTTGCATTTTGTTTGATACAAGAGCATTTCACCATTTTTATTTTCCCTTTTGTAAAATGATTTAGTCTAGTTTTTGGAAATATAAGATGGTGTTTTGACTATAAACACATGGTTTGGAGTGACATTATATAATATCAAATGTTGAATGGAATGTTAGATAGATATTCGTGGATACCATTTCTTTTGGGTAATCTTCATGCTAGAAATGATATGATTCTCCTTGATTCGTGGTATGGATTGGTTAGTTCTATAACAAAATCATATTAAATATTACTCACGGATAGTTACCTTCCAATATCTAGAGGGATGTAGTTATTCTCACCAAGGTACGGGGATATTGATACTAGTAATTAATGACCAATTCATTCCAGACTAGATTGTATCATGACTCAAATGATCATTCTTTCTCTAGATACTGGTGTAATGTAGTAGGATTATTTTCCACCAACATTAGATAATTTTCAAGATGATTTCCTAGAGAAGTTATATGGATTATGACCTGAGTGAGAGATCGAGTTCATGATTGAGTTGGTTCCGTGACTAGATCCAAATTCTATACTTCCTTACAGAATGTCACTAGTAATGATTTTTATAGTTGAATGTTTAGTTGGAAGATCTTGAATCTAAAATCATCATACAACCTAGTACATCTCCTTGGGATTATCTAGTTCTCTTCACCAATGAGGCAGATGGATATTTACAATTATGTTGTAATTATCAGATTTTGAACAAGATAACAGTAAATAACTGGTATTGTCTTACACAAAGTGATGAAATTTTCGATTATTTGAGTGGTGCTAAGATCTTATCTAAGATCAATTCGAAATTAGGTTACCACTAGTTAAGGGTGAGAACATCGTACATACATCATATTTATTTTAAAAGAATGTATGACATGTATGAATTCATGGTGATTCTATTTGGGTTAAAAAATGCACCATCGGTGTTCATAGAATTGATGAATAATATATTTTATCCTTTTCTGGATGTGGTTTTGGTGTTTTTTTGATGATACCTTAGTGTACATCCATTCATAATATGATATTTCCCAACATATTGACATCATCCTAAGTACATTGAGAGAGAAACATATTTATTCCAAGCCAACCAACTATGGTTCATGGATTAACAAAGTGCACATCATGGGTTGTTTTATCTTAGAGGTATGAGTGTTAGTGAACCCATATAAATTTTCTGCCATGGAATCTTGGGAACACCCCAAGTAAGTCATATATATTTGGATATTTCTTGGTTTAGTAGGTTTTTATAAACGTTTTATCCATAATTTTTCTCATTCGGAAGAACCAGTGTCTGGGATGACCAAGAAAGGGGTGGAGCTTGTTTGGTATAATGCTTGTGGGAGATATTTTCAGGATATGAAAGGAAGGATGACCTAAACACCAGTCCTCACTTCAACTATATGGGGTAAATAATATATCATGTATTTTGAATCAAATAGAGTTGGACTTTAATTTGTTCTGATGATGGAGGATTGTGTGGTTCCTTATGGATTGAGGCATCTGAGACCACATCAGAGGAATTACACTACTCATTACTAGGAGTTAGAAAAAATGTTACATTCCCTATGTTGTTGGAGACACTATCTCATGGGTGATAGGATTGTGGAAGACAAGAACTAAAAGGGGTAGTTAGACATGAACCATTGGTAGAGAAGGTGAGTTGAGTATCTACAGTCTTTCGACATCAAGTTGGGTTATACACTAAAAAGGGAAACACCGTTTCCAATGTTTTGAGATGGAATGCATAGATAGAGTTAGTGTGAGAGTATTTCGATGAGTGGGAAGATAATATCCATCTTTGCTGGAATGCATCTAGAATTTTAGGTGTTTCAGGGATGAGTATCTCTAACCATGACATCTGTTATACCCATGCTTTTGGACCAGATCAAGACTGATAAGTTATTTAATCTGAAGGGATCAGTTCATAGAGACAAATTATATGGTTGGGAGTCAACATCAGGATGATATATTGGCAGTGTAAATTATTTTATTTTTCAAGGCAGAGTATGGTTTCGTACGAGCTTACGCGAGGATATGATTAGGGAGTTTCATGCTTCAAGGTGGGTGGTGAATCCTAGTTTAAAAAAAGTGTATGGTAATCTATATAAATAGTACTAGTGGTCAGGAATGAAGAATGTTGGAGTAGGATTCATGGATCTATACTTCACTTGTTAGTAGGTGAATGCTAAGCATCAGAGGCCTTCTAGGATTTTGTAACATTTACCCATTCTTGAGTAGGAACAAGATGATGTCACTATGGATTTTATGAAATAATTACCCAAAAAACCCACAAGAATGATTTTTATGGGTGATTGTGGATCTAATAATGAAGGAATACATATTCTTACATATCAGGGAGACCGTCATAGTTGATATATGGGATGTATTTTTGTGCACAAGGAAGTTAGGTTGCACTATTTTTTGAGGAGTATCATTTATGATAGAGATCCTCATTTCACAACGAATTTCTTGTTGTGTCTTTATAAGTCTCTTGGATAATAGGTTCTTCTGAACGCAACCTTTAATCCTTAGATTTATAGGAAATATAAAACGAATATTCTGTTTTTGGAGGATATTATACGAGCTTTTGTTTTGGATATTGGTGGTTCATGGGAGAAACATATGGAAATCAATGAGTTTTCATACAATGATAGCTTCTATAAATTGATCCAAATGGAACCATTAAAGGATTTGTATGGAAGGACATTTTATGGACTCTTTTCTGGTTGGAGGTAGGTGAGTCAATACTTGTTGGGCCTAGTCTCATGCAGGAGATATCTGAGTAGAATCAGTTGATCAGAAAACGGTTGGTGACCACACAGATAGACAAAAATCTTATATTAAACATTGGAGATGACCTATACAATTCTAGGTTGGACATTATTTTTTCCTTTAGGTGTTTCAATGATTTGGGAAACATCATATTAGGAAATAGGGAAATCTAGCAGCTATGTTTGTTGTGATGTTTGAGATAGTGGATAGGGTTGTTCCAGTGGTGTACTGTTTATCCCTTATAAAATGCTACAATTCCTTGAACAAAAAAATAAATGTGCATTATCATTATAGATATCATTGATACCCTTCACATGTGATAGAAATATATAATATTGAACTTTTGATGATGTGTCCATTGAGGATCATCTGATACAGGTTGTGGTTCATAGTGAGAAATAACTTTTGGGTAGGACTATTCTGTTGGTTTGATTGTATTGGAAGTATGAGAACGTTTAGGAGGAGAACTAGAAGAGGAATTATGATATAAAATCATAGAATCTAGACTTGTTTGCTAAGACCTGAATGTGATTCTTGGAGAAGCTATGAGATTAGATTTTATATGGTGGGAAGGTTATAAGTTCCCATATTTTTCTAGATACGTCTCTCTCTATGTTTTCATTATTATTTTTTCTTTTGGGAGAGTTTTCCCCTTATTTATACCATGGTGGTCATGTTTCATCATGAATTACTCTTTCATGAGTAGTCGCAGGCACGGGTTGTGAGGAAACTTGAGAAAACTATATAGTATTCATGTGGAGATCCTTTGTTATGGAAAATGGATTAATGTCCAAAAATGTATGTTTGTTTTAATTATTGGTGTATGAGTATAAATGGGTCATGTTTTGTCATAGGTTCTTGGTAATCTATGATGTTTTATTGGGGATTCGAGTTGTTTATAAGGATAATGGGATAAAAATAATCTGTAGAATAGTTACATACCATGTAAATGGATTTTAGATCCTGTAATGTTCATATGTTTTGTTAATATACAGCCAAGGTGATGGGTTTTTGTTGTGTATCCCACTAAAAAGAATTATACAATGTGTAACTACATTAAAAACCATGTAATTCCCTATCCTTCTATTTTAACATATGTTTTACAGATTTTTTTTCCATTCATCTCACTAAAAATCATCTCCACTAAACCTAGGGTAACCCTCCAGGTGATTTCGGAGTGCCAACCTCCCTTCCAGACTTCCCGATAATGCAGTTGATCCCTTGAAGTTGTTATGGTACATTTTTCCTTTCCATCCCTTATTTCTCCAACCATTGTAGTGTAATCCCTTGAACTTATGTGGTGTCAGTTTTGATCTTGATAAGTTTTTTCTAGGATCCTCTGCGCGATCATCCACACTTTCTTCATCTAGGAATTTTCCATTGGAAGCATTTTTTTTCTTCATTGGTTAATGTAGGGGGTTTAAATATTAACCATATGGTTTGATAATTTCCATGTATATGCATTATTATGATTAAAAAAATGTAGACACTAAAATAAATCCACAAAATAGAGTCATTAATTTTGTTATGGCATAGATTTAAACCGCCGCCATATGCTTCTGCGGTGGTTTAATAAAATTGATGCTAAATTGGGTGTCAACATTCAATACATGGCAGTTTCATAAATTTAGCAGCTGTTGGTGTGGTTTTCACTTCGGTTTCCCCTGGGAAAAAAGAGAAAAAAAATTAGCGGTGGTTATATCCACCGCCAAAACAAGTTTCATATTTCATAGGGAAAGTGCTGCGAAAACCACACCAAGAACCAGTAATTGATAAAAAAACTAAGAACTGTTTAGTGGAAGTTATTACAACTGCTAAAAAATATTCCATTTTTTGTACAAAAAAACATCATTAAAGCACAAAAGAACCACTAAATTATACTGTGCATGTATTTAGCAGTGTTTATAACTACCACATATAATAAAATACAAAGTATAGTGGCTATTTAAACCACCTTTAAATATGGTCCATTTACCTAAAGCCAGTTGAAACTGCTACTAAATCTAGATTTATAACGAAACAAATGATGCTGAATCTACCCCCCCAGTACCATTACCCTAAAAAAACCATGTGATTAATTAATATAATCCCTAGGATGGGAGTGGTATATATATAAATCATAAGACACATACAATGTACACACACACACACACACACACATATATATATATCCACATACATGCCCATACTATGGGTTCACTACAAGAGTGCCAACCAAATTAGAACATCACCACCAATGTTCATATAACACATGGGATGGGAGGGATACATATATAAATGAAAAGAAAAATATAATGCATACATACATACATATATATATATATATATCCACACACATTCCCATCCAATGGGTTCTCAACAAGGGTGCTAACAAACTCAAAACATCACCACCAAACCTCAAAACCCCCACCTATTTTACAACAAACACTAAATTCATAACACCGTACAAGAAATACAAGAGCCAAAATTTCATCAACCTATCTATTATAGATGAAATCACTCTACAAACTCCAATCATCATATGTCATCAGATGAGAAACTAGGTATGTGGCTAGCTGGCCTAGAATATGTCCTAGTAATCCCAAAACGTCATCTATTGGGACCCCATAGGCTCTCCAGTTAGATTCCAAACATATGGAAATTCCACATTTTCTCCATACATGCATTTTTTTCATCTTTTTTAATCTTATATTTATTATAGAAAATTGCAATAAATTTATTTATATTAAAATTTGTACTTATAACAGTCACCCTCCAGTATCCCCGTGATAAACTAGAAGTGGCACCCCACTTTTTCCTTGGCATTCCTATCATTTAAACAAATAAAATTACATTCATAACATATATTTCAAAAAAAAGTATGCATAAAAAAGTTAAAAATGATAACAGGTGAAGAATACTTAATAACAAAATATACATAAAAAAGATAATGAATGACTGCACAAATGAAATAAGTGGTTCCTTAATGAATTTATAACATTAGATACAATCATTTTCACTATAAATCATATTGGTTTTCTTATCCATTACATCATCCACTTCATCCACCCTTCATAGAAAAATATTTTCAATACTATGGTTGAAAAATAATTCCACTTATTATTGTTGATGATATTCGATTTCAGAGGTCAAATCTTCAACATAACCATCCATAGAATATAAATCTCTTTGTTTTAAGTGAGGAACTACACTCTATCCTTCATCCATAACATCATTCATATAATATACCATTTTCTCATGTGATGATAAGATATATGGGTCATGCAGTTCATGATCACCAAAATCCATCATGCGAGAGACGTTCATGGAAGTAAATTGCAAGGAATATCATTTAACACCTTTGATAATATCGACCCAATTTTATTTGATAAAAAAACTGAGAAATGACCATGGTAGTTTAATTCAACAATATCCGTCAACTTTCTATAGCATCTCACTTCAACAAATGTAAATATAACACTATTCTGTGTTTTCAAACACTCTTCTCAATCGACTATACAAAATCAAAATCCATTCACGTTGTAAGCATAAAACATTCTAACAGGTTTTAGAGGACCTAAATCAAGAAACATAAAATATTCTCCCAACTTTTCTCGAGTATCAGTATTCATGATATATGAAAAGAAATATACAATAATAGATTTACAAAATATATTTTTCAACCAAACATTCATATTTAATGAAATATTTAGGAACTTACACGTCGTGAAAACCATTCTACACAATTTTTATTAACTATCGTTATATTTTTCTCATTTTGTGTTAAACATCTCAATTGTATCTTTGTTTTTATACTCAACTATTCAATAAAGGGATCTATAATTTCACCATTTAGCAGCACATATCTATGAACCTATAATAATTCCATTCTTATCAGTGTAACATTTGAGGTACTCCCAATTGATGAGCCAACAATATGAAATATTTTTGAATCCCCATGAATTTTATATGGATTTTATGTGTCTTCAAAATATCCAATTCGATTAAATATTTTCTCAATATCATCTAAGTATGTAGAAAAAAAGTTAAGAAATTCCTATGGAAAATAGCCTTCAGAAATAGAACCTACAGGACAAGCTTTATTTCTCACGTATGATTTCAAATGCCCCAGATATCTATGACTTAAAATAAAAAAAACATAATTATGTATTTAAATAAGTTACAATAATTATTTAAATAACTCAAAATTATATAAATAATGTACTTCTCAATTGGATACATCCATTGATAATGTACATGGCCTCACAATTTGTCTTTCTCAGATAAATTCGTAGTTAAATGTCCCATGATAGTAAAAGATTATGGATGAATGAAAATAAATATTGAACAAAGTTTCAACAAAAATCTATCCTAAAGGTTTCCAAGCTCAAATGGATGTATATATTGACCACATATTTGTTTGAAAAATATGAGGAATTTCAGTACAACATTAATAACCTTTTCATGTAATAATATACGCAATGCCAATGATAGTAACCACTGTAACAAAATTTGTGAATCATGAATGTTCAATCCATGTAACTTATGATCCTTTAATTAAACACACCTTGATATGTTACTTGAATATCCATAAGATACCTTCACATTCTTTAAAATTTAAAGGAATTTGTATTTATCTATATTTTTTATAACAAAAATTGTAGGAGCATACTTTTCATTCTCATTTGGCAACAGATTATGTTTTATGTTTATTTATTGTAAGTCTTTTTGAGCATTGAGATGATCCTTATACTTTCCATGATCATTAAGAAATGTGAAGATCAAATTTTTACAACAATATTCTCACTATTCATCACATCAATATTATTTCACAACGAAATTAAATTCCCAATATGGATGTATGAAGAATATACTTTTTTCTTCCATTGTTGCATTCCGATTTCACGTGACAATTCCCTTTTAACTCATTTTCCACTATCATTCAAATAATGCACCTTCAAAAATTCTGTTTGAATATTTCCAATTTGTGCCAATATTTTAAAACCAATTAACAACATTGGAGGTGGTCTAGGATCAATGAAACCATTTAATTTGGACATGTTTAGCCGTAATCTTTGAGATGCATCGAGAAATATTTGATGGCACAAGAAGCACCATTTTCTACTACGAGGTAACCGATTGGGATCAAAATCAAAGTTACAAATTGAACAATCCTAACTCATTTAAGTGATCCAACCAGCTAAATTCCCAATTATTGGGATGTTACTAGTGGTCCACATTAGGGAATCATGCATTTTGAATACTATTTTAGAAGAAGCATCATATGTATCAACCCCGATGCTCCATAACTCCAATAATTATTCAACTAATGGATGCATGTATACATCAATATAATTTAGATGAATATGTTTTATATGAATAATCCTCAAAATGATACAAGATGTTTGTTTCATACATATCCATGGAGGCAAATTGTAGGGGATCAAAACAATTGGCCAAATGTTATAACTGGAACTCAAAGTCCCAAATGGTTTGAATCCATCTACAACCAATCCCAATCAAAAATTCCTAGGATCAACTGAGAAATGTGGATTTAATTAATCAAATATCTTCCACAAATGTCAATCTCAGGGATGTGTCATTAACAAATCATTCTTATTATCTACAGAATGGCACATAATGTGTTCAGTGGTTTTTGATGACACAAATAATCATTGAAAATGAGGATTTAAAATAATGTAATGAAAAACCTTTGTAGGTGTGTTCATTTTCTTCTTCTTCATTGTAGTATGTTGATTCATACTTCCAAAATCACCCATTGAATTCAATCTAGAAGATGAACATTTTTTCCATCCTGTTAACTTTAATCCTCTCACCAATAAAGCATACAATCATTGGGACACACATGTATTTTTTTTATAATTCAGACCAAGCTTGTTAACAACTTTTTTCATATCATAAATTGTATTAGGAATGTTTTCTTCAAGAAATTCATCACACAAAAATTCCAATATCATTGAAATTTCCTTATTTCTAATTCCACATAGTCATTTGATATGGTGCAACTTCAGTAGAAAAGAATGTTTTGAATATTTCAAACATCCAATATAAAACTCTTGATTTCCACCATCAACTAAACAATTAAATGCATTGGTCAGCTTAGTGAATTTTTCTATTACATTAGTCTCCATAGAATCAAGAGGAGGATCTGATGATATTTTACAATCTTGATATGGTTATCCTATAGTCTCAAAAACATCACTTGTCGCATTTATATTTGTAGCTTCCTCAACTAGTTGTTTTGATATGTTTTGATGTTGATTATAGTGTCATTAAATGCCAAATGCATCATTTATAATGTTTTTCATTTCATTTTACAATTTCGAAGAAGTTGGGATCTCATTCTGTTGTTTTTCATCAGCGATCAAACATTCTATAATGTTCGATTATCCGTGCCAAATAAAAAAAAATTATTGAGAAAGGAATTACATCAATATCATGTGTTCATAAACATCATCTCTCTTCAACCATCATCTATATTAACATTTATAACATAGAAATCATATTATTCCTTCAACAGATTGATTGAAAATTGAAAAATCTTAAAAATCATCCAAACCCTTAGCATACTAAGGTGTGTTCCTCAGTAATGTGATCCAGCTTTTATACATATATATCACAATGTTCTTAAACAATATTAGAAAAATTAAAACACATAACTATTAATAAATATGGAAAGAGATTCATATTTAGTAGTTTAATAAAAATATTAATATGTTAAATAAAGTTTTCCTATATAAATACATATGGTAAATAATGAATCATTTTAAAAGGGATAAATTAAATCAATAAAGTCTTGTTGTGATGAAAATTATGTGTAAAAGAGTTACAATTTTTATTTAAAAACATTTAAGAAACCGAAGAGGAAAAATAAATGTTGAAATAAATTTTTAATAAAAATATTATTTTAAGAAATCATTGAAAATTTTATCAGAATCAAATGTCAAAAATTGATTAGAGGACCAACATGGTTCTCAAAAATGTTAATCTACTATCATGATACAAATTTTTATTTAATAGATTCATTTTGCAACATTTTTTTCATTGAGTGAATTGGGGGATTGATGATGATTATAGATGTGTTATCCAAATTGGATAGAGGGGATGGATTCTTTAGTGGATTATACATCGATTGAGTTTTTGGGTATAACACTTCCATTGTTCAATATTGAAGTTATAAGTGGAATTTCATTGTCTGTAAGAAATCTTTTCAAAATTCTTTTTGACACAAGGATGATAAACATGATTTTAATTGGAAGGGAATGCATTTAAGTAGATGTGTTCTTGGATATACTTTAGTATGTTTTGATTTAGAACAACTAGTTGAAATTCCGTTAGGAAGAGAGTTATGAGAACATTCCAATGTTTTATACTAAATTCCTGATGTCATAACATGTATATTCATTATATAGTATATCATAATGTGTAACCCACATCCTAACCAAAATCATGGTGAAATATAGTGCTGTTAAAAGTGAGACTTATGGTTCCTTGGTGAGAGGCATGATGAGGCACAACAAGAGCGCCTCATCGCAGGTAAGGCAAGGCGACCTCACTAAGGTGCCCCAATGGTGCACACCTCATGAGACATCTTAAGAGGTGCTAAGGGAGAGGGTTGTATAATGACTTTCCACCTAAACAACCACATATCCTTTCTAAATTTCAATACAACCATAAGGCCTCAAACAAAAGAACTTGAATCACACAATAATATATTTCAAAACTACATATTTTGACATAATTATTTTAAATGGGGAATTCACATTAAATCATTTTCATATGCATGGGTATTTTTACACAGTTTATATATTAACACAGGAGTAAAATTAATTCAAAAATATTAATATTAATCCTTTTATGAAACGTGGGTTTAAAAAATAATTCAATTTAATGGTTATCAAACCACAATAACATTTTACAATTTATATAAGACAGAAAATGAGTATCACAACATTTTAAAAGATTATAGTGAAAATAGTGAGAGATAATGAGGAAATTTATAAAAACATACAATTACACCCACTTACATCCAATTAAATTTAATCTAGTTAATTAGAATTATTAGTTACTCAATATAAACCACCCACTAGAAAACCAAATCATTCAGAATAAAAAGACCCATAAAAGAACTGGAGAACAAGGATCCCATCCCAGTAGATTTTTGTATGTTGTGCTACACTAAAAAATATGGACAAACTAATGATTCCATAAATTTTATATCACTAAGGTAAGGGATTGATAAATAGTATAATAAATTAATATAAGTTAGGAATATGAAATGGAAACAAACTCAAACATTAAACATGACTCGCTACTTTAGAAAATACATGGGGAACCAAGATGTAAGACATGCCATGAATCATCAGATGAAATGACTGATGTCTAGGGTAGATGAATAGAAGGCTTATGATTATGGTTTTTTTTCTATACTGAAAAGAAACATGAAATTTCTATGATAAACTAAATCGTGTATATTAAATTTCCTAAAATATATCGTGGAATAACATTGAAAATTATTGTTGTCAATATACCTTCTTAATTCCATTTAATTTTGTTTCAATTATAGATAGTGGTATAACCTATTAAATCCATAGTTTTATGGACACAATATAAAAAATTAAATAACAAAAAATAGATATTAAAAAAAATTAATTAGGAATTTAATTGTATATTTTTAATTAATACATTTTTCACAGAATTTTATAACAAATCATGTTATTTTGAAGAAATCAATTTTTTTAAACTGTTGAATTGACCATGAGAATTGATCAACAACATAAAACCAATAAATTAACCAAAATAAGGTACCAAACAACCATAATAAATATCCATCCAATAGTATTAAGGTAAAAGTGGATTTAATAAAAAATAAACCATCTACATGAAAGAACCAATCCACCACAATATGAATCAAATAGAATAAATGAAGGAATACATGACTATATGAAGAAACCAACCAACTGCATAAAAGATTGAGTGAATAAAAATATAAATCAACAACCATAATATGCAACAAACTAACCAAATAAAAGAACCAACATACTATAAGAATAAAAAAACCAAAGGAATGAAGGAACCAACATACCACAAGAAGGAACCAACAAACTGTACTAAGGAACCGACTGACTGTACTAAAGAAAAAACTAACCACACATAGGGTAATGTGATAACACTTTTAGTCGCGTGACCTTGTATTAAAATATATAAATTTTAAGTGGTTATTTTCTAGAACTCCCCCTGATACTTCTATGCCTTGAAATATCAGAAAGTAATGGTTTGAGAGACACAAGATATTATAATGGAAAACCTAAGAATCAGATAAGATAAAATTATTAGTAATATAAAAACATATAAATATACCATTAATGAATATATCATACATATATGGTAAACATGACAATGGAATAAATAACATATTTAAGATGTCATAGATTCATGAGAGTTGACCACATGTTATAATTGATGGACGTGTAATCTCAAATTACCGAACATATACTATAGTGTAAGATTACAGAAACATAATATATTAAAGATGATCCATTGATCATAATGTAGAAATTTATGTTTGTGGAATAAAATTATTACAGAGAAATAATCATATTAAATCATAACATAGCGGATCGGATATCACTACATGGTTCCCTCTAATATAGTGGAGTATGAAATAACACTTGATTAAAATAACGTAGTAGAGAAGACATCATTACCTAATATCATGTTATAACTTAATATCAATAAATAAATACTCAAGAATCAAACTATAATTACTAATATTTACACAATTCATGGAACACATTTATAAATCATAAAAAATAAGTCACACATAAAACCTAACCAATTTCATTTTCAAAATAATATTTCAACCCATACACACCACAAAACCCTTAGAAAACATATTTTGATCCATTCACACAATTCATAAAACAAAATTAAGAATCACATCAAGAATACTAAATTAATTTAATAATGTTAAATTACGGAATCACCTACCATAAGCTTGGAAACATAAAGAATCTTGTAGAAAACCACAACCGCACCATAATGGGAACATATAAATGAAAGATCATACCAGAACCATCATGATGGAAAATAATGGACCAAGATTCAACCCAACTTAGTGAAAAGAACCCAATATCATACCAAAACTTCAATATAATGGTATAGAGACCAGCATCATGGGGCGGAAGAGGAAGTGACCTGCATTGATGGGAGGCAAGGCGCATTGAGGTGTGGTGAGACACATTGAGGGGTGTTGAGGGTCTAGACCAGCAGAAAGGGAGGCGAGGTTCGAGAGTCCTAGGAATTGGTCAGGGGGGTGACGTGTGTTGGGGGTTTGGGGGGTCGGGGGGAGATGTGTTAGGTCTGTAAAAAAAAGGTTTACTGACTATTTTTAATAAAATAGCGTTAAATTATTTAAAAAAATTATCAGTGGTTTAATAAACCTCCGATAAGAAATCATCATTAAAGTATAATTATGTTTTAGTGACAGTGAACCTAAATTAAATAAATAAGTTATCAAAATATTCAATGGATTCATTTTTCTTAAATTGGTTATTAACCTAGCTTCTGGCTACACATTGGATGAGAAAAACCTTGAATATAATTGAACTAGTTAATGTCTTAAAGTGCGGTTATCATTACCTGATAACTTAAGTTTTTTTATTAATATAGAATATATAAGTTGTGGCTTAATTATTATTGATTTTTTTTGATCAATTTTCATATAAATGAATGAGGTAATTAAAATAAAAATAATAATTTAAATAATTACCCAATGAGGCTTATGAGGTGATATTGTGATATCCATGATGTTATGACATTTCTTATGATCCATATTGAAATACTTATATATTTGGAATGGACCTTAAACTTCCAAACATAATTTTTGTAATTCATATATTAATAAGTCTCAACCGAGTCCCATATTGTTATGATTATAGGGATTTGGCCCAGATTTTAGAATGCTTATATTGAGCGCTATCAGCATAGTCCCATGCTACAATGCTTATAGGTCTTCTTCCCAAATATTGTAATGCTTATAGTGATTTGAACCATATTGTTATGTTATACCATATTTGTGGTTATAGTTGGCATGTTTATGAGACATGCTCTATGATATTTAACATGACACAAAAGCAAGTTCTTTATACCATGGTTATATATTTGTTTTAAGAATGGTTGAGAGAAATGATCAGAGATATCCTCACCTGGAAACATAACATATTTTGTTTAGTTTGTTAATTGTTGAATTAATTAATACACATATTTTTCTATTTATTCAACAAATATTGTATAAATTTTTTTTACTCGATGGTGTCGACCTACTATGTTATACTCACACCATATTTGGGACTCCCTTTTGTATCTAATAAAATTACATGGATTCATATTTAGACAAGGAAAAATGACCATGCAAATGATTATTTTCCTGCTGGATGGGAAAGAGTTTGGAGGCCCGACCAAAATGGGATTCATGACTCTGAAATTTTGATTAATTATTTGAGTTTTTTATTCTTTTACATGTATTTTGTCTAGAATGATATTTACTTAAATTCATCAGGTCATTAAATTATTCCCATTAGTGGTTATTGGATCATGTAATTTCATTTTATTTTAGGTTTCTTAAATGTTAATACTACGATTTCTTTTGTTTATACGGATTATGTATTCTGCTATGACACTTCATACAAGGAGGTATAGTTTGTCACTATACATTTCACACCCCCGCTGATAGTTGACAACCTCTGGAAAAGAGTGTGGTGTTCTTGAGGTATCATAAACAACCATTTTTTCCACATGAGAGAATTCTGGATTAAGGGAAGTTATATATCTAGTTATCCAAGATGACTAAATTGAGCTATCCTTAGTTATGTGATCCCTTGTATATATGATAATTAAATAAAGTGACCACCGAATATTGCTTAACAGACTCAGGTTTAGTGCAATAATTGATCATGTTCAGGGGTTCAGCATTGGGTTTTTTGAGATGTGAAGGAGGAAAAATGGTGATGATGGAAATATGATTACAATTTATGTGATGGTGGATCAATGGGGAGGATATAGTGAATCTATAAATAGTATAATCAATAGGTGTTCATGATCCTGGGGTGGTCAAGATCTAGCTTCCAGTAATGACTCCAATCCGATGATGGTGAAAGCAGTGGGGTTTTCATGAGTTTATTCATATAGGTTCTTCAAAATGGTGTTTTTTTATTTTTTTACAGTAAATAATTGATAGAATCCAACTTTCATCCAACTATTGATGTTGTTAAACTCTATTATAGTAGTTATAGCCATCTGTTAGGATAGATATGAAGGAAAAAATGATGTGTAATAGAAGACGTGTGATGAACCATAATTTTTTATGAAATTATGAAGTAGAGGACATTTAGTTTATTGGAAAGAACACCATGTAGTCCCATCTATGTGGTGATTGGATATTTTCATTGAGATAAAATTCACTTGTTGTGTAGGCCTCCCACACACTGTGTGAATCCTAGTCTGCTAGATTATTAATTATAGTGATTACATTACAAGGTCACCGTGGGTCCCCAAACACCACGTGTGATAGGAAACACCCTATATACTTTAGAAGGTACATGGTATTGGGATGATGACAAATAATTGGTTCTGTTTTGGAACTTACACATCATGTAATACAAAGTAAACTCTATATACCTCTTAAAGTACACGAGCACAACCTAATTACACATGAAATAATAGATTAAATGGTATTAGATGAATAGAACATTTCATGTTCTATCCCAAAAACTACATGTCATGTTACCTATTGGTCATGCCATGAATCTAGAGAAAAATCATTCATCTAAGAGGGAAGGTCACAAGCATTTCTAGAATCAAAGAGACACATCACGTACACCCTAGGAAAAGTCATTTTCTTCTTCAAGGGAATTCTGGAGCCCTTATTCTTCTAAGATCAACTATTGTGTGTCCTTGGGTGAGTTACCACAAACTAAATCAGGGTGGGTGTGTTACCTCCTTTTATTATTTTAATGTGGATTTTATCAGTCTATCTTCCAAGAGGGTTCATTGCAGTATCTTATCCTAATAATTGGATATTATATCTCATTGGTGAGCTATATAAGGTATCCCTCTATGGGGCATGTGGATTTAATCCTCATTCCCACCCTTCTACCATGGTAGGGTCAGGTATAATGTGACCAACATACAATGGAATTCAATCCCCTTACTATAAGTTTACTAAAAATATGGCTAGTTGTCCCCCATTAGTCCTAGGTGCGATCCACTATCTATTTATCTAAATCTAATGAATTTTCGTAATATGTAGTCTAATAAATTATATAATCCCATGATTTTTCAAATATTATGATATGATTATTAAACATAAATATCAAATAATTAGAAAATAAGTATCATAAATTCCTAGAGTATTTGGAAGACTAGGTTGTTAATAAATAAAAAATTAAATCCTAATATTATTTTCAATAGTGATCTCTTAAAATCCATTCGATCTCTTAAATCTATATAAGATAACCTGGGGCATACATAAAAAATGGTGTGTTCTAAAAATTTTAGAAAGAGAATAAACATGACAAAGAATCATACCATGTGAGTCAATGGTAATACATGATATCATAAAATAGAAGGAACAAGAGTAATCACATATAAACATAACATAAATAACATGTTATCATAAGTTCATTGAATTATATGAAATTTGATAGTAACATATATCATTACATAAACATGAGCCAATTCTAACTACAAAAACAATATCACTTGGAAAACGAGGTCCCATAATGGATTATGTTTACTCTTTAATCATACTCATGACACCCCATGAGACTAAAACTTTACCCAATGCATTGGAGTGCTATCTGGTTTCACCCATAAAGATATGTTCCTGATCTATGTGTGAAACATAAAGTAAAAAAATCATAATTATTAACACAAAAAGTGCCCATGTAATAAAAATGGGTTGAATAATTATTTTCTATATCTTATGAAAAAGAAATTTCATAATTAAGGCTATTGAAAAATGACAAAAGAAATTTAATACCTCGTCAATGGAAGGTAGAATAAAATAGTTATATATGTGAGAGGCACACACATATATATATAATTTAAATTAAATACATAAAATCAATTTTTAGTTTTATTTATGAAAATAATTTTTAAAATATTAATATAATTCCTAATGAAAATAAACTTTTGACATTGAGTAACAGAAAAGGATTTCAACTTAGATAGAAAATTATTTATAAAGATCCCATTAATAATGTCTTATGTAAAATATCATTTCAAATTCGAATAAACTAATTTGAAATCTACAAATTTGTCAAAAATTAATGAATATATTATTTGGAAAATAACCATTGAGTTTTAAAATTGTAATTAATAAAATATTGAGTGTTCAAGATAGTGGAAGATTTAATTCAAGCTAAATATTTAACAAAAAAAAGACATGAATACCATTTACATTTTTTAAGAAAAATAAAAAAATAACTCATTCAAAAAAACATTTGGGAAGATTAAATGTATAATTTTTTTTATAAAAATCAAATTAAAGACTAAAATTAATATAAAAAATAGCAGTTAAAAATTATTTATTTGTAATAAAAATTATTTATTTATAATAAGTAGGATTTTTTTACCGAAGAGAGACATGAAGTCAAATTTTTATAAAAATATTTTATCATTAATTTTATGTTCCAATGAGAGGAAAATAGAACTATTACATAAAAATACCATGTAAAAATATAAAATAATTAAATTAAATGGTTTTATTATATAGTAATCAAATAAGTTCCTTAAATAAGAATTCAAGGATTAGAAATATATATTAAAAGGATTTCGAACATAAACCCTTACTATTTTGGTAAAATTTGAATCATAAATTAACATGAATAAAGGAGATGATTTTAAAAAAATCCAATTATCTTGGAATTATTCATGATATAGTATGTAAGGGGTAATTATATAAACGATTCAATAGAAAATCAGTGCAAAAAATAACACATGTCAAAAAGAAGGAAGTTCAAGATGAAACCATTACAATGTTTGTATCATTGGCGTGAGAGTTAATTTGTGGGGAGAATATATGTATAAAATTTATATCTACCAAAAAACATGTTTAAATAAATAAAATCAATAATAAATAATTTCACACATAATCATTGAATAATATAATCAATGAGGTATATGTATAACCCAATGAATGATAATTGACTTAAGAAACCCCTTACCCCATGTTACCCTTTATTTGAGTGCTCATTAAACTCTTATATTGTAGTTTTAGACATATTTTAAAATTATAAAATAATCATACAATTATTTACAATATAATATACGATCCATTTTATAACATATTATCACCCATCCATTAAGAATCTTTCGTTATCACTATTGTTTCACGGGTTAATTTCCTTGTTTTCTTATGAATGTTTTATCATGAATGATGTGGATCTCTAACACATG